>OX422195.1:6043065-6660565 GCA_949130485.1 Agelas oroides
TTTCCTTGATTGTGTTGACTTAGCTTGTAATGGATTTTGCTTTGACTCACTGGGTGACATGTTTTCGCTTTCCCTCTTTTTATTTTTTTTGTATGCTGAGTTGGCAAGACCACACACAATATTCAGTTTCTCTCTTGGCTGTTGTCTGGGACTGGGACTAGGATTGGTACTGTATTATATGCTTCAGCACCGAGGGGTGGGCCTGAGCAAGTAGTATTTATGAATATCTTCCAGCAACTTTGTAGGAGAGTGATGTAGTAGCCATAGGCAGTATTTTAGCTAGAGGAAGAATGCATATACCCAGCCATTCTGACTCACCTAGCTAGCTACCATGCTCAATACTTGTGCAAACAACTATAATGGTGCATCAGATGTTTACCTAAATGACCACACATTATGTTAGCAGGTATTTACCCCACACATGCATATGTGAAGTGGGGGTTATACAATAGGTTGTCTTTGTTTTTGTTAGTCAGCCAGTCTGTCATCAAAAAATGACAAACACACACATTGTGATTTAGACGACTGTACAATTCACCACGTTGTAGTTGGCTACACAATGTGATAGATGTGATACTTGATATCATGTGATAGTTGGCTTTAAAATGTGATAGATGGGTTTACTATTCACATTGTAATTTAGACGGCTTGCAATTCATCATGTGATAGTTGCACTGGCGATTTTAAGCCCCCCCTGTAATTTGTGTGTATGTCATGAATTTGTGCGCCCTTCACGTAGCTAAGTGTTGAGTGAAGCTAATGAGTTTACTAGCAAAGTGTCCTGGGATGACCATGCAAGAGTTGAGTCTGAGCTAGTATGTGTATTATAATAATCTACACGTTGAAATTTTTGTGGGGATATTTCACGATTTGTGGCATATACTAATTAATGTGCTATCAGACATAATTTTACTTTCGCGAGTGCAGAATAACTTACGAAATACCCCCAAATTTATCCACCATGAAAATTTCAACGGTTGTGGTGCATGTTCAGTTGAAAGTAGCCTCAAATGACTTCTCACACACTCAAAAATGGAAAAACTTCCCGGAGGAGCAAACTCCAGACCCCCCAAAATATTTTGTGGGTCCCCCTTGCTTATTCGACCTAGAACCGCCTGTGGATAGTTGCAATGTAAATTTGTATAATTATCTTTTGGCATGTGTACTTAACATAATGGCAGTGGCTCTATTTTGTGCATTTTGAGCAATTTTCAGTGTCTGGACTGTCTGTACATCCAAACTGTGAAATCTCCATATGAGGACGAGATTGTGAGTGAAAATTGGTCATACTACTTATTTTATTTTGGAGTATCATTTCAAGAAAGTGCACGGGTGAAGTGCTCTACTGGCTAGTTTTGAAATGTTGTCAATACTTATGCTCAACCTCAGCAGAAACATTCCAGCATACCATGCATGCTAAGCTAATCAGGTGTTATTGGGGTCCTGATTGGAGCTGTAGGTTGACCCCTGCAAGAAGTGATCGGGGCGAGCGTGAGCGAGCCCCCTTCTAGCGATGCTAACGGCGACTTTCTTTTATATATATTATTATATATTATTATTGGGTCTTTTGTATAGAAATGTCACTTAACAATGTACTGCCTTGGTCTGCTTACTACACAGTTTGATTGCTGCTAGTCCCTGGGAGATGAAATGACTTCAGTGGGGTAGTGGCTGTACTGTAGCTCTGTTCATTTCCAAACCGTCTTCAGACTGTCTCCTTACTCTTTTTCAATCATGTGTTGGTCAAACAATGAGACCACCTGCACCACTCGGTGCTCATACTCAACCACAAGTACTCAATTGTATTTCTAATCAGGACAGATGTTTGCGCACATAGATGATTTGAATCTACCAGTTGATTTTTCTTTTGATTGACAGAAACCTGAAGATATGGCACCAGAGGAAGAGATATAGTAAGTTTGCTTTGAGCAACTAGCCTATGAAATCAGTGTTAAGTAACCCTTTAAACCCTATAGTACACTTTTGATAACGTCATACTGCGCACTGCGCAGAAAAGATAGTCTCTGCGCGCTGGCGCGCAGGTTCTGCGTCAGCAGAAAGGGTGGGACAGGGGGAGGTGGGTGGGGTCACCCGCAGGGTGCTGTGCACATGGCAGCTGCTAGGCTTGGCTGCAAAAGGACCGTGGTTGGCACCGGGTGGGCCAACTCTTGGCCTGGCTGCATGAGCAGGCTTAGAAAATGCTACTCTCACCTTTCAGGGGGTTCATTTCTGGCAGGGAAGGCTTCTTGGGCTCTAAGCGGGTGTTTGCCAATCGAGAGTGCTGACCATTGCATGCTCGCTAATGAGGGGGCGTGGTTAAGGTCACGTGTCTGCTTGCTAAGGCTGGAAGTGGAGTTGGGCTCAGTTTTGGAGTCAGAGCTTTGACACAAATGGAGATACGGTGCGTTAAAGGCATGCTTAGGCTAAAACTAATCTCCAGTGAAAAAAATTCAGTGTTTAAAGGGCTAAGCTCCAGTGAAATAAATGCCAAATAGTGTTGCAACATGTTTTTTTTGTACATGTAAACAGTGAAGAAAGTGTAATAGCTCACTGATTGGCTGAACAACAGTGCGAAATGTGTAATAGCTCTCTGAAAAACAGACTATCAACAGTGAAAAAGTGTAATAGCTCTCTGATTGGTTGAAAAACAGACTACGTATCAACAGTGCAAAAGTGTAATAGCTCACTGATTGGTCAGTGACTTGTAAGTACCAACAATTTGCTGTAAACTTGTATACAATAAACTTGCCTATCTCATACATACTCATACTTATTGTAGTGTACTGTCAACTTGGCAAGGTTTATGATTAGCATGTTTTCTCGTACAATTTGGAATTAATAGCACTCATGAATGGCATAATTGCACTTGGCTTTGCCTCGTGCAATTAATAGCCATTCACTCGTGCTATTAATCCCAAATTGCACTCGAAACCATGCTATTAATTATACATACCCCAAAATGCTCGCAACACTACAAAGTGACTTAGTACTGTAATTATTCTAATACTAAGTATGGTCCAATTTAACATAAATTCAATTCCAGGAATTTATCACGAATGTAATTTTACGTAAGCCAGAGTCTTAATTTATTTATGCTAATCCAATTTAGCGTAAGATAATGACTGAAGCCAACCTCCAACCTTCGTGGCCTTCCTACCAGTCTCACAAACAGGTGTACTAGCTGTCTTCACAATTTGGCGAGGTCTATACACAATTCCAGGAAAAAAACAGCTATATGCTTATCTAGCTACACTTGGTGCAACCTTCATCGGTCGATGAGGTATGTACACAATTGGAGGAAAAGCCAGCTGTACACTTACCTAGGTGGCGAAGGACGCTTGGTACTGCCTTTATCAATTGCAGAGTTCGACAAGGTATGCACACAATTCAAGGAAAAGACAGCTATACATTTAGGTACCTTAGTATGGACTCAAGACCCTATGCCAAACTAGTGAAAGGATGCTTGACACTGCCTTCATCAGGTATTACAGAGTTCAACAAAATCTGTACACATGTCTAGGAAACCAGCTATACACTTAGCTAGTAGGCTTGTGGCAGCACGCCTTTGCATTTCCACGTATTGTGATTCTGCACACAATTCTAGGAAAAACCAGCTATATACTTACCTAGCTTGCTAAAGCAGGCCTTTGTGTGTTTTTGTGTGTTGTGATTCTTATGCAACGTAAGGTCTAATTTTATGTAAGAAATTCACTTTTAGGAATTTATAATGAATCTAATCTAACATAAGGTCACAACCTAATTATTTTTTACGCTTACGTAGTAGTAGAATAATTATGGTATGTAGTTTGAATGCTACAGTATCAACAACCTGCTGAGGTAATGAATAGCACTGAAGTGCTTAACCCTCGGCGCATAATATTAATGCAGAGTCACAGGACATAGCTAAGTAGGCGAAGGAAATTCATGCGGTATGATGGTACACTAGATAGCTAGCTGAGACTACACAAAGTCGTACAGGATAACAGTGTCCCAAGTTGTCCTACTAGCCCTTTACCTTCCCCCAACAAACCCCTCCCTAATGTAGTGAGCATGTGTAGTGAGTAGGGAATCTGTGGGATACTCCCTGGTAATCCTGGATATGTACCATGCCTTACATACATATTGTAGCAGTATTGACCATGCCTGTACATACATATTGTAGCAGTATTGAGCATGCATGTACATACATATTGTAGCAGTATTGAGCATGCATGTACATACATATTGTAGCAGTATTGAGCATGCATGTACATACATATTGTAGCAGTATTGAGCATGCATGTACATACATATTGTAGCAGTATTGAGCATGCATGAACGACCTTAATTGCGCGTGGGCGTACCCGAGACTCAGAACAGGAAAAAGAGCGAAGGTAGCGGCCAACTTATTACATGTATCTAGTTATCGGGGGTTGAATATCATACACACCGAGCGTTGAACGTATAGTTGGTTGAACAACGCGCAAAACGTTGCCTTTCTGTTTTAGTCCTATTTTGATTACGTCATGCTTACGTAGAAAATACGATACATATTCGCGTTCCGGGGGAGCCTGGGAACGAGGCTACAACTAGCGCTCGCCTTGGCAAACGAATCGCAGCATAACTCTTGAACGAAACGTTCTTGGCGAAATCGTGAAATTTAAACACATCCTCGTTCGGTTTGAAGCCTATCTGCGTCCAAACTTCAGAGATTTAGCCGCCAGGTGAGCCAAGCTAGTTGTAACAGACAGACAGACAGACACACAGACAGACAGACAGACAAACGAAGTACTGTAACCCTCGCTGCGCATGCGCGCCGAGGGTTAATTACCTAGCTATCATAGCCCACAAGCTAGAGGCCAGGCTTTACTTGAAGCCTGTCTATAGTCATCACTGTTAAAGGCAGCCACTTCTTTATTAGGACCGCTACTGCTGGTCCCATTTGTATTATCCTATACAAATGACCTTTTTAAATCAGCTACTTGTCCATAAAAACCAACAATGCTGGTACCATGGGGACCATTACAGCATTACAGACAAGTTAGGGCTTACTGTATCTTGTTTTCTCAGCTCAACAACATCCATACTGTGGACTATAGCTAAAAATGAGCATTGTGATACAAATGCATGCATGTGTACCAACTCCTGTTTGCCTTGCAGTGATCAGCCAGAGGAAGGACCAGAGGAAATATATGTGGATATTGTGAGTTGAAGTGACAATTCTACAGACTTCCCAACACTCATTGTTCCCCCTACCACATGCACAAAGTCCTAGCAATGAACTCCTATGTCATTACTGGGACTTACATTTGATGTCATTGTATGCACATTGGTTGTGCACTAGTCCACTGCAGTCCTAGGATTCTTGGAGGTCCCCCTTTGCTACATGCACTCAGTTTCTAGGTTATACACTGATCCACTGAAGTAGTGAGATATCCCAATTGGGTTTAGTGAATGGCCGTATTTTTGCTACAAACACACAGTCCTAGACTGTTTTATGGAAGTAGTGGGATATCCCTATAAGACTTCAGTGGATGGTCCCATTCGCTGAATGCAGACAGTCCTTGGTTGTAGCTCCACTAAACTCCTGGGATTTTTCGGAATTTTCTTTCAAGTTTTTCTATGGTACATGCCCACACTCCCACCTCACACTCCAAGTTGTTTTACTCACTGGCTAGTACTAGTGCTGTTGCCTGTGATGTTTTAGTATGCCACTACAATCTTGAGGATGTATCTGAAAATGTTGCTGTGTTAATTTAATGGTTTGCTTTTTTGCAGCAAAGTGAAGAAGAGGAAAGGCTTGAGGAAGAGAGAAAGAAAAAACAGGAGATGGAGGAGGAAAAAAGAGAAGTGGTGCGCTTGAAAAAACGGCAAGATGGACTCAGGACCTACAAGGTCTGTGTATTCTCTCTTTCCAAACTTTTAGGAGATGCCCATACAACATGTAACTGGAAAAAAATGATATAATTACCTCAGTTGTGCACAAGCAAAGACCTTAAGCAATCAGTTTCGTCCATCTGTCAGTCTGTCTGTCATTCAGTCTGTCTGTCATTCAGTCTGTCTGTCGGTCTGTCTGTCTGTCGGTCTGTCTGTCAATCTGTCCAGGGAAGAATTTTAAAATAGGCGCATTTGCACATTTAACTCTTTGAATGTGGAAGTAATTTGTTTATGTTTATTTACCACACCAAGTTGCTCCATTATTAACGTTATCAACTCTGAATGGTCAGTGACAAGTGTGCTGTATAATAAGTCCTTAGCTGTGCCAGTAGCTTGAGTTTGTGTAGATAGTGTAAACAGTCTGGACTAGTTTATCTAAATTGCCTGGTAACTGCCTAGCACAGACCATTTGTACTTGTTTGAACTGGTTGACTATGCATCATAGCTTTGAATGGTTCAGAACGGCGCCAATTATCTTATGTGATACAGCCCCGAAAAAATCAGCTGATTTTACAAGTTGCATGCACTTGTAGCTAGTACTTCAAGTAAATCTAGAGGCTGTTGATCTTGGTGTTTGCTTCGTGTTTGGTAAACCCTTGGCCTGTTGATGATTACTAATGAAGTAGTACCACTCCTTCCTACCTTTCTAGCTGGATGATGTCAATAAAAGGTGTGGCCTAGCCCAGTTATTACTCAATATGGAGGGACCTACCCTTAAGTTTCTTAGCTTCGCGTGGACAGCACACAAACGTTTTGGGAACAAATACATGTTTGCTGCAATAACAGGAAGTTTTACTATGACCATATGTGTATAGTCACCGTGTCCAGAAGATTAAGCAATTGCAAGAACTGAACATACTATTGAAAGTAAAAATTAGTGTATGTACATCTGATGGAGACAACTGTTCTCAGCATTTCCAGCCTTTTCCCATTTAACTTCGGTAGTATCCACAATTTCAATACATTCAACAGCTTGGATATGGTGGAGACCAGTCATACTGTATGGTGAGAAATTTTCACGGGACAAAATTTTCATGGATTGGGCGCTGGCAAAGATTTCGTGAAAAAATTTCGCGGTTCGACGATCGCAAAGCCACACCTGTTGCAGGAAAAGGGTGTGGCTTGCGTTGTGGGTAAAATTTCGTGGTTAAAATTTTCGCGGTCTGAGGTAAATCCGCGAAAACCGCAAAAAATTTTGTCCCGCGAAAATTTCTCGCCATACGGTATATGCCTGGTCTCCACCATATCCAAGCACATGCAAGTCAAAAGGTTAAGAAAACACAAACAACTTTCATCATCATCACTGGCCATACGATGGACAGCAAGGGACAAAAAGGCATCTTTATTCGCATTTCTGGATGTGAGAAACATCGTATTTGCTTCATCTCACTGTATTCATGTTTCTGTTGTGTGTATTTAGAGGGGTGTACAAATTGTTGGGGTGAGCCTGAGCAAGCCCCACAATAGTGAGTTGAATGGTGACATTGTCTGTTTTATATGCAGTGGAACCCTTCTAAAGCAGACACGGTTGGAACCACCACTTGTGTGTCCGGAATATGGAGGTATCTGTAATTCATGGGCTTCTGGTGTACTTTTGGTAGGCATGGTAATGTGTTTTGGACTTCTGAGCACAAAGAGGCCACATTTTCGGACACTGCGAGAGCTGGCAACAGTAGCAAACCAAGCTATTACAGAACGCAGAAGGTGTCAGATTCTTTAAGAAATTGATTGTCCAAGTTGAAAGTGGTGTTGTAAGCATGCATGGTGACTTCTGATGCCTATGCTACTTATGTAAGTAAATGTTTATGTGTGACAAGCCAAACACTGTTCACAGACAACAGCAGAAGGCCAGGCTTAGCCTGATCAGCTAATCTTGTTTCCAGACCCTCGTTACAGTTGATCAAATAGATATACAGCAAACTATCGTCAGCGGGTGGCCTAGCCTGGTTCATGGTCCTCAGTGCGGAAACCTGGCATCAGGCGGCCAGACTTAATCCCTGCTGTGCTAGCTACAGACATGCATGCTGTAGTTGGTCTCATGTGACCATACCCCGTTCCGCAAGAGCAAGGTGTGGCCATCCAAGACAGTTATAATTTGGTATTGGACTGGTGAAGCCTTACTGGGCTAACCAAACAGTGCTGTTCTGCATTGCTTGCTCAGGCTTGCCCTACAATGTTCTACATTTACACTAGTCGGGGCGAGCGTGAGCGAGCCCCCTTCTAGTGATGCTAACAGGACTTTCGTATATATATATTATGTGTCGTACGTCGTGCCGCATATCCTAAACTTATCCAATTTAACGCACGTAACGTCTATAAAATACGTATAGTGCAGCATAGATAATACATTATCTACTAGTGAGATGATTCATCATCATGGGGCGAGCCTGAGCAAGCAGCAAACTGCTGATTTACTACTTTGTCATGGCACACAGCAGGATTAGTCACTGTCGAGCCAAATGAAATGAACGCATATAAGTAGCTAAGTCCTTACCAGAGATAAATATAAGTATCACATATGCCAGCCATTTCTCCAGCCAGGGCAGCTAACGTGGCTACACATGCATGGACTAAGCTTTACACCGAAATTATGAGCTAAATTTCCGGCGTTTATGATTGCCGTTTGTGCATGGCCTGCTACCTGAAGCGACTCCAGTCAACCACCGTCAACCATTGTCCATATTAAATTTGTACCGCCTGTGAGCGGCCTGCCGTCGTCGGTAGAAGCACAAACCAGTGCCACGCGTGCTTCAACTTCACGCTCCGGGTCCCCGACGCTGCACTCGGACAGTAGCCCTCCACTGGCCTTCACATCGATCTTCGTGAAATATTTGAATGCGCTCATTTAAAATTTACGGTAAGTGGTCGGTCCAAGCACCGCCGGTCGTATACACACATGCGTGCGCAATGCAGTCACGCTAGTGTGGGGCTCGCTCAGGCTCACCCCAATGAGCGCAGACGCCACGTGTTCTACAATGGAGTCGTATAGCAATTCTTCAGCAAGGGCCCCCGAGTCATCAGGGAATAGAGAAGACAGACTGCAGCGTAGAAGAGAGCGAGAGAGAGCTTGTCGTGCCTCTGAAACCGCGGAACAGAGCCAGTCATATGCATGGCACATGGTGCTCGTGTCATGCTCATAGCCAATCTCTGGGTGGATGTTGGACTAGTGAATGGTGCCATGGGTACAGTTGTGGCAATTTGTTACAGAACTGGTCAAGCTCCACCCAATCCACCAATTGCCGTCACAGTGCACTTTGACTCTTACACTGGTCCAACACTATCAGATGGCACAGTTCCCATTACCCCTATGCGCCGCACTTGGTTTGCATCAGGTGGCCAGTGCTCACGCCTGCAACTCCCCCTCAAGTTGGCCTGGGCTGTCACTATCCATGGCCGCACCAGCCACGCCACACCAGCCGCACCGCACCAGCCGCACCGCACCACCCGCTCTGCATGTGCTTGCGCATCCATCGCATTCGAGCTCACGCTCGCCCCCACAATGCTGTGCATTCACCTAGTTATAAATCGTATAGTAGATATGTGGAAGTGCTTTTTTGTAAGCATGATTAGTGATTTGTCTCTACACAGATAGTGTTAAGAAAAACAGTACATAACTTTGTATGATTAAGGTGGCAGGGAACCCTGTGTTTTCAAGGTCAACAAACCTGGAATCCAAGCTGATAGAATTCTTTGTCTTTGTAAACTTTTAGCGCACAGTCAGTTTTGGGAGTCTTCATCCGTTCACGGTCCGTAAAATTGGGGATTTTCCCCATTTCCTGTCGGCATTGACATCCAATAATCAGTTTATAATTAAGTTAGTTAAGATGTGGTCTGGCGGAACCCCTCATGTGGTGGTCAGAACTTTGAAGATAAGCTTAGATCGACTTAAAAAAAAAAAAAAACACAAAAAAGGAGTTTAGTAGAGTGCTGTAGTGTCAGTAGCTGTGAGTAGTGTGAAGTGCCTGCTTGTGAAAGCAAGCTTGTGTCTAGAAGCAGCAGAAAGGCCACAGTGGCCAAGACTGTACTCATTGAGCAGGCCCAGGTCTTGCGATCGTATGCCAACTACGTTGCCATTGACAGGAAAGCTGAACGGTGTTTGTGTGTGGAGCAGAGCCGTGAGTTGTTTAGCGACATAACGGGGAGAGGTGGGGCTAGTAATGCTTGCTTCCACTCGTGAATGAGCCCCTCCCGTAGACAAGCTGTGAATTTTTTGAAATGTGCATTCATTTTGGTGCAGTCAAAGTTATCCATTCCAGGAGTAGTGACAAACATGAGTCTAGCCTGACTTTGGGAGTAGCTCTGAACAAAAGCTGGCACAGAATGATTTGAGCTACATTGGTGGTTAGGACACTACCTACAGTGAGCATGTAGATGCATCCATCGAGTGGCAATTTTGGCTCATAAATATATTAATAAGCTACTAAAACCCATTTTTAAAATTAGGCAACGCAAGATTGCCCTAAACCAAACCCTAACCCTGAAACTAGGAGCAACACTGGTCCTGACTGTAACCCAGGTTTATGTTTTCGTAACCTCCGCCGAGTGACTTCCCCCACCACGTTAATAGTCTCAGGACTTGCTAGACTCTTTGTACCCCCACCAATATCCACAGTTAGCATCATGGGGGCAAAACCCACAGTTAGGAAACCACTTAGTTCAATATCAACAAAAATTTGTGGATAGTGGAAGATTTCTGATGACCAGACATTAACCGAAACACTCATCACACCCAAATACACATACGGTGTTGTGATAACTATTTTATTATAGACTCTCAGTGTTGTATATCACTACACAGCATGAAGAATGACAATGTGAGAGGGACATTATTTTAACTTTCTCTTATTCTGAAACATACACATTCCAGCAATTTGGCCTCTCTAGTAATATCCAGCCACTCTTTGCTGTGAAGGTGCTGGAGGATCAGCCAGAAATGGAGGGCCATCTTGGTGTGACCACCGGAGAGAGAGTACTTGTACTTTTGTTTATTCATGCCAAACTACCTGATGGATTGTACCTTGTTGAAAAGGAGGACGGAACAAGTAAGTGAAACAAGTCCAAACCATGCTAGAAGATGCTCACACAACCTATAGTTTAGTGTAAAAAAGGCTTTACATTTACTACTACCTAGTTCAACACTCCTCATACAAAGCTAGACACATTCTGGCCATTCTTGCCTGAGTTAATTATCTAGTAGAGACACAACAGCACTGCTTTTGCTGATTATTTTCAGGCAACAGTTTATAGTGTGTAAAGTGGCTACAGCTACGACTAAAAGCTCCTCCAACTGGGTCATGAATAAGTGGTCTGCTACTCACATGAATGACTATAATATCATCCTACACAATTTGCATGTCCCTAATCATGAATAGCAAGATGCACCCTACCTGTTTTACCACTACTGCAAACTGGCTTTTTGTTAAATATGGTCTACATGCATGACTGTATGTTTGAGATAAAATTCTTTTTGGAGTTGCTGTGAGAGGAGAGTGTGGTGTATTTAGTATTGCTGAAAGTTTTATTCCCAGGAGAGGTGGACCATGGCACTAATGAGTATGCTCAGATTGAATGTCCATTGCTTCCTCTGGCAATTATATTTATTCACTCATTTATTTGTGTGAATTATGCATCTTGAGGTATAAATATTAGGGATAAAAAACAATTTGGAAGGATCAATACCAAACTCTTGCAAGTGCTTAATTCTTGCAAGTGCTTAATTCTTGCAAGTGCTTACAGTATTGCCATAGAAGCATCACATTAGTTATGTACTTTATATAGACTAGAAAATATAGAACATTGTCGGGGTGAGCCTGAGCAAGCAGCTAACATGCACATGAACGGACTAAGCTTAATGCTGAAATGATGAGCTGAATCGCTAGCGTTTATGAGTGTCGTTTATGCACAACCCTTACCTGAAGCGATCTCAACCCGGCATTTATAATTTTGTACGGTCTGCGAGCAGCCTGCCGTTGATAGTCGGTCCGTAACTGCTGTGAAAAACAAGAAGTAAGGTGCCGTGTGTGCTTAAACTTGAGCCGTCTCCACAACGGTTGCCAACGCTGCACTCTGGCAGTAGCCCAGCATTGCCCTTCACCTAGCTACCTACTAAGTGCATGAGGAAGTTCAATTTTTGGGAAATATTTAAGGTGGCAGAGAACCCTGTTACTTTCAAGGTCAACAAACCTGGAATCCAAGCTGATAGAATTCTTTGTCTTTTAGCGCACAGTCCGTTTTGGGAGTCTTCATCCGTTCACTGTCCGTAAAATTGGGGATTTTCCCCATTTCCTGTCGGTATTGACATCCACTAATCAGTTTATAATTAAGTTAGTTAAGATGTGGCCTGGCGGAGCCCCTCATGTGGTGGTCGGAACTTTGAAGATAAGCTTAGATCGACTTAAAAAAAAAAAAAAACACAAAAAAGGAGTTTAGTAGAGTGCTGTAGTGTCAGTAGCTGTGAGTAGTGCGTAATGCCTGCTTGTGAAAGCAAACTTGTGTCTAGAAGCAGCAGAAAGATCACAGTGCCCAAGACTGTATTTGTTGAGTAGGCCCATGTCTCGCGGCCGTATGCCTAGCCTAGTTGGTGACTGTGGCCAGGTGCTTCGAGTGCTGGGCTGGGCTTTAACTAGAATACGCAATTTGTCGTTGGTGCTACGCTCTGGTACCCAAGGGAGCTGAACGGTGGTTGTGTGTGGAACAGAGCCGTGAGTTGTTTAGCGACATAAGGGGGAGAGGTGGGGCTAGTAATGCTTGCTTCCACTCGTGAATGAGCCCCTCCCGTAGACAAGCTGTGAATTTTTTGAAATGTGCATTCATTTTGGTGCAGTCAAAGTTGTCCATTCCAAGAGTAGTGACAAACATGAGTCTAGCCTGACTTTGAGAGTAGCTCTGAACAAAAGCGGGCACAGACTGATTTGAGATACATTGGTGGTTAGGACGCTACCTACAGTGTGAGTGTGTAGATGCGTCCATCGAGCGGCAATTTTGGGTTCATGAATATATTAATGAGCCACTAAAACCCTTTTTAAAATTAGGCAAAGCAAGATTGCCCTAAAGCAAACCCTAACTCTGAAACTAGGAGTAACCCTGGTCCTGATTGTAACCCAAGTTTATGTTTTCGTTAACCTCCGCCGAAAGACTTCACCGCCACCTTAAACGCGCATTTAAAGTTTACGGTATATGGCCGCAAGTAAGCAAACAAGCACGCATACACACACACACGTGCGCAATGCAGTCTCGCTAGTGTGGGGCTTGCTCAGGCTCGCCCCAATAATAGCACTGGCTATACTCTCTGGTTAGCCTTTCTCACCAACGTAAACTAGAAAATGTAGAACATTGTGGGGGGGAGCCTGAGCAAGCAGCTGCTATGGCTGCATACACATGAATAGACGCTGAAATGATGAGCTGAATCGCTAGCGTTTATGAGTGTCGTTTATGCACGACTTTTACCTGAAGAGATCTCAACCCGGCGTGTACAAATTTTGTATGGTCTTTGAGCAGCCTGCCGTTGATGGTCGGTCCGTAGCTGCTGTGACAAACAAGAGTAAGGTGCCGTGCGTGCTTAAACTTGAGCCGTCTCCGCTACGATTGCCAATGCTGCACACTGGCAGTAGCCCAGCATTTGTCCTCACCTATTGAGGCTATCTACTAAGTGCATGAGGACGTTCAATTTTCGGGAAATATTTAAATGCGCTTTTAAAATTTACGGTATATGGCCACAAGCAAGCACGTACGTTACAAACACACTTCCGCAATGCAGTCCCGCTAGTGTGGGGCTTACTCAGGCTCGGCCCAATTACATCTCTTCACTGTTTTTGCCACATGCTTTGCAAAAAGTGAGGGTGTTAGCTGATTTACAGAATAATAACATCACCTTCAGTACTTAGTTTAGCCTAAAAAGGCACAATCACTAGGGTTTTTTATGTGCAAAACATTATAGCATTACAATGCTATGAAAATTATCGTAATTGTTTGCGTAGATTAAATGTTTATTGAGTCATGAATTTGTCTCCATCTCTGTAGTTGGCTATGTGAAAAAGAACATTACAAAGAGAGTAGTCTATGACAATGTAAAGGTGAGGATTACGTTTGTCTTTTGTGTGGTCAGTTCAGTTGCAGACTCTGATGTGTGCAGATTAGTGATGAGGAACTTGGATAGAGCCTGACAGTAGATAAAGAGGAGGAGGTGTTTTACACTCACCCCTTAACTCCCTGATCATTCTATGTTGTACCGGATCAGTAGTGAATTAATTACCAGAGCACAAAATTGATCTTTTGGGCAGCGATCAGTGAAAATATGCCAGAATGCATATTTAAGTATAGTGATAGATTAGTTATGTGTTATAGCAGTGACACCATGATGTCTATGCTTAAATGCCTTCCCATGCAGCAGATCCATTCAAAGCCACAGCCAGCTTTTCCTTCCAAAGCAACCTCTGGTCAACAATACTATTCTGCTATCTATGACTACACTGCTGCTGATGTTGATGAAGTGTCCTTTGTAGAAAGTAAGCTACCTTACTCATCATCACCCTTACCCCTTTAACCCTTTAACCACCGATGGCACTTTTGGCGTCATCTGACTTTGGCTGCATGTTATCAGTTGGTGCAATCCGTTTTGAAGATAGGCTCTGTGCTAGCAGAAAGGGTGGGACGGGGGGGGTGGCTGGGTGCACCCCTCTGGGTGACAGTGCATGGCGGCTGTTGCAGCTGTCTGTAGAAAACCCCTGGTCAGCACCGGGTGGGCAATTTGTCTGTTTTTTGAACAAATGGGCGTAGAAAATGCTCCTTTCACCTTGTAGGGACTCCATTTCTGGCATTTAGGTAGCTTTTAGTCCAGAGGAGCATTCTCTGGTCAGAGGGCTCTGACTATTGAGTGCTCGCTAATGAGTGGGCGTAGCTAAGGTCGTGAACCCACAGAGAATGTGTCAATAAAGCTTTGACTCGAGTTTCCAGTGTTAGCTCCAAGCAGAAGTGGAAATACAGACCAAAGAAGGTATCCATAGTCTAATAAAGACTTCCAGTAAATAGCCTATATGGTGGTTAAAGAGTTAACTACTGAATTGTATTTTCTGGAGGTCTTGTTTAGACTAGTCACACCTTTTTTCACCTGTACATGTATTTCCACTTCTGCTGAGTTAGCCCTACAGCCACCATGCACTGTCACCCTCTGGGTGACACCACTCACCTCCCCTCATCCCACCCTTTCTGCTAGCACAGAATCTATCTTCAAAATGGGATTGCGCCAACTGATAACATGCGGCCGAATTTCGATGATGCCTATAGTCATCATTCGTAGTTAAAGGGTTAATGCATGGTGCTAATAGAAAGAAATAATGAACCCTAAGTACAGGCTATGCTACAAAATGATCTCCTCAGGTTGGATAAATTCACATGAGATATGACCATCACAAATAATTTTCATGCAACTAAACTCTGCACATTAATAGATAAGTGTCACTTAACGCTGATAATTCTCAACAGTGATGAGCAAACTTGCATTTCATACAGGGCTGTAGCCAGGACACAGCTAATGCCAGGGCACAACATGGGCACACTAAGTTTCTGAGAACTTCTGTCCAAGGTGCAGAAGCAAATAGTCAATTGTTCATGGCGTACGCTGTGTTAGTGTACACTATGGCGGCGTACACCATGAAGTCACTCGTCAAGATTCAGCCCGTGTGGAGACAGCATCTTGAGGGTGAAGATCCTGAAGCTCTCTCTCTCTCTTCTCCACTGTGTGCTGCTCCTGTGGATCTTCTCGATCCCATCACTTGCAAGTCCTCCCCAGTGTGGTCAGGTTGACAGAAGTGGGCTGCGACTGATTTTTCCTTTTTTCTTGCTCTTATGTCCAAGCGGTGTCCATTCATCCTTATTATGTGTAGGGTGTTCTCCATGATATGAGATAAACCAGATTTTTTTGTCTTGCATGAGATATTGCTTCTGATGTGGTACTTCCTCCCTGTTATCTGGCTTTTAAATGTGTTGCCTGTCACCATTTCTTGGCAGCATTTACACCGTTTGTTGTTGCATTTGTTGTTGCTGGTGTTGGTTGAGGGTGTGGGTGTGGGTGTGGTCAAAGCCGAGTGGACCAGTAGGTCCCTCAGGTTCTTTGGGTGTCTATATGTTACCAGGGGTGGGTTTGGGGATGACTTGTTTCAGCTTTTTGGAGGCATGTAGAATGGGCGGGTGTTTTTGACAATTTTGGTCAAGCTGTTGAGTTCGGGGTGGTATCACCAGGGGTACACGGTGTGGTTGTTGTTGCCATGGGTGGGGTTGTAGGGCTTGTGTGCGGGGTATGAGGGCTGCTCTCTGGATTTGGTGGTCGACTGAATTTGTCTTTTAGCCGCTCGTTCGATATTCTCTCAAAGTCCTCTGTTCTGGAGCAGATTCTCCTGAGTCTGAGGCCCAGGCTGTATGGGATTGTGGTGGTGCAGTGTTTGGGATGACAGCTATTTGGTGATAGGTACTGGTGGATGTTAGTTGGTTTGGTATACAGGCCTGTGTGTAGCATGCCATCTTCCAGTAAGACCGTGGTGTCCAGGAAGGTAATGCACTCTGTGGAAATCTCTGCCGTGAACTTGATGGTTGTGTGAAAGAGATTGATCTGTGGTACGAAGAGGTCGAGGGATTCCTGTCCGTGCTCCCAGATGGTGAATATGTCCTTGATATATTGCTGCCAGACGTTTGATTTGGTGCTGTTCGTGGCCATTAGATCTTTTTCCAGGTTTGCCATAAACAGGTTGGCGTATGACGGCACCATCCTGGTTCCCATGGCGGGTCTGGAGGTAGTGGCCTCCCTTGAAGGAGAAGTTGTTGCATGTTAGTATTAGCTCAATCAGGCGGATTAGGTACGACATGCGGGGATCTGGGAATTGACGAGTGTCCAAGGCTTGTCTGCACACTTCCATTCCTTCTGCATGGGGGATTTTGGTACAGAGGTAGAATATGTCCAGGGTGACTAGGATGCATCCTGGGGGAAGTGTGCCCAGTGTTAGTTGAGGAAGTTAGTGGTGTCTTTCAGGTGGGATGGGATCTTGTGAACCAGGGGCCAGGAGTGATGATCCATGTACTTTGAGATTCATTCTGTCGGTGCTCCACATGAGGACACGATGGGTCTTCCAGGGATGGTTCCATTGGAGAGGGGGGCTTTGTGGATTTTTGGTAGGTGGTAGAATCTCGCTGTTCTTGGCAGGACTGGCATGAGATACTTTTGGATGTCTTAGTGGAGGTGGCCATCATCCTCACTGAGTCGGTGAATTGTTCTGTTGGATCTGTGTTGAGTTTGCTGTAGTATCACGAGTCGGAAAGTTGCCTCTGAGCTTCCGCCAGATATTCGGTCTTGCTTATCACTACCGTAGCTGCAGCAAGTTTGATGATGAGGTCGTTGTGGGATCGGAGTTTAGTGAGGGCTTCTCCCTCTGGTGGAGTGAGGTTGTCTCTCCTTCTGATGGAGCTAGCGACGCGCCATGTGTCATCTTCCACTGCTCTGATGTACACTTCAAAAAGCACATGGAGCCCAGCCAAGAACCATGATCCTGCCCTTGAAGTTAATACAGCATACGCCACGAACAATTGACTCTAGCCTGCAATTTCTGTTATTTAAGCAATAACTGTGACCATTTTGCATTGTCTGTTTTGTACAGAGTATCTAGCATTATATACCTGAAGATGGTCCCACGGGACCGAACGTTGCGTATAGTTATGATGAAGTTGTGTGCACTCAAAGATTGATCTGATTATTCATTTGCAAGTAACTTCGTATAACGTAACTGCACAATCTTTGGCTGAGAGATTGGTTGTTTGAGATTCAGACTACCATAAACTAAACATGCATTGTGCGCGTGTGTGTGTATGCTTGATTGCTTGCTTGCTTGCTTGTTTTGACCGACCACTTCAAATATTTCACAAAGATTGAATGTCCATGTGTAATGCACTGAGCTCAGCCGAGAGCGAGAGTGAAGGGCTACTGCCAGACTGTAGCATTGGCATGAAAGAGACTGGGACTGGGAGCAAAGAGGACTCAAGTTGATTGCGTTTTCAGCACGCATGGCAACGTACTTCCAGGAGTTGAAGTCTGTGCCACGAGTCTGACGGCTGCGTAACAGTGCATGCAAGCTGCAAGTCAGAATGCACTGTGATGGAGCTTGATTGAGGTAAGGGCCGTGTATGAACGACAAGCTATAAACTGCTCATGCCGATATATGGCAGAAATTCCCATGCTAGTTCATGGTGTGTGAGCCTGTGTAGCCACAGTAGCTGCTCTGGCAAATAGCTCAGTTGTGGTCAACTACACTTGGGCAAACATACATGCTATGAATTTGGCTTGATCGGCTACTCGCTCAGGCTTGTACCAGGATGATACAGCATCTTTCTAGTTAGATAATGGCACTGGAAATTCCCAGGTATACCTGTGGTCAGAAGCTCATTTTGGAGAAAAGTACGTTTGTAGTATACAAGCGGTATAAAATGTGGCCTTTTCCACATAACAGCTTGTTGAAGGTTGCCTTGCTTGACTAGACAGAGATGCCGGAAGCATTTTGAACATGGTGAGGCCATGGCAGTGCATGCATAAGCACACAAACTGGCTGTTCTTGTCCAGTCACAACTCACTGCACAACCAAACCAAAACCAAACTTGTGAAAATGAAAACCTCATAGTTGGTGAGGCATTTATATTGCTACCTGTCTCCTGTGATATGTACCGTATTTGCTCGATCAGACGCCGCGGCTACTATTTATTTCATCACGCAATTTTGTGCGGCTTCTATTCGAGAGCGGCTACTAATCGAGAGCGGTGTTTATTAAACTCAGTGTTATTGGTAAAATCTTTTGTAAATGTAAGGGCTTTGAGAAAAGCCAGTTCTACAAGATTAACAAAGAATTACGATGTTGTGACTTGGTTTTAAGCAAACCTTCCAGCTTCTTGATCAGCTGCCGCTTTGCTACAAAGCGGTACCTACACGGCACCTACACAACGGATAAGAAGCTCGAGGAATCAGACTCCTTTGCAGATGTTGAAGAGGACGAAGATGAGTTGGAGGAGAACGAACTTGTACTGGAGGACTGCTAATCTATTATACTACGCGTTGCGTTTTGATCTAGTACAGTGTGATCATTCGCTTTCAGCAATTTGTCTGGCACCAAATCCTTATGTTCCACACAGCTCTTTAAGTTCACACAGCTCCAGAATGGTTCATAGGCAGCTCTGTAAGTTTATACAGCCTGTAAGTTCAGCAGCTCTGTAAGTTCACATAGCTTCGTATGTTTATGCAGCGCTGTAAGTTCACACAGCTTCGTAAGTTTATGCAGCTTAGTAAGCTTACACAGCTCCGTATGTTTACACAGCCCAGACATTCACATAGCCCCATAGGTTCACATAGCCCTTGAAATGTATATTTGCTGAAGCCATGACTTCCGGCGACAAATCCTATGCTGTACGCTAATGCTTTCTTGTTAGTGCCAAATTGTGTGTCTTCTGCAGTAGCTACACTCATTTTCAGAGTGCCTTGGACCCGTAGTAATTTGGAGTTTCTCTAACAATCCGCTCCTTAAAATCCTCAACATTACTTGTGAAATCCTCCATCAGCATAGAAGATAGCGCACAAAGATCCGTATACAAATCACCTTCAAAAAAGTCAAGGGAGAGACTTGGTCATCACTAATTGATTTTACATATCTCAACAGACAAACTCTCTTGACTTGTACTGAAAGGGGTCCCAGTTTTCAAATCAAGATTCAAGGTTGGATCCAGTCACAGGAAAAGCTAAGAAATCTTTATCATGCAATACCCAAGATCAATTAGTAATGACCCCAGTTGTTTTAATTAGCAGGTCAACCATGTCCTACCTTCTCTGGCAGCCAGCTAGTGCTGTGAATAGCTTTATCAACAAGCTAGGGTGAATTTGAAGGGGATAGGCTAAGTTCACCTGGTTTGAAATGGTTACATCATCTTATTGAATATTCATGAGACATTTTAACCCTTTGCACTGGCATTGCATGGCTGTTGTACTTTGACCTCGACTGAAAAATTCTGGCCTACTTTGGTACATGTACACATAGCTACTGATGTTCTTCAGATTGTCCATTCTGGGTGACAGGCCTGTGTTTCATTCACCACGATGGCTTGTAACCATGAATTACTCATTATTTCATGATGTCATGAGTTAAAGTTGTATGTCATTGAAGAGCATGGTATTTTGATTCTTGCTTAAAATTGTGGTCTTGTTTGCATCTGCTTAGACTCTTGTTAGCTTTGATTCCCTACAAGGTCACTGTTTCAATGTCCACCACCAGGCAAGTTTCACTGCTTCAACCCTTGCATATTAAACTTGGGCTCAATAGGCAGTTAGATATGGATGTCTGCATCTTTTTGGTTACCCGTCAGGACAACATAAGCTCTAATTGCTGCCTGTTCACAGTTCACTGATAGTGCATTGTAGTAAATAGGTTTGATATTAAAGGTCACCAGAAGGATAACTTCCTTTCCATTCGCCATCCTCTTAGCATCGTTTTGGCTTGATCTTGTCCAACCAACATGATGACAGGCTCTCACACCATTCCCAACCACCCCATAGAACACCAGTTCAATAGACGGCTCAGTGTGATTCTCTGGGTCTTTTCTGTTACCAATCAGGTATATGCAGGATAGTTCTAATCACTTCCAATTCCTGGGACAACATTCCCTGAGAGTTTTCAGGTTGCTGGAATGTCTTACTGGCTAGAATAGACTATATGACACACTATCATGATTGTCTTTGATAAATTATTTTCCTAGAGGAGACAACAGAGATTGAACAGTGTACAGATACTTTCCGGTATTGTTCACAGTTCACTGAAAGTACATTATAGGTTGAAGAAATGTTCTTTAATCTGCTATGCTTTGGAGCATGAAAATATATCATCAGTCTCCCAAGTTTGCCAATAAACAGTACTAACCCATTTCTCACCGCAAATATTCCACTCGTCGGTATTACGTGTTGGTTGATATTCGGATGCTTAAGCAAATTGAGGTCACCACCATGACCTACATTCCAGTCTGTGCTTCTACGGTGATTCTTCTCTACCTATTACTCTGCAGATGACATCATTGTGGATTGCCAATTTGTTGATGAGTGGTGGATGGAAGGGCGTGTACAGCGCACTGGCCAATGTGGCATGATACCCTCCAACTATGTGGAGCTTCAGGTTAGTAGTGAATCTGTATTCAAGTAAGTAGTGGTGACAATAATATTACGTTAGTGTCTGGACTGAGCTAGTTTACAAGATATAACTCAATGAATTTGTATCTGTGTATTTGAAATTCTGTGCATGTACATCAGGGGTAAAGAGTTAAGTTAACCCTTTAAATTTAACCCTATAGTGCACTTTTGGTTACATCATACTGCACACTACGCAGAAAAGATAGTCTCTGCACGCTACGTACGCAGGGTGACATGCACATGGTGGCTGCTAGGCTTGGCTGTCAAAGCACCATGGTTGGGACCAGGTGGGCCAATTCTTGCCCTGGCTGCTTGGACAGGCTTAGAAAATGCTGCTCTCACCTTGTAGGAGGTTCATTTTTGGCAGGGAAGCCTGCTTGGACTCTGAGCGGGTGTATGACAACTGAGAGTGCTGACTATTGCATGCTTGTTAATGAGTGGGCATGGTTAAGGTCACGAGTCTGCTTGCTAAGGCTGGAAGTGGACTTAGGTTCAGTTTTGGAGTCAGAGCTTGGACAGAAATGGAGATACGGTGCGTTAAAGGCATGTATAGGCTAAAACTAGTCTCAAGTGAAAATAATTCAGGGTTTAAAGGGTTAAAAGCAGAGCTAGGCGTTATACACTAAGCAGAATGCTTACAAGAGTTTACAATCTCCAGGCACCGAGTTAGCCAAGGCACTTAATTGCATTCCAAGGTCCCACAATAGATACAACCAGCTTCCTGTTTATGGTGTGATAGCACACTGCACAGGAATAATTTAGGCAGCACATGTAATCGCACTTTGGCAATTTTCATCCTCTATAAAACTTTTATAGAGGATGAAAATTGCCAAAGTGCGATTGAAATGTTGCAAACAAAGTTTTTTGCCTTCTACTGCCTTCGTCCAAGATCTAGCAATAGCGAGCTAATGGAATCTTATGGTGCACACAGTGTACAGTGCTGTACCTTGGTGTTTGTTGGTGCTAACCACCAAACTCATCTTTTTATGTGGCCTCAGGAAATGTGTAGTTAATGCAGTCATACTTGATTCGTTCTTTCTGCAGACTTCCTCAATAATGAAACCCCTACCAGAGGAACATTCTTCAGCAAGTGATGTGCATGAGGGCAGTGAGGATCATTTTAGTGGCTATGAAGAGCCACAGCAACACTCATATGTTGATGATCTACATTCTACTAAGGCTGATAAGCCACAGCTTTACGAAGATGCTCATCCCAACTGGGCTGTATCCAGGGAGGAGGTAGAGCTGCTTGATGATAAACTTGGCAGTGGTGAATGGGGTATTGTGACAAAGGCACGGTTTCGAGGTGAGATTGTAGCAGCCAAGCATCTTCATGAGGAACTTGTTCAAGAAAATCCAGACTTTCTCTACAAGGCTATTCGAAGAGAGTTGGACATTGCTTCCATTCTTCGTCACCCAAACCTGGTCCTCTTTCTTGGAGCTGCTGTTGAAGGGGAACTTACAGAACTTATCATTCTGAATGAGCTCATGGATAGCAGCCTTAGTGATGTTCTAGCTGAGGGCCAGCTTTCCAGGTCACAAATCAAGTCCCTTAGCATTGATATTGCACGAGCTCTCAACTACCTCCATTCTTGCAAACCCCAACCACTCATACATCGAGATGTCAGCAGTGCAAATGTGTTACTACAGCGTTTAAGTCCTGACTACTGGAAAGCCAAACTGTCTGGCTATGGGAGTCTTAAGGCCATTAATCTTGCCTGCACACTGACTCCTGGCAACTCAGTATATGCTGCACCAGAAGCAGTGCATGTGGGGCAGCAGTCATGCAAGATGGATACTTACAGCTTTGGTGTTCTTCTTATTGAAATGTTCAGCCGCCAGCTACCAACTCCAGAGCTGCGGGCAAGGATGCTTCAGGAGATCAAGTGGCGAGAGATGCATATGCTGATTGAGACATGCATTCGAGCATATCCCAATGAACGTCCAGAAATGCAGCAGATCATCAGTTCACTGGAGGTATTCGTGCATCCTGTAGTGAGGATATAGTTAACCACTAGATTTGGTGTTGCAGTATAATTTGATCCACTAAATATATTTTCCTGGAGACCATATAGCCCAACACCAGGATATATCTCCTAATTGAAAATATCCAGTGTAATTTTTCATTTATTATTTGTTTTTCACAGAGCATGCCAGAAATGCCTTCAGTTCAGCAGGTAAACTGCATTGATTAAGAACTTAAGCTACAACAGTTCAATTAACTGTCACATTATCTTTCTGCCTGTATAGCCTATCAATGACTATGTTGAGATGTAAGTTATCTTGTACATAGCTTGCTTCATGTTTAGAATTGTGAGTACCTTTTAGGGATATTTATTCAACCTACAGGAGTTGGTTTATTCCTTCAATATCCCGAGTTGAAGCCGAGAACAAGCTAGCTACTGAGGTTGGTATAATTGAATTGCTTGTTTGAGAAACTGTTCATTGTGTAAAAGGTGTGCATGTACATGTACATGTTGTCATAGATAATAAAGCACTGAAACAGGATTGGAAACAGACAAAAAATTTACGGGCAAACTTGGGCAAAATGCCGATGACGTCACATTAAATCCCCGTTCCAGATGTTTTGGTTAGAAGGCGGTGCCCACTAACCAGTGTACGATCGTTTATCTCCCATGCGGGTCATTGCACTAGAGGTCTTTGTCCATTTACTGATATACCACAGTATCTACAATATTCTGGTAGAAATTGTACTATGCACAGTTGTGACCCGCTGAGCGAAAACCCGGCACTTCGTGCAAATATTGAATTTGAGTTAGAGGCAATTTTATCCGCACAGGTTGTTTCCCAGCTAAACTCAGATTATTGCACCAACGTGTCACAGGGGGCTTGCACTGTATGATGCTGAATTATAAAGGCCGGCTCTGCTACTATAACAACGATATAAGCTCGAACTCACAGGCAGGCCCGTGAAATACGGGAACGCGTTGCTATGGACAGCTTGTACGCGTTTTTCAAAAAAAGCGATTTTACCAGCTTCCAGTCCGTACACGGTTGTCTTTCTGTCCATAGACACAATGTAAGCCCCCGCTTTCACAACCGCTGTCTTTCCCAACTGTCTTTGCCGACTTTCAAGCTGCTTTTTTACAAGAACACGTGTAAATTTACGTGACACGATAGTATACGGAGATATCATAGCAACGTAAAAACATTGCGTTTTCTCGAAAAGTTGCGTTCCGCATCCGCTACGCATTTCGCTCTGTAGCTCGGGAACCAAGCAACCGATCGCTTCCATTTTTTTCCTGCCGCACAATTACACATTGGTATACCAATTTCCGGTCTTATCTCGATTTTCATAAAATGCGCGATGTGCCGGGTTTTCGCTCAGCGGGTCACAGTTGTGAATTGATTTTTATGCAATGTAGAAATGCTAAAATAATAGTTTCGTATTTTTTCTGGAAAATAAACAGGGCTACCCAATGATGCAAGCTGTCATAAAGTGTAACCATTAGCAAAGAATGTAACTGAGTGGCTTATTTCTTTGTGATACAGTACACAGTTTCATGGGAGGCCTTGAAAAGTGTGATAACTCTTGTAGTGTTCTAGAGAGATCTGTACCCTGGTTTAGGTAAAGTCTGCTGGTAGAGTATTAGTAGTGCATAGATCAATGTAATGCTGACAAAACAATACAGCTGCAGTAATTGTGTGCACTTTTCTCCAGCTTTCTGAACAGGTGCCTCCAGCTCATGCAGAGGCCATATCAATCTGTCTTAGTCGTCTTCAGGCCTGCTGATAATTTTCAGGACTCGTGAATATCCCTCCATCGCAATAGCAGTCTGCCAGAAACCACTCGACATTCGGGGAAAGAAGAAATGCACATAACCACTGCTCTCGCACAGTCGTCTATTGCCAATGCAGTGTGCGTCAGATCACGTGACCAAAATGCTGATTCGACGTAAAATTATTGCTATTTCCAATCCCTGTTTGTAGCTCTATTATCTATGATGTAGTGCAGTCAAGCAAGGACATATGCCATTATAATGTAGGTGTCAGTGGATTCTGAGTTGAGCTCAAATCCTTCAGAAGAGAACATTGAACTGTATTATATTAAGCCTACAAAGAAAAAAGAAACAATTAACAACTTTAGGTGAAGCAGATACAGTATCATTAAACTGGCAGGTCAGTGAAATAATACTAATGTGTGGGAACTTGTTGCCTTGATACCAGCTGTTCTATAAATGAAAAATAACTTTACCTGCTTCCGGTCTGTATACAGTTAGTTACCTTTTCTGTCTTTAGACACAATGTAAGCTCCCACTTTCATCATTGCCAACTTTCCCAACTGTCTTTGCCGATTTTCAAGTTGACTTTTACAAGAACACAAGTAAATCTTACACAACGCTATAGTATATGGAGGCATTTAACTTTACCGCACAGCATAAAAACATTGCATTCTCTCAAAAAGTTACGTGCCATGTCTGCAATGCATTTCCATGCTGTCACATAGCACTATTTACTGACGAGTAGCTTTCTAGGGCAACTAGCTAGTTTATCATAACAGGAAAGCCTCTGGCTTAATTAAAACTATAAATTTTTTTCACTTGAGACTAGTTTTAGCCTATACATGCCTTTAACGCACCGTATCTCCATTTCTGTCCAAGCCCTGACTCCAAAACTGAACCTAAGTCCATTTCCAGCCTTAACAAGCAGACTCGTGTGACCTTAACCACATCCACTCATTAACGAGCATGCAATAGTCAGCACTCTCGGTTGTCAAACACCCGCTCAGAGCCCAAGGAGCCTTCCCTGCCAATGAACCTCCTACAAGGCGAGAGTTCATACATACAGCCAGGGCAAGAATTGGCCCACCCGGTCATAACCATGGCGCTTTTACAGCCAAGCCTGACTGGATCCATTGCAACACATGATTTAATCTGAAATTCAATTCCTGGAATTTATGAGTGGATCTACTTAACACATGCCCACTCAAATTATTTAATTTGCATGCATTTTATTAACTACAGTATAGTTTTCTGTGCTGCAGCTGGTCAGTCGTCATGTGATCAAAAATGAGAGTGGTTGGCCCTTCATTGGGTTATAGCTGGCAATGTTGCACATATTTATTACAAGCACTGCTAAAGCATAAATGCCATTTCAAGTTCTGGGGTTGTGGTTACACTTGAAAAAATATTTGTCTTAGGCTTAGGTCTAACTGCAACTGAGATTAACATCAAAAAAGTACAGGAACGAGAAAGTATAAATTAGAAATGTAAAAAGATGTAGGGATGGCACGACAAATAGTAGGCAAACATGGTAGGGATGATATAAAAGTGATGGTATATATACAGAGCCCTATCCCATCTTTTTACACTACAGTTGCACTCTAGTGTGAATAGATGCAGGGATAGGGCTTTGTATATTTACCTTCACTTTTATATCATCCCTACCTTGTTTGCATACTATGTTGTGTGCCATCCCTACATCTTTTTACATTTCTAACCTTTTTATTTTCTTTATAAATTGGTGTAGGGAAGTTAATAAATCAACCTGAGCCAATATCATCTCGCCACCTCAAATGGGAACATCTGTATTAGGAGTTACCATAACTGTACTGTAGTAATTATGGTGGAATTTTTTAGGCGTCACCATAAGCATATTTTAAAGTTGCAGTAAATTTCACCAAACTTACTGCAGCTTTGAAATACAGTTATGGTAGCTCTACACACACGTTCCAATTTGACCTTTAGTTTGCATTTCTCATACCACCCATTAAACTGGGGAGTTGCTTAACAGACAGGTACTTTACAGCCAATTAATATGGTGGTTGGATCTACAGATAAATCTAGGCGAGTCTAAAGGGTATTATTATATTTCATTCTGCACTACAGGGGAAAGAGGGAAACTTTTTGGTGAGGTTCTCTACCTCAAAGGGCAGCAAGTATTCACTGTCAGTTTTGTAAGTTTTATGTCCAGAAACACTACTGCACCTCCACTGATGCTTAAATACTCTTACTGCAAGAAAGTGTGTCATGGCTATGCAATTTGTAATTGTGCTCACACTACCATGTGCATCAGCTTTGTGAGCGAAAGATGGGTATAATACCCATAAAGATTACATTATGTTCATTTATGAAAAGAAAAGTATGGCTTGCTACCCACAAATCTCGAAGTGGGTACAGTTTTGATATGATTTCTGATTTGAACATGAACTTGCTACATATCACACCTCTTTCTTGCATAGAACACCTAATTATGTAACACTGAATTGTTACACTTAAGGGTAATGGAGAGTTACTTGCAGGTTGATCCTTACCACATATCTGACACTAAGCAAAAATTTTTTCACTAATATGTGATTTGCAAAAATGCAAATGGAGTAGTGGCAGGAAATTCACATGAATAAAAATCCTTTGATGGCTACTGGTGCTTTGTATTTGTCTGTTGCAAGAACTGATGTAAAAGGTGAAGTGGATGTAAATTGCAAAATCTAAAGACTGAACACTGTAGGTTAATGTGTGTAATTATGTCAGCAACACTACATGTCTGTTTTTGTTTTGTATTGACTTTACAGCCACAATGGCAGAGTGTACCACTATCGCATCTGGCAGAGTCAGAGCAATGAACTCTACATTGATGACGTCATTCGTTTCCAATCCCTTGAAGAGATGATGGAGTTCTACAAGACTCAAGGAGGTTAATTTGCTACTGTGTGCTCATAGTCAGTTTTCATAGCATGCATTGTCTCGTACATAGGACTCCTTACCAAATTGCGTGAATATGTACCAATTAGACAAGGAGGCCTTAAGGACCAGTCTTCACTCATTGGTAAGACTGCATGAGATGACCACTTTGTAAGCTGCATTGCTCTAGCTTAATACACACTTTTACAGACAAAGCATGGGAAATTTCTAGGACTGAATTGACTTGTGGATCAGAGATTGCAAAGGGACAGTGTGGGGTGAGTGGTTTGATGTCAATAACTGGAGTACACATGCCTTATGGCTGTTCCACAATTATGCTGTATAGCCCAAATAATGGTGGGAAATTAAGGATTGGTGGGTTTTTTGTATACATTAAGTGCATGCTAGTACACCCCCCTTTTTCAGGATTTATAACTTTTATTCACTATCCTGACAAATTGTCAGGAGATAGTAAGTTTTCATCAGACAAATTTGAGAATCGATCCAACATCCTCATGAAAGTATGATTGCTGATTTAGCATTTTTTTAAAACCACGGTAGCTTTTAATTTTTACTAGTAGTGTAAGCCAACAATTATCGACTGGTGTGTATTATCGACCACTGGAATATGGAGATATTTTATGTAAATGTCTGGTAGTTTTACGTAAGTGTGTAGTGGATGAACGACCTTTTTACTTCCGATCAATGCATTGCGCGAATTGTGCAATTGCACTGTCCTGACTACGGAGTTTATCTGCAGGACAAGGGCCAGATTCGCGAAAGACAGATGTCGACTACCATTCGTCAAAACCAGCAGAAAATGGCCGTAGTGGTTAGGCAGGAACTCTGAGGCACAGCAGCGCTCTACTACCGTATTGTCCCAGGCAAGCGCCCATCCTCGTGCAAGAGCCCACCCCTTATTGATTTTGACAGTTCTGTGCTTTTTCAAGGTCCTCCGTGTAACCACCCACCATGCAAAATTTTTGTGTGGTGACTCGAAAGTTCACAGTTTGAGCTCACATAGACTGTAGCTGCGATCATTCCGATGAGTTTCAGGTGCCACTACATCCGGCAGCAAGGTTTGCACACACTGATTGTAGCCTTGTCCGCAGCATTCTTCGCTTGCTGTACGAAATTCGCGTACTGCAAGCGATGAACGCTGTGAAGCCCTGGCAACGAGACTTCGGGTTGGTCCATTTTCTAGTAGGATACAGCTTTCTCTACTGCCGGGCTGGCCTCATTTGGCTAAAAAACGAAGCACGGGCGAAGCTACAACGTGGGTCAATTCAGTAGTGCCTGTCAGCTAACTTCGGATCCGGGATAGGCGCTTGCACAGGGATAGTTGGACAAGAACCAAGAACCAAGTTCCCAAGTCATTCCTTGACGGAGATATAAAGGCAAGTGTAAATGTGGTCAATAATTGGCGGCTTAAGCTATAAGCTATGGAAATGAACTGAAGACCAGTGTGTAACTAATGCCTCTTGATAATACATATCAGAGTAAGGCTTCCAGAAGCGTAACTTGGGTGGGTTGTTGGCAATGATGTTACCTTGAGTCTAAAGTGGAGAGTAGACATTTACTTACTTGAATATTCAATCTATCTCAAAAAATGGGATCCCCCTGGTTCAACGTGACTATATTCACAATGCATTTGCTGTGACTGTCTTGAAGAAGCAAAATGTTAACATGGGAATCTACCAGCAGCTGAGGTACTAAGCGTGGGGCAGCAAAGTGGCTTTCATGATGAGTGGTGACAAGAAATGACACATTAACCACACAACGTGGCAAAAATCCGGGTGGTGGCTTGTGAATGAGGCTAATGATTTTGTGAACAAACACATACAAGAACAAAACAACTTTTCAAATGAAAACAAGTATATGTAGGTTGGAACCCCCCAAAAGCAACCAAACAAGGGTAAAAATCATCCTTACATCTGGTACCATTTTTCCAAACATGTTATGTGGTGAAATTCAGGGGCTTGATGTTATTTATTGCTAAGAGAGCGTGAAATAAATCCACGAAAAGAATTTCAGGATCCAGTTGGGATTGGAACCCAAGAGCTACTGAATTCTAGACGCCCTTACCACTGAGCCACTTGGACCCCTGGTAGAAGAGCGGAAGACAAGCTACATAAGCAGCATTGCCTAGAAGTCTCAGCTGAACTCCAACTGATTCCCACTCTCTCAAAGCTAGGCTGAACTGGAACCCTGGCTGAACTTCGCCAGCTTTAAAGGCCCAGTCGTGACACATAGTCCTCCTGGCAGTCCTAGTAGCCTTGGTTATGACTACGTACTAGGACTGCTAGGAGGACTATGTGTCATTTGTGTTTCCAAAGTTGCAGTTTAGGCATCATCTTGTATGTGGAAGGTTGAGCAATATTGAATAGACCTTTCCCACTAACATCAAGATGTGTATGGAATTTGTAATGTCACGTCTGGGGTGCCTCGGAAGGCTTGCTTGGGCAAATTCTATATATGGGAACCTAGCCTACGTTCAGACGGCTGCTGCTTCATGTGCAGGAGCTGCCTAGACACCGATCCAGAGTTCCAGCATCGGCTTTTTCAGCAGCGTTAGTTGGAACTCTAGCTATGACACTTTCTTGCACATGGCACAAAGCAGGCGGCTACCATCAGGAGCAGGAGGGATTACTATTGGCGAGCGAAGCTTTATAGCTAGTTGAAATGTCTAAAATGTACATTTATACGTACTACTTACTAGTCACTACCTAGCTTAGCTTCGAGTATCTATGTGTAGTCACTCTTCAGCGAGTACAGCTAACTCACACGCCTTTGCGGGAGTCTGGTAAAGCAAAACTATGCTATGTAGGCCAACACTGGACGAGAGACACTTTGGGGTGTTGCACACCACTTTAAATTGTACTTGGCCAGAACGTACGATGTTATTAGACACTGGGCAGTCATCACACACTGTTAGGTGTACACAAGACGCAATCACCTAGCAGCTCCACAACGGTGTCAAAGAAAGTCCCATGGGTTTCAAACTACCACTGTTGAAAAAGCTGATACTTGAACTTGTCTAGGCAGCTCAGGAATTCCCTTGTATGTGAAGTGGCAGCGGTCTGAACCTAGGCTATGTTCCCATATATCGGAATGGAGAATTCGTCCCAGCAATATATATTGGTGTGCGTAAAGGGTGACTTAGGTTGTGAGTTGTTTGCTTGTGGACAGCTGCAATTTTTTGCTGCTTATGAGCATGTCAGATTGTCTTGCATGTATGTAGAAGGCTGTAGAGTGAGCAATTGTGAACCTGTGGTGCATGTTGTTGTGCATAAGGGATGAATTACGTTGTGAGTTTATATTTAGTGGAAGAGCAGCAATCATTTATTGTCTTTGAATTGGCTAATGTGGCATGTAGCAGTAGTAGACTGTAGTGTGTGTGATTGGGAAATGGTACAAGATGTAGGGAAGGTGTAAAAGTATCATGTGTCATTTCTACTACTTTTTTTGTAGCTCCATCCTAACATGCACTTGCTTTCATTTAAAACCTTTTTGTACTTGGGGGGGGGGGGGGGGGGGGGTCGAGGAAGGGGAGGGTAAGATTTATGTGTGCTGTGGTTCTGTGAGCCTATGGTAGTTATACATCTCTCTGAAAAAGTAAGCCTTCATGTAAGTCATCCACTGTGCAGGATGCATTTCAGCCAATACCAGGCCTCATCAGCTGTGCTGGGGTGACCAGGAGATGGAGACTGCTATCTCATGCACAGAATGCAGTGGCTAGCCTTATCCAAAAGATCGTACATAGCGATTGTAATCATCACGTGTTATCAATGCACAATCGCTTGTGTCCGCGCACACATTCAGAAGTACTGGAGGTACAGGAATTATTAATGGACAAGGCCTGATATAAGGCAAACAGTGTGTGCTTAAAAGCTGTGTGTGCATAAGTATGCCATGTTATCATGTATGGTAACTGCATGTGTCCAGTTGTGTTAAACGGAAGGTAAGGCAATGGTCTCAGTAATGATACCCTTCCTGTATTTCTGTAAAGTCCAGAGATAACAATGCACAAAGTTCTTGTAGGGGCTACAGAGTTTTGGTATATCTATCCTTGTCTAAGTAAATCTGTGAACAAAACCTTGGTAATTACAACATGAGTGTTGAGTAGAGATGTGACGATGAATTTGTTTTTCTACTGTAGATAACATTCAATAGATAGGTTTGGAGATAGTCATATGTTTTGTACTGATAAACCTCTGGTCCTGAAGTGGTTAAATGTACATAGCTAGTTGTGTATGCAGTCCTCATATACATTTCATTTACAGCAGCACTAGCAATACATACCTTGCAAAAATATACTACTTCTTCTGGAAGCAACACATATCTTTTTTGTTTTTTTACCACCTGACCTTGGCTCTTGCATAATACATGTCAGCTGTTGCCTTCCTTTTATCGTGGTAAGCTATCTAAACACATGCTCAGTTGAGGTTCTGATGATGTAATTGCTATGAATAATATTATATTCTTTATCAAAATGGCATACAGCAGCAAGCATAAGCATGGGGTAACCTGAGAATCACCAATCAGTTTGAGATTAGTAAGTGGTGAGTGCAGTATCCAGTACCATATAGCAGGTAACCTTTGCGGAGGTGTAATTTTCCACGGTCGAGTGGGATCTACAAAAAACTAACCCATGAAAATTTATGACCCAACCCACGTGCGTGTAGTTCTACAGACGGTTCTGTCCATGAAACACATCACTGCTACAATAGCCATCCCGCGAAGGCAGTTATCAAACTCCAAGGGCCCCCTCTCTTGGTTTAGCCTTCTGTTGTCAGTGCGCCTAGTCTCACACGAGCCAGCCCACTTTCGCCAGCGATACTAGTCCGCATGCTGCTAACGAGTGCGTCCATGACCATATCTGCACAACTTGACAAAGATCTCTGTTGCGAGCAACTCTGCATGGTATAAACTATAGCTAGCTTACTTCACGCGCGCTTGATGAATGTCAATAAGTGAATTTCAATTTTTGTGTTTTGCATTTGAAGTGTTGTAATAGCTTCAGTTGTTATCGTGCTAGCCTGGCTGAAGAGAGAAGGAAAGAGGTCAAAAGATTTATGATTTGCCAATTTAAGTGACCTGTCTGGTACTTCAGTGATGCTCTCCAGCAATTTTGATGGTACTGTCCATGAAAGCACTCCAGAATGACTGATGCGGTTCATAGAGGCTGTTGACTAATCTAGTGCTGAATTTTCGAGTGTGTCATTTGTGCACTTTTTATGTGGCGGCCATTTAAAAGCCAGGGCATCAAAAACTCAAAAACTGAAACTCAATGACTGTGTTCACTAAGCCGAACTCACTAAAGCTATGTATCTTTATTTTAAAGATGCCCACTTTGAGGTGTTAAAACATGGGTAGAAGCGGGGTGAAGGCATTTACTTGAGGGGTTATGTTGCTGAACATTTAATTATGGTACTGCCAAATTATAATTACCATAAAATTTCACACCTCCTATTTGTACATCCTCCATTTCTGGGGAAAATAATTTTATTTATTCTAATTGATTTGTACAGTCATGTAGTATTTGTACACAGCAGAAATGTATTGTGTGCAATTGTGGTAAGATGTATTTGTTTTAATGTCTGGTACTGCAAATGAAACCCTCTTGAAAGTAACCGTCTCACAAAAACTTACACAAATAACACTGAGCATATGCCATACAAGCAGTACAGCATGCAATAAATTTTGTCAGCTTTAGGCTTTAGCGCAACTGCCATTCTCATGTGAAGTGTAAGTTGGATGCCTCAGAAAATTGCTCTCTGCCCAATGTATGAAGATGTACATAAAAGGCTACTAGTTACTAGCTGTTGAACACCTTGCTGTCTAACTGAAGGGCTTTAGGGAGGTACCTGTACAGAGTTGTCAGTCAGTTTCCATAGCCTTCTGTTGTTTGGCAACTGACTTTCTCATATGCAATTTGTACACTGTTCTATGGGAAAAGAGCAGTGTACAACTGTCCATAAAGTTGTGGTGGCACATGTTATCTGAATATATACAAGGCATTTTGCATGTATGTAGCATATCAAGAGTTTATGTTACTTGACCCTCTTCAGTATGTGGTGGCTGGTGAGTTGAGGGGATTTGGTGTTGCTATCAGAGTAACCAAACAGGACATTCTGGATGAAGCTGGACTGCAGTTCATTGGAGATGCTATTAATGATTTGAAGTGAGTTCAAATTAAGATAGTCCCTGAAAATTTAAAAAGGCACTCTTTCGTGTATGACTTGTAAGCACTTAAAAGCAGGCCCATCCCCTCTCTTTGATGAGCTTGTAAGGTACACTGCCCATGGGTGCTTGCTTGTGAGACTTTGTATAGCGGTTGGAAATACAGAAGTGACGAGACAGACCTCCTGCTCAAAATAGTAACACTGAGTGCCAAATGAACTGCTGGGATGTAACTTGCAATTATTATCTTGGGGTATAACAACTCTAAAATGCTTACAGTAATTTACAGGGACAGTGATTCATGTGGGTACCAGTTTGGCTATTGTTCACAAAGGCAGTTAGCTGCCCAAATGTTTGACTTTTATGGCTTGCTGTCTACATAGTAGCTGAAGACACTGAATAACTTTAGACAGCTTCCCTATTCATGAGGGTTAAAGTGAGCCACAGGTTATGTGATGGTAAAGTTCCTTCGAATGTGAGGGGTTAAAGGGGTAAGAGGATTGCTAATTGAATTAGGTTCGTGATACTTTTGTGTAGGGAGTTCCAACATAAGAATTTGGTGAAGTTTCATGGGATCTGCAGACAGAAAGGTTCTCTGCTTATTGTCACTGAACTAATGCCTCGAGGTGAGTTGGAAAAAGTGCATTGTTTTACAGTTGCTCCTGCGCATAAGTTGCAAACTGTTGCTGATATAAACATCCTCAGGCTCACTGGACAAGTACATCAAACAGCATCAGGAACTTCTGAACCAAAAAAAAGTGATTCTGGATATGTCCACCCAAATCTGCTCTGCTCTGAAATTTCTTGAGACTAAAGGAATTTTTCATGGAGATTTGGTAAGTTGTATGAGCTGTAGGAACACTACCTTCCTGGTTCCTCAAAAAGAGTATACGGTATTTATTGAGTGAGTGACAAGGTCTTATAGTTAGTGGACTGGCTCACAGACTCATGGTCTTACTAAAATCCATTTTATAGCTGGAAAGCATTATTCTCTTCCAACACAGCATGTGCAACTGTTATTAAATGAACTTTGCACTGATACATATGGCTGTTCTGAAACTAAAGCAAAGAAGTGAAAAACTTGATTTATGCTCTGTCCTATGCACACAGATTCTGCAAGAATATATGTGAACTGAGGGCTTTTAATTCCTAAACTTGCTCACTCTAGCCAAGCCTTAGTGGCTGTAGTAATATTGTTTATTACTGCCAGTTTGTCAATTGGAGTACTTCATCCAGCAGCAGCATGCAGCTGCGGGCTGTGAACATACGTGGCTGCATAGACAGAAGAAGCCATTGTTGCTACAGCATGTGACTGGGTTTCTATTTAGGTTAACAGCAGAGGAGGCGTGCCTTAGGTACTGCGAATGGCACTTAAATCTTTAGTAGCATGGCATGTCATTTGATGACAGTTGCACGTCATGATGCTGAGTTTGTGAATCCTTGAGTCTGTGAAATATGGGTTACATTTGGTAATCTGATGAAGGGTATAGCTCATGTGAATATTACTGTTATTGTAGAGTAGTAGTCAGGTTACTGGAAATTAATATGTGGTGGTTTAAAACATGTGAATGAGGTCTTACTCAGGTCTGTTAAGGCATATCTGTGCAGCGCAGTGTGTGCACTAAACCACGCCCAAAATGTGGTCAACCGGAAGTGCGGAGTTGCCTTGATTCCAGTTTGCGGGAAAACTGGCCAATTGCGTTTGCAGTACGACATCCAATTCCCACTCTGGTACTAATTTTCGGTCTGAGAACGGGTCCGTGAGCTGAAAGTGTAGGAAAACGACATCTTGCAAAGCGGATGAGTTATACTCAGTCCTTAGATGTATCTCTGTTTTAAAATGTGAAGGTAAGCATTGAATCAGGTCTCAGGTACATTAAGGCCTGACAGGGATTCACGCTAAATGCGCTAGTGTAGCGTGAAACAATATTATGAAGCTTCAGAAACCTAAAGCTTCATATTACATAGCACACATCAGTGTTGACCGCACGGCTGCTTCTGCTTTGTAGAGTACACTAACTAACTGCTGAAATGTGCGTTAAGTGAGCCATGATACAATATTTACTGTCATGGCAACATGATGGCCACTCGAAACTAAGGTCCTGATTACTTTGCGTTTGGCGGTCCATTAGACTATCTCCGTTCCCGTGTTTGTCACTAAAAATAAACCACCCAAGGTTTGTCTTACTTTGGGATTTTGCATGGTGTGCATGAAACGGCAGTTTTAGGCTGAGTTGTGCTGCCTACTGAAAAATGTACTTCTGCAAGCCATATCATTAGAATGTGGAGTACTCAGGCTTTGCCCAAGAGCTTTTTGTAATGATCCCTGTCTCATCTAGTACTTGTGAAATGCAGAACCAGTTTGGCTAAGTGGAAGACGGCTGCCTCAACGAAAGAGTGTGCGAGTTTGCCAGGAAATTTGTTTAACAAAGTGACATCATAGGTGGATGTGGTTGCACCCCCAAATGAAGCAATGTCAATACTATCACTGTTGAAAGTTTGAGGTGAAAAGCCTGAACAGTTTTGTAGATATGACCAGAAATATAATGCACCTGAGAGCTATTGGCCCAGGTGGAATAATTATAGCAGTAGCTTGGTTCAAAAGTTATGCTGCGATTTATGTGCTCAAAAGTTCTATTTAGAGCACAACTCACCTTAAAATAGTTATGGTAGCCGTAGTAAAAACAGTAGCAACTTCCCCTTCGGTAGTATGAAAGTAGTTTGGTTCCTTTTTCCTAGTATATGTGCTGCGCATCATTTCGTGAGTTGGAAGTCGTCTGCCTTTTGCCACCAAAATTTTCGTGCATGTTGTTGTTTACACAATACTAATTAGTGTATGCGTGGTTTTAAGTCATGAAGGATATTATGTGTAGTGCATAAAACATTCTCACCAAGTTTCATACACAAAGCAGTATGCCTTAGGCATCTGTGAGCAATCTAGTACATTGTATATAAGATCTTGGCCAGAGCTCCCATGCCTTAATACACCTGAGTAGTAAATAGCTATGGGTCAGTTGTAGGTTTAATGATTCCCCCTTGCAGTAATTAACCCCCAGTTGCTGAGTCCTAGGATTTATTACTCCACTCAAAGTGTAGAATCCAGTGACTCCCTACTCTGAATAAAAGTAGAATTGTTACTATGTATTATGCACATCTGACACATTGGTGAACATGAAACGTGTTGAAGTAACTGAAGGTAGCATGCATGTAGACAGAGCTTGATTGTTTCATGTAACCAAGAAAACGGAATGAGCTTTTGGTTTAACAAACAACTGGTGAGGTGTCCGTGTATAATGGTAGGTTGCTTGGTGGATATGAGAGTGTCAGTAGCAAGACCATCATACAGCCAAACGTCTGTCCCAATGAACTGTGAGGTCACCCAATGCATTCAACTGCAACATCAGTCCGAAAGGCAACTGAAAGAGTATTATATTTCTAAGCATTACTGTATATTTTTACATTTTTGTGAATTGGTCTGCGAAATGTGAAAGAAAATAAGGTTACAATAAAAAAGTTGGAAACTTGTGAAATGTATGCAGTCACCAGTTGTTTATAGAAGCAATTATTAGTTGATGTAGTACACAATAATTATTATTGCAGAAGCTTTGTGGATGTGCGTCCCCAAACTAAGTGTTTCTTTGGTGTTCTGGTGTGTTGTATGGGTGGCCCATTGTATTTTAGGGATGGCATGTAAAGAAATCTCAAAAATTGGACTTGAAACCGTAGATCTGAAAATTTTCATTAAAAGTATTTTCATGGTTTGCATTAACCATGAAAATAAAAACACAAAATATACCTTAGAATGAATAATCATTACTGTCAGCACATTTCGCACACACGGTTTCACAATTAATGCAGCTAGCTAGTTGTTTTGTGCGAGATGACTGTTTTTCGTTTCACAGTGCAGTAAGCTATCGTCATCGATAGTGATTTAGCGCGAGATAGCCTCTTCTTCGATACCCGCAGGTGACTCATGGCAGGCGCGTGACAACTTTCAACTTTCTCGGTGTCCAATAATCGTCTGTCTTTACTGCCACGGTACATGTCTATAGTGTTCCTCGGTACCCTTTTGCATGCCTTGGATGCAGCAAGCTGTTCGTTTCTTGGTGTGCGTAGTCTCGTTTTAGGTCACTAAACCTGGGAATGTAGGATTAGTACCGTCAAAAGAGTTCATGGGTGTCCTAGACCACAAAAATGTTTTTACACGGAATATTAAAACACAGAGTTTTACAACACGGACGTTCATACCAGTGGTCAATACCTTCAATCTGTTTTAACTAGGCAGTCATGAGGTGAATAACATCAGGTAGACGTGAGGTCAGTGTGGGGAGAGGGGGATGTAAGATCTACATTCAAATGACACACACACTAGACATCACATTGAGCATTCAATGCTAGGCATGACCTCAGATGTTTGCAAGATCAAGAATACTCAGCTTGATTGGTAAAATGCTTACTCTCAGGCTTAGAGTGTATGTATTTGTAGTTGGGCACCTCCTCCCCCCACGTCCACCTGGTGTCCACCTCACATGATAAGTGTTCCCAAGCCTTTCTGGTGGCTGTTGTGGCAGGCTGTAGAAATGCCTTGGTTGGGACTGGGTGGGCCAATTCTTGCCTTGGTTGCACAATATGGTTGGAAAACACTACTCTCATCTTGCGTGAGCTTTATTTCTGGCAGTGAAAGTGGTTTGGGCTCAGAACGGGTGTTTGCTGGCCAAGAATGCTGACTATTGCAAGTTCATTAATGAGTGGGCATGGTTAAGATTACGAGTGTGTGTATTGTAGCTGCAAGTGCACTTGGATTCAGTTATTGGAGTCAGGGCTTGCACAGATATGAAAATGTAGTATGTTGAAGGCATGTACATGCTAAAAGTAATCTCGAATGAAAAAAAATTTAGGGTTTAATGCTAATCATAAACCTTGCCAGTTGACAGTACACTACAATAAGCTGAGCATGGATGAGATAGGCAAGTTTATATGCACATTGCACTGCAGTAAACTGCATACTTTCCAATAAATTGTTGTTAGATTACCCTACAAGTTACAAGTTTACTGTACATTGCATATTTTTGTTACATACTGGCCAATCAGGCGTGCCTTGTGGGAGACTTTGATAGTTGCCCTACAGGTAGACTGGGACTTAATGCTTAGAACTCTTGCCTCACGTTGGAATAAAGAGAGTTTAGGTGTTTTGAGGTGAAAATAGACGAACGTGAAAAGGCCAGCAGCCACCAGGAATCAAACCCAGGACACCTGGCTTGAGCTGCCAGTGCTTTGCCACTGAGCTACGACAACTGGACAACCACCAGCCCTCACAATCCTCTATATGTACTGCACAGGTGGACTGCAATGCCTCAGTCTCACACTTGGCAGCCACTCAGTATGTGCTGTCTGAACCCCGTTTATAGTTGACCAGAAATTTCTCTCCATCAGGAGAGAACCCATACTGGGTGGTTTTCTCAGTCTAAATGCTTAGAACTCTTGCCTCACATTGCAATAAAGAGGATTTAGATGTTTTGAGGCGAAAATAGAAAAGGCTGGCAGCCACTGGGAATTGAATCCAGGACACCTGGCTTGTGCAGCCAGTGCTTTTCCACTGGGCTATGACAACTGGACAACCACCAGCCTTCACAATCCTGCTGGGTGTGCGACTGAGGCATTTCAGTCCCGCCTGTGCAGTACATATAGAGGATTGTGGGAGTTGGCGGTTGTCCAGTTGTCGTAGCTCAGTGGCAAGACAATGACAGGCAGACAGGGGTGTGACAGGCTAGTTACAAGACTACACTAGATATTCAGTTGGGAAAGTACTAGGCAGATGTGTAATCATTGTAGGGTGAGCCTGAGTGAGCAGCACACTGTTGGGTAAATCATTCATGGCACACAAATCCATGCACATGGCTGGTATAGGGTGTAGCAACAGGGTTAGTAAGCTAGGGCAGCTACAAAGGCATGGGCTAAGCTCCACACTGAAATCATGAGCTGCATCTCTGCCATTCATGAGTGTTGTTGTTTATGCATGGTCTTTTATACCTAAAGCAACCGACCACCGTGCATAATTTCTACTGTCTGTGAACAGCCCGCCTTGTGACCCTTGTCTGTCATGGTCTGTAGTTGCATAAACCAGAAGTAAGTTGCCATGCGTGCTTCGCCTTGAGTCGTCTTAGCTCCAGGATTCTCTCACGCGCTGCACTCTGGCAGTAGCACTTCACTGTCACTCTGCTCGACTGACACGTGGTTGACGTAGATAATCAATCTATGTAAATGTGGTCATTTCAAATTACGGTAAGTGGCTGCAAACAAACATACACACGCATCTTTGCAATGCAGTCCCGCTAGTGTGGGGCTTGCTCAGGCTCACCCCAATTAAATGGACTTGGCATTTGCATACTAGCTATATAGTTAGAAAAGGTGATGTACACTGCACACCACAACAGTTGTTACCCCATGTGCATATGCAAGGGGTGTCCGTCTGTCGTTGTTGTTGTCTGTCTGTCTATCTGTCGGCACAAAAATACACCAGGTCTCAAGATTCAGCCATTTCATTAGTGCTAAATACCTTCGAACTGTGTGAAACGTTGAAAACTGCTTTATCTGTGCTTCTTTTTGCTGGATACACTCTACAAGCATCCTACATTTTGAGTTTGCATCCATGGACACGCCTATGACCATACTCAGATACCTGGCCATGTGTTGAACGTGAGAAAATGGTTTAGGGTTCACTATACAGTGTGCATTTGTGAGACGACAGTTTGTTCCTATCCTCATTGACGCACCTGCATAGCTATGTGGCACACAGGGTATGTGCTCTACAGAGCTCTAGTTGTAACTGTTCCATGGGCTCACATGGGGACACCAACAGTTCGTTCTGCTAACATTGAAATAGCGCACAGGGTATGTCTTCTCTGAAGACCACTCTAGTTTGATGAAGTTTTGGATGTTTTCAAAAGGGAAAATTCTTCCCCTCCCTCCCCTTTTCTTTTCTTTGAGCTTGGAAATTTGATCTGGTGCACTATACACCCACATATATGACAAATGTTACTTCCACATTGACTGGTTATGTGGAAGCTACACTTTATTTGTTGTAGTTCTACAAGGGAGTGGGTGATAGTATGAAATCCTAATTGATACATCATTGCTCTATTTCCATGCTTGTATAGGCTGCTCGCAACTGTCTGGTTGGAGAAATGAATGTTGTGAAAGTGGCTGACTACTCCCTTGCTCTCTATACGAGTTCTCGCAAACCATCACGGACAGTAGTGTCTGTTAAATGGGCTGCTCCAGAGCTCATTGTGCAGCAACCCATGTTCACCACCAAGTCTGATGTCTGGTCATTTGGTAAGAATAATGACTTGACATGTAAGCAATTGAGATTGTACATTGGACAGTATGAACCAGTGTTTACTCACTAGTCTGGCCTTTGGTTTTGTTGTCTAAACTGCCCCCACGTTTGGCGTAAGCTGCAAAGTTAATACTACTTTACGTTTGCTAAACCACGTGCTTCATACTCAGGGTTGAAAGGAATAAGCAGACATGAGTTGACCACGTAACCTTTTGTGCACCCTAATACCCCTCTCTTATCCCCCCCCCCCTACAATAGATGCTACACAAACTGTCACAGATTCGAACCAACAATGTTTGGGGTGGGAGACTAGTGCATAACTTTTAGGCAGCAACGCTATTGACACAGAGCAGTTTAAACTTCTCCTATAAATGCTTCATAGACTACTTTTCTGGTTACATAGCACCTGCTTGACACTAGTGAGCTAGACATAACTACTGCACACCTGTATTAGTAAATAAAAAGGTTGGGAACAAGCACGGGAGACTGTTTATAGTTTTGCTGTTTAGCACCACTTCTCCATGCTTGTTGGTAAACAAAAGTTTTATCCCTGGGGTAGGTGCAGCCTGACACTAACCAAAATGCACTAAGATTAATTTTGATGTCCAACAATTCCTCTCGCCTAGGTATTACATTACATTACATTACATTATATTATATTATTAACAACTCTAAACTGCACCCCAAGATGCCTAAAAAGTAGTGCCGGTAAAATCTTTAAGCTAGACAGGCTTACAAAATGTGAACTGCTAGATCTATAGTTTACTGAAGGTATACTGTAGTCTTGCGAAAGAGCAGTTATGGGTATGCCAAAGCGGGCGATGGGTACTTATTCAAGTGCTTGCACATTTAATCGCAAGAAAGTGCCCATGTAACATTTACAGCAACTTGATACCCTTGAAACAAATAATTGGACACACAATAACGTACACTGGAGCTGTCAGCCTTTGAATTCAAGTCCTGATGGCACACAACTCTCCGAACAGCAACATGTCAATGTGAGCATGATGGAGCTCAGGGAGCATTAACTAAGCCTATCTATGCAAAGCAACCTTGTAATAACCAGTGAAGTATAACACAAAGTTTGTTACTTAAGATATGCATAGTGCTTGAGGCTGTGCTTCTCAAATGTCCATGACAGCACTCTGTTGGTCAAGCGAAGCTTGCTCCAGGGTGGGTACCCATTTGACCAAACTTGACCCTATACTGGAAATTGGGCCAAAAGTAGGAGGTGGCTGTTTTGAAGGATGCTCTTTTGTGAACTGTGGTACTGAAAGAATACTGATCCTGTCTAGGTTTTTGCCACTTTCTCACATTTGTTGATGAATATGGAAGTTTCATTCCTGGTGTAGGTGCACCATGGGACTAGCAAGTATGCACTCAGAGTTGAGATCCAACGCTTCCTCTTATGTTAATCCTTCAATTCACACCTTGGGGTGTAATATTTGTACTGTATTTCACACCTTGGGTGTAATGATACCGTATTGTCCCGGGCAAGCGCCCACCCCCCAATTTTGACAGTTTTGTGGGGTTCTTTTTAGGTCCTCCGTGTAACCGCCCACCACGCTAAATTGCTGTGCAGTGAATCAAAAGTAGGTCCACTGAGCTAATGTACATAGCTGCGATCGTTCTGATGTGTTTCGACATCCGGCATCAAAGTTTCGCACACACCCGTCCGTAGCCTTGTTCACAGCGTTCTTCGCTTGCAGTACGAAATTCGTGTACTGCAAGCGACAAACACTGTGGAAGCGAAACGAGGCTACAACACCTTCCACTTTCTAGCACGATACAACTTTCTCCACTGTCAGGGTGGCCTTGACCAAGCACAGGTGAAGCGACAATGAAGGCCGATTTGGTACACCCTGGCAGCTAACTTTGCATCCGGGGTGGGCGCTTGCGCGGGGATAGCCGAACCATTCAAGCACCTCCTCCGTCTAACTGCTCACCCTCAATTTTTGGTGCTTGAGCTGCGACCGCCCATGGGCACTTGCCCGGGACAATATGGTAGTTGTATGTACGTGCACTGTCTATCAAATGGCAAAGTTCACTGGCATATCGTTAATGTAGTCATCATGAGATTTGATCCAGGTGTTTTGATGTGGGAGCTGTGGTCAGGTGCTCTGACACCGTATCTGGACCTACGTAACCAGGAGGTGAAAGGCAAGGTAAAGCAGTGAAATGGAAGTTCCTTTATTTTTGTATCATGAATCATGAATGATACTAGGAGTTGTTCCTTCCACAGTTGTTGGCTGGCCACCGCCTGGGCAAACCTGGAAACTGTCCAGATGAGGTGTATAGTCTCATGCAAAAATGCTGGAGTCTGGTTAGTGTATTTAAACTATATATGAACACTTAATGAGGCAGACACTTTGATCTTTACAGGCTTCCTCAGAGTGTTTAAAGCCTTCACACCATTTCACCTTTATTGCTTGCTATGGGGAGTTTGGTCTAAGTTGAAGAAACTCCTACCATTTAGGCTTTAACTCTTGGAAATCCTCAGGTAGTGTGTTTAAGTGCCTTCATGTAAGAGCATTATCCTATATTGGAGACTCTGGTTAATAAGTACATGTGCTTATGAGTGTAAGTGGTTAGCAAACATTTGCCTAATGGAGGATATGCGCTAAATATAGGATGCAGTTAAAGCCACATCCAACAGATATTGGCGTGATTTGCAGCACTCTGACACTGTGCAGTAGATTGTTAGACATGCTCACCTGGCATAGTGGCTGGAAATAAATACTAGCAAATTAACATCCTGCAGTTAACCATTCGCATTATGTACAGATATCCGGATATAGAAAACACACATCCATCGCAGCCCCATTTGTTAAATTTAATGTTTGCCTTAATGTCACTTTTACAGTCTTCAAAAGTAAAAGTTCAAAGCCTTTTTTGTGCATACAGTATGTACTTGGATCTTGGATCTTGGATTGAAGTCTGTGTTGTCTGTATACATTAATTATCTAATGTCTCTAGCTAACATTAAAATAGTGAGCATTGAATGACTTGGTGTTAGCTATTTGAACAGCTAACTGCAATTCCCTATTTGTGAGTGTAGACAAAAATAGTTGTGCATAAATCCACTGCGTACCATAGGAAAGGGTGCATGTTTGTTTTTTTTGTTCGGACTCTTTTGTGCTTCTCTTTTCATTTATCACTTGTGGCATTAATTTTTGCACAGCTATGTGCCCAAAAGTATTGTCATGACTGTTCATAGTATACAGAGTAAGTGTGTCCTTCTCAGCACTAATTGACCGGTTGAGGACAAAGTTCAATACATTGTGCATGAATCTCATCACTTGTGCCAGGCATGATCTAGGGCTAAACATGTAAGAATTTGACTTTGCAGCTTGAGATCATAAAACACAGCTTAGCTGCATTTCTGTGCTAGTAGCTCTGGTATCAGCTAAAAGCAGAACCATGATATCAAAATTTTATGAGAGTGTTTCCTACAGATAGCTGATGTAAATGGCAGCAAGAGACCATAGCATCATGATCACAGAGTACGCTCAATGTTCATCCTGACGTCAACCACAGAAGAGCCTAACAGCTTTTTCCCCACTTCTAGCTAACACAAGCTCACAAGCCACACCCTTCACAGCTTATGAGACTATTGTGCGGGAGCCCCTTGAATACACAGTGGGGCTGCAAATTACGCTCTCTTTGAGGAGAATGGAGTATTCTGATTTTAGCAAGCTATTGAAACATGAAACAAAAAGTAACTAATAGCTAATGCCTCTTAATACGAGAATCACAAAAAACTATCCATGAAATTGTGTTTTGTTCCAAGTGCTAGAAGTTAGTGGGCAGAGTTTTTGGTGACAATTGATCAATTGCCAACTGTATATACCTCTTGCAAGCTGAAAACATGGAGAAAGGGTTGGCAGGAGACTCTAGGCTTAGATCACAGCTTGAGCAGCATGGGACAATAAGTGTATATGTAGTTGTCAATAATGTCCAAGTATTTTGTTCATCAGGAACTGGCCATAGAATGTTGTTTACTATGTTCCTGTAGGGAAGTTGATTTTTGAACAATGGTCACACGGTAACATGGTAGACAATAATGAAACATAAGCTTTTTATTAGCACCTACTGTATACTCCATAGGCATGGCTGTCTTTCAGGCTTCGGCTCAGGTTACAGCATAAGCTCTGACTGTTGGTGGTTCATTACCTGACACGAAAAGTGATCTGGGAACAAGATTAAAATCCTTTGGCTATCTATAATGATAGAATATAATTTGGATATCTGATGCAGCCCTACATACAAAAGTAAACCTGTCAGGAAAATTGTTAAACATTTGCCTTATATAGAAACATGCCTCCTTGGATTTCATGCATGACTTATCTATAGGTTTTTCTAAACTGCATCAAGTGAGCACTGCACGTGATGATAAGCCAGATAGTAGAGGACAGCCGTGTTTTGTCTAAGCTGTTTTAAGCAAGGAGTATACCTGATGGCAAGTCGTGCTGTGCTGTTCACTTGCCAAGTGTAATACCAGATTATCAGGCGTGACTGCAGTTACATGTATTTCCTGTCTGAACACAGAGACTTCAATAGATGTGAACTTTGGTTACTAAATCTTGATGGAGTTTAAATTACCATATTAGTTGACATTTTGCAGTGGACAAAGTTTTGCATATTTCATGAGTTAGCCTGATTTTGTCATTTGTTGTCAAATGCTGTAGTCTTTTTCATCTGTGTGATGAGTGGACTTTGTGGCCATTTCATTTTTCTTCTCAAACACACATTGCAAATATGCAAATTGCAGAGTAGTGTTTAAGATAATAGGCACCTACCAAATCTGTCCTCACGTTTTCATAACTACTGTGATGCTAATAACTTTCCAGATCAATTTTTGCAAAACAACCAGCAGAATAGAAAATGAAAATCTGGTGGTTGTTTTCTATTTTTCTATATTGGTACATTATTGACCTTGTGTTGAAACGTGCCAAACCAGCTGGCTGTTTGGCAAAGATTGTTCTGGAAAGTAAGTAGATTGGCCACAGCAGGTCACTTCTCTGTGTGGTCACCGGTTTATTCCCACTTTGTCAATTCCCATTTAGTCAATTGCCACTTTGTCAACTTCACTTTATCAATCCCACTTTGTCAACTTCCCACTTTGTCAATTCCCATTTAGTCAATTGCCACTTTGTCAACTTCACTTTATCAATCCCACTTTGTCAACTTCCCATTTCATCAATTCCCACTTTGTCAACATTGACCAAGTACGTAGGAATTGACAAAAGTGATAATTCTTTGAGGTAAATTCTCTTTGACAGGAAAAACTGTTGTAGATCAGTAAACATGTTAGTGTGCCAAAGTGGAAATTGACTCAAGGGGAAAAATGTGTACATGACCTAAAATGGTAAATGCATGTCCATATAGCTAATGTAAAAATGAAAGTTATCATGCAGAAGGTCAATGCTAGAGATGAAAGTCCCATGAATGGTTTGTTTGAAGTTGAGTCTATGCAAGAGGGTTCATCCCAAGTTGGCACACTAATATGTTCACTCTATAGAACAGTTTTGCCTGTCAAAGAAGAAAAAGTATGTTAAACAATACCTCTTCCCATTTGTCAATTACCACTTTGTCAAGAACCCACTTAGTCAATTTTTCCACTTTGATCACTGCTGCTTTATATGTTGACTTGTGAATAAGCGACGGATGTACAACTTTAAAATGATTTAAAAAGCTTACTACCAGCTATGTATGCTAGGCTAGCTACTCCCTGTGGGGATGCATGCAGTCCTAAAGTGTACATGCAGGCTAAAGCAAGTTACTAAGTACGCTGAGGCACTTAATAGTGCAAACAGAGCATACCGGCTCTACAACAAAAATACACGAGCTGAATTCTAATCTCCATTATTATCAACATACTAAAGTCTTCTTTCTAGTAGCAAGTTACTGAGCAAGATAGAAAATGAGGGACATACAGTATTTGAGTATGCTGTGACATTGTTGTACTGCTATGTCATGCAGAAGTGTATCCTACACCTCTGTGCTATATAGTGTAGTTATGTGAAAGCATAGTTGCTTGAATAATCTTATACATGATTGTCATCACTCTGTAGAATGACCAGAAAAGACCTTCATTTGCACATCTCCATGAAAAGCTCTGCTCACTAGATGTTCATGAAGAGTTTGGTAATGACTTTATATTGATGCTTTTCTGTTAAACTCTTTTAGTACAGTATCTGACACCATATATTTTGTTTGTACCATAAGCTCCTGAAAATTCACCCCCACTTTTGGCACACTAGTTTGGGGCAAGAGTGGCAAGGGAGCATTTGCTCCAATATTCAATTAGTCTTGTGCATATGCCCCCCACCCCACCTGGTTCCTCGCGATGTTACGCACAAGGTTTACAATTACAACTACTGTTGCGGCTTTCAGGAAGAACTGCAGCTTTGCTGAACATGTACTACGGGAAATCAGCAGCGCTTGGTATATTGTGAGCAACGAAAAATATTTGCCGGTAGCCAGTGAACGAGGCTGTAGTGATTTCGTGTGTATGTGTTTATGAACACACTTGACGATGGAGCTAAACCAAAAGCTCACTAAAACATTCCCAAATCTACGAGGCATTTACACAAGGGAAAAATACTTATGTAAGAAATTGGGGGTTAAGGGAGGGTGTTTGCTCGAAGGGGCATACTTTCGGGAGCTTACAGTACAGGTGAAATGCAAAAGCTAATAGCAAAATGGCCGTCCACACTGAAGTCCACTTCAACTGGGAGGCTTTACTTAGGTGAAACTTAAACAAAAATCAAGTAATTTGTATCTATTAATTTGATAGATGAAGGGTTGGAGATTCCAAAGTCAGAGCTAACTTTTGGTTGTCAACTTGGAAAAGGAGGATGTGGGGTGCGTTAATATCACATCACTTTGTAAACTTGTTGGAGGATAAGTATTGGTATCAGCTCTCTATACCTTTCAATTTGAAAATTGCCCTTGTGGTATTTGTAAACAACTCTATTTCTATAGAAAATAGTCTTACGTGCTCTTAACACAGGGACATCAGTGACTTCATAACGCAGAGACACCTTTGTATATACTGTTGCATTGTAACGCTTCCTTGCAGTACTTGGCAGCAGGAACATGGAAAACATTGGATGTTGCCATTAGAGTAACCAATGAGAAGGTCATGAGTGGAGATGGGCATTACTTCATTGAAGAGGCGATCAGTGTTTTGAAGTATGTACTATATGCACATTTCTGGGATGCATACATGTAAGTAAGTCCACAACCACTTTCCTATGTTCTAGGGAGTTTCAGCATGAAAAGCTTCTGAAGCTGTATGGGATCTGCTCTCAGGAAGCACCAGTTCTCTATATCATCACTGAACTGCTGACCAAAGGTTAGCAGTGTTTACTTATGGGTATAAGATTGTGCTCATTTAGCCGGTCACTTTTACACATCACCATCCATAAGCATACTACTCTTCTTATTGCCAAGCGTGTCCACTGTACAGATTCAGGGTTTAATTTTGGGGTGGGAATGTGGGGCATTCATCAAACTGCCCCCTCTTGGAAGTTACAAGCCAAAAGTGCCTTATCTGCTCCAGTAATTGTGATAACCAGGCCTGTTCATAGACAGTATAAATATTGGGTCTAAAATTGGGAGCATGCTCCCAGACACCTTATGTAATTAGCACACAAAGCACATCAACATAGGAGTTTGCCATAGTCTTGTTCCCAGACTTCACAGAGTAACTGTCACCAACAATATGAAATGTGCGCAGTTCATGGTGCAAGCAATGAATGCTATTAAGATCTAGAAACAAGAGTAGTGTTGCCCTCCCCCCTCCTCACAAAATTACACCCTAAGTAGAAAGAAAAAATGGATGGTAATTAATGAATGAATGAATGAATGTAGAGAAAAGCCATATGAGTGCTAGCATATGCCTACAAACTTTGACCAGGCAGCTGGAAGCAGTTATCATTGAAGTATCTACAGTTCAAGCGCTAAGACTGAGAACTAATCCACAGCGAGTGCACGAGGTGAAATATTTGCCACCCATGAAAGTAATCTACAGTTACACAGGATTGCACAATGGCCAAGCTAGCTATTTCAACATGAAGATACTTATATTTGCACAACCTGGGCATATGCAATGTTTGTGTTGTTGTATTTCAGGATCTGTTATTCACTTGCAGGTCGTCTGAATGTGTATCTTAAGGAGCACCCTGTACTTGTTGAGAAAGTAGAGGCACTTCTGGATATGGCCACCCAGGTTTGCTCTGCAATGAAGTTCCTGGAGTCCAAAGAGATTGTTCACAAGGATGTGGTATGTGTTTTCTTGGGCTAGGTATAAGTTCCATGCATTAGCTGACAACTGAATTATTCATTCCACTGTGTAGGCTGCACGTAACTGTCTTGTTGGTGAGCGAAATGTGATCAAACTAGCTGACTTCTCACTACCCCTGTTTACCAGTGAGCGTACCACATCATCAAACTGTGTACCCATCCGTTGGACAGCCCCTGAGATCCTCAAAGGGGGCCAGTACAGCATCAAGTCTGACATTTGGTCTTTCGGTATGTTATTCCACTAGCTTTATCCCGCATAGAAGGGTTGCATGCACTATTCTCTAGATCTATTGACTGCATATAACTGATGTTCCAGGTGTCTTACTGTGGGAACTATGGACTGCTGCCCAGGAACCTTACTCTGGTCTACATAACCAGCAAGTAACAGACTTGGTAAAACTCTTCTATTATTGTATCAGAAAATTGTTGAGTGCCACCAGCTAAAAGGTGTTGGTGTTATACAGGTAATTGCTGGGCATCGCCTTGAAAAGCCTGAACACTGTCCCCGGCATGTTTATGAACTGATGAAAAGTTGCTGGATCGTAAGTCGTATTCTCTCTGATTATTCTATTTACTTCATGCTTTTACATGTACAATTGTGGTATCACTTTCTGATCCACTGTTGAGGAGTAGACTTGTTCTTTCTATATAAAGAACATAGATGTATTGTCTTCATTATCTAGGATGCTGAACAGAGAACATCTTTTGCGGCACTGTACGATGACCTCAGATCCCTTGGAAATCCAGATGATATATTTGGTATGTGTAGATACTGCACATAGTGTACCCCTAGTTATTTGTCATCAAAAGAAGACAGACATAATGTTCAACTCTTTAGTACATTTGTATGCTCTCCAGTGGACTGCTGGATGTAACACATTATCTTATTTTTCAGGAGTTGTGACAAAATTTAAGAGGCGTCCTTCAAAGCCAGCTCCCAAGCATTCTTCAGTTGCTGTTCTTTATGGTAAATATAATGGGTGGCTATAAACAGTGGACGGAGGATCCAATGGCCTGAAGATCCAAGGACCTAAGGATCCAAGGATCCAAGGACCTAAGGATCCAGGGACCTGAGGATCCAAGGACCTAGAGATCCAATGATCTGAGGATGCAAGGACCTGAGGATCCAAGGGCCTAAGGATCCAAGGACCTAAGGATCCAAGGACCTGAGGATCCAAGGACCTGAAGATCCAAGGATCCAAGGACCTAAGGATCCAGGGACCTGAGGATCCAAGGACCTAGAGATCCAATGATCTGAGGATGCAAGGACCTGAAGATCCAAGGACCTAAGGATCCAAGGACCTGAGGATCCAAGGACCTGAGGATCCAGGGACCTGAGGATCCAAGGACTGGGAACCCAAGAACTCAGAGCTCTGAGGGCAGTGTTGTACGGCAACTACAAGCAATCTATGCCAATGCTATAAGCACAAACTGATACATATGTCTTGTACAGCATGGCTATGTACACTGAAGACGTTATTCACAGTAGACAATGCTATTTCACATCATGCTGTACCCTCTCAAAGTAGTTTCCTTTATGGCTACTTGTCTCACAAAATCAGACTTACACACATGAAGTGGATGAGTGTCTTTTTGAAGCTAAAAATTATGTTCATTAATAATGCACATGACTCTTCACTTCAGGACCTCTGTATGCTGTATTGTCTCGGGCAAGCACCCATCCCTGGGCAAGCGCCCACTCCCAATTTGGACAGTTTTGAGGTCCTCCGTGTAACCGCACACCATTCATAATTTTTGCGTAGTGAACTGAAAGTAGGTCTGCTGAGCTCACGTACATAGCTGTGATCATTCTGATGCGCTTCGGCCGCCGCAACATCCGGTAGCAAAGTTTCGCACCCACCCATCCGTAGCCTCGTTTGCAGTGTTCCTCGCTTGCAGCACGAAATTCGCATACTTCAAGCAACAAACATTGTGGAAGCTTGGCAACAAGGGTACGGGTCGGTCCGCTTTCTAGCACGATACAGCCTTCTCCACCATTGGGCTGGCCTTGACGAAGCACGGGTGAAGCAACAATGCAGGTCGATTCAGTACCACCTGGCAGCTCCAGGGTGGGCGCTTGCACGGGGATAGTTGAATCATGCAAGCACCTCCTCCGTGCAACCTCCCACCCTCAATTTTTTGGTGCTTGAGCTGCTAGCATACGGTATATAATAAAAGAGACTTCTGAGATTTCGCTGAGTTAAGAAATATAAAAAGCAGATAATGTGAAATGGCACCATCAGCTGTGAATACATCTTCTGTTGTATAGTGAATGTCTATCATATGACATGGCCAGCAGTTTGGGCTTAGAGCACTGGCACAGATTCTTGTAATTTTGTCACAACAGCCAAAACACAACATAGCCACCAAGACTCTGGGGCCCCGGGTCCAGTGAATATTTGTTCCAAAAATAATGCTGTATTGAATTGCATGTAGGAGATATATAGGTTATTCTACAACCACAAGTGATTTACAGCATGCGGGTACAGGTTGAGCTCGATTTTACCATAGCAATAGCTAAATATATTTGCTTGTGTTAATTATAAAGTAGTTCATGCATAATGAGCTAGCTGTATCAATTGTGCATGAAAATGAGCACTGCCCTGGTCATCCTTGTCATTCCGATTTATGACATTGCCACTCACATTTTCTTCTTGATCATAGGTCAGTATTGCATTTCTGTATGATGCACCACCTTATAAACAAATTTAACCATTTAATCCTCTGAGCCATGTGCACCACATAGGTCTAATAGCTAGTAAGTTGTTCATATCTGAGTGCTTCATGTTTCAACAGCTTTACTGCGTAACAACAAGATTGCTCAATCTTGCTGTACTTATTTTGTGATGTCAAATTTCAAAGCCATACCTATTACATTTGTGGTAACATATTCTAAATAGTGCTTTAGTTACACCATAAACAGCATTATTATAATACCCTAAGATGCTCTCAAAACCTGTAGAGCGACTTAGAACCTGTAGAGCTTTGTAACTGAACAGAATACTCTGTATCTTACCTATCATGCACAACTAAGATTTAAAGAACCTCTTTATACCGTATAGCCAGAAATATTAGTGGTATTTACATTTGGCGGTTTGGCCCCAAACCGGACGTAATAAAATATTGGTGGAACTTAAATTTGGCGGTGGCGCCTTGCAGCGCATTACGTTGTCATAAACATTGTGCGCGTGTATCAGGGAGCGTTGCTGTTCTCTCGCTTGACGTACTTGAACAAAGCCATGAGTTCGCAAATTTACAAGAAATATAACTGGCTGTGTGCTAGCGTTGATCTAGCTATATGTACAGCTTGCATAGAGAGGCGCCGGGCGGGGCCGTGAGTGCTCCCTCCATGCATTACATCATTATGAGTTGCGGGCAAAAATAATATTGGCGGATTTTAATTTGGCGGTTTCAACCTGACCGCCAAAACCGCCAAATTTAATTCCCCATCAAATTTTCCGGCTATACGGTATTTGACGAACCTACATGGAGTCCAACTTTAAGGAAGACGTCACAGAATGGCTATTGTACTGTATTAAAATGCTGCTACCTTGTCTTCATACTGTTAACATGCACAGAATTTTAAAACTGAATATGTTGCATCTCACCTAGGTGCACAAGTCCAAAGCCTCCATGCCAAGAATTCATAGCTATATAACAATGAGGTTGTGCACACCTGTTTGTCTCATGTAACTCGACATCATGCAGTATAACAAGATTGTCTGCCTAATTATACCACAGTTTACCTTATGAATGATGCTGCTGGTGCTTTGATTAGTAGAGTAGAGCTATACTATGTTATATACGGTTATGTTGAATGATACTTCCTTTGGTATGACAGACAGTGCATTGGAAATTTCCAAGCAACAGTTGAAGTTTGGCAAAGAGCTTACAAGTGGAAAGTATGGTGTAAGTAATGAAGTTGTCATACTTGTCTGCATGTGTTTATGAAATTAACAAACTTCAACAGTATATGATGTCTGGATGGTGGAAGAATAAGGAAGTGGCCATTCGAGTAGCTAATGACAACGCTCTGACTGTGGATGGACTCGAATTCATTGAAGAAGCAGTTACAGCTATGAAGTATGTATCAGTTTGCATATGTATTGCTGGCCAGATTTCTGAGCTTATAATTCTGCCATGTAGGAAATTTGAACATCCAAATTTGCTGAAGCTTTATGGACTTTGCACACGGCAAGGTGCATTGTTTGTGGTAACAGAGCTACTACAGCAACAAGGTATAAAATTATGTATGCAGATGTCTTTGTATATTATGTCTGTATGTGTATCTGTATACTTATCTATTGATGACTGACCATATTGTTGTAAATCATTTTGCTGGTCAGTAGGAGCTTTAAAGTGCAACAGATTTGTATGGTCAGGTTGAGGGCCATCGGTTTGTATTTTCCTCTCATGTCTATCTGATGACCAAACTCTTCCAGACATCCACTCAGGTTCCTATTGCTTGCAGTATGGAAAAGTGGGGAAGGCTTGGGAAGTTTTATTCATACATGAATGATAGCAGGATGAAAAGAAGGATAGAAAAGAATGGTAGAAAGGGGGTGAATGTATTGGTGAGCGTTACTATGTACATGCATTCATCCAGGTTGATAGGTTGATCAAGCACTCAAGGAATTCTACACTACAATGTTCATGACCATTCAATGCACACACTCTTGAAAGTTCTATCGAGCAGACAGTTACCTACAACAGCAACAGCTAGACTTAAGACACTCACTTCTATTTAGTGTGATTGGTAAGCTTACTATTAATAGCTCTTCAACTCAACAGAGACCGCGAAATTTTATCATTTATAGGCTCACTACTCATACACTCTCCCAGCCTTTTTGTTTTCCCGTGCTTTGCACTGAAGTTGAAAAGGCTAACTTTGTGACCTTGTCACCAATATTGCATGAGCAATGAAGTAATATGTGATTATAGATTATACAGTGCTAATTTATTTCCTGTCATTCATGACGTCACTCGCCTGATGAAAGTTCCTAGGCCCTCCTTACTTTTCTGCACTACAAGTGACGAGAAACTGGGTGAGAGGTTAGGAATAAGGCTAATAGATGCTTGTTTAGAAGCTTGTTTGAAAGACAGCTATCTGCAGGTGCATATGAAATTATTGTAAGTTAGTGGATTCCTTTCTAGGACATGTGTAAGTTTCATGATTAGAAGTACACACTTGTGTGAAACACAAGACCTATATACTCTACCTAACTCTCTTTGTAGAGACACTTCTCAACTATATCAGACGGAGGCAGGAACTGTTGGAAGATGAAGCACTCCTTCTTAATCTTGCCACCCAGATTTGTGCTGCTATGGAGTTCTTAGAGACCAAGGGAATTTTGCATAAAGATCTGGTAATCCAACTGTGGCAGATAGGTGGATAGCTACATAGGTAAATGCAATTAGAATTGGTAGACAGACCAACAGAAAATGGAGAGAAGGTGTTTGTTGCTCAGAAGAAACAAGGAAAGTGAATTGGTAACAGATAACCCAACTTTAGGAACACTTTGGACATAGTACGTAGATTTTTGTGCTGGTCAATAGTATAGTAGAACTCCATATGCAGGAATAGCCTAATGGCTATTGATGGGTTGTTTGTTGAGTGGGGAAGCACCAAAACTGGCTGGCACATCAATGTTTATTATGGGGAAATTTTCGACACACACACATGAAGTGTGAAGTTAAACAAAATGGGGAAATGGGAATGAGGCTAAAAAATGGGTGGGTAGTTAAAGGGTAGATGGGTGGGACAGTTATGGCAATGCGAGTTACTGTTTTGTGGATATATGCTCAATAATTGCTGGTCTTCAGGGGAGTAACCTTTCCGATTATTGCATGACCACAGGTTTAGGTCCCTTTAAACTGCCGACCCATGGCCTACTACAGAAAGGGTGGGACCACTTCCCGCCTAAGGCTTGCTTTGAGGAGTTCAGTTCTTGGTTGGTATTCACAGTTGAGTATACAAATAGCTAAACAAATTGGGCGTGGGGCTCAATGGGTGGAGTTATCAAAATATTAACTAGGGGGATGGGTGAACCAGTGTACAGACTCTTGCTGTTGTCTCATCCTAATGTGTGCCCCCAAACACATTTCCCTAGTTAGCTATATCTGTTCCCCCGAACAGATATCACTAGGGTCAGGAATTTCCCCTTGCAAAAACATCAGTGATATGTGTTTCCATCTTCAAAGCTAACCCTTGCATGACCTGTATAATACTGACAGCAACTGATGGGTTTAAAGCACGCTTTTTCTTCATTCAAGCACCTCATGACTGGAAAAGGACGAATACCACAGCTGTACTATGTTTAATACCAAGTTACAGGAATCAATTTCTGTTCTCGCTTTCTTCGAGTTAAAGTATAATTGGGGCGAGCCTGAGCGAGCCCCACACTAGCGCTAGCGTGACTGCATTGCGCATGCGTGTGTGTATGCTTGTTGGTTTGTTGGTTTGTTTGGACCGACCATGCACTTACCGTAAATTTTAAACGAGCGCATTCAAATATTTCACGATGGTTGAATGTTTACACCGACGTGGACTTCAGCTAAGCCGTTGAGAACGAGAGTGAAGGGCTACTGCCAGACTGCAGGGCCGGCGTGAAAGAGAGCGAGAGCGAAGACGATTCAAGAATCAAGTTGAATGCATTGGCAGCACGCACGGAATCTTACTTTCTGAACTATGGTACAACTCTGACGATCGTGTGACAAGGCAGGCTGCGAGTGACAGACAGCAGGATGAACGCTGGCTTCAGATACGTGCCTGGCATGACCGCTCATACATAGCACGGATTCCCCTGCTAGCTCATGGTTTGACATGCCCGTGTAGCCATAGTAATCCGACTGGACGGATAGCCAGTGCATGTCTGTTTGGGCATTCCCAAATGCAATTTGCTTCTTGCTCAGGCTCGCCCCAGGATGATTCAGCATCTTTCTAGTATTATGTACATAGAACCATCTTCTCGCTGGTCCACTTGGAATAGCTGTCCTCCCTCCACAACATAGCAACCTCTTACATGCATGTCAACTACTTCTGGCTCTTGCTGTATTTTGCATCTGCATAGTCTGCTGTCTTTGAAATTCATACCTATAATTATACCTTTACCATAATATAAAAGATTTTAATGAGTGACTGGGTTTTAAGCAATGAACTGTCTCCCATTCATAATACTAAATACTTGAGATATAGCTAATTTCTTATACCTTTATCATGCATGGGGGAACAATTAACCCTGGAAAACACATATCACTGAGCTTAGCTAGGGCTAGGGTTAGGATGAGGCTCATTCACACTTAAATGACCACTCACACTTGAGTTACCAATGTAAGGCTCAAGTACTTTTGACTACAGCTGCATGTCCTTCCTCTCACAATTTAATAAACTACAGTACGGTAGCTGGGGGAGATCCCCTGTGGATGGGGTTGCGGGCCTGTGTGGGTTGGCTGTACAAGCACATTGCCTGAGCAGATACTCTCACTATCCACAACCTCAGCGACCCACTCAATTATCTACTAACCAAAAGGCTATTCTATGGCTCAGTTTGGAGAACGGGAATGGGACTATGACAAGAAATTATTATTGGAGAGATGCCCCTACATGCACAGTGATAAGTCTAGTCTAGCACCTATCTTTAGGTCTAGGGCATGTGTAAAGTGTTATGGTTGTTAGAACACGTGTGTCTTTGGGTGGATCTGTTGAAGGATGCTGCAGGTTCCCCATTTGGCAAGGCTGATAGACTTTTATCTGTACCGGCATGTTCAGAAGTTGTGTGTCAAGTGGGGGAGCACCAACACCGGTTGGTGCATCGATGTTCATTATGTGGAAATTTTCTACACCCACATAAAATGTGATGGCTTAAATGGGTGGGGCAGTTATGGACTATACCTGGGCATCAGTGTTCACATCCTGCATTGGCTACTATCAATGCAAGTGGTATTAGCATAACCTGCATATGTGCGTGCTTGACTGTATGGTAACTCAGTGGTGTAGCGCTGGGGCACACTGAGGCATGGGCCCCAGCAACTAGGGATTGTGCCCTACCAGTTCGTCAATTATCAGGCATTGAAAATGCATTAGTAGTCTCGAAAATCTAGAATAACGCAGTCTCCTGCACACTTTTGTTTTCACCATTCAAGAGTTTACCATCACTGGCGGAGGAGACCTATACTGCACACATGTATGCCTACCAAAGTTATTTGGTTAGAAGTGCTCCCAGTTCAAGGCTAGTGGCAATGCAAATGGCCTAGAAATAGCGACAAGACCAACATGAGAGGCTCTAGCCTACCCCCACACTCTCCTACTTGCTTCACTGCACATATGCAAGCTGTGCCTGGGCATCGTATGTCACCTAACTATGCCACTGGGTAAATGTCATCTAAATACTGCTATTAGTATAAGTAACAGCATGGTTTTGAGTGCAATTTGGGATTAATAGCACGAATGAATGGCTGTTAATTTCATGAGGCAAAGCCGAGTGCAATTATGCCATTCATGAGTGCTATTAATCCCAAATTCTACGAGAAAACATGCTGTTCCTTGTTAATCATAAACCTTGCCTAGTTTACAGTATGCTATAATAAGTATGAGTATGTATGTGATGTGGTGGTTTATAGTATACAAGTTGACAGTAAACTGTATAGTTTATACCAAATTGTTGTCAGTTACAAGTTACAAGTTTACATTATGTTAATAAAGTTTATAGCAAATTGTTGTCACTTACAAGTTACAAGTTTACATTATGTTAATATAGTTTACAGCAAATTTCAATCAGTGAGCTATTACACCTTGCACAGTTATGTAGTTTTTGAACTTTTTGTCCAATCAGAAGCTTTTCTACCTGTGCAATTACAAAAATAATTGCACACTTTTCTATGGGAGTAAATGTATTGACACTAAATAAGTATATGATTAATTAAAAACAACAAAAACAAAGTTTTGCAGAAACCTGTTTATAATAAATCTGTGAAAGTTTTGTTTCACTAAAATTTCCCTCAAATTAGTATTTTCATTACTTGTCATTACTGTACATTTTACCAACTCCGCAGCTGCACAACCTTCACGTGTCAAGCTGTATTGTACTAGACAGGTGCTTCATCATCATAGGTCAAGTGAGCCTGAGCGAACAGCTCACTGCAGAGTGTATCAGCACACAGACCATGCATGTATTATGAGCAGCCGGAAATTTGTTTTTGACACTATTTACTGATGCTTTGATGAACCCAAGCTGCCTCGAGTACAAGCCAGCCCTCACATGTGGCAGCTTAAAAGGAATTGCAGGGAATAACTTGCCATGCAACCAAACAAACAAGCACCCTTATTCATGATGAAGTGTAAAGTGAAAAGGCTTTGATTAATGTGAAACTATGTTACTGGAAAAAGCCAACTCACTAGGCCATTGTGGGCATTTGGGGGAGGGTGGCGTTTTACTTTCCATAATTATAATGTACAGGTGAAAGTACACCTTGTGTTATTTTACAGGCTGCACGCAACTGTGTGATAGGAGAGAATGACATGGTGAAAGTGACTGACTTCTCCCTGTCTATGTTCAACTCTGATCGCAAGCCAGTAAAGACTTGCTTTCCTATCAAGTGGTCTGCACCTGAGGTCCTTATGAATGGACCATACTCTACCAAATCAGATGTGTGGTCATATGGTCAGTACATAGAAAGCAATGGGTTACTGGGCTTATTGTCCTGTGTTAATGACTGTTTTGGTAGACATGAATTGTATGCATCTGACTTCCATTCTGTAAATATGATAAAGGGATGAATAAGTGATAGACACAGTGTTATACTAATATCTTGAGTATCACCTGAATTGCATTTGGGGAGGGGGGGGGTGTATTCATCTCCCCTTGAAAGCCACTTGCTTCCCCTTGAAGTCTCTCCATCACTACAAGCTATTGATCTTTTAATGCATACAACAAGTAACTGCATAATTATGGCAATTCTTGTAAATTTTCCATTCCATACAATTAAAACCTCAAGATCAAAAGTCAGTTTGTTAGGCAATTCTATTGCAATTTTGATAAGCTGAGCTCCCCTATATAAACCTACACTAAACTAGTCAAAATGACCCTCAGATGCCACCTGATTAAGCCTAAAAATCTAATCAAAGTTTCTTGGTGCTTCTATAAACACCAATACTTCCTTGCTCCCCCTTACTTTGCTATACTCTGCTTATGCTACTTCCCCCCCCCCCCCCCCCCCCCCCCCCCCCCGATGAAAAACCTTCTAAATGAAGCCCTGATCACTAAGAGTGTTGTGAAGACGGTGACCAAGCTTGTGTTAAAGAAGGGATTTTAAGTTATTCATTAAGGAAGTGAAAGAAATCAGGTTTTGTGGACAAAGAAAGATAATAATGTGAATTACTTGTGTTGATAGGACTGAGCTGAAGGCATGTCACAGATAGCAAACTTAAGAAACAAGTTGTCTGCGTAGCACACACAGTACTAATAACAAAGCAATTCTCAAAAGCAACCTACACCAAGATGACCCACCACATTTAGTTAGTGCAAATAGTAAAAAGAAATGAAGAGTGCACAACCTTCCAAAATAAGCTAATTCTTGTACCAGGATAGTAAGAAGCAAATGAGGGGAAAGGAGATGTATGTCAATAAACATGTTAGCTAGTATTAGTGGAGCATGCTGTCAACCTGTACAATTAGATATGTTAGTATTACCGCTTTGGAAGGATGCTGGTTACTTGCTGTAGACACCTGCTGCTTAAATTCAAGATGGATGTTTGGTATGATTGCAATGGTTTTTGGAGTTTAAGACGCAACAGCAGCACATATCTTCTCACTTGAACCTTAACTTCATATCACAGTTAGTATGATTGAGATATGATCGAGATGCAACACATCAATCATTGTGGGGGGTGCTAATTCAGCACAAATCAAGGTGTGCAGGATAAAAAGGCTGTCAAGTTGAAATGGATAGCAAAAAGACATCCACTATAAAATATGGCACAGCTACTGAAATGTAGTGCAGGAAAAGTAGTGTCAACAATTACTGCGTAAAGCCTCGTTTACACTAGGCCTTTTACCTGGATCCCAATCCGGATTAAAGTAACCCGGGTTATAGTATGTGTAAATGGGGCTCAAGTGTAGTGGTCATCACTGAGATGGCTCAAGAACGTTTCACAGCTTCAGCTTAGTGAAAAGCAACTCAGTTTATAGTGTACAACAGTACCATATAGCGTTGCGAGTTGATCTTATTAGCTTGGGGACAAATATATTTGTTGACAATTCGTAACAAAGTGAAACGTGTGGTGTTATTTTTTTGTTAAATTTAGGGGTTCTGCTTTGGGAAATATGGAGTGGAGGCATGTTGCCTTATCCTGATCTTGAATTACAGAAGGTTTCGGAACAGGTAATGTTTCATTCTGTGGAAGTTTTGCTCCCAAGCTTTGACTGTTACACCATTAAGAGTGTGTATACGAGCAATAGATCTGTGTTTGCAAGTGAGATTATCTGAGTAACTGGTTGCAATTATCAAGCCACAAATAAGGACTACCAGTGGTAGTGATTGTACAATATTCTGTGGACATACAATGGTGCAATTTATACCGCAGGTATTGACTGGCTATCGGCTGTTCATACCAAAAACCTGCTCCCAACAAGTCTACGATCTCATGCAACAGTGCTGGCAGATGGTTAGTTTAGAGTAAGTGTAAGCAAAAATTTTTGGTAGCAGTTTTTAGTTTGCTTTCTCTTTCGGTCCACAGAAGCCTGAAGATAGACCATCATTTACGGTCCTCCGTCGAGAGCTAACTCATCTGGAGTAAATATTGTTATTTGTTTAGAGATTGCAAAAAAAATAGCAGCAAGCATGCAAGAGTTTACAAAGCCTGAAAAAATGTCTGGCCTCTAGTAGTATCACAATAGTCTCAATGGAAGCATGAACCCATTAGTATGTGTCCGTTACAACCCAATAGCACGACACAAAGCGTTTAAAGCCTGGGACAGATAACCTAGCAACATTTGAATAGGAAAGGTTAACCAGCATGTGAGTGTTTCCAAATGGCTGGCGTGAATCCAGTGAGAACTCCAGCAGCAAGCATCTAACATCACTGTGCGTAGCTGTGTGTTGTGCATGGCCTACATCCAAAGGATGGGAGTAGGCCTGTGTCTGAGGCTATGAAGTATATACTAAGTAAAAGTGTTAGCATATGGTCACTTTATCATGGGCTAGGTTTACTGTGGGTCTCAGGTTTACTTTAGGCCAACCGTTGAGTTTTCCCATGGTGACAAGGCTTGCATAGTGTGTTTGTAGCCCCTCTACATAATTCAACTCTAGATAAAGATGGCATTAGCAGAATGTGGGTTGCACATGCTTATTCTGATTTCACCAACTCCACAAACGAATGGGCATTGGGGGCATGCAGAAGTAAAGAAGAAAATGAAGGTAACTGCTGGAGTGAGATGAAATGTAATCATTTCTTTGGGGTCCATAATTATTTAATGTGGAATGGCTACTTCAACTTAACCCCTATTGTGTCCTATAATGATAGTCTGTAATACCTCGAAGGTATATGAACTAGTTATTTGGCTATCCTAGGGAGGAAGGGGTGGGGTGCTATAGCCACAAGGTAAGCTTGCTAGTCGAAGCTTCACAAAGCTCTGTTCTTATGTTGGATGCTACTACTTGCTTCACTGCTGGGGAGGGTCCATGGTAACTAACTGGCAGACCCTTCTGATTGGGCAAAGAAGGTTCTGGGGGTCCTGACTAATCTGGGAGGCCAGGTGGCTTGAGTTGACTTGTCTATGTCGTATGTAGATTGTTGAATATCACAGTTAGGAATGTAGATGCGATTGCTACATACAGCATCATGAAGAAGTCAACAACCCAATAACTTGATGACTTACCATCGTATAATGTATGTACAGAGTTGACACCGTGTTAGGGCTTACATGTCAAGAGTCTTCAAATATGACATTAAGATTCTTACTTCAATAGTACATTCATTTTTGCTATATTGTGTTGCTTGTTTTGCAGACAAATGAGTGTATATGATGAAATTCCTGACATTGTGAGTTAATGAGCTATCTCAAAGTATGTTGCTTCTCTTCTTCTATTGTTTTGTTATTGAAGTGCTGGTTTCCAAATTAAGAGAGTGCTGGAGAAGAGTATGAGCTTACTGATATAATTTCTGTTCTCATGTTTCGGTTCCATAGATAGACACAAAACAAGAAAAGGAAAAGAAGAAAAAACGTTTAAAGAACAGGCAAAAGGGATTAAAGACATACAAGGTCTGTACATTTTCCCCTTAACTTAAAAATAATGACCCTGTGACTCTACTGTAGCTGAATTGTGGTTTTGTGTGTTTGGTTGCTTGCCAGGAAAAACAGATTGATTTGTGAAGCCTGTAATGAACAAATCTCTCAATGCCTGGCTGTACAGTGACTTCTGGTAGAGTCTCCCAAGATCAAGGACTAATAATAAATACAAAAAAAATTTGTTTTTCCAAAAGTTGATATTGTGTGACTAAGATGAAAGTTACACACAAAAGTTTTTTGGCATTGCTTGCAGCTCTGTCACTAGCTGTATGTCATCACGTATGCATACCAAATTGATTTCTTGACAAGTTTAAATTGTAGATAGTCGTTGGTGGGCTCAAAATGGAGAACTATCATACAACTTGGATGCTACATACAGTTATAGCCATGCAGTGGCCATTCTGGCTTGATTGGGTAGCATGAAAGAAAACAGACTGTTTTCTGAAAGTGAGATATTTGACATTAGTTTGGTATGGACTTATATGACAGTGTTTGCACACAAAAGAGAGTTGCCATTTTTTAAATGCAATGTCACACACATACATGCATGAGCAAGGGCTAGACAATACACCACAGCTTGAAACACAAACCAGCTAGAAGGCCTAGAATGGAAACAATCAGTCACATGTAAGAAAAGCTATGAAGAGAGAAAACCAAAGAGAAGTATCCAGAAGCATCCAGTGATTTTCTGAGAGATACTAACCGTATAGTGGAGATTTTTCGCATCGTACAACATTTCATATATTTCGCATTCAGCTTCAAGATGCAAAAATTTTATATTTACAGGTAAGTTCCATGATTCTAACACATGTAACGGTAAGATCAGGATTAAAAGATGCACGAGATGGCATTCATATAGCGATATTTACAACTTGGGATGTCCTCATCTTCAGCATGAGTAAAATTTTCAGACAATGGCCTACAAAAGCCTCCCCCATCTGATCACGGCTACAGTGAAAGGATTGACTCGATTAAAGATTACATGGCAGTTTTGCATGGACAAGTAGTCAATATATTCACCTCTCATGATTTGCTTACCGTAGTATTGCGAAAGAGCTCCGACTTGCAAAAGCGCACCCACCCCCTACTTTTGGCCCAATTTCCTGTATAGGGTCTAAATGAGCGCCCACCTTGGAACGAGCTTTGCATGGCTAATAAAGTGTATTCATGGAGTCTGAAAAGCACAGCCTCAAGCACTATGCATATCTGAGGTAAGAAACTTCGTGTTCTACTTCATTGAAGGTTATTGCAAGGTTTCTTTACCTAGACGAGCGTAGCTATTGTGGTCGCACTCCGCTAGCTATACCATGCTCATGGCTAGTCTCACAAGCCAGATCCAACCACCCCCAGCATGGATTGCTTTCGGTATCACACATGGGGAAGGAAGGGTCTGGTGACTCTCGGTAGGTTTCCCTGTGCTATGTTGCGATTGGCGCATAGACAATCTGATTGGCTGCGGTCAGATGACTTTGAGCTAATCTCAATGTGTGAAACCACTGAATAAGGAAGACCGTCATAGCAAAGTTCATTACCTATGCTACGTAGCCTTATAGCACCGACTTAATTAATGACTTTATCAAGTATTACTGTAGTCTCGCGAAAGAGTGCCTGTCATGGTAAAAATGGACCCCCCGGAACTTATTTTACTGCAAAATTTGGACCACCTCCCACAGATTAAAGAACGTAGACCCTGAACATATTTCACTTGCAAAATTTGTACCAGTGGCATATCTAGGAGGTTTCCAAGGTTTCTGGAAACTACTCAGGCCCGTCAGTTCAGCAGCACGCAATGTACTGTAGGCCTAGCCTCATTCCCGGCTGCACGCAACACTCAGTTTCCGTGTACATTGTGCAAAGTTTGCGACGAACACACATTTCGAACGCTGCGTGGGGCCACTGAGGCATACTCATGAAAAGCAGTCATTCATTTTTCTAGATATGCAACTGTGAGACTCCACTAATGTCCTTAGTAGTCATTGATTTTCTTTCATGTGGCTGGCCTGGTGCTTCGAATGCTGGGCTGGAATTTAACTGGAATACGCAATTTTTCGTTGGTGCTATACACAAGAAAGCTGAACAGTGGTTGTGTGTGGAACAGAGCCATGAGTTGCTTACTGACATAAGGGGGAGAGGTGGGGCTAGCAATGCTTGCTTCCACTCGTGAATGAGCCCCTCCCATAGACAAGCTGTGAATTTTTTGAAATGTGCATTCATTGTGGTGCAGTCAAAGTTGTCCATTTCAAGAGTAGTGACAAACATGAGCCTAGCCTGACTTTGAGAGTGGCTTTGAACAAAAGCTGGCATAGATTGATTTGAGATAATTTGGTGGTTAGGACGCTACCTATAGTAAGCATGTAGATGCGTCCATTGAGTGGCAATTTTGGGTTCATGAATATATTAATAAGCTACTAAAACCCAATTTAAGATTAGGCAAAGCAAGATTGCCCTAAAGCAAACCGTAACCCTGAAACTAGGAGTAACCCTGGTCCTGACTGTAACCCAGGTTTATGTTTTCGTTAACCTCCACCGAGCAACCTGCGTGCCACCTTAATGCATTCCACGAGCACACAGAAACCTACTGAGAGTCACCAGACCCTTCCCCGTGCGTGATACTCAAGAAAGCGATCCACGCTGGGGTTGGTTGGGTCTGGCTTGCAAAACTTGTTCACGGCTACATGTTGTTGTTCAGAGTGTTATGTGCTGTCAGGACTTGACTTCGAAGCCACCGGCGGCTCCATTGTACTTTATTGTTTGTGATTGAAGGCGTTGAGTCACTGGAAACATGACGTGGGTGCTCTTTCGTGGTGAAATGTGGAAACACTTGAAAGAGTGCCCACCCCCTTTGGCAGACTTGTAAGGTGCTCTGCCCATGGGCGCTTATTGGTGAGACTACAGTACAAGCAGAAAGTGATGGCATAAATATCTGCGCTGGGACACAAAACAAGTAAACGTAAGGGGTCGTGGGAAATGAAAGCATGTGCATGTGAAAATTTGTTCTATATAAAGGTAGGGATAATTTCTCACTATACGGTTGGTAGGTTACAAAAACACTCTCCTAACTTTAGTGCCATTTTCGTTTTTACTGAAAGCAATGCAGATAGATATACGTATCTCTGATTAGACTATTATCTTCTATGCTGGGCTTCTTAAATGCAGGGTGTGCTCCTGATACTATCCACAGCTAGCATAGTTTAGGAAATTAAAGGGGCTGAAACCAACAGCTAGGCAGCCAGCCAGTTAATATAAACAAAAATTTATGTATAGAGGCCCCGATAACCAGCATAGTAATAAAACATTATTAGCTACATATATATGTGACACCAAAGCCTACCAGGATAGATAATAGGATTCAATTAGTATACTATTAATCATGACCTTGCGTAAGAAAGAGGAGTGGATCATCTGGCAATAGGAGGAAGTGACTAAGTATAACCACGAAAATAGACATTTTGGTTAACTACCTGTGGGAGGACAGATGAATACCCTCCCAAACCCTTTGCTTATGTTTCCTCATATTCACACACACACACACACACACACACACACACAAATGCACAAGCAATTTGGCCTATCATGTGATGACCAGCCACTCTTTGCTGTGGAAGTATTGCTGGACCAGCTAAAGAAGAAGGACTACCTTGGTGTGACCACAAGAGAGACAGTAAATGTACTTCGGCAGAATCATCCCATGCTGCCAGATGGGGTTTACCTTGTTGAAAAGGAGGATGGGACAAGTGAGTAATGTTTTCTGCTTGTATTATCTGACTGTAAGGAAATGTGATCCAGTTGTCAGTTGTCTGTCCCTAATGATTGTTTGATGCTCAGCAAACCTATAACAGCACAAGCATCCACCATACATATGATGATTTGTCAATTCTATCAAATGCTGACTTTATAAACAGTTTATGGACCTATGCCATGTCTCTAGCTGCTGTAGAACTACTGATGCTGTTGTCTGTGTGTACTGTAAGCTTGTCAATATATTGCCCCCCTTCTCCACACTACTTCAAGTCATAAAATGGGGAGGCAGCGTTTACTCAAATATTAAATTAGTCTCAGCATGCGCCCCCCATTTTCTCATGATGTTATGTGCAAGATCAACAATCACGATGACTGCCGTGACAATCACGATGACAATCACGATGACTGCAGTGTGGTTTTCCAGTAGAACGGCAGCTTCGCTGTTGCGTACTATGAGAAATCAAGGGCTCCTGTGTTGATACTAAGCCAAGAGGCATCAAAGCAATATGCAAGTTGCTTCGGGACAACCCCTAATAAGCTTGTACTGTGAACAACAAAAACCTAGGCAGTGGCCAGTAATACAGCTTGTGATTTTGTGTGTACATGTTTGTGAAAACACTCGATGACAGAGTTAACCCAAAATCTCACTAAAACTGGTCTAAAAGCATGCTCAGAAGACATTTGCTATGGGCATTTAAATGAGTGAAAATTACCTATGTAAAACTTGGGGAGCTAAGGAGAGAGGAGGGCATTTGCTTGAAGGAGGTATACTATCGGGAGCTTGCAGTAATTATCTACCAGTAATCAGATCATTGGATTTTGTCTTAATCTCTCTATAGTTGGCTATTTGAAAAAGAACATCACAAAGCGGGTTAATGAAAATACACAAAAGGAGCAGGTGAGCCTCAACCAGGATGGTAATCTGTCTTGTGCTTACTTCCATTGAGAGCTATATAGGGAGCTTGGAAGGGGGGGAAGTGTGGAATGTGCTGGAAAGAGACGTGGAAAAGAACGTTGTAATATGCAGGTGGTTGTGTACGTAGCACTCTAGTCATAGAAGAGTACCAATCTTGTTACAAATGCTCTGCTGCTTCACCTCTGCCCATCTTTACAAAGTGCATATCCCATTCTCCACTGTTGACTCCACAATTGCACAAACATTCCTCACACTTTGCTGACTGGCTAGTTATCATGCTCACGTATAATCTGTGATAATTACATTCCAAGACTATGTGTATTACTGTAGGCCTGGAAATGTGTTGTAAAAATTTTGTCACAAATAAGCTATGCAAGATGGTATTGTTTATAACCTACAAACCATCGACCATCTATCCTGCATATTGCCTGTTGGCAATGTTACTGATCCACAGGGACCTTTGTCACAAGCTGCCCCTCATGTTGGGATCAAGATTTAAGAACTGAAGCCAAAATAGATGTAGGCAAAAGAGCAAGGCCAGTATAGGGACCTCTCATCTACTGCTGTTAAGACGCAAGTGGCCAGGTACAGAAATACGATTGCCATTCTTGTGGCATGGTCGTTCTTTTCCAACACTGGCCTTCCTGAATGTGTTAGGACATGGTAGCTCGTTACACCCGACTGGGCATTGAAGCGACAAACCTTTGTGCATGCTTCTTTGGTATTTCGTCATATGTGATATATGTCGGAGGCATGACATTGCATAATTGTATTGAAGGGACATTTCGCATGAATTTAATTTTGCATACATTTTCATGCCTATATGTACAGCAGTATTCCCCTTCATATGGCTATGCTAACATCAAGTTGTTTTATGGATCAGTGAAAGTCATAGGTAGACTAAAATTTATATTCAGTTGTAGCAGATTACTAGTTAGAGCATTATTAACGTGCAATCACTATCTACTGTAAATAATACCTCATGCCTTTTGCCTCCTCAGTCAATTCCCTTTTCCCAAGCAAACTCGGGTGAGGAGTGCCATTCTGTTTATGACTACATTCCTGCTGCTAGTAACCCTCAAGAGTCCTATTCAGAAGGTATTATTATATATAATTCAAGAGTTACTGTCATGTTGCTATCCACTATTACCACCAACTTTAAACTGATAAACATTCAGTGGCTTCTCAGTTGGCTCCTGGTTATCTGTTACAAACTTGAGCTCGGAAAATAACTTTGCTGTTGTTTTGACTGAATGCTCCAGTCGTCATCAGGGTGCCGTGATGACGACTGGAGCATTCAGTCGAAAGGTCGGCAAAGTTATTTTCCGATCTCAAAATGGCATTTTTTGTTAGTATGACAAACCAAGTTTCCAAGCAATGACTAGGTATATTGGTACCAGTACAATCTACAAACACTCACAAACCAATTGGCACAAGCCCAGTTTTTGTGCTAGTGTTTGTGCCATGGAAATATGCCTAGAGGGATCACAAATGTTCATCCAATGTGAACTTCCATATTACAGCAGCATTGAATAGGATAAACAATCATTCTTGAGTTTTTTCCTGAGCAACAGGGCTGATAATGCTGCTGAAGAGTATTGCTGAAGTACCAAACTGGCAAGTTGCTAAAACAGACAATTTTCTATTTCCTGACTGACCTTCCTCTTTCTTCAGCCAGGCCAGCATGATAATGGCTGAAGGTATTACAATGATCCAAACACCAAAAAACTGCTATCATTTTAGTGATTCTCACATTCTTTTATGCTTGCCACTATACGCGTTTTTGTAGAATATGATACCTACTGGAAGCTCAACTGAGCATGTATTTTGATAGCTTGCCGTGATAACAAGAAGGCAGCAGCTGACATGAATTATGTGAAGACTGCAAGAGCCAAGGTTGGGTTGTATAACACAAAACCTAGAGTGGGTATATGGGCATGCTTCCAGGAGAAGTATTGCAAGTTACATATTTCTAGAACTGCTGTAAATGAACTGTAGGTGAGGACTCCACACACAACTAGCTATGTGCATGCAACAACTTCAGGTTAGAGTTTTATCAGTGGCTATCTCTAAACCTCTCAGTAGAACATTACCTACAATAGAAAAACGAAGTACAGTTTAAAGTCATCCTCACATCACTACTTAATACTATGCATAACTACCATAGACTTGCAGACTCACATGAAACGATCCAATCTACACAACCATACATATGCCCCCTATCCCACTCCCTGTGAAAACAAGAAGAACAAGTTGAAAACCGCAAATAATAAACAAGCACATGTAGATGTGGATTGCCCCAAGAGCAACCAAACAAGGAAGAAATAACATCACAATAATTTTGCAACATCCTTACATTTTGTGGCATTGTTCTAACCATGCCCTCACCACAACTGCTACCTGCCACATTAGCCTATTCACAGACAATAAATGATTGCAGCACTTCTACTAAACTAGAAAGATGCTGCATCATCCTGGGGCGAGCCTGAGTGAGTAGCAAAATGCATCTGAAATGTCCACATAGACATGTACGAGCTATTTGTCCAGCCGGACTACTATATGGCTACACGGGCCATGGGCTAAGTTTCACAGTTAAACCATGAGCTAGCAAGGGAATCCCTGCTATGTATGAGTGGTCATGCCAAGCGCTTACCTGAAGCAAACCTCGCCACCGTACATTCTGTCTGTCACTTGCAGCCTGCCTTGCAGGAGTCACGCGCAGTAGTCAGACTCGTACCATGGTTCAGAAAGTAAGTTGCCGTGTGTGCTGCCAACGCATTCAACTTAAGTCGTCTTCGCTCTCGCTCTCCTTCACGCCGAACCTGCAGTCTGGCAGTAGCCCTTCACGCTCGTTCTCACGGCTTAGCTGAAGTACACGGCGTGGACATGCAATCATCGTGAAATATTAAAACTAATGGGCTCATTTGAAATTTACGGTAAGTGGTCGGTCCAAACAAACAAGCGTACAGACAAGCTCATTACCAACAATTGCCGTAGTTCACAATGCAAACCTCACTGATTACAACTAAAACAAACAAGTGTACAAGCATAGATACACACACACGTGCAGTCATGCTAGTGTGGGGCTAGCCCCAATCAAGCATAACTCATTCCTCATGCACTAGAGGTTCAATACTGCTCACTCTGCAGCCTTCCAATGCACAAGACAATTCACATCTGACAAGCTCATAACCAACAATTGCCGTAGTTCACAATGCAAACCTCACTGATTACAACTAAAACTACTAGTGAGATGTTGAATCATCCTGGGGCGAGCCTGAGCAAGTAACAAATTGCATTTGGAATGCCCACACAGACATGCAGCTATTCGTCCAGCCAGACTACTATGGCTACAAGGGCATGGGCTAAGCTTCACAGTCAAACCATGAGCTAGCAGGGGGATCCATGCTATGTATGAGTGGTCATGCCAGGAGCATACCTGAAGCCAGCGTACACCCTGCTGTCCGACTGTCACTCGCAGCCTGCCTTGTCACGCGATCGTCAGACTAGTACCATGGTTCAGAAAGTAAGTTGCCTGCATACTGCCAATACATTCAACTTGAATAGTCTTCGCTCTCACTCTCTTTCACGCCGACCCTGCAGTCTGGCAGTAGCCCTTCACGCTCGTTTTCACGGCTTAGCTGAAGTTCAATCATTGTGAAATATTTGAATGCGCTGATTTAAAATTAATGGTAAGTGGTCGGTCCAAACAATAGATAGATAGATACACACACGTGTGCGCAATGCAGTCACGCTAGTGTGGGGCTCGCTCAGGCTCGCCCCAACAATTTAAGAAATATTGTGACTTCATCTCTCCTGTACATGGACAGTGACATTTGCACACAAGACTGTATCCAGTTTAAAAGCATAACAAACACATCACAATTGCATTAAACTAACACCATGTAACAAGCACCACATAGCATGGTTGGAAAATTGGCACAAGCTATAAGAATGGTGTCATGGTGTCATTCCTACCTTGTTTGGTTGATTCAGTCGAAACATTGGCAAAGCACTTGTTTTCATTGAAATCTGCTTTTATTTTTCAATCCATACACTTATTATCTCAGTCATACTAATGGTTATGGCTTCTAATCTTTCTAGTTGGCTATGTGACAGCAATACCAAGGAGCGAGTCCCAAAAGAAGCAGGTGAGGATCAACCAGCATTTATTTCATCTTGCAGGTCTTTACTGTAGAAAGTATGATAGGGATGGGGAATTTGGTAGGTCTTGGTGAACAATGCCAGCATATTATATGTAATATGCATGAGATGACAAGGCCTAGAGTTTCGAGTACATGGGAAGGGGTCTGGGACAACCCACTTCTTACTATTTCTCTCTCCATTGCATTGTTGATTGATCAGCAAGGTATACAACATTGATTTTCCTCAATAATGGTCACATTGTGATAACAAGGATTAATAATAACAGAACCTAAATGTATAGTATATGATCCATGACATGGTGTACCTTCCACCTTTTCAGCCAGCTTCTCCTTCCAAAGCAACCTCTGAGCAACAGCTCTATTCTGCTATCTATGACTACACTGCTGGTGATGTTGATGAAGTGTCCTTTGTAGAAGGTACAGATGTTTATGATGATGGCCAGGAATGGAATAAGGGTGGCTGAGCATGGAATAATGGCTTTCACTGTGAACAATGTATGCACCATCCAGCTTTCTTGCAGTAGAGTGGAACGAATTTTTTTTGCATGTGTGACATCGGGGATACAGGTAAGGATGAAGTATCTTGTAATGGGAACACTATAAACACTGGACCCAGGGACCCGGCAATCCATAACTGGGGACACAAGGATCAAGAGGACCCAAGGACCCACAGTCTTGAGGACCGTGTTGCATGCAGCTGTTGTGACAGAAATGCAACTACAAGCAGTTTGTGTCTGATAGTCTTCTTTATTGCATGTAAGGCTACTAGCTATGCACAGAGGTCCTGGGATCAAAGGTTATGTGCATATTGGTATTCGCTCTTTAATCATGAAGCAGACTCTATCTTGCTTTATGTGTGCAAGTCTGGCTTTACAAGACTGGTAGGAGACTACATACTCTGAGGATCTAAAATGGTAGAGGATAGGATTTTCTGCTATGAATAATGACTTCAGTGTGCATAGTGACAACATAAAAGACATAGCTGTGAGTTTGGGCTTGCAACATCAGCACAGATTGCCTGTAACTGTATTTCTGCCATAGCAGTTGCAGTGCAACACAGCCCTCAAGACTCTGGGTCCTCAGGTCTCCCTATCTTTGGGTCCCCAGTCCTTGGGTTGCTTGTAATTGCATTGGACTAATACATGTGACCCACTGGGTGAAAGCCTGGCACTACTTGCAAATAGTGAGACATTTTTATCTAAACAAGTAGTTTCCAGCTAAATGAGATTACTGCACTCATATCATATTGCTGGGGGGCTTACACTGGACCCTATACTGAATATTATGAAGCCTGGCTTTGCAATTACTATTAGGGTGATATAAGCTCGAACTTACAAGTATAAATATTAGTACACGTTGCCATGGACAGCTTGCTATGCGCTCTTCAAATAACATGGCTTCCACTCTGTATATGGTTGCCTTTGCAATGTAACCCCCCACTTTCATCATCACTGACTTTCACAACACTGTCTTTGCTGATTTTTAAGCTGGCTTTTTACAAAACGTGTAAATCTGATGTACCATGAATTTTAGCGTAGCAATGTAAAAACATTGTGTTTTCTTGAAGCTGTGTTTTGCATCCGTGATGCATTTTGGTCCATAATTTGGGAACCAAGCAACCATTTTTTTTTTTTTTACCATCGCACAATTTGCACATTGGTGTACAGACCAATCTTGTCTCAGTTTTATTGTTAAATGTGAGATGTGCCAGATTTTTGCTCAGCAGCACACGTGCATACCTAGTATGTCTACCATGTAGCTAATAAAATTTATATGTGCAACTCCCTACCCATCTCTTCCCCCCTCTCTCATTGAAGAGATTTTCAGCCTGACCCCTAGGTCTATGGCAATGCAGTTTTTCATTAATTGCTTTTAAGTTTCTGTTTGGGACAGTTAACGAGGCTATAGATCCAATTCATTGTGCAAACAGCATGGTGTGTACACTGTTGTGAAGCTACATAGTAACTACTTGTGAGAACATTTACAGGGTTCTTAAACCTACATAGGTTTCTGACTTTGCAGTCCACCAGTCCAGCTGTCCAATCCAATAATTACAGATGCCCTGATGGAAGTGCATCATTTCTTGAACTCACTACTCACACACTCTTCCAGCTTCTTTCACTTATATTAGTAGGAACTGTGCTTCATAATGATATCCCATTAAACCCTGTAGTGCACTTTTGGTTACATCTTACTGGGCACTGCGCAGAAGTTCTGCGTGAGCAGAAAGGGTGGGACAGGGGGAGGTGGGTGGGATCACCCACAGGGTGACATGCACATGGTGGCTGCTAGGCTTGGCTGTAAAAGCACCATGGTTGGCAACTGGTTGGCCAATTCTCACCCTGGCTGCACGAGCAGGCTTAGAAAACGCTACTCTCACCTTTTAGGGGGTCAATCATTTCTGGCAGGGAAGGCTTCTTGGGCTCCAAGCGGGTGTTTGCCAATCGAGAGTGCTGACTATTGCATGCTCGTTAATGAGTGGGCACGGTTAAGGTCACGAGTCTGCTTATTAAGGCTGGAAGTGGAGTTAGGTGCAGTTTTGGAGTCACAGCTTGGACAGAAATGGAGATATGGTGCATTAGATGCATGTATAGGCTAAAAGTAGTCTCAAGTGTAAAAATTTAGGGTTTTAAGGGTGAAGACTAGCTTACTAGCAATATTGGAATAATTATGCCAGTGTTTATATTTTCTTGATGACAAAACACCCAAGACCTTCACACTTTTCTATACAGCAAGTGATGGAAAGGATGAAGGCCCAAGATGAAGCTGCAGATTTGGTGCAATATTTGCAATTGACAATTATTCAGCACATAGGAACTGGTCAGGCCATACCTCAGACCATTATTTCAGCTGACTAGCCCAACTTGGTTCTATCTGCATTCATTTTATGTTCTTACTCCCAGAACAAATTATAATTCAAGTGTGACAATTCTGATAGATTAGCTGACATCGATTGTGATCATGTAAAAGAGCACACAGGAACCTTCAGGTTGAAAATACATTGCATTGTAGGTACCTATTTGAAGCCAAAGTCTGACAAGAGTGTTTCCCCCCAAAACGTTGGTCTAAAAATTTTGTTATGCACTTTGCATGTGAATTGCCTGGCCATCCTCAACTTGCCTCCGGTAGTAGAACGAGGCTAATCTATTAGTGGGACGTTTTGCTCATGCTAGAGTGTTGCTTCTACACTTTACCACTACTCTCTCTTACAGGAGACATCATTGAGGAGGGGACCCTACATGAAGGGTGGATGGAGGGCTGTGTAAAACGTACTGGCAAGTGTGGCCTCCTACCATCTAACTATGTGAAGAAAATCTAAAGCTCTTGATACTTATTCCTTAGAATTCGAATACACTTTATGTTGTACACTCTTATTCTCTACATGAGCTAGCTGATTGATGACTACATACATAATTACTGTAGTATGTATTTTGGACAAAATATGACTGGTGTAATAATGTAGCTAGCTGATTTATGACTACATACATAATTATTGTTGTATTTTGGACAAAAAATGACTGGTGTAATACTGAATAGTAATGCAGGTACCTATTTGAGATAATCATAGCAAAGTTTGGGGTCAATTGCTTGGAGAGAAAACATCACTTTGAGTGAATACAATTGGGGTAAAAGAACCCCACTTTGGTCCCTCCAGTTGAAGTAGGAGAGATGATGGGTCTGGTGAAACCCTAGGGCGTAGCATGGGATCATTCGGATCGTTATGGGCAGTACATGCTATGGCTTATTTTGATCATGCCCACACAAGCCAAAAACTATGCAAAACAGTGAGTGGTGGGGAATTCTTAATCAAATGAGGTTTAGTGTTAACAGTTTGTGGAGATTTTTTCCTGTCATGATTAGCATGACATTATGCCCACTACTTTCCAGAAGCAACTAAGTGAAACGCAATACAAAAGTTATAGTACCTATTTAGTCCAGTGAGGATTGTAGAGTTGAAAAAAAAAATTCTGTACTACTGTTATACCCCAAGATATGAGAAAAGAATTCACATAATCAGTTAGATGTAAGGCCAGAAAAGCTATGTACATGGAAATCCAATCTGAGCTCTTAATTTTGTTAGTGCCATGTTCCACTCACTATTTAAATTTCTGTCTTGTATAAATATGAGAAAATTGTGCTATGGCAAGCCTCCATTTTTTGCTTGGGTTTGTTCTTTACAGTTTAGAATAAATGTTTTTAAAAGGGGAAGTTTTCTGGCCAGCTAACATCTCTGGTGTTGTGTTTGACTGAACATTGAGTCACAAAATAAGATCACAAAATATGTTAGTACTATAATTTGTCGTTTGAATCATCATTCTATGTCAAATAAAAATAAACAGACCCTCACAGATTTGGTTGGTTATTACATGAGAAATTCACCCATAGCGACTTAACCTCATATGTTGTATGGCTTCAGAGTTAGAGCCAGACAAACAGTCCATTTTTTGCCTAATTTCTGCTTACTTAACCATAACTTTGAGCACACTGGTCCTGACTGTAACCCAGGTTTATGTTTTCGTAACCTCCGCTGAGTGACTTCCCCCGCCACGTTAATGTTACTACCTGCATTTTTCACCACTTGTAGCTCATAAATTACCATTCATGGTGTAATTAACAAGTATGTCCCATAAAGTTTGGGTCAAAGGTCATCACTAGTGTACTTTGACTTTTGTTCTCACAAAATTGATGCTTTGATTTGAATCAGTTTTTTTTTTAATGTTATTGGTGCTTCTTTATAAAATTGATTTTGGGACTGCCATGGGAGTTGGAGATACTTGACAGAATGTAATGACAGCTAGGGGAGATGTGCAACTAATCAACCCTATATATACCTGATAGGGACACATTTTGATTAGTATCACATTTGTTAACAGGACAAAATACCCATGATTATGTGGCTAATACAAGAGTAAGCAGCTCAATGCTACTGTGTAAAAAGGAAGGTAAAGCTAGTAACCCAGTCATATTACAGCAGCATATTTACACACTACATGCAATGGTGGATATGTGACCACAGTACACCAACAAATGAATTCCTCTAATATTTTGTGATGATGTTATCACAACTCCTTGAGCGTAATATAGAGTAGTGGTGTAGTCTTGTTCCCAGGCTTTTGCTGCCTTCAATTTCTAGATTCTTACTCACTATGCTAAATATAAAGGAAGTGTGGTCATATACTGTGACATCAGGTGGGCAGAGGGTATACACATATTTGGGGTGGTGCCCAACTATAATAACATTTTGTGTATATCTATTCCTAACAATGCAGTGTTGATACTAGCTAGCTTGTGAATCCTGTCACATCCAACCCCTCGATGGATGCTAGAAGAAAGGGCCTTGAGATCCTTCACCAGGCACCACCCCCCATGTATCTAGCTGTCTTCTGGCTGCCTGATGTGTCCTTCATCTGACTAGATTTTCCAGGCCATTTATCGTTTGTTTGCATACTGCATGCAATCAAAGAATGTGGTGAAGGCCTGCATGGGAACATGTATACTTACTTCATAAGGGTGCTCAGTACATACAAGCAGCCATTCTTTACAAGAATGTTAACTCTCCTTTACATCAAACAGTGCATACACTTTACCATGCAGTTACCATCTTGCACCTTGCCTGGCACAGCTTTCTATCACTAGTATGAACCTTTCTGCTGCTGTCTATTGATACAACCATTAGGATCACTCACTGAGGAACTCTCAAATTGATCTACCAAAATATGGCTCATAATTCCCTCCCATGTAATTTTTGGTTTACAGTCTACCAAGTGGTAGTTGTCATGGTTACAAGGTAATTTATTATTGTGTTACAGTTCATTTAGGTTAACGTTCTCTTCACGACTGCAAATAGAAAATAGTTATAGCACAGTGCCAGGAGTAAACAGACCAAGTCCAAGGACGAGTTTACTACAGCCACAAATCCCTGGCCACCTGTGCTATAACTGTTATAAATCCCACCTGATTGGTCCTTTCCTGTTACACATCTGTACATGAGCAAGTGTTTACAGCATTATTTAGCTACTGTATGTAAAATCTGTACTCTAGTATAATTATGACGATGTGGTCATCCTGCATTGGTCACATAATCATGGCTATTTTGTCATATCATGTTTACAAAGGTGATACTAATCAAAATGCGCCCCTATCAGGTAAGTATAGGGTCAATTAGTTGCACATCTCCCATAAGGTTATGGATTACAGCTTGCTCATTAATATTCATGAGAAAATATTACCTTCCTTTTCTCCGTGCAGGAACCAGTGTACAGCACGCAATAGAAGTGACATATAACAGTACTATGAGTACCTTTTAACCAGTATAGTATTAATTCTTATGTACAGCGTACTAAGGCGAGCGGCGATGACAAAGTTCGTGACTTTTGGCGTCAGATTTTGTCTTCAGAGAGGATTGCAGGTACAACTTTTCAACACCTACGGGTAATACTCAACTTACTTGAGGGCAGCTCGGAGCAACTTCGTTGCTGTGTGCCAGGGGAAGCAAGTGACATGAGCTTCAATCCAAAACCCCGGTGGTTTTCGACCGACTAAGCGACTAAATCTAGGCGTATATCAAAAACGGTAAGTCGTCTCGGCGAAAACTCTTCGAGCCGCCCTGTGCCTGTCTTCATAGAATTCAAATACAGTGTAATATACGGTAAGATGTTCTTCCAACAGGAAATAACTGACGCCAAAGTCAGTACTTCGTATATACACGGACTGTTAAGGTTACGGGATACAGTTTGCTCATTAATATTCATGAAAAAATATTACCTTCCTTTTCTTCACGCAGGATCCAGGCATGCATGCGTTTAACTTTACCGCTAAGATGCATTAGCCTGTAACAGCTGTGCTGGTTGGGTGGGCGGAGCAGGCAATTTGATAGCAGTGCCTGCGGTTAAGGTAGGACAACCTTGAATCACAAATCTCTGAACCATGTGGACGGACTGATGGGTAATGTCTAAGCGTACACAAGATTCACAAAAAGTTTGTACCAAACTGCTTTCTCTAGCTGATAATGCCAAAAAAACTCAATTTTTAGTCCCTCAGCTAAAATAAAAACTTGCACCCTCTCCAAGGCTCCACTCCCAGTCTGACCACATCATCAACACACACACAAAACAAGTAAAACCTTTATGTATGGGACCACTTCAGTTCCTCCAGGCCAGGGAGTTATGCCCACAAACCTACTCCCTGTCATTGCCCCTAGAATGGAGCCAAGTTACACACATTCCCGCTAGCATAAAATCGGGCGGGGCCTACAAGCCCGAAAAGTCAGCTTTCTACAGTACCTTTGCCAGACAACTGTGTGATGACACCCGTCTTCCAGGGGGGGCTCTCTGCCTTTCCACCACACTCACAAACATTCAAGCCCACTCAGGCAAGCTTTGCAACACAAATAGCCAACCATCACATTCAACAAGCTAGAAAATCTTTTTACTGTTTTTTTTTTTTTTTTTTTTGTAAGTGTTGGAGGATTTCTTCAAAGTTCCGCCCAGCCACATGAAAGTGCCGCCAGACCACTACAAAGGGCCGCAGGCCACATCAAAGGGACACGCCCCCCTTGTTGATTCCGGTTGCCGCCATGGGAGTGTAAACAAGCCAATGAATTTCAATCACGCCATTATGGTCACCCGATCATTAATTATTCATGAGCGGAATCGGCCCGATTCGCAATTCAAGGTTGTCCTACCTTAAATATCTCCGAATCCCAAAACCAACTTTATAGCACCTAAAAAGAAGTACCCACAGAACATTTAGTAATTTTGAGGAAAGGTCAAAGTACACTAGTGATGACCTTTGACCTGAACTTTATGGGATATAATTACGTAAATAAATAAATAATTAATACACAGGCCAGAGGAAGCGTTGGACATCCAATCTGAGTTGATATTCGTTAATGGCATGGTGCACTTACCCCAGGAATGAAACACCAACAAGTCTCCCTTCACCAGCTACACCACTGTCACCCCTCACAGCGACTCCCGAAGCGCTTACGTGACGTCACACGTTCAATATACCTACGTATAAAATCATTGCTACGTGTATTGAGCGCGCTGCAGTGGTTTGGGCTAATATTACGCTCGCAACGCGCGAGTGTAAAGGTATTCACGAACTATTCATGATTGTAAGCTAATGTCTGGCTCCTCCCTTGAGGGTAAAGCTTTTAAGAAGCCACAAAACCCTGAACCCCAAGGCTTTCTACTTCAGGTCTTGTAGCTAAGTTGCAGTGAACTTTGTTTTCCTAAAGCCTACTAACAAAGATTTTACCTACGTATAGCACTGAACTCTGATGTGTTTGAGCCAAGGTAAACCTGCAGCACTAACCTCCCATGAGGAAATTTGGCGAAAAATCGACTTTTGTCTGATTCAAACTTTGAAGCCATACAGCATGAGGCTGAAACTCACCAATGAATGTTTCAACAGACATTATGTAATAACCAAGTTTTGTCCCAATCCATGAGGGTCAGGTTTCTTTGTTGATGCAAACATGTAGTGATTTCTTAGATTGTATAGCACACACCTGTATTCCTGGACAGTACTCTCCTTACTATCTTAGCCTCATTCCCAGGCTCTCTCCTCGAGAGTGGCTGGGAACGAGGCTATTACTATCTTGGGAGAGAAGTCAATCACATAATACATTGTGAAAAAGTGAAGCAAAACTGAGACTGATCAGTCTGACTCTCAACTACTTATGTGCACATATGATGATACATTAGGGTAGCTAACGGGAATAAACTAATTCATGGTGTACTTCTCCTTCAGTTCTTTTCCTAGTTGCTCCTCCCCCAGAAACTCAACAGCCTCTATGATGGCAGTCCAGGTGGCAGAAGGGTTGACTTGCTCCAGCCAAGTCTCTAGCATCTGAACAAGGCAGCTGTTGGGGTCATCTTTATACTTTTCTGCAATGCTTGCCAGTTTTCCCTTTGGGATCTCCAGATATATTCCAATCATCCTCCACCTATCTGCCACTTTGTGATAGAGAGCATCCAGCAATTTTTTAAAATTTGGCTTGCTTTGTATTTTCTCAGTCCATTCACCTGTATGCAATGACACACTCATGTATGTGAATGTTGTATCTTACATATAATTATGTGAGACACGATCACTGGGAGCACAAAAAATACTGATTAGTTCCAGCTACACATTACTTTAGTTAATCAGGGCTGTTGTTAGTTAGCATAATATTATACCTTGCCGAACAGAAGCACTTTCTGAGATTGAGGTCATTTGTTGTACAATTCCAGGGGGGGCTGAGGTTTGGCAGAACATAGCATGAAATTAACCACAGCACTTTCTAGCTTATTATTATATGACACACCAATAGAGGTGCATAGTTTTACAGAAGAATGTGCAAGTGTTATCACATCAAGTTCAGATTGATCAAAGCCATAAGTACATGTAGAATGAAATTTATGAACAATTTGACTACATAACTTTTCATGTTCACTACAAACTCAAAAGTGGTTAACAAAAATTGTTACCAATGAAACTAGAGCATGGCTCAATAGAAAGACTGAACAAGCAAAGAATCATGATTTAGTGCAGCATGAATGACAAAGCTGCAAAGGCACATGTAACTACCATGTGTGTACCACCCAAATCCATATCATTGGAGTGAAGTTCCAATTATGGAAGCCAACCAACCATTCAATCAAGCATCATGACAAAAGCACATAATTATAGCAAGTGAGAGTTTGCACAATTACTGTGCAAGCTTAGTCTGGCATTGCAAAATTGATCACATGGTAAGTGAGCAAGAGTTATTGCTAGGGCTGCCTTTGTTCTGCAGTGTTTCTTGTTGCATAAACAGATGATATAATACGTAAGTAATTTGGATTTGGATGGAACTGTATATCGGAATTAGAAGCTTCTTAGTGGCTTCACTGATAACTAGTTCCTGCTACTATTTACCACATTAACCTGGTGGTGCAGGAAGTCGAATCAGGAAGAAGTTGTAGGGCTCCTTTGCACCAAGTAGCTTTACTCTGTGCATCAGTTCCACAGGTTGCTCCTGCTGCCCAGTCCACTTAACATACAGCTGGCAAGATGGCACTCGATGACCAGGTACATAGCAGTCAACCTGGTGCTTTGTGATCTGTTAAAAGTATTATTATTATTATTATTATTCACCCCACAGAGAAAGGAGTACGATCAAAAGGGTACATACCTAACCAGGAGGTAGTCACAACATGCACAAGTTCAGAAGACTGAAAGCCTGGTACAAAAAGTGAGTTGTCTCTCAACTCTCTAACCAAATTAACTGAATCTAAAGAAATATTACTATAATCCCATACAAAATTCTTGCCAAACATTAGGTTGTGTCCAATGAAATTGCGACAGGAGAGCAGAACTACATACAAGGAAATTACTGCTACTACAGGCAGATTGATACAACTTACAGAAGTGTTGAAAACAAATACCGTATAGCCGGAAATATTGGCAGTCTTCAAATTTGGCAGTTTGGCCACAAACCAAGCATACGAAAATATTGGCGGAATTTAAATTTTGTGGTGGCGCCCGCAGCGTATTACGTACGTCATCATAAACATTGTTCACTCGTTTATCTGCCATCCTCTCGCTTGAGGTACTTGAACAATGCTGTGAGTTCGCAAATTTACAAGAAATATAACTGGCAGCGGTGCTATATGCACAGCTGGCATAGAGGGACGCCGGGTGGGGCCAAGAGCGCTACTGCATGCATTACATCATTACGTGTTGCCGGCGAAAATATTGGCGGATTTTAATTTGGTGGTTTCCACCCCAACCGCCAAACCGCCAAATTTAATTCCCCGCCACATTTTCCGGCTATACGGTATTATACACACTTACACAACCAGAGGACACACTGAACAATGCCAGTATGGCTATTAGGGGGAAGTGACCAAATACATCGTAAACACATATTAAGACACACATCTAAATGTTTAATTTCACTACAATTAAGAGACCATAAAGCACAGCCATAGAGAGACATACAGTAACTAAGGAGCACTCTAGTCTGTACAATAGGATCACAAAAACCAAACCTAAACAAGATACCATTTGCTTGCTTACAGAAATCACGAGAGCATCGAGTTTCAGCATTATCCATCAAATTAGAGGTAAGAACATGACCTAGGTGCACAACAGACTTAGCACAAAAATTGACTTACCACAAAAAAGAAAACTATAGGAAGCAACAGTACAACTGCGTGAAAATTTGATGCATTGGGTTTTATCTGGATTAAATTTCAACATGTTGGCAGCCCCAAACTGCTCATGAATGTACAACAACCACCTAAGAGCAGCAGGACTGGGAGCTAACAAGGTAAGGTCATCAGCATAAGCGAGTGCACCCACAAACTGGTCATCTCAGAAACAACCAGCCCCAGACTGTTAAGTTCATAAAGCAAATCGTCAATATACAGAGCGAACAGAATGGAAGAAATTACACCCCTTCATCAGACTCCTTGAGAAACAGGAAATGCGTCGGATTGAACGTCATTCCAATTCACCCTCAAACGTTGCGTCTGATACCATGAGAGCAGAAATCGAACAACACAAATAAGCAATTATAGTGGTCAGGCTCATTGCTACGCTTCAATTATGCAATGGTTGACATAAGTGAGCAAAGTTCATTGTAGCAAAGACAATATACTTGAGACGTTTCGGCTCGAGAGCCTTCGTCAGTCACAATGACACTAATGAGAAGAAAAACCAGTGTTAAATAGTGAAACGGATAAATAAAGATGGGTGGGGTTGAGAATGAAAATTTGAAAAAAGGGTGAACTTGTAATGATTCAAGACGGTTTGTCAAGTGATGCATGCCATAGTTTGCTCAAGTTCAAGCCACAATCCAAGTTCATAGTCTGTTGGTTGTGTTGGTAGATCATGATGGCCTCTGTGACTCTTCTCTTCCAATAAAATTCCTGCTGACCAATCACCTTAGCCCCTTCCCAATCAATCCGATGGTCTTCATTGTGTACATGGGTTGTCACTCCATTATTCATATTGAACTTCCTGACTGCCTGTTTGTGTTCACTGACTCTCTTCTTCAATGTCCTGCCAGTTTCTCCTATGTACACTTTCTCACAGTCTTGAAGAAGAGAGTCAGGAGAATAACAGCATCTCTAAACACAGGTGGCATGTACCCATGCCATGCCAGACAAGTGGAAACAGGAGCAAGCACTTCTGCAAAACAACGAGGAGCAAAATTCAAGTGGTAAGACGTCAAGGACCCTCCTTCTGACTTACCATGTTTCAAGTTATTCAAAGCAGCAAAGACAGAGTCAGCTGAGAATGAAAGAGAGGCCAAGTCCTCAACAGAAACTTCAAGGTCTACCAGAGCCTGTGCCAACAAGTGCGAGGAGTTAGGGTTGGAAGATGTAAACAGATTCTTGAATTTACCATCCCAAAGCTCAACCAGGTTCTCATTGCCACAGACACCATCAACAGAGTGAGGGGTAACCTTCCTACCACCTAGACTTGCCATGAGAGAGAGCATCAGCCAACTTAGCACGCCTCAACTTATCTTGACTCACAGCATACTTATACCGAGTTTTGGCATGTTTTCTCAGCTGAAACAACACCCCAGCCTGAGGACATCCACTCTCATACCATAGCCGATTCCAAAACAGAGACCTCTCCTTAAATGGGGAAATTTCATCTTTCCAACCAGCTACACGTTTCCTATGAGATGCTGGAGGAATGGTAGCATCAGCACAGGAGACCAAATAACAAACCAAATCACGACAGAGGGTAGAGAGATATTCACAGTGCACTGTGCAGTGAGGATCAGAGCAATTAGGTATAACAAATTGCTTATAAGACTCCCTGACACAGGACTGATAAGCGTCAATCTGATCCGAGGTTGCCTTGTGCCAAACTACTCGCCTACCCTGTGTGGAACAGGAACCAACAGAAGAAGACACTGCATGCTGACAGTCTAAGGATACAGACAAAGGCAAGTGATCAGACAGATTGTCACCAGAACAAACCACATCAACATACCTAACCAAGTGGGAGGCTGAGGTTGAAAACAAAAATTGATCCACTCAAGAGCGAGCTAAACCATTATCACTCTCATATATAAATTGGATGGAGGGAAAGTGGAGGTCTGAAGCCTCTAAACAAGCAGCCTGCATGAACCAGAGCAATTCACCAGTTCGAGGACGATGAGTACGTGTAAAGTCTACATTAACCCTTTATCGAAATTCAGCCTCATGTTATCAGTTGGTGCAATCCGTTTTGAAGATAGGTTCTGCACTAGCAGAAAGGGTGGGACAGGGGGAGGTGGGTGGGTGCACCCCTCTGGGTGAAAGTGCATGGCGGCTGTTGCAGCTGGCTATAGAAAAGACCTGGTCAGCGCTGGATGGCCCGTTCTTCTGCTTTCTTGCACAAACAAGTAGTCCTTTCACCTTTACAAAATGCCAACGAACCCGTAAGAGACGCTCTGAAGTTGTCGAAGCCGAGATCAGCAGTGCTGAATCCTTCTGTTTGACAAGCCAGGCAGTCCTGATACTTTCGTAATTGCGAAGGTCTCCACACAAAGACTCTTGCTTCATCGGTTCGTCGTTCAGTGTCGTTTCTTCGGTTCGCACGTGGGGCGTAGCCATCAACTGGTAGGGGTGTGGTCAGAGCATCACGCATTTGTTCCGCGAAAATAAAAACCGCAAAAATTTCTTCTGAAGAGTCTGGAGCCATTTTCACGAAGTTTTGCACCAGCGAAAATTTCCCACTATATGGTATTTTCTGTACGGGAAGGAAGCCCAGAATGACTCAAATGTCTTAGGTCCAGAGACAGAAGCCTCAACAACTACGTAGACCACAATTCACTGTTTACTTGCTGCTTACCGAGTTTACTTATAACACTAAAAGCAAAGTTAGGTGCACCATGGCACTAATGATATCCACTCAGATTGGAACGAGTATTTATACAGTATGTTATTAGTGGATCATTTACTTGCATCTCAGAGTGTAAAAAGTGTCTAGCATATACGCAAACTATTTCAGTTGACTACTTTGGCAACAGTGTTCTGCACATAGCCATCTTCTTTAGGTTCAAGGGTAATTTTCAATTGACTCCAACCACTCGTACATGTGCAGTTTGTTAGCATTATGGGTACTTCAGCTAGAAAATTGCATAATTGTTGCACATAAACTAGGTGAATGCAGGACATTGTGGGGGCGAGTGTGAGTGAGGGATGCATGTCTCTATTTCCGCAAACTCATTGCAATGTGGATGTAAAGGCACTCCATACATGCACACAAACTATGTATGGACAGAGCGCTAGGCCTTACACTCTCCCTCCGCTTTCTTAAATCTTTCTTACTTTTGCTCAGATGTCTCTGCTGCACGTCAAACCCACCCTCTCACGTTCTTTCCTCTGCTGTAACTTGTCTTTCTCATCTTGTAATACCGTAAAATTGGGATAATAAGCACCCATAGAAAATAAGCACCCCATGAATATAGGCACCCATTTTGATTACAATAGCCACATCGCATAATTTTTTGCTTTTATCTCGTGTCGATAGTTTTATTACAATCGGAGAGACACTGACGAAAGTTACCGCAATGTTCAAAAAGCCGAATCAGCAAATTCACTTCAGTTTGAGCAGCAATGGGTGCCTTTTCATGTGGGGTGCCTATTTTTGGAAGGCTTATAAACACAAGGAGTCTTGATAAAAAATATTAGCATAAACCTCTCACGGATTTGTTAGTTCCAAGCGCTTTGCATTGGTGGGCGGGGATTGGCAATGATCAATCGATTGCTGACTGTATCTCTAGTTCTAGAATACCGGTAGCTACAAAGAATGAACAGGAATTAGCAGGAAAAGAGCCTCAAAGCCTAAAATATATTACAGCTAATTTGTTCCCGCACAACTGTACACTACCAGAATATTACATTTACTAGCACTCCATGAATATAAGCATCCCACAATTATAAGCACCCATTCTGGCAGCTAATTTTGAAAAAAATGGCACCGGTACTTAATATCTTGAATTTACGCTAGCTTTAGGGCTCTTCTGGAAGTACCCAGAGTATGCACATTTACAATGAGTAGCAAAAACTCCAAACTGAATGGAAAAATGATTCTGGATTGAAAGGCATTCAGCTAAAGCATCTAGTTACAGATTTGCAGAGTGTTTTGTTAGAACATGTGCATTTTGGGCATAAATTGCGTGCATACACGTGCATCATGGATGTACGACATACAATAAATATATATATACGTATATATACATATATCAGAGAAATTCTGCCATTCAATTCGCTAGTGTGGGGGGTCATTCACACTCGGCACAATTAAGGTATTGACTCATATAAAATTTAAATAGACCCACCCCAGGATGGATGTGTGGAGTGATAGTCCATCCATTCTCCAGCACCACTCCCTCTGCTGCTATGTCCAGAGTAATCATCTCTTCTTCAAACATCACCTCCTGGTCAGGACCTACTCTGGCAGCACTCTCAGCATACTTTGCATCAACAGCCTGCATTAGAAAGTATATCAAATACTGGTACCCACTGCTACCTTGAAGATGTGTTAGCAGTATCACATATATCAACTATATGGAAAAGTAGCTGGCAAAGCCAAAAGAATAAAGTATTCGACATGTTCACTATGCTACAAAATTTAACAGAGTTATTGGTGTGCTATAATTATTATACTTGTATTGCTGCAGAGGCAAAAATTTATTCTCGGACTGATATATTTTCGGACCACAGACTTAAGGTCTAAGTACGGTAGTAACTGTGCCAGATCATCAGATCAACAAGACATGCTGGCGCTGGGATAGTTTTCGATACCCGAAACTATTGGTCTTGCCTACGAGCCCATACATGCTGCAGCAATTGCAAATTTTGGCTAGCGACGCGATATAATACATGATTATCAGACTTGTCCGCTAGTGGAATCTTTTTTCCGAGGATCGGTGCTTGAGCAGATGTAATATTTTGTTTGCTAAATCCCGGGTAGAAGACTGTTTGGAGTTGAATTTCAAGTATATTGATTATCAAACATTATCCTACAGTTTTTGTGTCTGCTGGACCTCTGCGCGCGCAACAAAAGCACGTTTTAAGTGTCCGAGCATCAATTAATCCCTCTAGTTGGTATTGGTACAAAAACAAACACAAAACATTCTGTATGCTAAAAGTTTAGACTCGTATCCAGATTGGTGTTGGAAAATTGGCTACCCCCCCTTCCTCACTCCCCAAGAGTGAAATTGCCTATTATCTACTGTATAGGCATCATTTGTGACGCACAACAGTGGTTCATGTGCATGGGCTTTCATGTACATGGTATAGTTTCAGTTGTGTGAACATGCCTTTTTGGAAAAGCTACTTGAGATTAGGGTGGTTCAACAGTGTTGATTCTAGAATGAGCTATAAAGTATCAGTAAAATGCAAAGAAAGTGCTAGTAGAATGGAAGTGAATGCCAGTGGAGTATGTGATGAAGTTAGGGTTATAAATAGCTCCTCATGGCATTACCATATCTCACAAGAAAAGTATTTCTTAACAAACTCGCACAAATGATTTCACTTCAGGAAAATGAGCAATCACACAAAAGTACAATGCTGGTTATGCAAAAGCAACCAGCTTCAGAGTCAAGATGAACATTATTTTAAATGTGTATTAGCATACCACCAGATCTAGTCCAGTTCAGTCTCCAATTGTCTATTCTAAACATATGGAAAAAGAGTCTTACCTACTAGCTGTGCATAAACAATCAAAGGTTACAAATTTCAGTGCATAGAGACCTTTTTTAACTATACTTCTCTCCTTTTACATCTTGAAAAGTTGTTTCATTATTAAATGTGTACCACTGGACATTATTAATCCATTTACCTTTATTTACCTTTAGCAACTACTGCTTAATACTCACAGTTATATGTAACTCCAAGTTCCATGTGATTGCAAGGTAAACTTCCCAACTGTGGACACCACTGCTGCTATAATAAAGTTGAGCACGATAACTCCTTGGATTAAATTTAGGCTGAAAGGGTGTGAAACCAAGCCACTGCATCATTGATTGGAAAGCCACCCCGACACCAGAGAAGTGGCTCAATTCTATGCTGCCATATTGACTGCTAGGAGAGAACACTCCTCCATTTAGAACCTTGAACTTGTAGGGAAGATGTTGCTGGGTACACTTAGCAATGATAAATGTAAGGCCAGGCTGATGCTCTGGCATTGTAGCACAGTGCTGAATTTCAACAGTGACAGGTTTCATAAACTTATGCGGACAGACTATCCAGTAGATTGAGCTGAGGAGTTCTGTATCCTCAGGAAGCTGGAACTGTCCGGAGAGAGAGGCCTTGATATGAATTTGGCATTCATTCACATTGAAAGGAAGAGCATCCTCTTCAAAGTGCATCTTCAAGCCAAATCTTCTCCATTCAAGGCTCTGAGCCCTCCTGGTGTATGTAAAGGAGGTTTGATCAATGACCTCAACACCACGCAGGTAGCCTGAAGTTGCAAATAATGTGTATGCAATATACAGACCAACTACAAGTAGCAATGAACTAAAGAGAGATTAATTTTTTCTAGCAATGCAACACCTTTGTGCATATGTTTTACTTTATATGTAGAATGCCATTATTCTGGAATGTAGTAGCACTCACACACTTGTGTACACACCTTGCTGCCATGTTGTGCTTCCTGCCTGCACATGCTTGTCCTTGGTCTCCACAGTCTCGGTTTGGATCAGCTGATGTTTCACCTCCAAGCCAGCTGCAGTGAAGTAAAGAGTTGGTGGATTCTTTATCTAGGTGGGACATTATTGACTCTCTCCATTACAAGAGGTACAAACCAAGCAGTAACTGCATCCTAAGTAAAACAAAAATAATCTAGGTGAACAATCCATCTCATCCTGCTCATAGCAAAACATGAAGGCATATAGCCATTGCATGTAGTATGCAACAGAAGACTGATAGTATACGCATCTCTAATACGGTTATATATATATATATGTTCTTCTAAAACTTGCTGTTCATATTAACAGGGAGTGTACGTCCAGGGGGTGAGCAAGCAACTGGAACAACGCAGAACACATAGCAGAACACATAGCAGGTATGTGTCAAGCTAATGCAAAAGGTACCAGTTGGTAAGTACTCGCATGGGTCAGACCCAGTTTGGTAGATAAGGAAAGGTGACTTGAATACTATTACCACCAGTATATACCATTGCTACTACTGTCATGGAATGGTAATTCCAATCTAGAGGGTGAAATTGAATTTTTGCGAATCCAATTATGTGGAAGCACTAATCACTTTTGGTACACTAAGTGTATACTGTGCGCCATTTGTCATGTTCAAGTTGAAATGCTTGCTCCAATATTCAAAAAAGTATGTCCTAAAAATTCAAAATTAACAATGTAGGTCTGATATGTAGGTTTGGTATGAGAATTTGAACTTACGTTTGTGAATTCGAACCTATGTTCAAACAAAGGATGAATGTACGCTTGCCACTTTCAACATACAAACACGAACATGTGTCCAATCTAAATGTACACTTTTGAAGTGTACTTCGTGATCTGCCATTTTAGTTAATTGTGCATGTGCAGGTACATGCCACGTGCACTGTAACACTCGGCAGACCTATGTACATGCCAATCCAAGGCTTCTGTTGCAAAATGGGATTACTGTACCACCTATCTGTGGATATGATACAAGCATTAATATTGTAGGTAGTTGATTGAGATGAGCAGTGAGAAAAGGGTCTCCTGAGGAGCTTGCAAAAGCGTGAAGCCACAAGAGTTGATTAAGAAAATACACACCCTTTCCCAAAGTATTCAGGGAATCTCCAGCCAGTAATGTACCTCTTTTCAACTTCCTAGCAGCTGACAAGTGGAATGGATTGAATTGAGTTGAGAGTATCTCAATTGAGCACTGGAATGGTGAATGTGTAAGGGAGTTGGCAGGTGCAGGCTACATAGATGTGCAGCCACAAGTTAAGCAGGAGGTAAAGCAAACATGTATCTATCTCCTCATTATTACATTACACCATGGGAGCTTGTAATGAGCTTGTGGTCATTTCTATGAGAAGACTATTCCTTCAGGATGCAAACAGTGAAAATGAAAGTGAGCCAGATTCAACAGAGAAAAAGGGAGGTAGCAGGCCTTGCTACAGCCAGTCAAGACGGCCACCATGTGCACAGCACTTTGTGACTAAACCTCCCCACCTCCCCCTATCCCACCCTTTTTGCCAGCATAAAACCTATCTTCAAAACGAATTGCGCCAACATGTGGCCAGAGTTGCACAGCGGGGTACACTCGTCATCAGTGATTAAAAGGTTAAGAAACAGTTTACCAAATAAAGCCACAAGAATTGTGCAATCTCAGATTTGGCTTTTAGGGCTTTGGCAATGCTGTTGAAGCACAATAAACTCACAGTAACATTGCTCAGATGAGTGATTAGCTAGCTACCTACAGTACCAATACACTTCAAATACATATAGCAGATGCAAATACCTCCTATACCAAGTGGCCTATTGCCATGATGCTAGCCACTATGTGACAACTCGTAGGGGAGGTAGTAAGCATGGCCAAGCAGCCTTGCTGTCGGTGTGGCCATAAAAATAGGGATACTGAAAGTTAAGGTATCATCTTAATTCCTGAAAATAAGCACAAATCCCTTTTTAGAATGGAGTATGTTCACTTATTTACACTGTGGTTATGTAAGCACTAAAGGTGAAGAAGTAGGACTAACAAATGAAGGTAAGCACCCAATCCCCTCTTTGAAGAACCACAGTAAGTTCATCATCCATGGGTGTAATTTCGGGAAAATATGGTACCATACGCTTGTGCTAATACACCCCTTTTGAGCAAATACCCTTGCCCCTATTTAATTTCCAAGTTCATATAATTATACGTAATTTTTACTTGTTTAGGTTTCCCGGCATGGTAAGTTGTGTGCTTTTAGTACGTAAGTCTTTAGTCCAGCTCCATCACTGAATGTTTTTGTAATTGTGTACACACACGGAACCACTAGTCTTGTTTGCGGGGTCCCCTTGTTTGAAGGTCACTGCCCAGTCTTCGTCACTTGTGGAAAGTCCCTATCTAAGTTACCACATGTGAAAATGTGAGACATACTTCATAAGTTCTATAGCCCCAACATGCAAGTTCAACATCATGGATAACCAAATAATGACAAAGCTTGCACAAAGGTTTGTCATTTCAATGTCCAGTTGGGCATGACATGCTACCACGTCTATAAACACATTTTGGAAGGTCAGTGAAGAACTATATGCTGTGGCACAAGATTAGTAACCATGGTGGTAGACAAGAGGTACCTATACTAGCCTTGCTCTTTTGCCTGCATCTTTCTTGCAGCACTAGGGGCAGTTTGCGACTGAGGTCTAGTCTCGCAAGCCACACCCTTCACAGAGAGAGGAAGGGTCTGGTCACGCTGCAACCATCGAGCTGTTGCCACGGCAGAAACTTGATGTGACCAATCAGATCCGTGCTCTTCGTAGATCACATCTGTTGTCATGGAGTACAATTATGTCACAATGTGTTTAGTGGATGTCAGCATCTTATTACCTAACCGCAATGGTTGATAATTGCGTTCCTCGGCGACAACTTGGTAGTTGCAGCGTGACCAGACCCTTCCTCTCTCTGCGAAGGGTATGGCTTGTGAGACTAACTGAGGTCCATGTGGATCAACAACAGACGAGATGTAGAGTAGATGCTCAATGGCTTGTGGGTCATAAACAAGCATTAGCCATTACCGTACTCGCTCTAATTATCCGAACGGTGAAAAATAATTATTAATACGGTCGTTCGGCGTTAAACAGAAAGGAAATAAATCTTGCACGTGGCTTGTTCGAGTGTAATTAGAATATTATGGAGACAACGAAGACGAGACAGCAGTCGATATTGACCTTTGCAGTGAAGACGTCCTCTCACTCATTCGTGCATCGCCCTTCACCGTCAACGAAGAGATCACTAGTGGAAAAGCGTTGACCTGTGCTCTCTGACCGCGATCGCAAAACGATCTTCAGCGTTTCTGAGAGCTGGGCTCCTCACTCAAAGCAAGCCTTAGGCGGGAAGTGGTCCCACTCTTTCTGTAGTAGGCCATGGGTCGGGAGTTCAAAGGGACCGAAACCCGTGGTCATGCGAGGACCGGAAAGGGTACTCCCCTGAAGACCAGTGATTTTTTGAGCATATCTAAAAACAATATCTCACTTTGCCATAACTGCCCCACCCATTTGAGCCATAAATGCCCCACCCATTTAAGTCCTAAATGCCCCACCCATTTAAGCCATAAATGCCCTACCCGTTTAAGCCATAATTGCCCCATCCCCATATCCCATTATGTTTTAACTTCACACTTTGTGTATGCGTGAAAATTTTCACACAATGAACACCGATGTGCCAGCTGGTGTTGGTGCTCCCCCACTCGACACACAACATCAGTATGCATATCTTGGAATTGTACAATTTCACATTTTCGCATTTAAATGTTCACTTACATAACTATGGTTCTTCAATGCCTCTCGGATTAGCACAAAACAGGTGCAGCTAATTTCCCATAGTATATTATGACCAGTGATGCTGCTATGCCCCTGGATAACCATGGCAGTCATTGTGAATATAGTTGACCTCATGTGTGGCCTTGCAGGTGAGTATGGTGAAAAATGCTTCCTCCACACAATTTAGATTCAAAGTAGTGTACAAAAGGGGGAGGGATGTATTAGTATGAGCTTACAGTATGTTACAAAGCCTTAATCCTAAAACTTCACACATCTGTACTGTTTGCATGAATTGGATACAAACAGTCTCATAACAAATCCCACATCACTTTTCTCTAAAATGGACTAAGTTGGCATGTTAAGCTGTTGGACACAACTTATATATTCAGCTAGAGAAAGGTATCACATTTGTGCTGTACAACTAGTGTGAGAAAAGGGTGTAGAGATGTTTTTGGTTCATGCTGTGTTACAGGTGGAGTATGGAAATTATAGCATGAGTGAAGTATCATGAGAAAAATATAATAAGTTAAGTATTATAATTCTCATACAGCACGAGTGTAAAAATATTCAAATACTACATATGATCCAATTTAACACAAGAAATTCAATTTCAGGAATTTATCATGAATCTAATGCTACGTAAGCCAGAGCCTTAATTTAATCCAATTTAGCGTAAGATAATGACTGAAGCCAAACTCCAACCTTTGTGGCCTTCCTACCACTCTCACAAACAGGTGTGCTGTCTTCACAGTTCGGCGAAGTCTGTGTACAATTCAGGAAAAAATAGCTATACACTTATCTAGCTACGATTGGTGCAACCTTCATTGGTTGCAGAGTTCGACAAGGTATGTACACAATTCGAGGAAAAGCCAGCTGTACACTTACCTAGGTAGCGCAGGACACTTGGTACTGCCTTCATCGGTTACAGAGTTCATCGAGGTCTGTACACAATTCTAGGAAAACCAGCTATACATTTACTTAGCTTACAAAAGCAGGCCTTCACGTTTTCACATACTGTGATTTCTTATGCAACGTAAGATCTAATTTTACGTAAGAAATTCAATTTCAGGAATTTATGATGAATCCAATCTAACGTAAGGTCACAACCTAATTATATTTTAATAATAATTACGGTAGTGCCGACAGTCAAAGGGAACCGTTCATATTGTAGTACCAAAATTGTGCTGACTCATTGTGGCTGGTGAGTGAACATTGCAGAACTTGTAGGGAACCACTAAGTGTAAAGTTGAGCAGTCTGCAAACATTTTTTGCTACATGCATGTATTTGTGACAATGTAGCAAGAGGGAGCAAGTTTCTCTGGAGAAGCTGGTTCGGCACTTGAACACTCAAAAACAATACCTACTCGGCAGCTTGTACAGGAAACTATGCACCAGAGGGTGGGCCTACCAACACAATGCACAACTTCTCCACACTGTTGAACTGTGATGATCAGTTCCAGAATGTACTGTCCGTCAGCTGAACCATTAGGTAAATCGCAAACTATAAATCCGCCAACTTCTTCTTTTATTATTATTTTATTGCTGATTGCAGAATATAATTACTACCAGCATTTCCAGCTATATGGTACTTTGATTGCTATTCCTGTATTGGTCTGTTGCTGAGTACTGATTATACTGATATGGTCATGTAATGGTAGGGTAGCTACTACCTTCTACTTCGTCATCAGCAGTAGTAGTGTAGTCCAAGATAGCTGAATAGCACTGTTGACCAGAGGTTGCCTTGGGAAAAGGTGGCTGGAAATGTATGAGTGGGGAAGGTGTTTGTGCACAGATACACCAGTGTTACTACAATACGTTACTAATCTCTATGCCTCTGCTTAACAACTTCCCTGATCCTGGCAGAGTAATTCAAAACTGATGCTATGGAATTCTTTAAAACTTGGCTGATCTGTTTATTAGACACAAAGTAGCAGGGGATGAAAACAAAAGCCACAAAAAAGGATTCTGAACGAAAGCAAGCGCATGTAGGGATGGAACCCTCAAAACCCAACCAAACTAGATGGGAATGACACCACAATACTTTCACACCATCCCTACATCTTGTGCCATTTTGTCAACTATGCCTTGTGTTTGTTAGTCATGTGCGTCAGAGGGTTGTGGAAGGCAGTGGGGTGGGTAGTGCTGGATATTTAGTGCATGTTGATGTGCATGGAGAGTGAGTTATGTTGTGGGTGGCTGTAACTTACTTGCTACTGAGCAAGGCAGATACGGTCTGTCTTGTATGCAGAAGCTGTGAAGTGCATGAACAGTGGTGGGCGTTTATGGCATGTTGGAGTGTGAGTTATGTTGTGAATTTTTGTTGCTGCTGAACATAGCAGATGTGGGTTGTCTTGTATGCGGAAGGTTGTGGAGTGAGCAGCGCTGAGTGCCTTGTTGATGTGTAGTTATGCATTCATTTAGTGGGTGTGAATAGGCTAATGTTTGCTTAGTGGTGTGTATAGTTGACAAAATGGTAGGGGTGGTGTGAAAGTATTGCAGGGCCGTAGCAAGCTATTTCAAGGTGGTGTGGCCCAAGTCTACATACCGCATGTAGTATCTAGGGGGGCTAGGGCCATGCTCCCCCAAGGAAAATTTTAGATGCTAGAAGATCACTTCTGCATGATGCCAGTTTTAGGTCCCAAATCTCATGTTTTGCAATTCTTAGCAAACAAAATTTCAATAGTTGCTACACGTACTCTCTGTGAGGTAGTCGCAGATTGCACGTAACTTAGTGCATGCAGCTTTCGAATGCTGGCAGTACGTACTGCCTGCAAACGATGGAAAGCTGGACGGGGCCTGGGGAACGAGACTAGTGATTTCAGATTCCGCGTATATAAACTTAGCTGCCAACATGACATGCCGCAGGCAGCACGGCCACGGGCATCGTCGCAGTAAGGAATGGCCATCGAGTAAACCGAAATGGTTGAAAATCCTAACGCAACGTTACCTTTTTGTCAGTGAAATCTGCATGATGTTGGGCAGCCGTTTTCTGAGACGGCTCGGCTGGGCGTACGTGCACATTTAGTCAGCGAAAAAGTGGTCGGGTCAAAACCCGACCAGCCCCACTGCTTGCTATGGCCATGTATTGTGGTATGAAAGATGTAGGGGTGGTGTGCAAGTATTGTGGTGTGAAAGATGTAGGGGTGGTGTGAAAGTATTGTGGTGTGAAAGTATTGTGGTGTGAAAGATGTAGGGGTGGTGTGAAAGTATTGTGGTGTCATTCCCATCTAGTTTGGTTGGTTTTTGAGGTTTCCATCCCAACATCCACTTGTTTTCATTTGTTTTCGTTCAGAAAACGTTTCTGTGACTTCATCCTGTTGTTTTTTATTTGTTCGCTTCCTTTATGAATGGTAAGAAGAGAGAAGAGTGGTGGGAGGGGAGGCCAAGGGGAAGATGTATGGTCTGTAAAGTACAAAGGTATAGAACTTTGTTGCTCACGAAGAACAAACAGTCGTCGTACTTTCAAGTGAAATTGTAAATCCAACCATCAAACTTTTCTACAGAAGTAGAAACTGCTGCCCTTGCAAACTACACTTGCTCAGTTGTGTGGAGTCGCATTCATATATTTTTCATTTACAGCAGCTCTAGTAATGCATACCTTATAATACTTTTCATGCACATATCCCCTCTCTATGTTTTGCATTATACCACTTGACCTTGGCTGTTGCAGTCTTCACGTAGTCGGTGTCAGCTACTGCCTTCTTATCACAGTAAGATATCTAAAGACATGCTCATCCGGGGCATACTTGCTATGGATAATATTATAATCTAAGAAAATGGCATACAGCAGCAAGCATAGGCATGGGATTACCTGAGAATTGCTGACTATATAGTTCAAATTCTTTGAGAACAATAAGTGGTGAGTGCAATACCCAGTGTTTTTGTCATGGTTGAATCGTTGTAATGGCTTTAGTCATTATTGAGTCCTTCCATAAGCAACAGGACTGTCAGCTTTGCTGGAAAGCATCACTAAAGTACCAGACCGCCAAGTTACTAAAACGTCTATCTCCTGACTTCTTTCTTCTTTCTCCCTTCCTTCCATGAGGATAGCTAATGCAGTCATTTCAAGTGTGTCATTTGTGCACTTTTGCCATTCTATTTTGGGGCCATCCTTACATATGCCATGATATACATCGAGTGGATGTAAACCCCTGTTCTACCTCTGTCCTTTTAAGTCCCCTTTTAGACCCTTAAATCCGAACTCCTCATTATTTTCTACTTGTCATACATAGTTGTAACTGGAAGCAACTTGCTGGAAGGTGAAATACATAACTGGTTCATTCTTACCTGCCCCACTGTACTGTGATTGTCCATCCGCTTTGTGATACTTCTTTTCACATAGCCAACTACAAAGATGGAGAAGAATCCATCATCCAACTAGACATGCTCAGTAGAGTACTTAACCCATACACCTTCTTCTTGGAACTGTAACCCCAAGGAACATGCATGGCAACTAGTAGTGAGTAATATTATAAAACGGATGTAACCAGTTTCACCCACAGTCTCATACGATTCTGCTAAGTGCATGTGTTCTGTTTCAGGATGATTTTGATGAACAAGATATCGCAGAACTGCATAAACATAAGTATAATACACCGTGTATGCTTACTTGTTCCATTATCCTTTTCAACAAGGTACATTGCATCGGGTAGTTCAGCATGACGTAGCACAAGTACATACACTATCTCTCCTGTGGTCACACCAAGGTGATCTTTCATTTTTGGTTGGTCCTGCAACACTTCCGCTGCAAAGAGTGGTTGGACATCACTTGAGAGGCCAAATTGCTAGTGTGTGTGTGTGTGTGTGTGTGTGTGTGTGTGTTAAAATTATCATTACACACTCATAAAAATTCAGCACAGCAATGCGTGCATTTCATAGTGCAGGGTTTCATACAGAGGGGGGGGGGCCCTGGAATTTTCCCCCCCCAGCCACAATTTCCCCCCCCCAGAAATCTTGAAATTGAGTATGGTTATTATTGTTGCAGGGGAGGAGCCTGGGTACCAGGCTATTCACCAAACATGAGTCACCTAGTTGAGATTTAAAGAGGTTGTGGTTAGACCATGTTTCAATGGTACCATCAATATTAGCTATTTAATTTTACATGTTGCTGGACATAAGTATGTGTCATCAAAATGTTGTTTGGAAAGTTTGTCCCAGATTGCGTCAGAAGCAATCTGAGAGGATCTAAATTCAAAATTTTCCTGGGGGAGCATGCCCCCAGACCCCCCTAGTAGGTACGCACGCTTACGCGTGCATATGCTTTCGCACGCTACTATCATCCTGCTACCATCCTCTTTCCCCCCCCAACTCAAAATCCTGTATGAAACCCTGTAGTGCACTACAAAATGTGATGAACGATAGCGCACTATGAAATGCTGTGTGCATGAGGCCTGGAATAACACTATAGTGTTTGTTCATGAAGTAGTGGACTACCACAGCAAACATGACAAATAGTTTTTGCTATTCTTCATCAGGCAAGATTAGGGCACACAACCACCAATGTGGTTGCTTATCATGCCAACAGCCAGCTACATCAGATGGACTGAGACAATGCTGAATAGTAGATTGAGAACAACAATTCTACAAGAGAAGAGTAAAAGAGACTATGCACATACGATATTCAGTGAACTTCAACCAAGACAAGGACTTACAACTCAGCCCAATCTGCAACGATATACTATACTGACATTGTCCGTTCTTCTTAATGCATTGTCACGTAAATAGATCATGCATAATTACAGTATGGTAATGTAACTTCCTGTTCTGTGCTTGATGAAGAACAGCAAATACCATTTGAAGAGTTGCACTGTGATAGTCCACTATTTCATGAACATACTAAATCCTCCACGAGATAACTCTGGTGTCCTAGCATGTGGTGTATGCTTGATAGAACATAGAGATCAAGCTCCATGGGAAAACTTAAACACTCTGAGATCACTTTTGGAAGTATCTTACCTACAAGGGATGCATCTGGTTTAAATCACAATACACAAGGATGCGTCCAAGGGCTGAGCAATTTAAACCAGATACATTCAAAGTAGGTGTTATAGAAATCATGTGAAGAGTGCCCACTCCCAACTTTTGGCTCACTTTTCTGCGTAGCGTAAAGTTTACTTGAATAAATGCCCACCCTTGAGTTAGCCTTCTGTGGCCAGACCAGATAGTTTTGAGAGGAGTTGTGCATATCTGAGGCATGTATTATACTTTGCCTGGCCAAATCTGGCATTGAAGTTCCCCTTGATAAACTTCTGGAGATGATATTTGGCCCTGCATGTTTTGTATGTCACAGCTGTTCTGATAGTATTGAGTGCAGCCAGAACTTGACTCGAGGGCTTGATGCATGGCTCAGTTTCAGTGTTGTCCATGCTGTCAGTTTACCGAGTGGCGAAATTAAGCCAGAGCATTTTGCCCTTCATGGTTCAGAACAACATCACAGGAGGCACAGCAAGCTAGCGAGAGAATCTGGCTATTCAAGTGTATAATGTGTGTGCCTTCTATGTTTGCTATGTAGCAAGCTAGGAAAGAGCCGAATTTTCGTGAGACCATGCTTTACTGCTATTGAAAAATCAACAAGCTGACATGGATTGTTGAGAGGCAACAGTAGTTTTGTCCCCAAGCCTCACACATTATTCAATGCTTGCGCTATGAAATCAACACACTTTGTACTGCTTGCAAAGTGGCTAGGACATCCCCAACTATATAGGGGGTCTAGGGGCTTGCCCCAGGGAATGATGAACTTTAGACATTCTGAGATCACTTTTTCAAGTAATATTGTCACTATCTTTGAATAGACCTGATCACTACAATTACTGGTGCTGATACAGCATTTTAGACTTGCAAGTGAATGCCTCCACCCAGTGCCCACTAAACGAAGCCCTATACCATGGGCCGCCCATCAAGAGTCTTGCCACAAGTGCTTGCTGCTAGTAAAAGTGAACGGTAGTGGCATAGAAAGCATGCAGGGCTAAACTGTCGACACCCAATTTGGCAAAAGTTAGACAAAACGTACATCGACATTCTCCATGCTACTTTTCTTGCACACAACATCACTGCTGAGTGGCAGGCATAGCTAGGGAGAAGCCCTGGCTATTTAAGTGCACACAATCAAGTGCTGAGTACATTTGCTGCCAATTGAGCTAAGAAAAAGCTGAGGTATCATGTGTATGCTTTAATACTATGTAAGCAAACATGGGCAACCCATCAAGAGTCTTGCAATGAGTATAGTACTTGCTGGATAACAAAGGTGGGGGCTCTTTCATGGATGACTGTGTAAACACTCAAAAGAATGCCCACTCTCGTTTTTGGCGAACATGTAAGGTACCAATGGGTGCTCTTTTGCGAGACTATGGTAATTGGTTTGTGTCCCCAGTTATCAAGCAAATATCAGCGAGCTAGCCAGCTATGGCTGAATCTGCACATAAATACATCTGCTCAATAACGTGTTTATTCTCTGCCAGGCCTTTCAGCTTTCAGATTTTGTTCTCCAAAATTGAAACTGCAACTAAGGTAGAGAAGTGCAAATTTGTTTACCCAAAGAAGGCAAAGCAACCTTGGCTTGCAGCTCACTTGCACAAAAAGTACTCAGGATCTAGTATTTAGCAGGATTCTTAGTAGTTCAGTGTGGATCAAACATTGTTTCTCTCTGTACTAGGCCCAGAGAAGCAGTTTCATTGCAGAAGTCCTGGAAAGTCCACTATTGTGTGCTGTATAACACTATGAAACTTTTATATGTCCCTTCCCCTTCTCCATCCTTCCCCTTCTCCATCCTTCCCCCAACTCCCCAATGCTTCCTTCAAGGCTACATGTACCTGGGTGCATTAGAGGGCCAGTGAGCAAGGACAGGTAGGATATATAAGACCATAGTCACGGTTGAATGAACCCAGCTTCTCAGTTGAGTGCTATCACAATTTAAGGGCAAATAGTACTTGTGCCACCTTATGTGCATGGGCAGATCAAAGAAACCACATGCACTTGAAGGAAGTAAGATCCACCCCAGGGGAGAATTCCATACTGGAGGGAGGGTGAGTGGGTCATCAGACTGACAGTGTTTTTGCCTTGCTTGGTGGAGTTAGTGGTTATTGTGGTCAGACAGCTTCATTGTGCATGCATAGACTCCACCCCTTCACAGTATCCACATAATTAAATCGGTATTATCTGTAAACTAGCCTTAAATTTCATTATTTATGAATGGACCTGGTTACTACATTTTGGGGGGAAGGTGCTTTTTGACTTGTAAACTCCAAGGGAAAGTGGGAGGGGGGCAAATGCAAACTCCTCCATTAATAAGAAAACCTTGGAGAGTGGGAAGGTCTGGAAAGCAAACATATATGTGTGACAGTCCCATGTAGAAATCGAAGATTATTCCGTCGCGTATTTCGATTGCATCGCTGTGTTTGAAGTGCCGTATCGCTGAACTTCTGTTAAGGCCGGGCCTCATACGTGCTTCATAGATGCATGAATAGCTAGCGAGTCTACAAAGCGCATATGAGCCCCGCCCTTAATGGAAATTCAGCGATATGACGCTTTGAACGCAGCAATGTGATCAAAATACGCAACGGAATCATCTTCGATTTCTACACGGGACTGCCACATGTTGTCTTAATTAGACAAACAATTTCAAGGCTCAATAGCTTGCTAATCTTTCTCATTGGTAGCAACTATTGGTAAGCAGTAACAACATGACTGTTAGGTTATATCAAAAGTTGGGAAAAGTGAATATGAATGTACACACCTTGTAACCCTTTTGCCTGTTCCTCAATCTTGTCCTCTCTCTCTCCTCCTTTTCTTGTTTTACCCTCTCAAGCTCCTCATATTTGTTTCTAAAATGTGGAGGTAGAGAAGGGGAGGGCTATTGATGTCACTCTAGCTGTAGTTATTTACTAGGAAGAGGTAGTAGGTGCACCACATATCGAATGTGCATGTGAACGTATATGTGAGAAATATCTTCTTACTCTACAACTGACTGTTTCAAATGAGAGCAGGATGGGAGGCTGAATCTAACTCTTGCCAACCCTTGTTAAACGTTGCAAGTATACAGATGCTACTAACATACAAATTCCATTGTGTATCCACATGTTTAGAAGTCATTAAGTCATGCTTTTCATATCAAGCTGGCCAAAAAATTGACAACTAACACACATAGGGCTTACACACACAAACAGACCAACTGCTTAACCCCACTTGTGCATGCATATATGGGATGAAAAAACGTTGAAAAATTTGTATCTTTTTCAACCTCAAGGGAGGAGCCCACATCAGTTTCTCTATCCTGAGTAGGAAGGCACACTTTTACATGTCTTTACACACACGTGCATCATTAGCCTAAAGCACTATAGTGTGCTTAATACATGTACCAATGATTACATATGTAGGCTATATCGATGCAATATTATGCGTAAGTGGTAAAATCTGGGTATAACTAGCAACTTCCATTGTTGAGACTGGACTGCATGTCTTGATTATTGACAACATCAAATAGTCCATGTAAACCAGTAATGTTGTTAAAACAGATGAAAACATCATGAATCCAGATAACCCTGGTTAGAGCTCTAGTTGGAGTGATCTCACTCAAGAAACATACTTCAAGGAAGCTAGTTCTTCACGTAGCACAACTGATTGTCTATCTTCAGGTTTCTATGGACCAAAACAAAAGAGACTTTTAATTATGACTGTGTATGTGAAGTCCCTAATGGCATTATGCAAACAGAATAGCATCTAAATTTGATCCCACAATTGCAATTGTGGGCAAACAGCAAATGATGAAAATAAGAACTGATACCCATACACTTCATTCCTTCTCAGCAGTGGCAAAAGATTACTTAGTGCTGAGCTATTGACGCACCCCACATGCTCCATTCCCAGTTGGCTTTGACGTTTCCAATCTCTCACCTATGAAATTAATTTTGGAAGACATAATGCATACAAAAGCCATAGGAATTAATAGTACAAGCTCAAATCTCACAATAAAGTCTGCCAGTTGAAGTGGGCTTTCTTGTAGAAAGCTCTCCCAATTGTGGCTCTTGCAATTCACCTGTGCAGTCACATACATCACATAAACCTTATTGCTGTAAAGTGCCAAGTCTCATGATAAGTATTACCAAGCTCTTCACATGCAGCCAGTGAACGCAACTTCTCATGGAGGTGTGCAAATGATGGCCTTTGCTGGGCATCCTGGAGTGATAACATATGTATTACTATTATGTCTTTCTAAATTATATCCAGTGCAAAGTAATAAAAGTTCATGAAAATGAAGGCTAATCTTGTGATGGCTCACACAACTGACAGCACACACTAACCAGATTCCAGCACTTGCACATCAAAGTATACACTTCATCAGGACAGTTTCCAGGCTTTTCCAAGCGGTGGCCAGCCAACAACTGCATGTAGATTCCCATAACCGGGAGTACCTTTTCTTATGTCAACAAGTACCATCATTTAAGTGAATCTCTTACCTTCCCTTTCACCTTGTGGTTGGGTAGGCCCAAATATGGTGTCTGGGCTCCTGACCACAGCTCCCACATGACAATCCCTGGATGGAAACTCATCATCACACAGGAAATAGTTGGCTTGTGAACCAGACAATTTGATGGCACATGCAAATACTGTTTTAACCCTTTGGGCAAGAGAATAAGGAACAGCTTCCACAGTTAGTAAGTTTGCTTCCACGGATCCTGCACAGCGTTTGGCTAGTTAGTTGGTTACTTCCATGCCCTGAGGTTAATGACTTTTGTATGACAAGTGTAGGTAAGCAGAAGCCTATGATACACTTACCAAATGACCAGACATCGGACTTTGTGGTAAATATGGGGTACTGTACAATGAGCTCTGGAGCAGCCCATCTAACAGCCACCACTGTTCGTGATGGTTTGCGAGAACTTGTGTAGAGAGCAAGAGAATAGTCAGCTACCTTCACAACGTTCCCTTCTCCAACCTGACAGTTGCGAGCAGCCTACATGCAAATACATAGACAATATGCGGTTTCATTCACAGAAATTTGCTAAGTATATGGCTTTTTCTGTATGAACTTCATTTGGCTAGGATCCACCAGATTCAACCTTAGAACAATACTCATTTGGGAGGGTTGGGATATTTTATAAGCAATTTACTTACCTGGACAAAATCCTGTATGCTATAGATACAACGTACCAAATCTCCATGAATTAGTCCTCTGGCATGAAGAAATTTCATGGCAGAGCAGATTTGAGTACCCATATCCAGAATTATGTCTTTTTTGTCTAGGAGCTCCTGGTGCTGCTTAATGTATTTGTCTAGTGAGCCTGAGAGAAAATAATTTATACACAATAGTAACAGTTTACAACTGAGGTGTATACAATTAAGAGGACTGTTCTGACCTCTCGGCATAAGTTCGGTAACAATAAGCAGAGGCCCTTCTTGTGCGCTCATCCCATAGAACTTCACCAAATTCCCATGATGGAACTCTCTACACAGGCATAGGTAGTGGTGGAATGATATATTAAGCTCCAAAACATTTGATAAGCATGCATCTGGAAATCAATAACCATAACCATATTTATTCAAATAAAACGCATGCAAATTAAATAATTTGAGTGGGCATGGGTTAATTTAGATCCACCCATAAATTCCAGGAATTGAATTTATTGCATTAGATTAGATCATGCGCTGCCGAACGTGAAAAAATGTTTTGGTCAAAACAGAAATGCAAACAGTTCCTGGCCTTCAGTTCTCAGTATTGTCCAGAAGTGAGGTTCTTGATATACAGTAGCAGCTGCAGCAACAAAAGTCATCCAAACTCCAAAGTAGAACATTTATGGGATAGCTCTTTCTCCTGCAAATTGTTCTTGACCGCCCTTTTCTGTCACAAAATAAAACTGATTGGGACAACTGAGAGGCTTCATTGCGCTAAATTGGATCAACCCAAAATTAATTATTGGCGGCTTGCGCAAAGATAGATTCACCCATAAATTCTCAGAATCGAATTTCTTGTGCTAGATTGGATCATGCATTTTCTTTGAATAAATACGGTAGTCTAGAAACAAAATATAGGGCTACTACTAGGCTTGCACTCCCACATGCAGTGCAACTAAAATAACCATGAGAACCCTTGTATCCTTTATCATAAACTAGGTAGGGGTAGCTAATTTTTCAATCACATGATCAATTGACCATGGCAGCATATCTCTCCATTAAATGCACCTACAGTTAGAGTGCACACATCAAATGCATTGCCTTGGCTGCCTTGGAAGTAGGTCAACTTATTGACCACATTCGACAGCACTAATAAATATAATGTAATAACATGTTCTCAGATTGGGTTGTTGTTTAACCTATACTTCCCTTACATTAATTTTTTTTCATATTTAGGCATTATTAAGTTTGCTTGCACATGACAACACACCAGCATCAAGAGCACAAAGTGATACCACTCTATTATGTCCATTGTAAGTCATAAACCAAGCTGTACCTTGCACTAAGTATTACTACTAAAATGTCATGCACATAAAATTTGCCTAATGTCTTCAGCATTTCAATTTTACATTGGTTGTACCCAGAAAACAACTTTAAACTGACTTCAAAACTTTAAGGGCATCTCCAATGAACTGTAGTCCAGCTTCGTCTAGACTGTCTTGGTTGGTTATTCTGATAGCAACATCAAGTCCCTTCCACACTCCAGCCACCACATACTGCAGAAGGATAAGTACTATGTAACATGAAATCTATCAATAGGATTTCACAGGTTAACTACAAACCATGGGCATTGAGCCTGTAGCTGTAGTTGAGAGAAACAGTTAGCAAATGTATAAGGCATGTGTGTTCTAGTCATTGCATGACGTGTACTCCAGTTATTGACATCAAACCACTCACCCCACACTGTCCCTTCGCAATCTCTGATCCACAAGTCAATTCAGCCCTAGAAATTTCCCACACTTTGTCTGTGAAGGTAGGAGTGAATATATATAGCACTAATTTTTCCCAACAATATGATTTACACAAGCAAAAAGATACTGAATAGAGTGAAAGTATCAACGACGCAAATTCCTTTGTCCACATGCAAGTCTGATGACAGTTTTGCTCATATGTCATGGACTCCCCCCCCCCCTCCTCCAACTGCATCCCCCCACCCCCTTCCCAATCCCTCAAACAGTAGTCACTACAAGCTTACCTGTGAGTGAAGACTGGTGCTTTAAGGACCCTTGTCTAGTTGGCATGTATTCACATAACTTGGTAGAGAGTCCTATACATTAAAGAATGCAATGTCTATGAATGATGTTCTAACAAAAAAAAGTTAAGAGTTTATACCTCCTTTAGACTTTTTGTAGAATTCTATCATCTCTTCAAGGGATTGAAAAAGCACATTCTCATCAATGTAAAAATCACCACTTTCACTCTGCCAGATGCGATAGTGGTGTACTTTGCCATCATAGCTGTTTGAAACAGTACAAAATTCAAACAGATAAGTATATAAGTGAATGGCCATGGATTGCACCATGTTCAAACTTACAAGATGGACAGTGAATACTTGCTGCTCTTTGTAGTGGAAATCCGCACCAGAAAGTTTCCCTCTTTCCCCTATAAATGTACCACATTAGGATGTAAAAGAACAATGTATAGACATATATGATACGTACATCATGAAAAAGAGAGAGGCACAGCCTGCTGATCAGTCTCAGCACTAGGGTGAAATATCCTATCTGTACACTTCTAAGCACTTTGTATATAGGATACTTTGCATAACTGAGGAGGAGCATGTGATGCACACTCCCAAAGGTATGTCAGGCGTGAGTCGGTAAAACGTGGAATACGAATAACTTTCATTGAAAATGCTTTGAACTTTGCGGACACGGCATGTGTAATTGCCATCCCGCGAGGTAGCTCTATGTGTTGAGGTAGCTCTATGTGTTGTAGAGGAACTATGAACATTGGGCAGAGCCTCAACAGTTGCCTTACGGCCATAACTACATGCCGTGATCCTTAGCCTATGTGAAGGAACAATTATTGAAGTTGATAGCTCAACACTGACTGCTGAGGACTGAGCAATACTTATACTTGAGGTTCAACACATAGACTGAGAGAAGCTGGCTGCAGCAAAATGTAAGGCTACTAACTCGCGCTACCCAGATAGGGGTTGGCGATCCTTCCAGGTAAGCTTATAGCTGCCAGTTATCCTCCATGTCTAACTGTTTCACTTTCTATGGCATGTCACAACAGTAGACAAAGGGCCCTCCGTCCATAAAGGCATAGATACTTGGGTCCTATTCTTTCAATGATAAAGCCCGGCTTACAGACCTTGGAGGCTAAGTAAATATTCAGCTGACTTTGTATGGCAGCCTGCTTACCGCACTTCTTCTAGCTGTAGGGAAACTATTGAGGACTCCCACAAAGTGTTCATGGCCCTAATGGAAGTCCAGATGCAGGTAGCAGTGGCAGGGCTACCTTGCTGGACAGTGATATCAGTGCCGTGATTGGTGAAGTTCAAGGTGTTTTCATTTCCGGTCAATTAAAAGTTATTCCGTTATTCCGCTATTCCGTTATTCCATATTCCATATTCCACATTTTACCGACTCTCGTCAGGCCAATCCAGCAAGTGAATTATGATTATGCATATTCATGTCCCAGGTTAACACGGTTGCCAGTTTCATGTGGCTCTGTTTACACACCAGGATAATAGGTATGAATACAATCTGTATGAAAGGGTCTAGGTAGTGATTGTTGATCATGTGTAGGAGAGCCATCAGTTGTGTAGAATGGTGGTACAACTTTGTAAATGAAGACTTGGAGCAGAAGTTTTGAATTACCCCTCTCTTGATATCAGGTTTCTTGTGTACTTAAACCTGAGTCTGGCAGTCTGATGCTTTCAATAAACCACTGGAGCTTGCATTGGAGAAGAGAATCGATAGAGTACATATGACTACCACATACTCCCCAGTACCAAGTGCTCACCCCTATTTATGCCAAAGTTCCCACTACACCAAGAAATATTTGCTGACTCAGCAACTATTTTGCAAACTTAATGGCTGCTTTTCATCTTTGGACTAATCTATGGACGTAAAATGAGGACCATCATGTTATTTACTGGTGACAACAGTAAGCGCTCATGAATGATGATTTTTTTAGTTGAGTGAGAAATAAATCCATGGAAAAAAATCCGGGATCCAGCTGGGATTCGAAGCCAAGACCTTCTGAATACTAGTCAGACACTCTTACCATTAAGCCGCTTGGACCCCTGGCAGAGGAGCGGAAGACAAGCTACATAAGCAGCATGTGCATTTTTCAATAATTCCCTCCCAAATGGGTCCTGCACTTGTAGGGCTTCCCCTATTCCTCATATATGGGAAATGAAGTTTTGAGAAAACTCAGTTCAAAAATATACTCTTATTGCTTGGAACACTATTTTCCATGCATGCAATGCTGACAGTGGGACTGAGAGGCTGTGGATGCTACTACCAGCATATCAGCCGTTGCATTGTAGTTAGCAGTCAAGAAGTAGACTTGTCTTTAAAAGCAGCACTTCAAACCAAACTGGGAAAACTCATCAGCTATAGTGCCTGGGCAATGAAACAATTGTACCTATATTACGTTCATCCTTGATGTAACTCACACAAGGTGATGTATGTACCAGGCTCTCCCTGCTTTTGCAAGCAATGAAAGACTGGGTGCAGGTTTGAGATCGAGGTTAGAAAAAGAATTGGCAGGGAAAAAGACTCCAGGCCTAAGAACCCTTGAGCCACATGCAAATTATAGGTGAGTGGATACTACAGCTTAATTGTCCAGTTTATGTATCTAGCACCACTGTGATTACATTTTTAATCTTCCCCAAAACATGGTCACTTAATATGTAATCTACCAATAGATACAGTCAATCCTCAGGCTCCTTGCAATGACTGTGCAAATTGAGTATTGAAATACCTTCTACTGCAACTTCCAGTGGAGGACAATGAATATCGTATTATTGAGAGAAATTCTCTGTACTCAGCATTTGCTACAGCCAAACACAACACTAGCAGTAAATAGATCGAAAGATACATCCAGAAATTCCACCTGTACAGAAAGTATATAAGCATTTGTACCTTACCAATTCAGATGCTTTCGATAAACAAATCAATAAACAGATCACAGCATAGTTCATTCAAATTTCGTTCTTCACATATCCTCTATGCTCAGCAGGATTGTGCTTGCATAGCAAACTTAGGTGCTTCAGTGTGAAACACTCTGACATAGCTTCATTTTCATGATCCAGTAGTGCCAACTGGACAGTTATAGCAGCAGCTACTGAGCTACAACAACCAGACAACCACCAGACCTCAAATACTAAGCATTCAGTGCCACATGTACTTATAGAAGATTGTGAGGGCTGGTGGTGGTCTGGTTGTCATAGATCAGTGGTGGTGCACTAGCCACTCAAACCATGAGTCCTGGGTTCCAGCTAAGGTAAGAATTTCTAACCAGAGGCTAGACATTTGGAGCATAAGTAGACCAACAAATAACATACTGTAAGCTTGCAACAAGGCAATGAACAGCAGCATGGCTGGTCATACTTCAAATAATCAGCAGTGCCTCTGTTGATACTAAGCTCCAAGTAACTTGCATCTTCAGTGGTGACAGAGGATGACCAGCATAAGCTTGTACCATGGCATGAGTGATCAAAACCTGGGTGGTGGCCTGTAAACGATGCTAATGGTTCTGTGCGTACATATTTATGAAAACACTTTATGACAAAAGCTCACTAAAGGTACGCCTAGAAGACACTCACAACAGGGCATTTAAAACGAGTGAAAATTACCTATGAAAGAACTTGGGGGGTAAAGAGGGGTGAGGGCATTTGCAAACTATGGCCTATACCAGTATGCGTATTGTTGGTAACACCATGTTACTATGAAGACATCATTCACACCCTCCATCTGAACCACCAAATTAATATCTCAGTATGAGGTCAACTCCCCAGTAGAGCGTGCCTCAGTGCTTCTGGTTAGGATAATAATGTGCCTTTCTATTCATGATGGAAGTGCCATGTCTGGCTACCCCCTTAAGGGTAAAGTTAGGGTTCAAATTATTCAAGTTTATATAGTAATACAAAATCTTACAGTGGAGCCCTGCTTAACAGACACCTCTCAACTGCGGACACCTACGATATAGCGGATAATTCCAAAAGTCCCGACTGTCCTTCCATTCACTTCAGTACTTAAGCAACCCCTGAATAGCGGACACCCCGCTACTCAGTATAACAAACAGTTTTCATAGTCCCAATTGTATGCAAAAAAAATACTTAACAACCCTGATTTAGTGGACACGCCTAATGGGAATATACCGAAATTTACCAGAAGCCCCTGAGTTAGGGACACCTCACTATAAGGGACAAAATGTTGGTTCACAATGGTGTCTGCTATAGAGGGGTTCCACTGTATATGAAGCCCCATACCGATGCTGAGTGTGCTCCCTTTGTGCCATGAAATGAATGTAACTATCTCAAGTATTGGTGCATGGGTGTTTCACCTACAAGAGGGATGCTCTATCTGCTCTATTTAAGTGCTTTCAGATGCCTGTATATTGAAGCTAACTGACTATATTCAGTGTTGTGTGTTCCTGAAATAAACCCCAGTGGTTGTTGTTCAGTCTGCCTTCTCCAGTTCAAACAATCTCATGTACTTGTCACATACTTCCTAAAAGGGGACATCACCAAGCCACGACTTGCAAGAGCACACAAGTTATGATTTGGTATATGGCCAGATGAGTTATAATCTCTGGTGATGGTGTTTGAATTTTCATTGTCCCCGGTCTGTCTCCACCTGTCTGCCTTCATTCTTTCCTACCAAAGCTATGAGCTCTGCTTTGGCACAATGCATAGTTACAGCATCCCATGTTTGTGGCCCTATAGATGGAAGTCATCTTGTTAGTCTATAATTACGTATACAGTCCACTTACGTGAAGAAAGAGTGGAAGGTAGGAAGAGTGGAGGGAGAACCTCATTGCACTAACCTCAGTGGCTAGCTTGTTCTCAGATTCAATCTGGGATACTGAAGGAACAAACCACCTCCTGTATGCCAAACAACCATAAATAGTAAATATAACCCCAAATGTGAAGGGACCTATGTATATCAAGAGAGAGAAAACTCACATCTCAAGATAGTTGTTAACAGGCTATAGAAGCAGGCCAGAAGAGAACAGTCAAAATATCTTCTAGTGTACGATTAATGCAAATTACCTGCTGAAGTGGATTCTTCCCTGGTATTTGCTGTAGAAAAAAGGATGTTGAAGCCGTAGTGAGCATGTGGTCACTACTGGATGAGTGGATGTTAGAGACTGGTTAGCTAATTACACTTGAGTAGCTTTTGTGTACATATTAGGCCTCATGTTTGTTTCCTTGATGCTTTGTTGTATAAGCTAGGCCTCTCACTGTACTTTTGTGCCCATTGCACTTTTGTTTCTTTTTGTATATATACTTGTTAGTCCTACCCATCACTAATTGTGTGTGACTTCAGCCTCGGTCCATCATAGTGGAGTGCAATCAAGAGTTCATAACAGTTACCGTAATTATTCGAATACTATGTAAGCTTAAAAAATAATTAGGTTGTGACCTTACGTTAGATTGGATTCATCATAAATTTGAATTTCTTACGTAAAATTAGATCTTACGTTGCATAAGAATCACAATATGTGAAAATGCGAATGTCTGCTCTCGTAAACTATGTAAGTGTATAGCTGCTTTTTCCCAGAATTGTGCACAAACCTCGATGAACTTTGTAACCGATGAAGGTAGTACCAAGTGAACTGCGCTACTTGGGTAAGTGTAGAGCTGGCTTTTTCTCGAATTGTGTACATATCTTGTCGAAGTCTGCGACCAATGAAGGTTGCACCAAGCGTAGCTAGATGATTGTATAGCTGTTTTTTCCTAGAATTGTGCACAAACTTTGCCAAACTATGAAGACAGTACACCACTGGTAGGAAGGCCACGAAGGTTGGAGGTTGGCTTCAGTCATTATCTTACGCTAAATTGGATTAGCGTAAATAAATTAAGACTCCGGCTTACGTAGCATTAGATTCACAATAAATTCCTGAAATTGAATTTCTTACGTTAAATTGGATCATACATAGTATTGGAATAATTACGGTATGAACTCTTGGTACTCAATCTACCACTCCTGGGTTTCAAGGCTAGGTATTTTAGAGACAATTGTAGTGTAATAACATTGGTTATTCACACCCTGTTAGAACACACATACCTCTAGTGAACTGATGATGTGCTGCATCGTTGGACGGTCATCTGGATAAGCTTGTATGCATGTCTCGATCAGTAAATGCATCTCTTGCCATTCGATCTCCTGGAGCAACCTTGCCCGCAGCTCTGGAGTTGGTAGCTGGCGGCTAAGCATTTCAATAAGAAGAACACCAAAGCTGTAGGTATCCACCTTGCATGATTGTTGGCCCCCTATATGCATGGCTTCTGGTGCAGCATACACAGGGCTGCCAGGAGCCAGTGTACAGGCTAAATTAATGGCCTGAAGACTTCCATAGTCGGAGAGTTTGGCTTTCCAGTAATCTGGACCTAAACGCTGTAGCAACACATTTGCACTGCTGACATCTCGATGTATGAGTGGTTGAGGTTTGCATGAATGGAGGTAGTTAAGAGCTCGTGCAATATCAATGCTTAGGAACTTGATTTGTGACCTGGAAAGCTGGCCCTCAGCTAGAATATCTCGAAGACTGCTATCCATGAGCTCATTCAGAATGATGACCTCGCGTAGGTCCCTTTCAATGACAGCCCCAAGAAAGAGGACCAGGTTTGGGTGACGAAGATTGGAAACAATATCCATCTCTCTTCGAATAGCCTTGTGGAGAAACTCTGGATTCTCTTGACTCAGTGTCTCATGGAGACGCTTAGCTGCTACAATCTCACCTCGAAACCATGCCTTTGTCACAATACCCCATGCACCTCTGCCAAGTTCATCACTCAGCAACTCCACTTCCTCTCGTGATATAGCCCAGACGGGCTGAGTGTCTTGATAAAACCATGGCTTCTTTGTCTTTGTATGTGGTAAGTTCTCAGACAACTCATCCATCTTTCTCATTGGAATATACACTGGAGGGGAGTTCACTTCTGGAAAATTTACATCACTCTGAAACAAGGACAGAATACTTACTTCATAATAATCATAAAAAATGTATACATTACCAAAAGTTAAATGCATGTGCTTGTTACAGAAACATATTCCGGCCAGCAAAACACTGTGGCAAGTCATGAAAACGCCAAAGACACCACCTATCACCACAAGGGAGCTGTGTAAAACACTATGTCTACATTCCCTACACAAAGTGTTTAAGTTTCGCAAAGGGAAGACCCAAGCATGACAGCAGCCATGACAGCAAGGAATAAAGTGTAAGAGGACTGGCTTTGGAGAGATGACAGCTCTTGCGCTTAATCAGCAGTGACAGAGAGTTCAAAGATTGGCCTTGGAAGTGACAGCAGAGACAGAGGGAATATGGTTTTGAAGAGGTGGCATTGAATGGTTGTTGCTACTTCATTGAATTTGTTGCTCACACCACCAGTGCTGAATCAAACTGTAGCTGGTAATGAATTGTACTACCAGTAGCTAGCACTGTATTAAATTTACTTAGAGCTGCACGTCCTTAAGTGCATGTGCTTATAGGAGCTGGTGACAAGAAACTATGCACTTAACAAGGAATAGGCGCTTAAAAAAAGTATCAACAGCAACTCACAAAATGGCGAAGGAATTAAGAGCAAATTGTTTATTTTGTGTTACCGTATTTATTCGAATAAAACGCATGCAAATTAAATAATTTGAGTGGGCATGCGTTAAGTTAGATCCACCCATAAATTCCAGGCAATGGATTCAAACGTGAAAGATTTTTGGTCACACAGAGATGCAAGAGTTCCTGGCCTTCAGTTCTCCAGAAATGAGGTTCTTGGTAGACAGTAGCAGCTGCAGCAACAAAAAGTCTAACAAGTGCCAAAGTAGAACATTTATGAGATAGCTCTTTTTCCTGGAAATTGTTCTTGACCACCCTTTGTTGCCACAAAATAAACTGACTGGGACAACTGAGAGGCTTCATTCCTGGTATTGCACTAAATTGGACCAACCCAAAATTAATTAGTGGCAGCTTGTGCTAAGTTGGATCCACCCATAAATTCCCAGAATTGAATTTCTTGGGCTAGATTGGATCATGCGTTTTATTTGAAAAAATACGGTATATCTCCAGTTTTAAGCAGCTAAAGATGTCTGGTACAAAGCAGTGGAGAGCCATATGCTTTGTCTAGCATTTATGCAGTTTTGAAGCATACCATCAAAGTATAAAAGCTGTGAGACAAATGTGAACGCTTCTTACCAAAGTTGCTAACTTTGGGAAGTTTAACATGTTTCTGATCAAATGTGCAGTGAGGTTAGCGTTTTCCTCTAGCTTTACGTAGCTTTATCGCAACTCCATGCACACGTAACTTGTGCATGGTCTCGAAATATGTGGGCACATCATGATCGCCTGCACAATACAGTTATATAGAGAACATGTCAGGTCATGCACCTAACATGTGATGGGTAAACCCTCTGCAAATCATGCACTTAATAAAATAATATGTACTTAACAACCAACACCTACGGTAATTTAACGTTTCAAAATTCAGTACCAAAGGATAATGACATAAATATACAGTAGTGTAACTGACTTTCAGAATCGAATTCACTACTTCACTGACAGATGGAATGTAAAGGTGATTTCTGGATCCGCACCAGCTGGAAATCGAAGGGCAGCAAGCAGTCCGTTACACTCTGTGTGTATTCTTGTAATCTGCTGGTAGTACAATTCATTGCCAGCTACAGGCTAATGTGCAAAAATGAATTTAACTGAACCCCAGGACTTCAATGATGCTCGCTTCAAAATTCAATAGTGAACCATTCAGATAACTAATATACACACCTTGAATCTATTACACTCTCTGTAATCGCTGTCTTTTCCATTAAATTTGGAACCAAATGCATATGTAGGGTCTAAATATGATGTGGACTTTTGGCTGTTGACTCTGTTATTGACTATACACAAAAGGCTGAGTGAAATTAAGCTGACACAATGGTAGTTATATGCTTGTAGACATTTCAGTTGAAGGTCCAGCTACAACAAAACAAGAGGAAAAAGCCACTATTTTAATGAAACCAAATGCATATGTAGGGTCTAAATATGATATTATACTTGTGGACTTTTGGCTGTTGACTCTGTTATTGACTATACACAAAAGGCTGAGTGAAATTAAGCTGACATAATGGTAGTTATATGCTTGTAGACATTTCAGTTGAAGGTCCAGCTACAACAAAACAAGAGGAAAAAGCCACTATTTTAATGAAACTGTAGATCCAATCTGTGGACGACATTCAGTTCTTGGCTAATGCAGAAAGCTAACTGTTTTCACCTGAATCCAAGTTTACACAATACCATGTACAGGAAGTGTACTTCTGGTAATTTATATAATTTATTTAAAGTTACATTTAGCAAAACATACCCTTGCACCAAATTTTCACTTCTGTCAAAGGTTTGACTTCAAAGCTATAACTCAAGTGCACTCACAGTCACACTAAACAGACTCACGAACCTAACCATGCCCACTCACTAACAAATTCGGAATAGTGAACATTTTTGGCCAGCACATGCCCATCCACAACCCAACAGACCCTCACAACCAGCAATAAAAATGTACTGCAAGGAACAACAATCAATGTAGTTGGGTGGAAGCCTGGGATGTCTGTCCAACTTTGCCTGCAATAGTCTGAAACAAGTGAACGGTGTTAGACAACCAAGGAAGTAAGCTACCATCTTACCTCCACACAAAAACTCTGAGAATTGGTCTGCAGCTGGGATGGCAGCTCTGTTGAAAGATCAAAATTACAAGTTGTTACTTGTAAGGCATGCCTACCATACCAGCCTCTTTTTAAAATTTTTTTTAATCATTCCATTTTTAGGCTTGCAAAATTTTACAGATGACTTTTTCTTGCCTGGCAGCCTATTAGAGTCACATCATAAGAATTAGAATTATCCGTAATAATTCGAGTTGGCTAAAGTTACAAGCCAATAAACTAAATTAGCAGTCTGGTTTTAGTGAGCCCAAAAGCTGTGCCTAAATTACAAAAAGGTGGATTTGTACAAGATGGCTGGGAGGCATGGGAAAGAGAATTACATTACCTACAGATTGCTTCTATACCTTTGGCCACAATTAAATTTGACAACTGCTCCATTTCTGAAAGAACCTCAGCAAACTCTGGCCGAAGCTACAAGAAAATGAAGTTCAGGACATGGCATAATTATTCCACACACACACAGGTTGGGTTTCTTGTATATTACCTGACACATAGTACTCTACCCTCTTACAATGGGGCTAGTGGTCTGGTAAAATACTGCACAGTATACTGATGATGTGCAATAGGTGTTCCTTAGATTTAGCAAATTGCAAGTACACTGAACTTATGTCTTACGCTCGGATTGGGCTCCCAAAATGCCTTCAGGAGGATAGCAAGGGCAGGTGAACAGTTCTCTGGAATTGGTGGTCGCTGTGTAATGCAAAACAAAATAAAGCATCTGATTCACAATGTTTGGTCACATACAAGTAGCACTTAAATAGGCTCTCTTTGGCTGAGGAACTATTTTAGCACCCACTTCCAGTCTAAGTTTCTGACTGTGTAGTTCACAAGTCTCTCTACCCAAATGGATGCAGAACAAGTGTATACACTAGTTTTGAGTGGAAGCACTCTGCAGTGGTACAGTCATTATCATGTGACCACACATGTAGTCACTGGCTCAACGTGAACCACAGTTTTCATGCAAAAGCGCCGATGGACAACATTCTGGGGCTATGCTTACGTGTGCGGCGTGCGCATGGTTTAGACAGTGAATTCGCAAAATTATTTCAATGAAATCTTCAAAAATGGCTATTCGCGAAAATTTAGAACCTTCTAAATTTACAGTAATCTCTGTCCCTTTGCTGTCTATGAGCATATGCCAGTCTTGCCATGCATGCATAGCCTTTTCTTGAGACAGCTAAAAAAAGCAGAGATGATACGTCACCATGCATGCTAAATAAGCGGCTATGCAACTTGTACCTTCATTCTGTGAGCTACCTGGCTTACATACATAACTAACTTTACATAAAAGTTTGTCAACTGCAACATAGCGAAAAGGAGTTGTGTATTTGTGACTTACAACATATTTCATATTTCATATTTCATTCACACTGAAACATTTGATCACTGGCGCTGACTGCAAAACAATCAGCAAAGTAAAATCTGTATGTGGCTTGTGCTGTTGCTGCATTACATTAGATAAGGTAGACAACGTGAAAATGAAGACATAAAGTAACACTAACATAAGTATATGGTGGTTCATCTACTATTAATAAATGAGCACTTTTTGGTCTGGAATCTCTGCGTTAATGGGAATGGCAATGGCTTTTCCAGGACGTTGGAGTCAAATATTTGGGATTACATAATTTGCTCATGTGTGGAAGTTTCAAGAAAAGTGTGCGATGTTCTTCTGGGCTGCTGGAACATACCAGCAATGGCCTCACAAAGATACGACCCGTATCAGTTGCACTTTATTTTTTGCATAGATAACTGAATTGAGTGCTATTTCGCCGACTCTCTCTCGAGCTCTGTTTCCAGATATATAAGTGAGTTGCAAAGACACTGCACCTTGTTATGTTTTTGCCTTGTTGGTGCCTGTCGTTGCGTGTGGTCGCCTTTTTGGGGTGCTTGTTGGGGGCCGCTGGTGTGGGGTGCCTGTGCTGGGCTCTGTGGGGGGGTGGGGTTTTGTCTCGCGGCCTCTGGTAGGCATAATGAAAACGATCGCTGCACTTAGAATCATGAAGTTTGCCTTGAGTGAAGTGGGAATACGTGGCTGTTTCCTCGTCTGTTTTTAGAACGTCACTTGTTCCGGGAGTAAATTTAAATAGATATTTATGGGGGGCCGTGGTGCGGTGTGGCCTGTTTTGCTAAAACCTCAGGGCCATTGTAGACCTCAAAGTTGAATTGGCATTTGATTCTGTCACATTTGAAGCTCTAGACTTCCAAGATGTATTTTCATGTTTCGTAGCTGGTGATATATTGGGATAGTACAATGCCATACTGTAGATACAACTTTTTTTTTTGTGAGGCCATACAACAGCATCTATTATTACCCAAGGTCCATGCCCTAGCTGTCTCTGCTTTGTCACTTTGTAGATTGATACACCTAGAGGTACGTAGTGGGTCTAAAAGCAGTACCACTATGTAATGGTGTTTACTTAGTTTCTGTCTGCCGTTGTTACGGTCTTGTATTCACATGCAGACTGAGAGGATCAACACACAAACTTGACCATAAACTGCTGCAGGCTTATACAGGCCCCTGAAATTGTTGTTCAAATTACCATGAACTACATGACTAGTTGTGTATGTGTATTCAGGGTTCACTGTATGATAATTCTGTCCAAACATTACCTGAATCAGTGATGTATGATATTAACTACTTGACTGACTCTTCTCGGACATCTCAACCTGACAATGCCTGATAATGGCTTCCTATGACTTTTGGAGTTTGTCCAAGGACTAACGTAGCTGAAAAATAATTTCAAAGCTTGGCCAACAAGCATTGTTTTACTAGGTACTGTAGACCAATTTTAAGAGGATTTCCTCTAAGCCATGTTATTGCGGTATAGCACAAACACATCCAATTACCATGGAGATCAACAGATTTTCATCCAACCTTTTGCACAGGCAAGGTAAAACTGAGGGTATAAGTAATCTCTACTTGTGAGGTCTGTATTTCATGTGCTAAAGACATACAGTCCAAAACACATCTAATGTATAGAGAGAGAAAATTCACTGTTCAACATGCTAGTTGGGTCCACCACAATATAGTGTCTGTGTAATGACAGGAGCATTGACAGTATTCCCATGCAAGTCTCTACTACCCCATTCCCAGACCCTCATGTACAAGGTGTCTGAGCACAAGACCACAAGCAGTCAACAAAGGAGGTAGACTGAAGTCTAGCTAAGACTAACCTCTTTGTCTACTGCCACTCTCTTGCATATCTGGGGTAAAGTAGCATCTTCAAAAGGAATCTTGTGTGTAAGTAGCTCCCAAACCACTATGCCATAGGAGTAGACATCGCATTGCTTGGAGATGGGCTTGTTCTCTAGCACCTTTGCACAAAAAACATATATAAAGCTATGGGTAAGGTACAAAAGAGTTTACTCAGAGATTATGTACCCTACTATGTAGGCAGAAATTTCGTGGGTAGTGTGTGAATGCACATAAATTGCCACGAAATTCAAATCAGTGAAACGTTTTGAATGAAGCATTTTGGGTCATCCACGAAATTTTAATCCCACAAAAACTACTGGCTATACTGTATATTTAAATTTGTTGAATTAACAGAACCACTGCCTGCTTGCAGAGTTAGTGAGTCTATCAGTCCTGAACAGGACATCCTATACAGTTCCTCTTTGGCTAACAAAGACAGGTGTACACATACCTCTGGAGCCATCCACCTTGGAGTTCCAAGGACTTTGGTGGTGGCATGAATACTGACTCCCGATAGATGATCATGAAGTTTTGATAAACCAAAATCACAAATCTACTGGACAGTATGAAGTGTCAATAGCATAAAAAGGATTTCCTTCATACACTATATTATAACTGACCTTCACTGTGCTGTTAGCAGAAACCAGAACTGAGGAAGTAAAACACAAAACACTATGTAGCAGTCAGTAAAAGAAAAGAAAAAACTACATGCATCTGCCTGTAGTGATACGCAGATGTTAGTTCATATTGTCAAGGACCCAAGTTACAAAATGCAATGCCACTCATTATAGTTGTAGTGGACATTAGTGTAGTGACTCAGCTACACAGATGATATTTTGAAAACAAAGATGCTGCTATACCATTCTTTGAGTTCAGATCCCCATGAATCACTACTCGGCCTGGGACATCACAATGGAGATATTTCATACCTAACAAGTAAAATGGACAGAATGTTACCATTGGCAGAACAGATGAAAGCTCAGTCACATCAAGGGCTTATTGAGTTGCAGTCAATGCACCCTTGGTCACATGTATACTTACCAGCAGCAACCTGCTTTGCCCACATGAGGTTTTGATTGGAGTCGAACTCATTTTGATGAAGAAAATCAAACAGGGCTCCCTGCTCCATGTACTCTAAAAGCAACAAACAATAAGATTGAACCAAAATCAAAGGGCCCAGACTAAAACTTAGCCCAGAGTGCAGCCAGCATTTACATGCATACAAAAGCAATGAACTCAATTTCCTGAAGGGCATTCTCCCAGACCATTGCAGGAGGCTACTTTGCTTTTTCTAGACGTTCTGCTTCATGAATGGTGGGCAGCATCATATTTATACACACCCCAAGATGCTCACCAAATGCAGAAGTTTGCCTTAGCTTTCAAGATTTAGCTTTATCAAAAGGCGTAATCACAAGGGAGGAGCCAGAAGTCACTGCTGGCTTCATAATATAATTCATGGCCCCTTAATATGTTTGTCATATCACTATTCATGGTGAGGTGTGAGGGTGGTGTAACTGGTGAAGGGAACCTTGGTGGTAAACAAAAATATTATTCATGGACTAGGTGTATCATGGTACTAAACAACATGCACTCAGTTGGATGTTCATTGTGGATATGGGAGTTATTTAATATTACATGAACATTTATTTTTACATCCTTGTGGTGTAATATTTAATAATAAGGCACTGGCCCTGTAGACCCCTCTACAATGCAAGGCCACACCTTTTTACTGACATCATCACCCTCATCACCATCATCATCATCATTGCTAGCCTCGTACCTGTGGTATCGCAGCCGCCGTGGTATCAAGAAATTAGTGCCTTGAACAATTACTCAACTCAACTCAGGAAAAAGGACACACGGACCATACAGCCTAACTATTTATAGGATACAGCAGGAAAGGAAAGTTCTAGAAGCACACAGACTGACAATACCAAATAAGTACAAAAAGAGAAGTGAGAAAAGATAACACATGACCTTGCACTAAAAGGTTCTCACAGACTAATAGTCACATTAGCAGATACCACATTTCCTCCCCTGCCAAGATAGAATGTTCAGCAGGTGGTGACAACCATCAAACGTTCTGGTGGATGGCGGTGTCGCTGAGGGTAGCGGTGTACAACAGGTTGTTCAGGCTCCCGTCGGTCCAGTTGTGCTGGGATAGTTTCATCTTGGGGATAGTGGTAATTGTCACGAACTGCAGAATCCAACTGAGTTGCATCAGGGGCAGTAGACACTGATGAGCTCTCCCTTCGGAGTATGAGGTGCTCAATATGTCGTTTTTGAATCCGTCCATTGGCAATTTCCACTTGATAAGTTACAGGACCCAGTTTCTGGAGGATGATGCCTGGTATCCATTTGTTGGGTTCTTGAAAATTCCTGACCATCACTGGAGTACCCGGGAAGAAAAACCGAGGCTTTGCATGCTTGTCATGATATTGTTTCTGCTGAGCTTGTTTTGATGTGACATACCCCCTTATATCGGGCTTCATCAAGTTAAAACGGGTACGGAGCTTCCGCTGTTGAAAGAGTTCGCTGGGAGACACATTGGTGGTGGCATGCGGAGTCGAGCGGTAGGTAAACAGAAATTCTGCCAGGCGATGCGGAAGAGTTTTTCCATCTTTTGCACTAGCTTTCATTGCACGTTTCAGAGTCTGTACAAATCGCTCTGCCAGACCGTTTGAAGCGGGATGGTAGGGTGCACTCAAGATGTGTTTTATCCGATTCCCCTTCATGAAGTCTGCAAATTCTGTTGATGTGAACTGCGGACCATTATCTGAAACCAGCTGTTCGGGCAGTCCATGACGTGCGAACATTGAGCGCAGAACTTCAATGGTCTTCTGTGAGGTGGTAGAAGACATTATCACAACTTCCGGCCACTTCGAATACGCATCCATGACAACGAAGAACATGTGTCCAAGGAATGGCCCAGCGAAATCCACATGGATCCGCTTCCATGGTGCGTCAGGCCATACCCAGGGATGTAAGGGTGCAGTAGCAGGATGAGACTGGACAGCTTGACATGTCTGGCATGATTTACCCAAGTTTTCAATGTCTTTGTCGAGTCCATTCCACCAGAAGTAACTGCGAGCAATCGCTTTCATCCTTGAAATTCCAGGGTGAGATTCGTGCAAGGACTTCAGGACTTGTGGTTGTAGGCTTTCTGGGATGATGACTCTTATCCCCCACATCAGGCAACCACCTTCAATGCCAATTTCGGCTTGCCGGGTGTTGTAAGGCTTGAGTTCTTCGTCAACTTGGTTAGGCCATCCCTCCTGCACAAACACAGAGATCTTACTGAGGACCTTGTCCCGTCGAGTAGCCTTCTGGATGTCTTGAAAGGTGACAGGAAGAGCTTGGACTTGTCCAATGTTGAAGGTACTGACACCTTCGTCGGTGGGGGCAGATGTTGTTGGCAGGGGCAGTCGTGAAAGGCCATCGGCATTGCCGTGAGCTGTGGTGGACTTGTACCGGATACTGTACTTGTAGGCTGAGAGCAAAATTGCCCACCGTTGTAGACGTGCGGCGGCCAGAGAAGGGATGCCCTTCTTTGGACCAAGGATAGTAGTCAATGGCTGGTGGTCAGTAATGAGGGTGAACGGACGACCATACAGATATTGGTGGAACTTCCGTACACCAAAAACCAATGCTAACGCTTCCTTTTCCAGCTGCGCATAGTTCTTTTCGCTGGTAGTCAGGGTGCGTGACGCGAAAGCTATTGGCCGTTCTGAGCTGTCTGGAAATACATGTGAAATCACGGCACCCACACCGTAAGCGGAGGCATCAGCTGCCATGACTATTGGCAGAGTTGGATTGTAGTGAGTGAGGACTTTGGCTGACGTAAGCTGATCCTTGGCATCCTGGAAGGCCTTGTCACACTCAGGTGACCATTTCCACTTCCTATCAGCTCGTAGGAGGGCATTCAGAGGATGTAACAGAGTAGCAAGATTTGGAATAAATTTCCCATAATAATTTACCAGGCCCAGAAAGGAGCGGAGTTGCTGGACATTGATTGGTTTTGGGGCATTTAGAATTGCTGTGACCTTGGTGGGAACCGGTTGAATGCCATTCTGGCTGATGATGTGGCCCAGATACTCAATGGAGCGCAGCAAAAACCCACACTTTTCTTGCTTGAGCTTAAAGCCGTGCTTCTCAAGGCGAGCGAACACTTGTCCAAGGGTTCTCAGATGGGTCTCTTCATCTGCTCCGCTGATCAGGATGTCATCTATGTAACAAACCACCCCGGGAATTCCCTGCAGGACTGTGTCCATTAGCTTCTGAAAGATGGCGGGGGCTGATGCTACCCCGAAAGGTAGGCGGGTACAGGTGTACAGGCCTTTGTGTGTATTGATGGCCACATACGGTTTGGACGCTTCATCAAGTGGGAGTTGAAGATAGGCCTTATAGTCCCCGCAGATCCTGAACCTCCCATCCTTCTTCGGGACTGCTACAATCGGTGCGGCCCAGTTACTGTGTGTGACTGGCTCGAGGATGCCTTGCTTCTCCATCCTGTCAATCTCCTGGCCAATGGTGTCTCGAATGGCAAAGGGTACCTGGCGAGGTTTGAAAAATCGCGGAGTTGTGTCTGGTCGTACGTGGAGTGTCGCTGTAAATGGCTCGATTAGGCCCAGCCCTTCAGAGAACAGCTGCTGGTGGCGCTGCATTAGGGTATGCAATGGCTTCATCTTGATTGTTCGCACTGCTACAATACTGCTCCAATCAAGCTTTATGTGTTTGAGCCAGTTCCGTCCCAGGAGGCTTGGCCCGTTACCTCCAACAACAACAAGTACGAGCTTCTTCTTCTGTTCACCGTACTGTACTTGCATGTTGAGCGTGCCCATGACTTCCATTCGCTCATCTGTGTAGGTCTTCAGGACTAAACTGGAGGGGTGCAGGGTCTCGTCGGCAAACATGAATTTTCTGGTAGCTTCAGAAATGATCGACAGGGCGGCGCCTGTATCAACTTCCATGTCGAGCTTCTTCCCATTCAGCAGCATTTGTACTTCGATGGGGTCAGAAGAACGTTCGCCGAGCTTGTGAAGAAGGTATTCATTGTCGCTGCTGTCTTCATGGTCCGATGATTGGTCATCGTCCTGGACGCGATGAGTCTTCCCGCTGTCGCGTCGGCGTGCTTGATCTTGCTTTTTCTTCGGCCGCGTATCTAGTGGTTTCGAGCGGCATACGGGTGCGATGTGTCCCGTCTTCCCACAGGAACGACACTGCGCGTCCCTGAACTTGCAGTCGGCCGGCCCGTGGTTGGTACGGCCGCAACGATAACAACGTCGTGAGTCACTAGGCTTCGGTGGACGACCACTAAGAGCCTTGATAGTGGGTTCAGTCGTTCTGAAGGCCTTCGTGTTTTGATCGGCAGCTTCCATCCCCTTTGCGATATCCAAGGCCTTGTTGTAAGACAAGTTGTTTCCGATAGCAAACGTCTCTGAATGGTGTCGTGCCGCAAACCGCACACGAAACGGTCACGAAGGGCCTCTTCCAAGGTTGCGCCGAACTGGCAATGGGTTGCCAGTTTTCTCAATGCCGCGTCGTAGTCGGCGATGCTCTCCCCCACGGCTTGCTCCCGTTTGTGAAAGTGGAAGCGTTCAGCGATGACTGAGCGCTTGGGCTCAAAATGGCTGCGAAGGATCTCTGAAATTTCTGCGAACGATTTGTCGCTCGGAGGGCTCGGTGCCACGAGATCGCTGAGGAGAGCATATGTTGGTGCTCCGATGGAGCTGAGGAGGATGGGGACTCGCTTGGCATTGTCCACATCGTTGGCCGTGAATAGAGGGCTACTCGCTCCAGATATGCCTTGATAGAGTCGGATTCGGGGTCAAATTCGTTCAAGCGTCCATACTGCGTAGCCATGGCGTGAATCCGGATCGCTCGTCGCCAAAATGTGGTATCGCAGCCGCCGTGGTATCAAGAAATTAGTGCCTTGAACAATTACTCAACTCAACTCAGGAAAAAGGACACACGGACCATACAGCCTAACTATTTATAGGATACAGCAGGAAAGGAAAGTTCTAGAAGCACACAGACTGACAATACCAAATAAGTACAAAAAGAGAAGTGAGAAAAGATAACACATGACCTTGCACTAAAAGGTTCTCACAGACTAATAGTCACATTAGCAGATACCACAGTACCCATGCAGGCTCTTGGTGGATAGGAGCCTGGGTACGAGGCTACATCATTGCTAAAGCATGAATTTGGCCAAGGGTTGCAAACATATGGACTTGTTTAGCAAACAGATCCCATATTTCCCTTATCCCTCAAGTTAAATAGCTGTCAAGCAGACACACTGGTACCATTTTGAATTTCTTGTAAGCTAAAATGATTAGCTTCATTCCCAGGTTAAGCAACAGAAAGCCAGACAGGGCCTGAAAACAAGGTCTATTAATAGTTACCGTCATTATTCATTATTCGGTAGACAATTAAATCTGGCTTCCGCTAGATTAGATTCATAAAACTTCCAGGAAGCCAATTTCTTCCTTTGGTCATCGAAGCACATTTTCCAAGAAAAGCACTAGCCACGCACTAAGGCCTCTTTGGCCCAGGGAGTGTTGCCTGTAGTACCAAAATTATCATAGGCTTTCCCAGAAGTGTAATAGGCTCCGAGAACTTCCATCGTCTGAGCTGTCTGCCAGCGACTATTGTCCGTACTTGTTTTGATAAGAACACAGTCTGGGTGCATTACAACGCCACTGCAGTGACTTCACAATGTTGTTTTGATAAGAACGCTTCCTGGTGCACTCGTTCTGCCCGTGACTTCGCCTTTTTGTTTGCTAAAAACGCTTCGTGGTGTCTACTACAACGGGCTCTTCCGCTAAATTGGATTCACTCGAAAATAATTAGTGCAGCTACCTTCCGCATAATTGGATTACCAAAAATTGAATTTCTTCCGCTACATTGGATCTACCGAATAGAACGAATAGAACGAATAATGACGGTAGTAGAGAAATGGCTTCAAGTATTTGGCAGTGATTGACCATTTAGATGGTCTGTGTTTGAGCCTAGTTATACAATATCTACATAAAAATCACTAAAATGGAACAATTCCAGCATTATCCAAACCACCATAACTTCAAACATGCTTAGCATGCAAACAATATACCAGTTATCAAAATCAGCCTTGTACCATAACTGCTAGCATGGTGCCCCACCCAGCTTTTGTTAAATAACTACATGTAATTACCCCCAAGATGCAAATTATATTAAAAAGTTAATACACAGGCCAGACAAAGTGATGTACATCCAATGAGTGTATACAGAGGAATAAATGGTGTCTTTCATAGACAGGATAGGGTGTGGAGTGAGATGAATTGGCTCTTTCTGGGAATTCTGCTGCAAAAACTGTTGTGTTCCAAATAGAATCACCAAGTCCCCTGGTTTACTACAGCCCTCTACTCTGCTATGGAACCCAACCCAGGTCCTCCTCCAAGTACCCCTGTGGACAGTGTTAGCAGGGCAGCGAAGTAGAGTGATGAGGGAAAGCTCTGTGACAGGTATGAACTTTGGTACCATTGCAATTGTGTGTACTTGGACATGGCAGAGTACTAACACCTAGGAAGCCAGATGACCTTTGGCACAGTCCAAGCTGTGTTCTACCTCCTTTCTCTGATTCCTATTTTGACAGTTCATGTTCCAGCATACACAGTGACAGTGTACTGAACAAAGAGACGGAAAATGTAGCTGTACCCAACATGCAAATCAACTGGTGTTCTGTCATCTCAACAATCAGTGCCTGCTCTCCAAGGTGCACCAACCACAGATTTTCCTTGACCAATGCAAGCAGCAGAGCCTAGTTCTTGGCATTAGCTTGACAACACCATCACAGACACAGTAGTAACATCACAGAAACAGAAACAGAAGAGGAAGAGGTGTATGGTTTATGTCAGTCATCGCATGTGTGACAAGCGAAGGATGGACCTTGAGAATCACAAGCTTGAAGCATTACAGCAAACACTCCATTCTAGTGTGTAATCTATACCGTTCACCATCAAGCGCAGTCACCTATTGGTCTGTCCTGAGAGACAAGTTTGAGTCAGCAGCCAGTGAAATCAAAGAACTCATTCCATTAGGTGACATCAATTTTGACGCCATCCCATGCAAACTGGCCTTGCAGATCTTGCCATGGAACTAAATACCATGTTAAATTTTATAGCTGAACCTACCAGAGTGATGGAGCCTTCTAGTACGACAATTGATTTGTGGTTCTCTACAAATGCAAGTCAACTTGCTCACAAAGTGGCTGTGTGCATACTTCCCTCAGTGACCATATTATGATATATGGGGTGTTGAAAGCAAAGGTCACAAGTACTGAGAATTGCGATGTGTAGCCAAATGCAATACTGAGGACCTACTGTCTGATCTTGCCACAACACCTTGAAGCCTGGTTGACTCATGTTAGGACATTGACGACATGTTGGAATGCTAAAAACAACTGTTCTTCCATGTACTAGACTCACATGCACCCAAGAAGTCAGTACAAGTTAGAGGACATAATCTTCCATGGATCAGTGCTGAAATCCGTGTACTGCTCTGAACAAGAAACAACTTCGATCCTAAGGCACAGAAGATCAAAGATCCTGATGATTGCCAGAAGTACAGGAAGCTGAGAAACAAATCCAACATATTTCTGAGAAGGATAAAGATCTTGCTCATAATCAGGGCAATCCACAGGCAGTTTGGAAGGATTTCAACAAGATCATTGGGAAAGGATGCAAGGAATGTTCAATCCAAATAAATGATTAGCCTCGTTTCCAGGCCCTTTTCAAACGGGCCTGGGAACGAGGCTAAAATAAATAGTCAGGAATTCAACACATTTTTTGAACTGTATCCTACTGATAATAGCCCAGTTGATTTTGAAGCATTGGAAAAGTTTCAGTGTCAAGCATAGCTAATTGGCTGAAAACAAACCATTTTTGAATGGTGAACGTCTATATTTAAATGGCTTGAATTATTCACTGCTATTGGAATGTAGCTTCGTTCCCAGGCTCTCCACACTTGTGCTCAACCCTTAGCTCATTCCCAGGCCTTCACCACCGTCCAGTTTTTGATCGCTTACAGTATGCAAAAATGGAGGGGGAAGGCCTGGGAGGTTTAGGGATACAGCTCGTTGTTCGGTAGACTCGAGGCTGATCAATGTGAGTTACAACAATCAGGCACATCGCCCATCTGTCTACCCTCTGTCTACCTGACATCATGCACGTAATTAAATCTCCTAGGCTTTCCTCCACCGTATTTCAGTATCCCAAATCTTAAATGAAGGTTTTGGCACTAACCACCCCGAATAGAAGGCAGGCTGCTCAGTCACGATGGCATACTGAAATAATGTACAATGGTTGAAGTCACTACAGGTAAGGGGTCATGAATGAACAACGGTAATACACCACAGCAATTCAGCTCATGGTTTGAGTGTGAAGCATACTCAGTGCCTGACAGGTGCAGTGGCTAGCAAACCCTGTTGCTAATGCTGCATGCATCATGGTCTGTGTGCCATGACAAAACATGAAACCAGCAGAATACTGCTCACTCAGCACGCTGATCAAGCATCTCCCTAGTTAGAAGTGAGCAATAACTTGGAAACATGACTACAAGTAGTATAGACCATACTACCACTGCATAGTGGTTGAAAGGCAGTCGACACATTTTGGCTAATGTTCCATAGCCTCGAACCCAGGCTTTTCATCCCAGAATTTTGCCTCACAGGCTAAATCGAGAATGGAATGCCTGGGTTTGAGGCTAGCCTTCCTGTGACTTTGGAATGAAGTAATGGTGCTCAATCCCAAGTGGAAAGCATCTCCATTAAGTGCTTACATAAAGGGAAGAACTTTTCTCAGGCTGCCAATGGGTTTTGGCAAGTCACATTTGTGTTACACAGTTATACCTTCCATTTTGTAAACATTGCCCTAGTTTGGTGTTGCAGTTCCAGCAACATATGCTGGGGTCAGAAGAACTGGGTAAGAGGCTAGGTGAAAGTTGTACTCAGTTCTTGGGCAATACATGTGATGAACAGTGGTTTGATGCATGCTCACATAATTCTAAGCTTTTCCTCACTTGCAGTATGTTAAAGTGGGAAAGAGCCTGGTAGACTTTGTCATGTTAGTGACATCAAAGGTAAAAAGATAGTTGAATTGGGCTAGGGAGCACCGGGGCTCAAAACAGTGAGATGAATGAAGGTACCAGGCAAATTGCCACCTACTACTTAAGTGGGAGTGACTGTCATACAAAAGTGATGAACATGTTGGTTGAATGATAAAAAGCAAAACTTGTCCTTTCGTTCTGAAGTGTTGGTATTTGCTGATTACCATAAGCTTGCAATATGCCCCCTTTTGTACAGTGTAAAGTGGAGAGGTGTTTACATGAATTTTCAATCAGTTTCGACCATACACCAGTTCAAAGAGATATTATTCACAAGGTCAACAACAACTCAAGATGACTGCCATGGCTTTTCAGAAGAATGGCAGTGTTGCTGGTCATGCACTACGTGAAATCAAGCACCACTTGTGTTGGTACTATGCCAAGGGGTACCAGGGTAACTTGAATTGTCAGTGGTGACAGGGAACAACTCGTTAAGTTCATACTGTGAGTAATAAAAACCTGTGCAGTGATCTGCAAGTGAGGCAAGTGGTTTCATTTACAAAACACTCAAAAGCTCACTAATAGCTTGCCTAGCACCATGGGGCATTTATGTAAGAACTTGGGGGATAAAGAGAAGGGAGGGCATTTCCTTGCAGGGGCATACTAGTGGGAGCTTATGGTACATCATGCCTAAATCTTTACTGGGCCCTCCCTCACTTCATTGTACTGGAACTCTAGGATAAACTAGGGAATGCAGTGCATTGTGAAGCAAGCATTAGCATGTACTAGTGTTTCATAGCACAACCTTCCACTTTCATCTCGCATAACAATAGCCTCATTCCCAGGTCCTCCCCTCCAATTAAAACTGGAAGCAGGAAATGACTGGGGAAGAGTTTAGAGTTTCATTGTACAATGTTCATGTACAGTGGGCTTGAGCATGTGTTCATCTCGACTGCATTGTACACTGGTTCCAACTTGGGGAACAAGGGGGTAGAGTTAAAAAGGCAAGTTTAATTTGTACAGCTCCTCCAAACTTAACGGGGCACACATAAACACTTGGACCTGGAGATTGGGGGCCAAGGACTGGGGACCCAAAGATAGGGAGACCTGAGGACCCAGAGTCTTGAGGGCTGTGTTGTACTGCAACTGCTATGGCAGAAATACAGTTATAGGCAATCTGTGCTGATGTTGCAAGCCCAAACTCACAGCTATGTCTCAATATGCATGCCAAAGTGTTACATATTCATGATAGCATACGATGTCATTTCACACTATTCTAAATTTTGTTGATCCTCAGAATATTCTTCTATCAGTCTTGCAAAGCCAGACTTGCACACTTAAAGTGACAGCAAGTCTGCCTTCGCTGTCAGCCGGTCTGTAGATTAATATGCATGTCATCTTCAACCCCGGCACTTCTGTGCATATAAAGGAGACTATTCTCAGGTTTACAGAGTGAAAAAGGAATGAAACAAGCTAGTGGATAATGTGAAATAGTACAATCCAGTGTTCACTGTTTATAATGTCCCAAAGTCGCCATAAAACTATGCAACAACTTGTAGAGAATTTTCAATTATCAGTGACTTCAAACAGATCAGTAGCTAACCTGTCACAATGCAGAATATGGGTTGTTGTAAAACAGTTCCAAAGAAGTGAAGAAGGTTTGGGTGATCCACCAACCTCCAGACCTCCAACTAAAAAAAATAATAATAAAATAAACTATAAACTAGAATGAGATTAGAAAAGACTATCTATATATAAGCATAAAACTGCAAAGCCAGAGCTAAAATATTCATTATAGTTAGAAAACTAGAAAATACTAGTATACTTTCAACACTGCCTGACAATATACAGTTAATTGAACTGCTGCAGCTGGTAACTGCAAGCGATGGGACTCTTCATAACCCTGCCTAACTGATACCAGAACAGACCACTTAGGAATGGCATCAGGGCTAGGGCAGGCGAGGTAGGGGTATAACTGCAACTGATAGCTGAAGGAAGGCGTCTCAGCCTGAGAGTACCCCCGCTAACGGGTTGGGGGAGAACTGGTCTATGACCTACCCTACCCAACCGACCCCAGCCATATCACTGACCAGAAACTTAGCTGGACAGGAAGGCACACCTAGCGTAGCTATATCACTAATGCCCACAAAATGGGGAGGGGCGACAGGGAGGGACGAACAGCATGCAGCTCACTGGAGGCGGCTAGACCACGAGGTGACTAACAGCTACTGCGCATGCTCGTACCGGCCCACATGTGCGCCTTAGCCTGGGAATGGCGCCAACACTCGTTCAATTAACTAGGGTTGAACTAGTCCAACCCACATTTAATTGAACTGCTGCAGCTGGTAACTGCAAGCGATGGGACACTTCATAACCCTGCCTAACTGATACCAGAACAGACCACTTAGGAATGGCATCAGGGCTAGGGCAGGCAAGGTAGGGGTATAACCGCAACTGATAGCTGAAGGAAGGCGTCTCAGCCTGAGAGTCCCCCCGCTAACGGGTTGGGGAGAACTGGTCTATGACCTACCCTACCCAGAGGGAGAAGGTTAACAACCTGAACCCCGACCCCAACCCTACTGCCACCCTGATATTGACAATTAGGGAAAATGAATCCTACTCAAGAGTACTCCCCACTACGTAATGTATGCCCACAATACATCACTCCCCTTGTACACAAAACCACAGCAATTCGCAACTGACAACAGACTCATACTCTATAGAACACACGATGACTGTGACAACAGCCCAAATAGTGAGCATGACATCCACCACAACAATTACTGAGCTACCAGTGACTTTGATACGCTACAAAGAGTTTCTCTGGGGGTGTGGATGTACACGGTGTACGCTGAGCTCTCCCAGCGGCCCAGAGTCTTGATGAGAGAGTCTGGCAACCCTCGTAACGCTGCTGTAGTGGCGGCCCCTATATGGAAGCTATGGCCGGAGTACCTTGTGTCGTCCACTCCCTGCCTTCGCAGGGCTGCCCGAACGGACGAGACAAAACGGTCTCGAGTCAAGTACCTTCCATCCGCAAACGTGAAGAATGGGCCTGGTGACGTACCCCTGAGTACCATATAAGCTAGGACCGCTGACACTGGGCATAGATCTGCATGAGAGCGACCTAGATAAATGGACACCCCGTGACGGAAGGGGTCCGTCTTAGAGGCCTTAATACGTACCTCAAGGTATTGAGGGTCTGTCGTGTTATCCACGCGGACATTGCCCGCTGACAGGTGGATAGCCCCGTCATAAGCCGAATCAGCCGGCACAACAATTTCACCTGATCGCAAGAAACCGAAGAAACACATACAGCACGCTACCCACAGCATTGTACCATCAACGAGAACAGGAAACTTCTCCCACGACGAACGGAGGTGACGGAGGATATCAATAGTTATTGGCAGCCGAGACTGTTGGCGACCTGAAGACAACTTACGAAGGCCTTTAATCTGGTACTTCAGTTGAGGCATATCCCCCATCTTAGGATCTCCTAAGCCCAGAGAGATTTGAGCATGACGCACTGCCGATAAGTAGCCTTTGACCGTGCTCGCTGATAGGCCCTCTTGAAAGAGGTAGCCTACAAAGTATGAGAGTGACCATTCAGAGGTAGGGTAAGGGGTAATACCAAACAACGAGCAAAAACGGATGTAACGGTTGGCACCAGATTGGTACGATTTCTTAGTTGAGTTGGCTAAACCGGCAGAAAACAACTGCTGAACAGCTGGGTCCAACAATGAGAGGTCCAGTCTGGCTGATTGTGCAGCAGAAGTGCGCAGAGTGATGGGGGCAGAGGGGTACGGCATGACACTGCTGCCGGGACCTGAGAGAAGAAGGAGGATAGGTTATTGCGGGAAATAGCATCTGCCAGTACATTATACGTGCCCGGGAGATATACTGCCTGTAACGAGATGTTGTAACGTGATCGGATGAAGAACAGACAACGTAAGAGATGTATTATCAGTTGCACTTTGCTGTAGCCAGAATTGACTACTGCGACTGCTCCCTGGTTATCACACTGAACTACGACAGAAGCATTCTACCACCTCGGACCCCATACCGCACACGCGAAGACGATCGGTAGTAACTCCTGAAACGTAATGCTGTCCTCCTGATTGCTTCCCACCCCGGTGTATGGAGAGTCACCCCATTTGTACTGCAGCCAGAACGGAGGGTAGACTGCCCCACAGCCGACACTGCCGGAGGCATCTGTGGCAAACTGCGCCTGAACTTGGGGTGGACTGAAGCGGCGTGGCAGGCTGATGCCATTCAGTGGTGCGAAAAATGTATGCCACCACAGTAAGTCGGACCGGAACGAAGCATTTAACCGAACAAAGTGGTAGGGCTTCTTTGGGATCGATAGGAGCTCAAACATGCGACGAAGAAAGGTTTTCCCTGGCTGAACCACTCTGCTTGCATGGCCAAGAGAACCCACCAGAGATTCGAGCTCCCTCCTCGTGCAAGATCTGCGGTCAAGCCATTCTGTAATCATTGTCTGCAATGCGGCTACCTTCTCGGCCGGAAGACGGATCTCTAGCTGTGCAGAGTCCAGCTCAAATCCCAGAAAGGTCAATCGCGTTGTCGGTCCCTCCGACTTGTTGGCGGCCACTGGCAAGCCCAGTTCCCCGAATACTCACAAGAGGATTGATAATGCACGCTCGCACTCTGGGGAGTTAGGGGCTCCGACCAACAGGAAATCGTCCAAGTAGTGGAGGACCACTTCTATGCCTTCTTGCCTCAGGATCCACTCTACGGCATCGGCTAGAGCGTTAAAAATTTTTGGTGCCGATCTGAGCCCGAAAGGTAAGGCTGTGTCAATATATAGGGCATTCTCCCATATTGTACCCAGCAGCCACCGATCATCAGGGTGTACCGGAACCAACCGGTATGCGCTCTGAATGTCGACTTTGGCTAGCAATGCTCCAGCCCCTTTTACTATGACGGCTTTAGCCGCATCATCTATCGTGACGTAGTTCAAGGAACATACTGCAGAAGGTATCCCATCATTAACACTGTGACCTTCTGGGGAGGACAAGTCCGTTATCAGCCTCCATTTCCCCGGAGACTTCTTAGGAATGACCCCGAGGGGGCTGAGCTGGACCTGTGGAAATTCCTCAACTGGCAGCGGACCCAATACTCGTCCCGCTGCACACTCTAACGCCAGGTAGTCCCGTACTACTTGTGGGTGCTCTGAGGTAGACAGCATGTTACGACTGGCCCGATGGCAGGGCTGGGAGACATCAAAACCTAAGCGGAACCCATACCGCAGCCCGGATGTGATATAGTCACGAAATCGCTGGTCCGGGTGGCGGGTTAACTTGTGGTCCCATGCTTGCCAGTGTAGAGGGGTGGAGATCACTTGCATTGTGGTTGGGAGAGTATGGGTGGTGAGGGTGGGCTTACAGGCGTCAAGAGCCAGGAGGTCATCTATGTATGTATACTACCCTGCGGGAGAGTGGCAACAACATCTAGTCATGCTCAGGGATACACATAGGGGGGGGGGGGGGGGCAACTGGTGTTATGTACCCTGCTGACCCTATACTAAAGACTGGGACAAACATGTCCTACCGGATTTATAATCATAACCAGAAGAGTAGTGTGAACCAGATTCGGTGCATGCAGCATACAAAATATGAACTAATGGCATGCTAGGATACACTGCTAGCCTAACTCGTATATGATTATCTGTGTAGTTTGGGAATGGAATAAGGCCTTGCTGTCTCTCGACGATTAGCTGCTGTGAATGAGTGAGCTGGAGCCGGACCTGGGGCTTTAGACCCCTGTGGGCATGAGGACGCTGGGTGATCCCCGTTGCACTTCAGGCACGCATGGCGGTAACGGCATTTGGGGAATCTGCACCGATTGTCATTAGGGGTTAATTTGGGACCACTTCCTGTTGCCCATGATGGCAGCTTGGCGGCGAAAGGCAGCATCATATCTAACCCATGCCAGGCCGGAGAAATCCTGGCTCACACGAGTGATGGTCACCAAGTAGGCCATGAGCTCGGGTACGACCCCATGATAGCGGCTAGCCAGCACGCTGACATACGATGTGTAGCAGTGAATCCATGTAAATATGTCTGTCACCTGTCGAGGGCGGCAGGGGGGGGAGACGTTTTGAGTCCTCTTCCTCCAACTTAGCACCTGACCAGAACTCTGGTAACATCTCCGCCATTTCGATATACTCCCAGCGGAGTATCTTGCTAGCTAGCTTGGGGGGCACTGGTGGGAGGCTTTCCCCGACGTAAACCCCCGCCATAGGGAGTGGTGCACAAGATGCTGCAAGCGGGAGCAGGTTTATCATATTGCTGTCACTGATTGCATTGATGGTGGCTACGCCGGTCGACGAACTCGGTAGTAGCGAGCTTCCAGCCGTCAGGGCTGGTGGCACCGGGGTAGTGGGTGACGGCCCACTCGAGGTAACGGTGGTATGCGCGCCGGGTCCGATGACCAGTGACGGGGGGGTACCCACGGGATCGGAAATGGTTGGAAGCCCAGCGAGGGCTGTAGGCGGTGACATTGCGCCAAGGGATATGCCTAGATGGACATAAGCATGGGCCATATGAAACCCTCACTGGGGGCCATAGCTAGTTAAATGATACCCAGGCAGTGGGTAATATATGTGCACCATGGACTCGGCCAGGATAGAGAATATGAGGGGAGTTCGTGGTACCGCATGCTGAGTGGGGTTACTCACCTCCGGCGACACCTGATGGACCCTGGGGGGTGCCGTGCTCCGCCAGAGACTCGTTGACAATGGTTCGAATGGTGGTTGCCAGATCGGCGACTCCAACGACCTGAATTGGAGTGGGTTGGGGTGTCTCACCCGTCGCAACCGCGTCCACAGGGAGGTCCGTGCCTTCGCGCTCCGACATCACCAGGCAAAATGGTTGGAAACGTACAGCATGCAGCTCACTGGAGGCGGCTAGACCACGAGGTGACTAACAGCTACTGGGCATGCTGGTACCGGCCCACATGTGCGCCTTAGCCTGGGAATGGCGCCAACACTCGTTCAATTAACTAGGGTTGAACTAGTCCAACCCACATTTGATTTTATAGAGGTATCTGTAAGATGCTTGCCAACTAAACTTGGGCCATTGTAGAACAGCTCAGAAAGCTATCTAACACAGTGCTTCTCATGAATCAGCTTTTGGTAACTGTGGGCTGAGTGTGGTGCGGCAACTGAGGTAATGTAAGTAGGCACACTCACTTGCTTTATATATGCTCTTGCTATATCACTCACACCTAATACTAATACCGTATTTCTTCGAATAGACACCGTCCTCGAATAGTAGCCGCGGCTAGTAAACGCGGCACGCGCACACGTGTATGAATGATTTCTGACGACGGTCACTACGCTAGCGCTAGGCAGTGGCGTAGCCAAGCTGGGGCACACTGGGGCACGTGCCCTAGCAACTAGTCTTAGTGTAACTAGAGGCCGTGCCCCACCAGTGCAGGTAAGCATGCGAATTATCGGAGCTGATAGTAGCGTTGTTGATCGCGATTTGGGCGCTAAACGGTCTTGAAATCGAACGGCGCAGTATCACTACGTATATCCACAGAATTACGAGTCTCATACGCTCATCATACGCGAGCCGCAGGTTTGCCGTAAGAGACTTACAATGCGCTACGGTATGGCCTCAGAACCGACCTGGGAGGCTGTAATATTCCAAAATTTTGTGGGGGAGGATGCTTCTGCACTTCACGCAGAAGTTAGTACAAAACGTAGTGTGCCCATGCTGTGCCCTAGCATCGGCTGGCGCTAGGACTGTTTGTGGTGTACGAGTCGTTCCCACGGCTGACAGCAGGACTGAGAGGCTGCGCGTGTTACTGACAGCATCTAGCAACCGTCACCGTCTCACTCGCACCTACCTTATCCAGCCGTCGTTGATGTCTCCAGGCTTCCATAGAAATAAACGCCGCCCTCGAATAGTAGCCGCACAAAACGAGCAGCGAAATAAATAGTAGCCGCGGCGTCTGATCGAAGAAATACGGTATTTGCTGCTTATATACAAACAGAACACGATGTACGTAAGTAATGTGAAAAATGGTGCGACCTATACAGTGCACACCCCACAAGAGACAGCCAGGTGCAATAATGGCAGAAACTGGTTTGCACCAATAATGGCAAAACTATTCTACCATTATTGGCAGAAACTGGTTTTGATCAAGAATGGTACTCTACGGCATGCCCCTTTTTGGGTAATAGTTGAAACTGGTTCTGTGAATAATGTCCCCAGTGAATAATGTCCAATATGTTGACCTTTGCTTTCATGCATTATCCCTACCTTGTTTGCATACTTTTTGGCATGCTATCCCTACATCTTTTTACATTTTTAATGTTTTTTAAGTCTTGTTTCTGTACTTTTTTGATGCTAATCTCAGTTACAGTTAGACCTACATGTAAGCAAGAAGAATATTTCTTTCAAGTTTAACCATAACACCAGAACTTGAAACGGCATTGACAGTTTAGTAGTGGTTCCAGGCATGTAATGATTATGTGTAACAGTATAGCCAGCTAGAACCTGATGAAGGGCCAACCACTCTCCGTACCAAACTTTGTGAAACCAATCAGTTGTCAATCACATGACGACTGACCAGCTGCAGCACAGAAAACTATCATAGCTGCTGGCGATTTCGCTTGTGTACTGGTCTCGCTTCCAGACCAATGACCATGGTCTTTGGTCTGGGAACGAGACTTCGTGTGCGCATGCGTACAAAATTAGAAAATGGCGTCCTAAGCAACAGACAGCAGCCTGAGTGTTGTGAATGGCTTTTGCTGACCAGGGTGAATTTGAAGCTATGAAGACACTGAGTGGTCGTAGAGCTCCATGCTGTGATAAGCATCAGTTTCGTGCTAAAATGATGGTGAGCACTTTAACTGTTTTCGAGTTATCGTTGTTTGAACAAAGTGGTCGTAACGAAGAAAGAAAGAATACGAAAAATGGCACTTTGGCTATCGCACACTTCTGTGTTTAGCTGTCTTCCGTGTGGCTTTTGGCCACTTATATGAGTCTTGCTGATCATAAAGGCACTCAAAGAGGATGTCTGGGTGCTTAAATAAGCTTTTAGCGTATTTGTGGTGAAGTTATACGGCTTTTGCTTAAGTATTGCATATATTGCGCATCGGCGCCATCCCTACTGTACATAGAGAGTCTACCGACTCTCTGATAGTCTGATGGTGAGTAAATAAGTCTTGGTCATTTTGCCCTTCTATCTCGTCTTTGGAGATTGTCTACAGTGGACCCCTGGAGTTGGTGGATTGGTAATTCATGTAGAAGAGTCAAGTGTAGATCTCCTTTCTACTAGCCCATTTCTTGCAGTGGCCTACAACAGTTCATATGGCTTAATTTCAAAGCAAACTGTTGGGAGCACAATCAAATTCAGGTGCGACCGGTGCACCTATGTGAGGTGTGCACATAATATTATCACAACCTTTCCTGGGGTGGTGCACTACACAAGGCTTCACCAAAGAAATCATTCCACAGCTCTTAGATGCAGAAAATGATGAGTCATACCCATCTATATCACGCTGAAGCATTCCATATCCACTTTCAGAGCAACTCAGGTCCATACATGATTCTTTAGAATTTGGAGAACAGCAGTTTCCTTTGAATTTGTTTCCACGCATGGAAGACTCTACATGTACTCATGGAAACAGGTATGTACGTATGTGCACATTTACAGAATGTATCCACAAATTTAACTGTGTTGCTATAGGCAATATGCGCATTTCTCTGTTTACTAATGTAATCTTTACCATTGACACAGGTGGGACCCTGGAGATCCAGTTGAACATAACTGGATAGAGGAGGAGTCAGTGATCATCTACAAGTTTTCTGCAACACTTAAGTCTGCAGACAGAAAGGCGTACTATCGACCAACCATTGGGTCGTGTTCTTGCAAGTAAGTTTTCAGTTACCCTGTAGCTACTTATGCTGTGTGGGACATATATACATGTGAGATAAGAATGCAATTAACATACTGTTTCTATTTCTATAGACTTGGGTATGATGGACAAGAGGACCAGTTGTTTAATCTGGACAACAAAAACCTCTTCTGTTACGACCTACTCCTCGACTACCTTCACTTGATGGTGGAAGGGCAAAAGCCCCTTGTAGCCTACCTTCGAGAAAGTCAACGCTAACACACCTCTCAGAGCCTGACACAGGGAGCTAGGCTAGCAGTTCTTCGAAGAGCCTGGAATGCTTTTTTTTTTTTTTTTTTTATATAATAATTCTTGTGATCATATTACATGATACACAAAGGACACAAGAAATAGCCATGGGCTAATACAAGCCTGTACCCTGTCATTTAAATTTAGATCTAGTTCTTGATGAAATGGGAGTCCAACTGGAAGTGCTCTTAGTTGTAACCAGGAGGCCTGGTTTTCCACTGTGAGGTGAATAGCAAACATCAGCACCAGTAGGAATGTGCAGGGAGCAGTCCGAGTCAGAGGTCTCGCCAGCACTAGAATCAGAAGATGGCAGGCTTGCACAAACATGTGGTGGAGCTCTCAGTCTGAGCAGGCGTGTTGGCACTTTATGCTGGCTCCTTTTTCCTATTACCTTGGTCCAACCTTCTTTTTCATCACAGACGAACCTCACACCATGAGCATCATCCTTCTGTTCATACTCAACAGCTGTGCATGCATTGAGGTCCACAGCTTGCTCTACACACTCACCATCATAGTCACTGTGGTTAACAAGCAGTGGGGAACACATTGAGGTATTACTATCACTGTGGTCGGCAGGCTGAAGTTCCACCGGTGAGGAAGAGGATAAAGCTGGATGTTGGTCAGCTTGGGGGGCATTAATTGGACTTCCAGTCTCCTGCTTGGCAGTGCTACCGATAGGGTTGGCAGCAGCAGCGTCACTGGTGATGGCAGTTGTACCTGACTTTCTCTTCAGTCCTTTCCGCTTACGCTTCCTCCTGCGACCACCATGCCCGCCGCTCTTGGGCCCATATTGTGCGCACTGCAGGGGCCAAAAGAAGGACACAGAAAACCCGGTAGCTGTCTGCTTGGCTGACCATTGAGCGCTGTCCATTAAAAGTCCTTGCTGTTGCAACAATAGACAGATAGACAGAGGGACCCCAGTCTTTGCTAGGTCCGCATGCAAGCCATCAACAACACAGACACGGATTTTCGTACCTTCCGCCATTTTGATTTTTCTGTTTTTTTTGTAAGACTGCTTGACATAGACTTCATCAACTCCTTTCAGCGTCCGATTTGTGCACAGTATCCTAATGTAGTTGTTTGTGACGGCACAATGCTGGGTTTTTGGACAGACTTCCTTGCTGTGAGTCATCTAGACTGCCAACAAAAGGATATGCCATTGCTTTCTGGGACAACGCACAAAGATCGTGTGCTTGTACAAAAGCCCAAAACACGCCAGCTTCTTGTGAAATACTCTGGTATTACAGGAAGATCAAAAATCCCAAAAGCCTCACACAAAGTGAGTTTAGCTCACTTAAAAGCAAATGTTGCAAAAGAGGGATTTCAGGTTCTAGCAGATCTTACTTACACGCTTGAACTCCAGTCGGACCCGCACATGCCCAGAAGCTTACAGGGTCTTTCTTTCTGAGATAGCTCGAAACAGTCCAGCGTGTGGACTACTACAACTTGGATTTGATAGGGTTGCAGAAGAAGCACTAGAAGTTTTGGAGCAAATATCCTTGACATCCAGGACTCCACGAACTTCCAACAACTAGCTCTCATTCAAGCCCATGCCCCAGTGCTAGCAAATGCCCAAAGATTGATGGTAAGCTCCCAGATGATGTGTGTGGCATCATACACCATATTCTCACCAAAGTGGAAAGCACATGTGCATATCCTCCACATCCACTTAGCTGCTATGGAACTCCCAACACTCATGACAGAAGCTTTATTCCTGCATGGCCTACGATTCGAGGTCCAGCAAAGTATGCAGCAGATAGTACCACCACACCCTGTGAGTTGGATGACTGCTGAAAGGCATCCTACGGTCACCCATTGCTTACACCCAGTATTTTCATAGTTTACTGTCCACACGGAGTGTGCTATGGCTTCACAATCATGCAGCAATCACCGAAAATCATCAGAAATGACCTTAGCAACTTACTTTGAAACTTTTTCCTGGGGAGCATGTCCCCAGACCAAACTACCTGCTGTGTGCTTACGTGCTCACTGGAATGGCCTCACTACTTTGAAAATGCTTCCTTACGCCATGAGGAAGGTAGGCATTACTAGGAAGGGTGATTATGAAGAAAGGGACAATGAGAATGGGGGAGGGGGGGGGCACGGCGAGCGCGAAGCGCGAGGCACGTGACGCTCAGATGTTTAACATGCTCCAGACCTGACAGTCAGACCTTAGCCCAAGTCAAAGTCAATGAGAAGGAAAGAAATAAAGAGTGAAAATAAAGAGGGAAAAGAAAGTGACAGTGACTCAGGGAGGGACTCGAACCCGCCACCTGGCAAATGGCCTGCCATGCTCTAACCAACTGAGCTACCGAAGTCACTCGGCAACTCAGTGGCCGAATTCGAGTACTTAGGCTGAGCAGCCAGGGATCCAGCCGAGGCAGATACCAAGCTGGCATGTTCGATGGGGAGGGCATGGCAAGCGCGAAGTGCGAGGCGCGTGACGCTCAGATGTTTAACATGCTCCAGACCTGACAGTCAGACCTTAGCCCAAGTCAAAGTCAATGAGAAGGAAAGAAATAAAGAGTGAAAATAAAGAGGGAAAAGAAAGTGACAGTGACTCAGGGAGGGACTCGAACCCGCCACCTGGCAAATGGCCTGCCATGCTCTAACCAACTGAGCTACCGAAGTCACTCGGCAACTCAGTGGCCAAATTCAAGTACCATAGTGTCCCGCTAATACGCCCCCTTCGAAAATACGTGCCCCCCCCCCTCTTTTCCGCCAAAGTTCCTGCACAGGGTAGTTTGACTCGTTATAACGCCCCCCCGGTGAGCGTCTTCTGGAACATCAAACTACACGTGCTTACTATACGTTGCAAGTGCGTTCAGTAAGACTATAGTAGTCGGTGAATCTTTTGTAAGTTTTGTGGCTTTTAGAAAAACCGGTTAGATGTTCCAAGTTTTAAGCTGCTAGTTTAGCAAACAGGTTTATCAGTCTGTCAAGGTGTTTTTGTTTCCCTCTGAAGATGTATACGCACGGAACCACGAGTCCTTTCCCATCAACTTCAGAACGTCTTCTGTCACCATTGACGATGCAAGTCATCTTGCTGCCACTCTTGTGCAAGAAATACCAGCAGACTCTGGAAATTTCCCGTGGTACTGACATGACCGACAGTGTTGCCGTTCTTGAGGACAGCTACAGCGAAGTCATCGTGAATGTTATTGACCTTGCGTTGAACTGGCAGCTCTTCTCCGATGTAGGGAGACCACGCAGCTTTGTAAACGTGATGTCCGCGAACAGTACTCTCGATCCTGAAAGTCGTCACCATAGTTAGTTGATAGTGAAAGGCATTGATTTCATAGGGGGGGCTTATAGTCGAGACTAATTGCATCCTCGAATATAAGCCCCCCCCCCCCCCCCCCCCCCCCACTTTAGGCGGGATGTAGTGTACAAAATGGGGGGGGCGTATTAACGGGACACTACGGTACTTAAGGCTGAGCCGCCAGGGATCCAGCCAAGGCGGATACCAAGCTGGCATGTTCGATGGGGAGGGCGCGGCGAGCGCGAAGAGCGAGGCGCGTGACGCTCAGATGTTTAACATGCTCCAGACCTGATAGTCAGACCTTAGCCCAAGTCAAAGTAGTTGTGTATCGACTAACTGATAGCAGCCAGGTAGACAACCAGGTAGACAACCACACTGCTGGCATACGACAATGCACTCATTTGTCCTGCCTGTTGGCTTAAGTACCCAACACAAGAACTGAGGGCACGGCATGCTTGGGTCCTAGATTAGTATGCATAGCTATTGACCCTGAACGACTTGGACTGGCTTGTGTGCCTTTTACATAGAAGTAGCTTCCAATGTCACCGTAGTGTGGGTGTGAAGCTTAGCTTGCATTTCAGCCATATTGGGGGGTGAACCTGAGAGTCGCTACTTGACTTGAATTCGAACTAACCTCCTCTTCGGGCCTAGGAATGAGGCTGGACTTGAACATGCTAGAATTTCATGCCAAGAAATTTATATAAATAATTAAATTAATGCATCAATCTGTCCTGCTAGGGCAGCTACTACGGCTTAGTCTCACGTAGCCAGACTCTCGTGGGGTCTGGCTACTCTAGAGTACGATCGCATTGTGGGCCGCCCGATAAAAAAATTTGCCTTCCGTTCCTTTCTGTTTTTTCCGTGTTTTCCAGTTCCCCAAAATCCAAGTGGTATTTGTGCTCCCAAAATGATCTTTGCAAGTGATTTCAGATCATATAATTTCAAAAAAAATATGTTGAGGGGCATGCCCTCGGACCAGACCCACCTAGCAGCGGCATGCTTTGCATGCCGGCATTTGATCATTCAGCCCCAGTTTCTGCTGACCTTGGGCTCAAGTAGTCTCGCAAGCCACACCCTTCGCAGGAGAGAGGAAGGGTCTGGTCACGCTGCAACTACCGAGTTGTCGCCGAGGAACGCAATTATCGAACATTGCGGTTAGGTAATAAGATGCTGACATCCGCTAAACACATTGTGACGTAATTGTACTCCATGGCAACAGATGCGATCTACGAAGAGCGCGGATCTGATTGGTCACGACAAGTTTCTGTCGTGGCGACAACTCGATGGTTGCAGCGTGACCAGACCCTTCCTCTCTCTGCAAAGGGTATGGCTTGCGAGACTAGGGCTCAAGTTCAAAGCACTAATTCCTAGTGTACTTAGAAGTCACTCACACGCTAAAACTAACCTGTAGGTAATTGGTTTCAAAAAGGTAGTAACTTAGTCACGCGGAGTCAGACGCTCACTCTTCCGCTTTTCGTGTGAGTCTGGTTCCGCGAGACTACCAAATCAGGCACACATGTTGTTCCCAGGCTAGTCTCGCGGAGCCAGACTCTCACACGAAAAGCGGGAGAGAGTCTGCCCCCGCGAGACTATTCCCAGGCCCTGCTTTCCGTCGCTCGCGATCGGGAACCTAGGAACGAGGCTACATGTAACCACAAACAAACCTCGCTAGAGGAAATCTCCTGGGCTGAAGTTTTGATGGCCACGGTCACGCCCCTCGACTTCCATCTGCCTTTGTACACCGTTGCAAATCTTCCTACTCCCACCTGATCCTCAAACACCAGATCGCTGTACTCAATCGTAGTCATCTATTTCGTTGTAGGCCTGCTAAGTCGGAGACAATCAAGTTGAACGGGTGCGACGTTGCTATTTACCTAATAGTATTTTTTTCCTCCTACAAACTGACTTTGAGACAGTAATCTCGTCCACAAAGGCGTCGAGGCGTGGGTTGCGGCACCATACAAATACCTAAGTAGTGCTGCGGTCGGCCGTCATTATTCTACGGAACGGAACGGAACAGTTCCGTCACATTATTTCACGGAACGGAACAGGTTCGTGCTACCGCACACACAACTGCCAAATGTCGCATTGTGCGTTGAAATGCTCTAGTTACCGGCCGTGATACTGTTTGAACAGTAGGCCCTAAGCAAAGGTTTTTTAAAGTGTCGCGTTGACAAACCATTGAGCCAATTGTCGAGCCTTTTGTAAGAACCGGTTAGTCCAGTTGCTGCCCGCACTCTGTCAACAACCCTGGTTTAGCATGCATGCATGCATGCATCCGGAAAAAACAACAAAAAACAAAAGACAAGTAGCATGCATGAGACTACTGAGTACTTGCCTACGTAAAACCGTTACCGTATTGTCGACTCAGCGCTTACATTTTTACACTTCAACAAACCTTCATTTACCATCAAAATCAAGTACTATGCCGAGCAACTAGAGCAATTCAACGCACAAAGCGATATTGCACGCCAGTCGTGCAAGTAGTATGGTAGGAACCGCGGCTCCGTTCCGTGAAATAATGTGACGGAACTGTTCCGTTCCGTTCCGGTCCGTTCCGTAAAATAATGACGGCCCTGCGGTCTTGGAACGAGACTAGGTTGCGGCGACTCGTTCCCAGGCTCCCCATCCCCCGCTCCGGTGGTACGTTTCCCGAGGAACGTGTGCCCCCGAACACAGTTCCCTGTTCTCTCTGTTAACACCTCTTTATGCTTTCTGCTGGAAAAAGAAGACCAAAGTTATAATATAACAGCAACCTTGATCCACAAGGTGGGGGCCAATCCCTGTTGTAACCTTGTGCTGTTTCTTTGCAATGTTCATTTTTAGTGCTTCCTTCTAGCACTACAAAGGAATCATTCCTTTTCCTCTTTGTTGCACACACACACACACACACACACATAAATGGAGTTTACAGTATAGCTCTCAGTGGTCAGAAGTGCGGAAGGTGGTGGTTCTAACTTCTATGACCACGAAACTATATAGCCTCGTTCCCAGGCCTGAGTACCAGGCTACAACAGACACAAATCTTGCCATCAGAGAACATGCAGAACAACGTGAGTGAGTTGCTGTGTACAGGTTGTGTATGTGGCTTATATGCATGGTGTGTGTGTGTGTACCTGCACAGCACATATGTGTTTGTATACTAAACTGGACTCAGAAATGACCTTAGCAACTTACTTTGAAACTTTTTCCTGGGGAGCATGTCCCCAGACCAAACTACCTGCTGTGCACTTACGTGCGCACTGGAATGGCCTCACTACTTTGAAAATGCTTCCTTACGCCATGAGGAAGGTAGGCATTACTAGGAAGGGTGATTATGAAGAAAGGGACAATGAGAATGGGGGGAGGGGAGGGAGAAAGGACATTAGGGTAGAAAGATGAAAAGGAGTGTGGTCTTTGATTGAACACTTGTTTGCTTTCCTTTGGCCAACCTCCTTATCACAGGTTTTCAGTGCCAGAAACCTGCAAGGTAGAGCATTTGAAAATGTGGAAAAGCAGTGTGTTATGCTAAGGTGCTGCTAGAGGAGGCAGGATGTCAGGTAAATGCACTGTAAAAAGGTTTGGGCTACTTCAACCATATCTTGGGCACCTCAGTTGCATTCCTGTTGTGTGCATGACACATAAAGTTCAAGGAATGGTTACTATTTGAATCAGGATGTAGTTGGGAAGCTTCTCCCTTTTGTTAAATTAGTATCTCTTTTAAGAAAGCCTATTAATCAGCAGTTATGGTAAGGTTTGTTCTTCCTATGCATCTGTCTCTGGATGAATATCTAGTTGCATGATTAAGGTAGAAATGCCAGGAATGTAGCCAAATAAGTCTTCTAAAAGAAGAGACTGATTAAACTACAAAAGCTTCTCAACGGACTTTCAAGAAAACCTGTTTGGTACCATTCCTTGGATAGTGGTCACACTGATGCAACTGAAACAACCTAAAAATTTGGTTGAAGTAACCCAAGTGTTTTTGCAGTGCATGCATGGTGATGAAAAGGAGAAGAAAGGGAGTTTAGCAAGTTTCACCCATATAACTTTTGACAGTGCATGGTTGCACAAGAGAGCAGAAGGGTGTGACAACAGGTATGGCACATCAAGGCATTCAACTGAGTGTGCTCTTAGAGAGAGCTAGCTGGAGACAACTGTACTCTCATGGTTGTGAGTGATACTTGGCTGACTCCTACATGTTTAGGCAAATGTTTGAGTATGAGAGCTTTAAATGAACTGTTCTGGTAAGCATTTTGGTGGTATTCTTTTTAGCAACCAATATGTTTGGTAGGTGAACGTACTATGCTTCTGAGGCTTTCAAATATGCTGTAGTCTTGTAAAAGAGTGCCCATGGGCAGAGCGTCTTATGTACTCACCAACGTGGGGGATGGATGCTCTTTTATAAGTGTTTACGTATACACATCCATGAAAGAGCACCACCTTTGTTAGAAGCAAGCAGTCACTGATAGGTGACACACATTTGTCTACATAGCGGCAAGTTTAGACAGCACTCGATTACATACTCAAATAGTCAGGACCTCTCACTCACTATGCCTCCAGCGATGTTGCTCTCAACTGCTCTAATCCACCACCTGGTGAGCTGTCAGTATGGATCCATGCTGACAGCAAGTGCATGCATTGGGCAGACAATAGTGGAATGGAGTTACCAGCTATAGCCTTCTCCTGTTTGTACTCAACACTATGGATAGCAGTGGCATACAAAGCATGCAGCCTGAACTGCATCTATAGGTTTAGCATGGGAACTTCAACACCTGATTTGGCAAAGGGCAATACAGGCATTTTATATGGGCATTTGTATAGTAGTTGTAGTATTATCAAGTAAACTTTGACACTATGCTGGGCATTTTTTTGGGACACTGCAACTTTTGCACGTGACCTTATCAGTGTTGGTTGTTTCTCTCTCCTGCGCTAGAGGGTAGTCTGTTCAATCCAGCAATCTTCACAGCAGAGCAGCCTCCATGCTGGAGGATGGTAGAGGAGTATCTTGAGATGGTTCACAGCTACCCCTGCCCTCTCTCCTATGTCAGAGGACACCTCTTTAAGCTGTGGTTCCATGTGTATGGTCTGCTGTGGTATTTGGGAATTGTAATGTCGTAAATTGTACTCGGCTATGCCTCATACAACTATTTTTGCATAATTCATGCTGTTAATCCCAAATACAACAGCAAACCATGTTATTACAATATACATAAATTCCAAGCCTTGTGCTAACCACATGTGACCAAACCAACAGAGTTTTGCGAAGTGCTACTCATACCTCAATCAACAAATGGTTTTCTATGTGCCCTCTATTCTGTCACACATCGACTGTACTACCAAGAATGTACCTTTCCAACATGCGCAGGTGAGATTCACCAGGGAAGAACTAGACTGTGTATTCTCGCTAGATGATATTCCGTTCTGGAGGTGCCAGTCTTATGTTAGACCAAGGTAAGGTTAATTGCTTTTGCTCATAGTTCACTGGGACTTTAGCATTTTGTAATGGCCTCACTTCCAGTCTTTCCCACCCAGACTTAGGTCTGCTCAATTAGGAGTAGCCACACAGGAACAGCAGCCTATTTTACCTAGCTTGAAAATTCTTGGCTTGTGGTGCAAAACTGTGTCATTTTGCTTATGTATGTAAGTGACAAAGCTTAGGTGGGAAAGAGTAGCCCACTGTACTGGCCCACTTTTAGTTGTTTCGATACCACAGGTGGCTCCAAATGACATATTGCCTAGAAACTGCTATCGAGCTTTCAAAGTCTTTATATTGTACTGCAACATGTATTGTGTACAGCATGCCTACCTAACTGTTCTTTGTAGAACCCTTTTTTTATTTTGAGCTGTTGCTTCATCTAATGCTTTTGCAGTCCTGTGGAGAAAGTGGATCAGAGCTGTAAGAGGACCCGCCCTCTCTCTAAGAACTATGACTCTACAGAGAATATCAGAAAGAAGAAAGCTGTAGCACCAAAAGGTCAGCTTTGCCAGAGTTGGTATTGCAGAGCTCAGGAAGAGCATCTACTTCACTACTGAAACATTCTTTATCATTTTAGCCAGACAACTACGGTAACAAGAGTTTGTTCTGAGTTTTCAGAACGAAAATAGACTCTCCCCATCTTCTTTAGTGGCCAAAAAGTGGAACAGGTTTCGCAATGGGCTAGTTACACTGTATTGGTAATATTCCTTTCCATGCAGAACAGCGATGGATCACTTGCAGTGTGTGTAAAGTGAATCCTAAGGTATATTCAGCTATGTACCTCTTCTGTGTATTTGGATAGGCAACAACAGTGCTGTTAACAACTAGCAATTAAGGTTCTTGCACGTTAGTTCTGTTGTATGCATACTTTTCCCAGGGACTACGTTGTAACCATAGCCTGTGCAAGATTTGTTGCAGAGTGAATTGTAGAACTGAACTGGTAGAATGCACTGGTAAGGAGTGTGTGATCTAATATCAGTTTGTCAACAGTCCAGCATTAATGAGCTGCTGTACAATTAGCAGCATTTGTGGTAGTTTCAGTCATCCCCAGCTTTGTCCTGGACCTATTCCCCTCCTTGTTTCCATTTGTGCTCTCCTATCCTTTCTCCCAGACCCACTCTTCCAGCTTCTCATCCATGCAGACACACTCTCCTAGCATGTATTCTCCTAGCCTCTCTCCCAGACCCACTCTCCTAGCCTCTCTCCCAGACCTATACTCTCTTAGCCTCTCTCCCAGACCCACTCTCTTAGCCTCTCTCTCAGACCCACTCTCTTAGCCTCTCTCCCAGACCTATACTCCCCTAGCCTCTCTTCCAGACCTATATTCTCTTAGCCTCTCTCCCAGACCCACTCTCTTAGCCTCTCTCCCAGACCTATATACTCTTTTAGCCTCTCTCCCAGACCTATACTCTCTTAGCCTCTCTCCCAGACCCACTATCTTAGCCTCTCTCCCAGACCTATACTCTCTTAGCTTCTCTCCCAGACCTATACTCTCCTACTCTCTCTCCCAGACCCCTCTCTCCCAGACCTATACTCTCTTAGCCTCTCTCCCAGACCCACTCTCTTAGCCTCTCTCTCCCAGACCCACTCTCTTAGCCTCTCTCCCAGACCTATACTCTCTTAGCCTCTCTCCCAGACCCACTCTCTTAGCCTCTCTCCCAGACCTATACTCTCTTGCCTCTCTCCCAGACCCACTCTCTTAGCCTCTCTCTCAGACCTACTCTCTTAGCCTCTCTCCCAGACCTATACTCCCCTAGCCTCTCTCCCAGACCTATACTCTCTTAGCCTCTCTCCCAGACCCACTCTCTTAGCCTCTCTCCCAAACCCACTCTCTTAGCCTCTCTCCCAGACCCACTCTCTTAGCCTCTCTCCCAGACCTATACTCTCTTAGCCTCTCTCCCAGACCCACTATCTTAGCCTCTCTCCCAGACCTATACTCTCTTAGCCTCTCTCCCAAACCCACTCTCTTAGCCTCTCTCCCAAACCCACTCTCTTAGCCTCTCTCCCAGACCTATACTCTCTTAGCCTCTCTCCCAAACCCACTCTCTTAGCCCCTCTCCCAGACCCACTACTCTCCTATAGCCTCTCTATGTACTCTGTCCTCTCTCACAGACTTGTACTCTCCTATTATTTCTTAGTCTCATGCCCTCTTTCCTAGCCTTTCTCCCGGACCTACTCTCCTAGCCTCTCTCCCAGATGTCTTTTCCTAGCCTTTCTCCCGGACCAACTCTCCTAGCCTCTCTCCCAGATGTCTCTTCTTAGCCTTTCTCCCGGACCTACTTTCCTAGCCTCTCACCCAGATGTCTTTCTTAGCCTTTCTCCTGGACCTACTCTCCTAGCCTCTCTCCCAGATGTCTTTCCTTAGCCTTTCTCCCGGACTTACTCTCTTAGCCTCTTTCCCAGACATCTCTTCTAACAGGCTCTCTCCCAAGCCTACTCTCCTAGCTTTCCTCTAAGATATACTCTCCTATCCTTTTTCCCAGACTTGTTGACAATAGAGAGAACCAGTGAGTGAGGCTGTTTGTTCCCTGTATTATCTATAAAATGCATTTAGAGTACTAGCAAGTTGTAGCTCACACAACATAGTGCACCAAATTATTATGGCTTTCTAAATATTCAATTCCAATTAATAAATGTGCTATTCTGTACTGTCTGGTAAGTCAAAGAGCTTTCAGTTTAGCAAAATCGACTGCACCAAACCACCAAGACCACCAGTGTCCCTTTTTCTGTTCTTCAGGTCACAGGTTTTATCGTGATGTTAGGCAAAAGCTTGTAGAGACAAAGAAAAGTGCAAGTGGTGAACCATGCACTGTTGAAGCTGGTGGTACTGCAGAACAGTGTAGTTCCTCAAACACCAGCCAGATGCTAACTGGGAGAGTCTGATGACAGAACATCTTACTTTCTGTGTTCCAGTTTTGTTTCTTGTTCCATTCAATATCCTGTGATTGTTATTTGTGACAGAAATCTAGACAACTGATCTGATAAACTTCACACATTCAGTACATGCATCTTTTACTAGTAGTTTTTATGTGCTCTTGACTGCAAGCTGTTCACATGCTAAATCAAGTCACTTGCATGCTTGAGGTTTGTGGCTACAGAATGACAGATTTTTTCTATAACAATTTTACAATAATGCAAGGGTACACAAATAGCAATAATTGCTAACTTGATAATGCACCCAGATAGAACTTAAGGTGCGGTATTAAGTGTGTGACAAAATAAAGTCTGTTTAAAGGAATGCAATGACTGGCAGTTTTGTGCAGATGGAGGTAAGCTGTTCCATAGGGCGATTGTGTGCAGGAAAGATGACAATTGATGGGTGCTTGTGTGTGTTGCTTGCCTTTCAAGGGCTAGTGTACTGGTGTTTCTTAGAGATCTGGACAGGTTTTGTGGTACAATGGGTGCAATAGAGAAATTTAGCTGTCCATTGGTAAGTTGTTTCTCACCGGGAGCACAGACCTAGGTATGCACTGCTCCATCACATCCAAGAAGGCAGATTTAAAATGCTTCCAGCTCATCTGTGTGTCATAAGGGTTCAGAATATTGTCTAGGTCCATATCACATAGCAGATTGTTGGCCCTGTCAAAATCAGCGTGCTTGTACCTCCAGACTCTGCGTCATGGAATAGAGATAGAGGCCACATATGTTGATATTTCGAAGTTACCATCAATCCAAGGTGGTCAGAGTTGGATAACTGGGGAATGGCAGAGCAGTTAGAAAAAGAATGCAAATTAGATAGAAAACCCAGATCAATGAGATTGGATTGCCCATTTGGAGAAAAATGAGTCAACAACTTGAAAAAGTGAAAAACTGGTCATGAGATCACAAAGGTAAGGATAAAAGCTGTGAGAAGAATCAAAATTGAAGTCACCAAGCAGTACAAAGTTTGATTGCTCAATAGAAAGAAAAATGTCACAAATTATCAAAAATAGCAGGTGGGGAAGAGGGGGGTCTATAGAATACACACAAACACAATTTATAATTATATTTAGACAATGATAAAACAATGACTTCCAGACCAGTGGAGCCATACGAAACTACATTATATGATACTAATGTACATAGCAACTCCGCCACCAAGCCTATTTCTGTCAAGCCTGACAATGGAATAGATATCTCCATATCCAAGATATCCATACAGAGCCAGGTTTGAGCTATAAACAAACAACATCTGGTATGTTCGTAGAACAGAGAGCAGATAGCTCATCAATTTTGGGAAGTAAACTTCTACAATTAAAATACATAACAGAAAATGACCTATTGACTATTAGTCTGGAGGATGCAGAAGTTATTGAGTTTGAATTTGTGTTGGAGAGTGGCCTTCTTGGGTCTCTCCTGGGATTGCCCCTAAAAATGGAGAGGAATTGGCTACAACAGTTGGGAGGGGTGAGCCGGCTCACTTACTGGTACTGGTTGTGTTTGTGGTGCTTGATGGTGTTGCAACTCCACTTGACTGAGAGATGCTAGGTGAATCGGCAGGTTTGTAACAGCTTCCAGGAAGTGTGGTCCGAAACAGACCCCCAACTTGAAAGACATTTTGACGTTACAAAAACAGCATGTGTACATTTGTACCCAAGAGAGCCTGAAATAATGAAACCAGTGAGATAGCTAATATAGTGCCATGGTTCATGGTGGGAATTCAAAATACCAGTGTCTGGATGTTGGTGCTTGTTATACTACTCAGTTTGGAAACAGATTAGTATTGAGATGGAGGGCCTGGGAGTGATACTACATGCCAAATTTCCATGACAAGACACACATATCATAAGTTATTACCCTTGTACTCATGCAGGCCTTCTTTTCCCAGTGTTTCTGTTTTGCAGCACCACCAACCTATGTAGTACTGCAAGCAGCTTAGCTAGTGCTGGTTTGAAAAGATTGGGTACAAATGTAAACACGCTAACACAACCCGAAGAGTAACACAATGCCTGCCAAGTGCTCAGATATATAATTTGTACTGGAGCTATTGTATTGCAATGTGGCATCGGCAAAAAAAGAAAATAGTGGACTGGAAGATGTGAGAAATCCAGCTTTATGGACAGTATGCGGGACAAGTGTTTGGGTCAAATATAGACATTTGAATAAAAGTGCCAAAATTTCCTCATGGGAAGGAAGTATGCAAGCCTTACCTTGAGCTACTCATGGGAAGGATTTATGCAAAACATGCCACCAGTTATACTCTTGGGAAGGAATTATGCAACACAGTCATGTTTTGCATAAATCCTTCATAATATACAACTATCTTCGTAGGAAGGATTTATGCAAAAGTCGAAAAGAGTAGATACCTACATACCCTGAATGGTGATGAAATTTCTCCCAACATTGTACAGTGAACACGCACATTCAACATCATCCTGATTGGTATTGGGCACATCAAAATGGTCTTGCATGTTTATGATGTTTTTCATCGTGTGATCATAATACTGTATCGTAGATAGAAAGCATTTGTTCTATTCAACACTTACTAGAAGAAACAGTAAGTACATCCAAGATTGTCATACCCCTTCATATTGTGTCGTATTTAGTGATGATATTCATAGCCAATTACAAGGACATGAGTAGGTATCTACTCTTTTTGACTTTTGCATGAATCCTTCCTGTAAAGATTGTATATTTATGCAAAACACATGTTGCATAATTCCTTCCCATGGGTAACTGGTGGCGTATTTTGCATAAATCCTTCCTATGAGTAACTCAAGGTAAGGCTTGCATACTCCTTCCCATGAGTACTTTTATGCAACAGTCACCAATGACCGCTCACTGTGTTGCAATGTGGCATTGGCAAGGAGCAGTGGATCTAGTAGGGGGAGGAGCAGTAGCTTTCAGTAGCAGCTTTCGAACGCCGACAAGCCGCTCTGAATGACATAACAAGCAAAAAAAGTAGTCTGTCCACACTTTCGACGCATGCGTACAACGTCAAAATGCGTGGGGCTCTAGAGCTGTCTGCTTTTTTATTGTGGGGGGGTGGCTATCCAAGATGGCTTCTATCGAGTACTGCGATCTAGAGTTTGGGAAGCCGCTGGGGACGGGAGGATCTGCAACGGTGTACAGAGGCAGATGGAAATCGAGGGACATGGACGTGGCCATCAAGACTTCGGCCCAGGGGATTCCCAACAGCGAGGTAACCTTGTTGATTTGCTTGTTCAGGACTTGTAAACAAGGTCATTTATGATGTTGCCTACTGTTTTTACTTATGCGTATGCGTAACTATGATAGCTGTATGTTGTTGTTGTTGTTGTTGTTTTGTTTCGATCAGGGGAGAGTCTAGAATATAGGTACACAATTCATCAATTCAGTGTGCAAAAATGATACATTATACAGCAAAGGGATTATGTTGCTAATTGATTTTGGACTAGCAAAAGCAATAGTGGGTTGGAAAAAGATAACCTTTTTTGTTAAACGTTTGTGCTGCAGTAAGTTAAGCTGTTATTAAATCTTGACCAGAATGTCATTATGACAAGTGGCGAATGTTATTGAAGCACATGTAAAAATGGAATTTCCTAGAAGCAACCAACAAAGTATGAACAGCATCACAATATGCTTACACCATCTTTACATCTTGTGCCATTTTCCTCACCATGCCTTGTACCACTAATTTTATGGGTGCAAAGGATGTTGGAATTGTAATGGTATTTCAACAGTGCACAAATGATTAATATATTTTCAGGGTTGCAGTTGAAAAATATGAAGGTCATTGTTTGTGTAGTTCAAGATCTGATGGGTGTGTAAAAACATCATATTTTTATGAGATTAAATTGCATGAGTTGACTGCTGGAACAACATGATGGTTCACAGCCATAATGAAATGCTAAACCAAACTGTTGCCATCCCCTTCAAGGTTATAATTTATTTAGTAGTGACTTAACCCTCTCTACAGTCAGGAGAGTGTTGTATACCTTACTCATCTCTCTTCAGCTGGAAGTCATGAGATTGGTGGACCACCCCAACCTCCTATGCTTCTATGGAACTGTTGTACAGCCACCCATATTCTGCATTGTAACAGGTTAGCTACTGCTATTACAGCCTACAAGTGTAGGACTGCTTTTTAGTTGAGGTTAACTGCAGAGAGACCAGCTTTAAAGTGAGGAAGCCCAATTTGGTGATGCCAAAAGCTGGTTTAGAACAGCAAGATTACAACATACCTCAGCAACCATAAGCTATTCATCTCTACCTCTACGTAAGCATGCTCACTGGTATGCAGTTTGTATAGAATCTACTTACAATCTACTTACGTAGTGATTGAGAAGGTATTTGTAGACCATGAATACACATGTGCAATGTGTAACTGTCACAGATCATTATCAGTCAGCTATGTATGCACTGGTCTCTGGACATGAATTTGATTTACTTTGCTAAATACAGTTCTGTAAACAACAAAAATTTGTCGGTGGGCAGAAATATCTTTTGGAATGATCTTTTACCTGTAACTTATGTGAAAATGGTTAGGGACTGAACTATCACTCTACTAGTACGCGGATTATAGACTTAAACACTCCAAAGTCCACTAAAACATGTATCAACTACCGATTACAGAGTAGGTTAGACCAAATGAATGTGTTGTTGCTTAAATCTGCAAATAGAATTGGTGCAGGCAACAGAAAGGGGAGTGGCCCTAGTGGATAATTATAAAATGCTTAAAGTACAAGAATCACAATGGTTTTGTTAAACTATAGAATTATGTAGACTCCACCCATCACAAATGGGACCAGGTAGGTCTGTGCAACAACACAATTATATGGTCTGGCCTTACAGTCTCTCTTGAACACGGATTTTGTCAACTAGTAATACGCTAGCATGCTTACCATTTTTATTATTTCTAACAATATATAAGGTCTTGCACTTCCTGTCTGGGGGCCAAGAATGGCTTTCTGTAACCACATATTGCAGAGTATGTAGAACATGGAGCTCTCTTTGATTTTCTTCATCAAAATGACTTTAATGCTGACCGAAACCTCATGTGGGCAAGGCAGATTGCTGCTGGTAAGTCTTTGCATATGTTAACCAAGTTTCCAGCTCTTGTTAGTGGTTTTATTTGATTTGCCTATATAGGTATGAAATACCTCCACTTTGATGTCACAGACCGGGTGGTGATTCATGGGGATCTGAAGTCAAAGAATGGTACAATATCATTCCAGCTTGTTCTGGGATGAGGCTAAGGACCATATGTAGAAACTGTTTGAGCAGGTTGAAATTGCAGGTTCTGAGTACTATTTTATTTCAAAAGCTATACCAAAATCTCCCCAAAATAAGCCCACCTTCGAAAATATACCCAGCCCCCCTTTTTTAATGAAGTAATTGCAAAGGGTGCTTTCTCTTGAAAGTTATGTCCACCTATTTATGCACTGGTAGTACATGCTGTTATGTTAAGCAAGAAACACTGAAGAAGCAGCACTGTGCAAAGGACTAACAAATGAAGGCAGACACCATTTGCATAAGCCATGTGAGGTGGGTGTATTTTTGAGACAAATATCATAATACTTCACTTTATGGAGATGTTACACTACAACATAATACTATTTGGGAAATAAATGCTGACTTATAGGAGATTTTTGTTGATGTTTTGCTGAGAGGGTTTAGTTCTAAATTGGTCTTTATCTCATGCCAATAGTTTAATTATACACTGGCCTTATACCACCACTGTTCTACCTCCAGCTACATTAAATGATGTTACATTAACATGGGTCCAATACTTATTATATTAAAGCATCTGTGCATTAATTGCCCCTTGCAATATACACATTGTCTGTTTGCCAGATATAATGATATTTTATTCTACTCCTCAGTTCTAGTTTCTGCTGACAACACAGTGAAGGTCAGTTTTTTGCATGCATTACACAATCCTATTTGACATTGTACATTTTTAATTTTGCTCTGTAGATCTGCGATTTTGGTTCCTCAAAACTTCGTGATCAGCTACCAGGAATGAGTATCCACACTACCACCAAAGTCCTTGGAACTCCAAGGTGGATGGCTCCAGAGGTATGTATATACCTGTCTTCAGTTGCTGCAAGGAATGCCAACTGAAAAAATTTTTCGGAATTGTTGGTAGCATGGACTCACACAGCAGGCAGCATTTGTGCATGTTTACACAGCTTGGCATAAGTAGACTATATCTGTGCTCTTTCCTCCTTGGTATACTTCATTATGTGCAAGTTGTCTTGTTCAAAAGGTGCTAGAGAACAAGCCCATCTCCAAGCAATGTGATGTCTACTCCTATGGTATAGTGGTTTGGGAGCTGCTTACACACAAGATACCTTTTGAAGATGTGACTGCTTTGTTGCAGATATGCCAAAGGGTGGCAGTAAACAAAGAGGTCAGTAATCACAGTGACTTAGCTATAGGCCTCTCCCTACCTCCAGTGTATTTGCTTCCTGCATGAGATGTTGTCACATTTCCAAACACTGTATAATGTAGAGGATCTGGGAATGGACCTGTAAATAGAGAGACTTGGGAACACTTTTAATCATGATTCTACTAATGTAACCTGCACCCCAAAATGCTCACAGCACTTGCTTGTTTGCTAAAAGGCTTTATCATCATACTCATCTGCCTCAAATGATTCCAGACATAAGTTTACTTAGCACTTCCATCAAGACACGCCATACATATGCAGTACACAGTATGATGTGTGTGACAGATGGCACAACACAAATTTTAGAATGATTACAAAGCTTAACAGTTTCAGCATCAAGGGAGGAGCTAGGCAGGAGTAGGACCTTATCTATCACAATGAGCAAGGCACAATTAATCTCGATTCTATGGTGAACATTAAAATAATCTCTCTGCCACAGATTGTCTATGTAAGTTTCAGTGCTGTACAAGAGATATGATGTAAAATAATGTACTAATTACTATGCTTTATATCACATAGCGGCCTCCTATTCCCGAGAACTGTTCGCCTGCCCTGGCTAACCTGCTAAGGAAGTTTTGGGACCCCAATCCAAGAGTAAGACACAAGTAGAGTTGGTACTAATAATTTAACAGTAGTGGAAATTTCCTTGTTTAAACTGCTACATGCACAGTGGGTGACTTTGCATAACATCTAGGCCTGTTTTATAAGGTTAATGTGGTTCGTTGATTGTTCACATATAAGTAATTGCGCCTGGTTCTCCAACATTGTTTGAAAATGGGACTAAATTGTCATAGTATGGATTGTGGCACTCACTGCTAGCATTCACCAAAACATTGGAGACTTTACTGAGGTATAATAACAAATTGGATGTCTACTGAAATCTACTAAACCTAGCCTTATTTCTAGGCTCTTGTGCAAGCCGGTTTACTGTGCTGTACATCTTCTTTCAGCTTCGTCCAGAGTTTACTGATGTTGTGTCAGAAATGGAGCAGTTGCCGCATATGATAACACCCAAAGGTATGGAAGCAACAAGTATAGGTCTGCTTTCTCTACTTCAAGATTTTGCCTGTTGTACGGGCAATGCACTCCAGGATGTAATTTAAAAAGATTCAGGTAATATAACACACAGGCTAGAGGAAGCAATGGACGTCCAACCTGAGCAAATATTACAAAGCCTTCTCAAGGGTAGAGACAAGTTGTCAAGGCAACAAGGTTCAGAGAATGCAAGTTAGGGCTACGTAGAAGGCTTGGATAGGTGAGAAGGGAGCCTGAAAGTCCAGATAGAAAGAGTTCTTGTCAGATCTTCCAAATTGCAGGACCTGTGCATCAGAAGATTACAAATATAGTCACGTTGACAGCTAACTAACAAATGAACTAAAGTGGACTAGCCCGAGAAAGACATTGAGCCATTTTTTTGATGAGCACATTGTAAAACAAGGTGTGTGATACGTTGCTGCTTTGACTGACCCAAGCCAGGAGATGTAAATAGTTCATTTATATCACTGCAAAAACCACTCAGTTAAAATAACTCCTGAGTGGGTTACTCAGGTTTCAGGTTTCACTGAACTGGTGAGTACTATGAAGAGAATTCACAAACATATCACAATCCATCATCCCCCTCACACTTCCATTAGCTTGCAAAGTGCTACTACAGACGCTTGTCTGTGGTAGCTCTTTGCTTCTTAATAAAGCCTGATAGAATTGTGAGAGGATGATGGATGGTGATTACAGTGTTTAAATTTTCTTCATAGTATATACTCACCAGTTCAATTAACTTGAAACTTGAGTAACCACTCTGTGAGGTTACTTTAACCAAGTAGTTTTTGCAGTGTATATAGCTTAGCAAAATACGTGAAAATACTACTCAGAGCTTAAAATCTAAATTGCAGCTGAATGGTGGTGTGTTTTTTAGTAGTTCGAGGGGCTTATTAGCTCACTGTTATGCCTTAATCATAGTAGTTTTCTGTGGCTCCATGTTCTGGATTTGCTTGCCTCACAACACCCACTTGTATTGTTTTTCACATCACATCTTGATTTATCAACCACAGAATTGCCATCCCAACTGCAGAGCTCCTCTCAGATGTTGAGTGTAGAGGTATGTTGGTAGCCTAGTTCAGGGCCATACCAAGCATAGAGTTAGGAGGGGCAGCTGCCTCCACAGAACTTGACTTAGCACTCATTGACTATTACTCTGTTACTGTTCGCTAGTCTCGCAAGCCAGATCAGCCAATCCCAGCGTGGATCACTTTCAGTATGCATGCGCTGTGTGTGATGCTGAAAGTGATTCATGCTGGGGTTGGTTGGATCTGGCTTGTGAGACTGCATGCTGACCAGGCAGAGTCTTTCATAGCCTTCTCCCCAGGCCCATTCGTTTGGTGTAGGCCCTAGGTGGAGAAGTTCCAGTAGCTCAGCAAGTGACGATGACAATGAGCTGCCTGATGAGCCTTTTCTCAAGAAGCTCTGTGTGTATTTCTGTATGCCTCAGAATGCACCAGAATGCACTCAGAACACCTAAAACTACTAAAATTTTTCTGGGGGAACACCCCCCCATACCCCCTTAGAGTGAAGGGCTGTCTTTGGTAGCCATGTTCTCTACTTCAGCTAATAAGTTTGCACTCCCTAGACGAAGAAAGTTATGTACGGCCCTGTAGTTCCAATGCCTCCACTTATTTAGTAGTTTGCATTTTTCCTTTTTGTGTATAAGTTGGTTGATTTCCTTGACTTGGCTGATGTGTATTTCTCTCAGACTGAGCATTTGGAAGTTCCAAAGCAACGACCTGTTCCTATGCCAAGAACTCCAAAGGTACAAAGTAGTTTGATTGGAGCACAATTTAACCTGACTAGTTAGGTTGTATATGGCATTACATGAACTTATGCAATGACTGTTTGAAATTCGGTTATGTGCATGTTACACCAGATCAGTTCAACCAAGTGCTGGGAAATTTGGCATATGTGACTTTGACACTGCTTGTGTCTGACTATGGTTTTCAAATATATTTAAGCACCCTTGAATTTTTCGGTTTAAAGGATTAAATTTTGGAGTGTTCAGGCCTTTCATTTAGCAGTATACAACAGAAAGGTGTTGGACATTTCAGATCTTGTACGCAATTTTTAGGTCACTATAAAGCTATGGTAAAGCGTAGCACTGAGCTCTCTGGTAATCTGTGAGCATATTGTGGTGCAGTATAATTTACTAGACACTTTACATTTAGTTTGCCTAAAAACTTGTAGGAGATGTGCTCTACCACTTATCAGATAATGTACAGCATTTCTGCACCTCCCTATGGCTTTATTGGTACTTCAAATTTTTTGCTTACTACTACCCCTTTAGCTACTTTTGACAGGCTAGGTGGTATTCTTAATCTGCACATAACCTGCTACTGAAGAATCGTCTGACATTTGTGTACACTAAGATAGAAGGCTAATGTTGCACAGCGAGCGCTAGCTACCCACGGGACATCTTTCGTCCTCCGTTAGCCCAGCGACGATAAAGGGGCATGGTCAATAGCTCATGCTAAACGCGAAAATTAAAACCGCGAAAATTTCTTTAGAGAGGAAACAGGATTTTCACGGAAATTTGGACCAGCGAAAATTTCCCGCTATACGGTATCTGATGCACCATGCCACATATGTCCTGACATGGATTTGTTCATAATTAACTATGTCACAAGTTTATATGGATTGTACGGGTATTTCAATATTTGTGGTAACTAGAAAACACTGTATAATCAATATTTTTCTTACAGCCTGTCCCCCGACCAAGGAATGCACAGGTATGTGTATGCTAACATTACGTAAACTTCATTCAGCATATGACATTACATGTTCTAAATCCAGTCTCTTGATTTACAACCACCAAAAGTCCACAGATTTAAGATACTTAACTATACAATATTGATTGTGTGTTGTAAGTAAGAAAAGCTTTACCTTTACTTACCTGTGATACTATATGCTATGCTATTATCATTGCAGAGTGGTTCTTTGGCAATGCCCCCAATTCCTTCTCCAAGACGTGGAAGATCTCAACCAAAACCAAATGATGTAATTTTTGTGATGATCATTTTTTGGTGACATAATTACACGCAAGTGTGCATATTCTTAGGCCACTCCAGATTAATTGTTTGCTTCCAACCAACCAAAGCTTTTAAGAGTTCCCTGATAATTGTTATATATATATATACCATCTCAAGCACTATAGCATGAAATGGTTAAAATATTTTTAGGGCTGGGAAATTTATATATGAATGCCTTAGTTTATACAATCATGTAGTAGGCTATTTGCTTGTGGTCATGTTAGGTCAAACAATTAACCAATTATGCACTCATGTTAGACGTGACTCTTTCATGACATGGCATAGAGTATGTGTGAGAAGGCCATGAATATGCATTCTGAGTCTTACTCTTTCCAAATAGTTGGTGGCTGCTGATAATTTGGATTTGTAGCTATCTGTCATTTTTTTGGCAGGATGATGAATCATATGAAGTTGGTTACAGAGCAAGAAGCAATGCAATGCTAGGTGTACCTAGGCCAAGAAGCATCACCGACTCAGTAAATGTAAGCAAAGTATATTTCTTGTTAGCTTGGTAGTTTTGTCCCCAAGCTACAAATAGAAGACATTAACCTTCGTGCTTAAGCTGTATAGGAAGTGGGAAATGCCCTAGTATCCTAATGATTAGTGCAATGTGGGTCAAAGTAATCTGTGTAGATGGCCACTGAGAATAGCTGCTGTCACACCACACACTCTCGAGCTGCTAATTTAGGTGATTGTTAGTGACACCAATGATAAGACTACCAACACAATGCAATAGCTACGTACCCTACCCGGTCTCCAAGTTTGTGGTCCATCACACAAATGGTGGTTACTCATAACTTACAAACTTACCAAAAGTGGATAGTTACCACACTAAACAAAATTTTCATCAATTGCTGAGTGCCTTAGTGTGAGGCTACTAATCTTGCAGTGTTGGTTCTCAGTTGGCAGGGTTTGGCTTACATAATTACACACTAGTATCCATCACACAAATGTCCATCATGCTTAGAATATACAAACATACATCACACTCAGGAATGCAAACATTTATCACGCTTAGGAATGCAATTTGTCCCCAGCGCTGTAGCAGCGCTAGCATTTTCATTGATTCATATGTGGGTCAGCAGAGTGCAGCCAGCACACGCCATCGCCAACAAGCGAAGGCAGAGAGCTAGACACAGTGGAGCGAAAAATAGAGAAGTTGAGTCTGAAGGGCCAGCAGAGCACAGTCAACACTTTGCAACACTGGGTAGTGGATGCAAGTATAGTCATTGTGCTGAACTTTGTTAGCAACTGGCTGGGAAGTGCAGCAAGGTAAAGCAGAAGTTATTTGCGCTATAATCATTCTCAAAACTTTGTTTGCAATTCAAGAGCCATTAACTCCTCAAGATGGCTAGGTCTACTGTACTTCTACCCTTACATAAGTTTATATTTGTAACAGCAACTGTTGTTCATATGTAACAGGCATAATATATGCACAAAAAAAAACAGCATAAACATGCTGCTGTCTGTGTGACAGGGGACCACCCAGGTTGGGGCCAGCAGAGGTGGCCAATATCTAGTCATTTGATTTATTACATCCCAAGATACAAATTAAAATTGAGGAATACGGAATTAATGGCCATACATGTGCATGAAAAAATGAGGAAGCGATGGACATTTAATCTGAATAGATATTGGGGCGTCTCTAATCGCTGGAATGGAATATGGAATGGAACGGTAGAATGGAAAATGGAATGGAACAGTGAAAGTACATAGTTACAGCTAACTCATGTAACTGACGCTGCTCAGTCTAGGTTGAACTACCTAGTGTATCTCTAGGGCTGTTATCTCACTGCAGAAGCTTTATGAACAAGTACAGCATTGCCCACCGTCATGCTTCATTATCCTAGCATGGTACCGTAACTACCGTTGCTGGCTCATCATCAGATGCTTTGTTATTCTAGTCTTGCAAGCCTGACTCTCGAACGAAAAACAAGGGTCTGGCTTCACAAGACCATACTTATAGTCTTCGTAGACAAACTTGAATGTGCTTGATGGGAGAAATTAGTGCTCGATCCTCAGTTTCTTCGCTTCAGTCTTGTCTGTGCACCTCAATCCTCGGTCACACAACCTTAGTAGCAGCCTTCCTTTACACAGTAGTAAGCGTGACTCCTATGTATGGCACTGTAGCTGGTCTCCGGGGACTCCGAGTTCTGACCGTGATACCAGACAAGGAAGAATGCTGCTAACATGCACTGGACTTGCTCATACAGCCTCTGCACGGTGAGATAAGAGCCCTAGACACATAGTAGCTAGCTCAATCTAGACTGAGAAGCATCAGTTACACGAGTTAGCTGTAACTATGTATATTCACCGTTCCATTCCATTTTCCATTCCACCGTTCCATTCCACCGTTCCATTCCATTTTCCATTCCACCATTCCATTCCACCGTTCCATTCCATATTCCATTCCAGCGATTAGAGACACCCTAGATATTGGTTAGTGCCATGGTGCACCTACCCCAGGAATGAAACTCTTCATTCATTAACAAATGTGGGAAAGTGGTGCTAAATGACAAAACTATAAAACAATTTAACCATAAAACATATTAATTAATTAATTAACTCATTTCTATATTTATTTGTTTGTTTGTTTTTCTGTTTGTTTGTTTGTTTGTTTGTTTACCTATCTATCTACCTATCTATTATTTGTGTGTTTATTTGTTTGTGTATCTATCCATCTATTTATCTATTTATTTACTCATTGTAATAGCTTCAGTCATTCTTGTGCTAGAAAAAAAAAAACTGGCCATAGACAATTTGTCTACTTAGTGACTTGCCTGTCTGGCACTTCAGTGATGCTTTCCAGCAACACTAATGCTCCTGTTACTCATGAAACTGCTAGAAAATGAGTGGTGTGCCTCATAAAGGCCTTTGATTAATTCTAGAGCAGACTTTTAACATGTCAATTTCTACACTTTTAGTGAGTGGCCAGTTTGTTTTGGGTCATCCTATGTACATATGGAGTACTACTGTACTTCAGGATATGAATAATCTTCTGATAGGAACTCAAGTTAGTACCTTAATCTTACAAAGTAGATCAAACCAAGCCCGGCCTGGATTGCTTTCAATAATCATCCTGGATTGGGAGTCCATGCTGGGTCAGTTTTCCAAAACTAGTCACTAGGTAACAGAGTTATATACGTAGTTGGAAGTTATTACTTTTGGTTTCTCTCACAAATGGAAGCATCTCATAACAAACCAACTTGCCAAAACCAGAGGGTTACCACAAAAAAATTAACATGTTGGCCAATATGGCTACAAGTTGGTGTGCACCCAGTTCCAAGAGCATGAAACACTTCATCTAGTGCTCAAGAAGGGAATCATCATGACCATTTTGCTTAACAATAAGTATGAAAAGAGAAGAGCAGATTATTAGTGATATACCAACAGTGCTGTCTAGCCAAGTAAATACGGCACTTCTTGAACATAAAGTGTGAATAACATGATTAGCCATTAGAAGAAGAAAGATATACAGTGTTGCATAATGCATGAACTGCATTATTCTGACACAGGTGGCTTTACTTTTACTTACTAACCACTCTGTCTAGTTGCAGGAATATCATAAGCAGGTATTCTTGTCGACTCCCCTTCTCTATTTTGTCAGGTACTTTTGCATGCCAAAATGAACTTTCACTTCAGAGGTAGATGGTGCATGGTAACAGCCTGCCAACACTATAGTTTTATTGCAAGAAAGCTGCAATACTCCTCCAATACCAAAGTGCCATTCTCTGCTGGCCTCATGCAACACAAGGAACTTTTTTGTTGAATAAAACATGGCTAGATTCAAGAGAAAATATACTGTATGTGATAAGCACATCTCACTCACCAGTATTTAGCATATGGCTTAGTTGCTGCCGCATTCAGTAAGTACAGGCATCTATTTACAAGACTGTGTTTCACTCTCAGGGTGAAGTTAAGCCCTCAATAAGGAGCCCCTCTCCAGAGGAATATACTCCAACAAGCAGGGAAGATGATTTGGAAAGTGAACCAGAGGGGGGATTTGTATATGATGACCCACAAACCCTCTCACTTCCACCGGAGTTGCCTGCCATGACCAGTAACCCCCAGCCTTTGCAAGATGCTCATCCTGTCTGGGCTGTATCCAGGGAAGAAGTAGAGCTGTTGGATGATGAGCTTGGCAAGGGTGCATGGGGTATTGTGACAAAGGCATGGTTTCGGGGTGACATTGTAGCAGCCAAACGTATCCATGAAGCATTGAGTCAAGACAACCCAGAGTTTCTCTACAAGGCTGTCCGAAAGGAGTTGGACATTGCTTCCAATCTCCGTCATCCAAACCTGGTCCTCTTTCTTGGAGCTGTCATTGAAGGGAAGCTCAGTGAGTTCATCATTCTGAATGAGCTCATGGATAACAGTCTCCGGAATTTTCTAGCTGAGGGGCAGCTCTCCAGGTCACAAATCAAGTCTTTCAGCATTGACATTGCACGAGCTCTTAACTACCTCCATTCTTGCAAACCCAAGCCACTCATACATCGAGATGTCAGCAGTGCAAATGTATTGCTACAACGTTTCAGCCCAGATTACTGGAAAGCCAAACTCTCCGACTATGGAAGTCTTAAGGCCATTAATCTGGCCTGTACACTATCTCCTGGCAATCCCGTCTATGCTGCACCAGAAGCCATGCATGTGGGAAAACAGTCCTGCAAGATGGATACCTACAGCTTTGGTGTTCTTCTCATCGAAATGCTCAGCCGCCAGCTACCAATACTACAGCTGCGGCCAAAGTTGCTCCAGGAGATTGAGTGGCAAGAGATGCATATGCTGATTGAGACGTGCATTCGAGCATATCCTGATGAACGTCCAGAAATGCAGCAGATCATTAGTTCACTGGAGGTATGTGTACATTACCTTAGCTACCGTAAACTTGGGATAATAAGCACTGTTCCTATTTTCAAATTAGCAGCCAAACTGGGTGCTTCTTTACATAGAGAACTTATGGTAACATGTTACCTGGCAGCTATGATATCTTTGGGGCCAATAGTTGTTAATCCTATGTTTGTAGAATCGCAAAAACCAGAGGTACTGTCAGCGATCAAATTTATCACACCAACTTTTGGTTTAGTTCTTGGAACTTCCTGAGAGGTCTTTGCCAATTTATTGAGAGGTCAACAACAACAGCAAAAACTTCAATCCACAAACAAAAAAAAATTCCTTACTCCTTCTCTCATTTTCTACTGCAATCATGTACTGTTACCGATGTCAGATGTGGCTTATTTTCCTACGATGTGACATTATTCATTGGTTATGCATATGTTGGTTATTATCTCATGCCAATGGCTCACTTTTAAAACCAGATATAAAAGCTGGCTGTTACACCACCCAGAAAGCAAAGTTGAATCAGCAACCAAACTCCCATTTGGGTGATAATGAGTACCATTGAGGTGCCTATTTATGTATGGATGCTTGTAAACATGTAGTTTATGTAATCCAAATAGGTGTTAGGGTACTCAGTCTATAAAAATGTAAAAAAGCAGGGTGTAAGCACAACCTACTTTAGCTTTGAAAAATTGGTGGTAATTTTCCAGTAACAATTACTTCATTTAATAATTCAAAGTAACTTCTTATTTTGCAGCACTTGGCAGAGAAGCGTCCAGTTCGGCAGGTATTTCACATTAGTTCTGACACTATATACCAGTATCCATACATGACTTTGTTGACATTTTCTCATTCTTGCTATGACCTAGCTTATCAGCAACTATGTGGAGATGTAAGTTATCTTTCTCTTCATGCAATACTACCTATAGCCCCATATTTAGCTATACTTTCATGGTTGTTCTGGCATACAGGAGATGGTTTGTTCCTTCAATAGCACGGATTGAAGCTGAAAACAAGCTAGCAACTGAGGTTGGTAGGATAAGACTCACTTTTTCTCTCAGCACAACTTCAGTTTGTGCTTCACTCTGCATTTTAGGGGAAGGAGGGAAACTTTCTAGTGAGACGTTCGACTACAAAGGGCTGCAAGTACTCACTGTCTGTTTTGTAAGTTTCATATTGGCCCTATCCCTAAATAAAGATACTAGCAGCTAGCCTCATTCTCAGATTTGCAGGTACAGAGTCTGGGAACAAGGCTAACCAAATGTTGTAGACTTTCAAGTTAGCACATGTATGAACCAACTTTGGAGCTGAAAGCTTGCTCTGTACAGGAGTTACCCTTGCCCTCAAGCCCACCTGGTTGGAGAGCAACCTGGAGCAAAACAATTGCAAGAAGAAATGTTGCATTACGTAAAGCAAGGCTTTCAACCCCTAACTCTGAGGTTTTCATTGTGTTATATTTATCTGTTGGAATTCTTGCATTGCCTTAACAGTCATAATGACAGAGTGTTGCACTATCGCATCTGGCAGAGCCAGAGTGGTGAATTCTACATTGATGACAATGTCCATTTCCAATCCCTTGAAGAGATGATCGAGTTCTACAAGAAATCTCAAGCAGGTTCATTTTATGACCTTTATTATGTGCTGCAAATGTGGATATTTCATGACATGTATTCTGTTTCATATAACAGGACTCTGTACCAAATTGTGTGAATACATACCAGGAAGCCTAATTCACCAGTCTTCACTTACTGGTAAGACTGACGTGTCTGCAATGCTTATCAATGTCAGATGCTATGCTTATGCTTATACCTTAGACAAATTATGGGAAATCCCTAAAGCAGAATTGACTTGTGGATCAGAGATTGGAAAGGGGCAGTGTGGGGTGAGTGGTTTGATCTCAACATAATTTATATGGGCTTGGAGCCTAACTATTCACAGTCATGGTTGAGCATTTCAAAAAGCTTTAGGCCTAATGTATAGTGCATGAAATTCAAGGAATCATATCTCCCAATGTTATTCTTAGTTACCCGCATGCATGCTCTAGAGGTAGTGTTGTACCTATGATTACTAAGAAGCATTCTCCAGGTATCTGAGATTCATGCAGCTGAGCGTACGTATTTCTAGCTGCAGTCAGTTGTCACCAGTGAAAGTGGCATTGAAGGCCAAAATGCATAATACTCTCCTTGCATGTTGCACATATTTTCTTAGCTAGTAGTTATTCCGAGCTTTGTGCTGTAAACATGATAATATACTTACATGGTGCGGTAGCTAGTAGCTATTCCGAGCTTTGTGCTGTAAACATGATAATATACTTCATACATGGTGCGGTAGCTAGTAGCTATTTCGAGCTTTGTGCTGTAAACATGATAATATAGGTGCGGTAGCTAGTAGCTATTCCGAGCTTTGTGCTGTAAACATGATAATATACTTACATGGTGCGGTAGCTAGTAGCTATTCCGAGCTTTGTGCTGTAAACATGATAATATATGGTGCGGTGTTTACACTTGTCCCTCTGCAGTATGTGGTGGCTGGAGTGTGGAAGGGATTTGGTGTTGCTATCAGAGTAACCAAACAGGATATTCTGGATGAAACTGGGCTGCAGTTCATTGGAGATGCTATTGATATTTTGAAGTGAGTTCAAAGATGCTTTTATCTACTATGCAAGACAAACATAATACCATTAATGCCATGAAAGACGAATTGTACTGTAATATTCGCAACTTTTATTTTCCAACTTGCCTTTCTCCAAGGTGTGGATTCTATAGATATATGGTAGCCTCTGATGTATGCAGTTATCAGTTGTGAACTATTACTGTGTTAGCTTGAATGCCAATGTAAGTGAAGCAAACTTGCGTATCGCTTGCAGTAGATCTGTCCTGTACTGCAAGTAGTGAGAAGATCAAGGGTGGATTTGGGTGGGGAGAGGGTGCTAGAGGGGTCTGCAGCTCCTCCTTCTTATAAGTTCCCTCTGGTAAGCACGGCCTATATTGATCACCAATGAAACTATTAGAGATAGCATCTCATAGATGTTTGAGTACCATTCTCCGGTAGTTTGACTAGTATCCAAGTTCAGAAATAGCTTTTCAAGGCCTTTCAAAGAGAATTTTTTTGTGCTTTGTGCGGGAGTATCCATCAACGTTTGAGTACCATGGAATCAAGGGGTGCTTTGACAAATTATGGGCATTCAAACACCATTTTTGAAGAGGATACAAGTTCAGAAATAGCAATTCCAAAGCTTTCATATTTTTGGGGGGTTTCCTTCAACTGCCTCCCCCCATGTGCCGTATAGCGGCATGCCTAGGCAAGCACCATCACACTAGCCTCCCCACTCCTCTTGTGCAATTCTAGATCTGTCCCTGAGAAACTTTTGTCTAAGTAAATCAACATGGATTGGGGCTTTTCTAGCAGGTGGAGGATAGCACAATTAGTATCTGGTGGAACAAGTTGAGCAATATCTGCTTGTAGATAAGCCAAGAAGTCAAACTATGTGTGAAAGATGATTCAGAAGTTGGTCCACAAGAGTCTTCCTGCATTCCTGTATTCAAAGTCATATGTTCATGGCTGATTTTCCATCACAACAGCTGTCAGTAGACAAAAGTTAGTTGTATATACAGTGCATCCTCGGTTATCCGAACACCTTTGGTTATGGCACACTTGGGAAGTGTTCAGATAAGTGAATTTGTTCAGATAAGTGAAATTCATCCAAAAATTAATAGTAAACATCACATTATATTGTGATGATGCTAGCTTTAAAAAAAAAATTCTCCACAGTCAGGATAGAGCAAACAACATTGGCCTGGTAACAAGCATGGCTTTCTCACTCTGTTGCTGGCCCAAACCAAAAATACAGTGCTCATCTAGCTTCGGCTGCACACCGATCTTCAAGCGTCTTTTTCTTCATGCCCATGTCGGCCATTTTCTTTGAGAATCTTTCAGGATTTGCAACTATAGTCGATCATCTACTTCCATAGCACTCCGTATAGGATCTGTAGCCATGAGCTTGCAAATATCCAGCTTCTCTTCGATAATCAATACATTTTCGGCACTCCGCGTTGGAAAACGCAAGATTTCGCAATCGCCTCAACCCCGTAAATGTGGGTGTGGCTTGTGAAATTTGTGTTCGGATAATCAAGGTTCAGATAACTGAGGATGTTCTGTATTGTATAGGCTGAGATATAAGATTGTACTAATTTATCAACCAATTAAGTAACTCATCATCTCAACACTATATTGAGTTTTGATTACAAACGTGTAGGGAGTTCCATCATGAGAATTTGGTGAAATTCCATGGGATTTGCACTCAGGAAGGCCCTCTGCTTATTGTTACTGAACTGATGCCCAGAGGTTAGTTATCATCCTAACTACATACAAAGTTTCAAACTGTTACTGGTAAACGTATGTTCTCTCAGGCTCCCTAGACAAGTACATCAAGCAACACCAGGAGCTTTTGGATCGAAAAGATGTTCTTCTGGATATGGCCACCCAAATCTGCTCTGCATTGAAATTTCTTGAAAACAGAGGAATAATTCATGGAGATTTGGTACATTGTAGCAAACAACTTGTGTGGTATAGGTTTTAAAATGCAGGAGGATTGAGTGAATACAAAACAGACAAATTCTGACTGAACATTGATAAGAGATTTGAAAACAGCATAAATGAATTATGCGGAAGCTGTTCACTGCAGCACTGTTCCTAGCCATGTCCAGAATTGAGGCCAAAATCAAGATGCTCAGTGTCTGCATATAAAAATAGATGGCCTCCTGCTCATGAAATGTTCATCTGTTCCACACATGCAGGCTGCTCGCAACTGTCTGGTTGGACAAAGAAATGTTGTGAAAGTGGCTGACTACTCCCTAGCTCTTTACACAAGCCCTCGCAAACCATCACGGACAGTGGTGTCCATTAGATGGGCAGCTCCAGAGCTCATTGTGCAGCAACCCATGTTCACCACCAAGTCTGATGTCTGGTCATTTGGTAAGAGTATAGTAATCGCCATATTTGCATGCTCTATCAAATGGCATAGTTCATAAGCCTGTTTACTATCTGTCTCATTTTGTGATGCTTTAATTATGGTGGATTTTCATCCAGGTGTTGTAATGTGGGAACTCTGGTCAGGTGCACAGACGCCCTATCTGGAACTACGCAACCAGGAGGTGAAAGGCAAGGTAAGGACAACATGTGACTCATCTAAATGGTGGTACTTGGTTCAATGAAAGGTTGTTTCTTCAACAGCTGTTGGCTGGTCACCGCTTGGAAAGGCCTGGATACTGTCCTGATGAAGTGTATACTCTCATGTGCACATGTTGGAATTTGGTTAGTGTACACTGTTGGTTCTGTGAGCCACTACAAGAATAGCTCTCATTTTCGTGATCTTATTACTTGCACTAAAATCTTGCCTCATTCCTGGGTTCAAGGCTGGGAATAATCAAGAATGGCATATATTTACTCTATGTTTCCGATTACTCTAGGATGCCCAACAAAGACCATCATTTGCACATCTTCATGAGGAATTCTGTTCACTGAATGCATGTGAAGAGTTTGGTAATATTTACCATGTAGACTTAGCACTTTATGACAATATCATATAACGTCATGCATGTGTGCGCAGGTGAATTGCAAAGGCCACAATCAAGAGAGCTAGCTACAAGAAAGTCCACTTCAACTAGCAGACTTTATTGTGAGTGTGATTTAAATGTTCTTATGGTATTACTTGCATTATGTCTCAGAAATTTATTCAATAGATGAGGGGTTGGAAACTCCAAAATCAGAACTTACTCTTGGGAGTCAGCTTGGAAATGGAGGATGTGGGGTGCGTCAGTAGCACAGTGCTTAGTAGGCCCTTGCCACTGCACATGCATGGCACAGGACATTTCAAGAATATTGGCTATTTGTAATGTACTCCTACAGTACATCGTAGCTGGCACGTGGAGAGGTATGGATGTTTCCATTAGAGTAACCAAGGAGAAGTCCATGAATAAAGATGGACTTCATTTCATGGAACAAGCAATCAACATCTTAAAGTATGTGCAATACGTGCATTTGTAAGTGACGCAAACAATTAACTCAACAATTCCTTCTATGCTTTGTTCTATAGGGAGTTTCAGCATGAAAAACTTCTGAAGCTCTATGGTATCTGCTCTCAAGAAGGACCAGTTCTCTATATCATCACAGAACTGCTGACCAATGGTACACATTTATATTTATGTGCTCAAATCTAGTGATCTTGGTCTTTGCATTTGCATCTATGCATGCAACTCATTTGATGTGAACTCCTGTAAAAAGGTCTAGCTGGTACAAAAATGAGGTTGCTTAGTAACCGCAATCGTGGACATACACTGTAACGTGTGTTATTAGTCCTGCGCAGTGATATCGGTACAAAACTAATTCTCATTATCAATTCTAACTGTGTATTACCTTCCAACATTGGTCACTTACAGCTATAGTAACTAGTGATAGCCAATAACTGTATTTGTTTACAAGAATGTTTGCCCAACATGAATTGCTGAGTAAATATTCAAAATCTGTAATTCATTTTCACTTCCAGGTCCCTTGAATGTTTATCTCAGTGAGCACCGTGTACTTGTTGAGAAGGTGGAGGTACTTCTGGATATGGCCACCCAGATTTGCTCTGCAATGAAGTTCCTGGAGTCCAAAGAGATTGTTCACACAGATGTGGTATGTTTTTGGCAAAAGTACTTTCATGCTTATTGAACAGCTTCTAAGATTGAACTATCTTATTCTACTGCATAGGCTGCTCGCAATTGCCTTGTTGGTGACAGAAACATTATCAAGCTGGCTGACTTCTCACTACCCCTGTTTACTAGTGAGCGTACCACATCATCAAGCTGTGTACCCATTCGATGGGCAGCCCCTGAGATCCTTAAAGGGGGCCAGCCCAGTATCAAGTCTGACATTTGGTCTTTTGGTGAGTACTGTCCTTCCACAAGCTGGAAGGGTTACATGTACTACTTGACTGACCAATACATTTCAGGTGTCTTATTGTGGGAACTGTGGACTGCTGCACAGAAGCCCTACTCTGGTCTCCGTAACCAGCAAGTAACAGAAAAGGTCAAAAAATACATCTAGTTATGTGGCATAAAATTTGTCATCAGTGTATGATGTTATACAGGTGATTGCTGGGCACCGCCTTGAAAAGCCTGAACACTGTCCCCAGCAAGTGTATGAACTTATGAGAAGTTGCTGGATAGCTGTAAGCATTAATCTCTCTGAAACTATAATTATGTGCAATTGACACCATGAGGACCATTTCTGGTAATATATCATAGGGTGGACTAATGAAATGAAATGTAGCCTTATACATGTGCCCTGGGTATGAATAAAGCTACATTCCTGGTCATCTATCATGGGGTGAACTTGAATTCCGTAAAGTCTGTGGGTATAGTTTTTATACATGCTATCATTGCTTTGCTTGTGAGCCAATTACCTGGCCATTAAATACTTTGCTATCCAGGATGCTGAACAGAGAACATCTTTCACAGCTCTGTATGATGGCCTCAAGTCCCTGGGTACTCCAGACGATATATTTGGTATGAGTATATCCTAGTCCTATACAGAACATAAAAGGGAACGTAAGGTTTATACATTCATATGGATGCAACACATGGTATCATTCTTCAGGAGTAGTGACAGGATACAGAAGGGCTTCTTCAAAGCCAACTCCAAAGCATTCTTCGATTGCTGTCCTTTATGGTAAATTAGTGTTTTAGAGTGCACTTAGATGTAGGATTGTATTGAATGACACTATTATTTGGCAACAGACAGTGCACTTGAAATCCCCAAGCCACAGCTGAAATTTGGTAGAGAGCTTGCAAGTGGAAAATTTGGAGTAAGTGATGAAATTATCAGACCTTACTGAATGGTGTTAATTATTATCACCTGCACAACCTCCAATAGTATGTGATGTCTGGAGAGTGGAAGGGTAGGGAGGTAGCCATTCGAGTAGCAAATGACAATGCTATGACTGAGGATGGACTTGAGTTCGTAGAAGAAGCAGTTACAGCCATGAAGTATGTGTCAGTGGATTGCTAATATTGTTGGAAGTATCATTTTGATTTACTATTCCGTCATGTAGGAAGTTTGCACACCAAAACTTACTGAAGCTTTGTGGACTTTGCACTCGGGAAGGTGCATTGTATGTAGTGACAGAACTAGTGCAGCAGCAAGGTATAAAATTATATGCATGTCTGTGTGTTAACATGTGTATGTATGTATGTAGGTAGATAAATTCTATATTTGTGTTTGTCCATTAAATTAAATAAATATAATAAATTAAATTAAATTAAATTGAGGGGGTCAGTTGAAAAAGGGGATATGTGTTTTATAACAACCCCAAAACGTCGAAGGTCAGCAAAATGTTTTCATCGCCCACCAAGATATCAAGGCTCAATTTGAACTGTTCATGATTTCAACTGATAAAATTAAGCCTTGTTACTGAGTAATACAATGAATATGCTTTGTTGACCTTTGACCTTTTGGAGCTAATGAAAACACTTATCCCCTTTTTCAACTGACCCTTAATTTTATCACTGACCCCTACCCCTAAGCTCACCTTTAACCAGTACCTGGGCAGTGATGGACTAAATGTGGGCAGTGAAAAACTGACAAAATGACACAAAAACTGTCATGATTGATTAGTTCTAAAGTTTTCTGGAGGAACATGCCTCCAGACTTTCCATGGATCTAACTTTGGCCCCCACAAATATTCACTCTTCATCTTCAATCAGGGACCCTCCTCAACTACATCAGAGAGCGACAGGAACTGATAGGGAACCAAGAAGTTCTCGTCCACCTGGTCATCCAGATCTGCTCTGCTATGGTGTTCCTAGAGGCCAACGAGATTATCCATAAAGATCTGGTAATTAAATGTTGTACAGAGATGGATAGATAGTTGGTAAGCATCACCATGGTAACAGGTTTTTCTCCATTGGATGGTCTAGGAGCTCATTAGTCATTTAATGAAGATAGGGGTGATGGCTACCAAGTATGTTAGTGCATATACCCCTCGTAGCTTCACTGCTTCGTACTACATGTATATGTGGAACAAGACCTATCAGACAGACAAATTGACAGATGAAGTGACCTATTGATAGGCACACAGAGAAACAAATGGGCAGGTCAACAGTTTTTTATTGAGCTTTGGTTGTTCAATCTGCAAGTTGTAGTGTTTTGTGTTATTTTGCAGGCTGCGCGCAACTGTCTGATAACAGAGAATGATGTGGTGAAAGTGACTGACTTCTCCCTGTCTATGTTCACCTCTGATCGCAAGCCAGCAAAGACTTGCTTTCCTATCAAGTGGTCTGCACCTGAGGTCCTCACAGATGGCTCAGCCTCTACGAAATCAGATGTGTGGTCATATGGTCAGTACATTATATTATCTGTTACAGAGAGGATGTTTCTGCATCACATTCTACTTGGTGGCATTATATGTATGCAAGGGTGATACCACCTTTTAATGTAGGGTACATCGGTTTTTGGATGTGCAACACCATTATCCAGTGTGAAAAATAACTCTTGGTAAACTGTTTCTTACTGCTTAGTTCAGTGCTGTCAGCATCCAGAAAGCATTGCAAAATGCAACTGGCACAATTACTGCATGGCTAATTCAGCAATCGTCCCACTCTTCATTCCCACTTCTTTGTGCCTAGAAGGGCGAAAACTACTTGATGCATCCTGATGTTTATAAATTCGTGTTATCTCCTTTATAGGGATTCTGCTTTGGGAAGTATGGAGTGGAGGCTTAGTACCTTATCCTGATCTCAATCTGCAGAAAGCCGCAGAACAGGTACATTGGGACTGGAGTAGTTAAGAATGTGTAATCCTCAAATACATGGCATATACTTACCCATCACTGCTAAACTGTAACCATCATTGTACACACTGTGATGCTATATGTACTACAGATAATGGCTGGCTGTCACCTTTTTAAACCACAACTCTGCTCCCAGGAAGTGTACCATCTCATGCAGCAATGCTGGCAGATGGTCAGTCAGTCTCAGCATTAAATTGTCAGTACTAGTTTTCAGTATATTGCTTTCTTATTTTGTTCACAGAAACCTGAAGATAGGCCATCATTTGTGGTGCTACATGGAGAGCTAGCTTCTTTGGAGTAAATATTCATATTTTATTTCTCAGTGTAACTCATAGCTACTTTCACATCTCAAGGCTGTATGTTGTTAAAAGTGCTTGAGGCAATGTTTAAGATACAGCCCTTGCACAAGCCAGGGCCTTGTTAAGGTCACAGGGCTTTATCTGAGATTTTGACCAAAAAGCAAGTATAATAGTTTGGGCATGTTTGAAATGAACCCATTCTGAGCAAAGTAGTGAATTCTGCTGAAGTTCAGTTTTTGTAGTACAGTTACATGTAGCTAAAGCAGTATAATCCTATTCTAAAATTTATCTCGTTTCCCCAGTCTATGTCAGCATGTAACATCAGAGGCACTGCATCTGGAATTGGAAAAACTGTATGCTTGATACAATCATACAGTACCTCTGACATAAAAGATGCAAATGCTATTGCTTATAGTATGGCAAATGTGGTGTGAAGCAATACTTCTAACCACCCATGCAAAATGTCACAAAATGTATACTTCAGGCTGCTGTTTTATATGCAGATAGTGTACAATGCAATTGTAGTGAAGGCACCAGCTACTGCTACTTCGATGTTTAATGTATTACAGTTGCTAGAATAAAGTCATACAGCCTGTCTCTCAGGCTGAAGACTATGAACAGTACTTACGTCTGTTACAGAAGTGAAGATTTGCTTTTACGAATTCCCCAGAGCAGTTGTACTGACATGGTCAATGTCAGTAAAGACTGCTCTGGGAAACAATGTCAGTAGGGAACCCATAAAAGTGATCTCCACTCCTTTAGTAGCAGAACTTGTCCAACTTGTTACTTTGTACTGCTCACTATAAAGCTGTAGTAGAGTGTGCAGTGTACCACAACGTATACACTGTATACAGAAAATGAAATGTGCTAAGGTAATTAATCTTGGTGTCACAACTTGTAATTCTCTACATACCCATCCACACACATCCACAGAAATACACACAGTGATGAGGAGCAAGAGCAGTATGGATACATGACAGTCCCTCTCTACCCACAAGCTCCCCCTCCATTGCCCTTTAGAGAATCTGCCCAACCTTTCTGGAAACAAAAGTGTGTGTACATATGTGTGATTTGAGTTTTTCCATTGTACTTGAGTCAGTTTCAATTGGGGACTGTCTGGGTACGACAGTGAGATTGACCAAAAGCTGATGAACTTCAGTTGTAAATTAGACTACCACTATGAAGTTAAAACAAGAGCACGAAGTTATACAACTTATGTTGATGCACCACATGATAATAATTGGAGCATATGTTATGGTTATATAACTTTGTGTTCTTTTCTTTGCCTAATACTTCTCATACTGCCTGAAGAAGAAGAATAAACTCTATTTGAAATCAATTTTTTGGTCAATCTCACTGTCGTACCCAGACAGTCCCCAATTGAAACTGACTGAAGTAGTAATTGAAGCACATTAGCATAAATCTTAATGATATAGGATGCCATTCCAGGTCTGACACTGATGTGTTTCTTGAGCTGTACCATCGATTGGAGCACACAATTGTATAGTGGTAGTCTAATTTACAACTGAAGTTCATCAGCTTTGGTAATCATGATACTGAAATACCTAGGGGACCCAAGATTATGTAAATTTCTAAATGGTAGGGACAATCTGAGAAATGCAACTAATTTTGACAGGTATGTTCAAAATCCAATTTGGCAACTTCAGTGTCAATAAAATTGGCCAATTTCGGCAACAATACACAAAGCCTCTCTCCCTCACTCTCCCTTCCTCCCCTAAGGAACAAGGATGATCATTGTCAACAGAAAGAGGATGAAAAACATGAAAAGGAACGAGAGAAAGAGCGCAAGAAACAGGAGAAAGAACGAGAGAGGCTAGAAAAGGAGAGAAAGAGGAAAGAGGAAGCATACTTGAAGAACAGGCAAAAGGGACTCAAGACCTACAAGGTCAGTGAATGCCCTTCCTTCCCCCATGTCTACTGGATTTTGATCATACGCCAACTTCGAATAGTAGCTGCACAAGTACTTAGCAAAATAAATAGCACTCTCAAGTACCATACTCATGTGTTGTTAAGTGCATACGCTTATACATGTACATATATTTCTACGGAAATGAGCGCCTAACAGTGAAATGAACCTAACAGCAAAGTGCATTCAGAGAGTGTTGCATTATTACACAGTGACCGCACGCAAACCAGTGCTTAATAGCAAATATGCACTTATGAGCAAAAGTGCACTTAACAATGTGCTAGTATGGTGGTAGCGGTGACTAGTGTACCGAGCACGCACAAACACTTGCCACTGAGCAATTGGGCTATTCATGTTCTATGACTAGTTGCAACACCTGACAGTGGGACTGAGAGGCTGTGCATATACTATGGCCACCATCTATCAGTTGTTGCATTGTGGCTAGCCAGCCATTGTTGATATCTTCAACAGCTGAACAAGAACAAAGAGCAAAACAAATAGTGTCTTGCTACAAAAGGTCTGGAGGGGACCTGGGAAAGACAGGATTGTAAGACAACAAAGTGATATTGTCGCATGCACACACACGCATGCACACACACGCATGCACACGCACTTGCACACACACACACACACACACACACACACACACACACACACACACACACACACACACACACACACACACACACACACACACACACACACACACACACACACACACACATACACACACACACACACACACCAGCAATTCAGCCTCCCCAATGATGTTCAGCCTCTCTTTGGTGTTGAAATCTTGCTTGCCCACCCGAGGACAAAGGACCACCTCGGCGTGACGGAAGGAGATATAGCATTCGTGCTTCTCATCTCCCACCCCAAGTTGCCTGATGGACGATACCTCGTAGAGAAAGAGGATGGGACAAGTAAGTTTCTTTGACTGGTTTTCTTGTGTGTGAGTAAGGGCTTATCGAGCAGCTCGGCTTTGTGGTCCATTACGTTTTGTTTTTATTGGGTTTTTGTGACTGCTTACATGGTTCATTCCCCAGATTTAGGAGCACTTCTTACAACTCACTGCTTCAAGCTAGAGCTTGATACATCTACAAAAAAAAGCATATACAGTATTCTTATCTCTAGCTACTGGTACAAATTCACCTACTTTTGAAGGATTCTTACCTTCCAAAAGCCTTTTCCGTGTTTTATCAAAATGTGCACGCACACATGCACACCCGGATCCATGCTTGTCTGATTATTGATAGCTTAAACCTATGCGTTTATTCATGCGACACATGTTTCTGCTCTACAACAGAAATCGCTAATAACTGGAGGTTAGATAGAGCAAGGCTAGCTGCAGCTGCAAACTAAGTTTGGTGGACAGTGCTGCTTCCTGCATATTTATAGGACCTCACCGTCCGTGGATTGGTGGCTTTGTTGACCATCAGATGCTGCCCTTTTTGGCGCTACAGTATCCACATCCCATGATCTAGAAAGTCCAAATTTGGGGTGCACATAGCAGCTGCATCAACCTACCTACTGGATCAAGAGCAATAGCCATTGTTACTTCCGATGGTGTTGTGCAGCTGTCCGATAATGAGGGTCGTCCAATAATTGATTGGTTACTCTACATTGCTATCTTAGCGACGGTTGCTACACCGATGACTATATCAAGCTATTTTCTCTCCGAAATCTGCGAGCAAAAATTTCTGTGCAAGGGATATTGATCACTTCTGTGTCGATGATCATCAAGTAAGGCTCTTAGCTCTCTTGTAGGCTGTAGTTATGCAGCTAGTACTTTTGTTAACACGGAATTTTTTCCCGATTTATGGTACTCCTACACCAAAGCTCATGTCTAATGACTTAAAGTTTGTTACCTCATATCCTACATGTAATATTTGAGACATAAGCTCATTCCAAGGCTTTTACCTCACCTCTATTTGGGTGCAAATATGTCCATGTCAGGTACACTGTAGATAGATGTGATAGATGCAGGGAACAATAATGATAATAGGGAGAGGATTGGAGCCGCAAGTAACTCCAATGCATACTGAATGCAGCATACCATTAACATACAGCTGCTTGTGCAGATAAATACAGCTCCAACAGGAAACCTGAGTGAAAGAACAGACTTGACATATACTAGCTAGACAACACAAATCAGTCAGTATTAGTTTTTTCCCAAATTTTTGTTTTGTTATTTGCACTAAGAATTTAACCTGGCATGCACCTGTTTAATCCAAACCCTCATACTCCATTGGCATGAGAGGCCACATTCTGGGACTTGTCTAATACGTATCTCTAGCTGCCACAGTAGCATGCTAGAGGCATTTGTGCCATTGTGACCCACCTGTATTCATCATACATGTGATAGCTGTATCAGGCCTTCCCCATTTTTTGTGATGACATCTAATGATTTTCTCTCTCCAGTTGGCTATTTGAAAAAGGACATTACACTACGAGTGAGTATGTAGTCAAGAGATTCAGTAGATCTATATAGTCTTATTCAGCATGCCATATCACTTTCATCAGAATAGCAGTGAGCTTGGTATGAAGATCCTGCGGGTTTATGGAGTTTGTTGTGGCTGCTTTATTTTTTTACGATATTTTCTTTACCACCCCCCCCCCCCCCCCCCCCCCCACCTCCCCCCTCTCCTCCATCCTCCCACCACAGACAGCATATCTGAGTACTGCAACGTATGTACAATGTCATTTAGTTTTTGTATGCTTTGCTTTGGAAGGCACTTCATGACCACATTTTCCCATTATTTCCACACATTCATGTGCACACATAAACATCTAATAGTGCTCTTCAAGAGCCCTCTCCCATGGAGAACTACCCTAATCCTGAGGATATCTATGAACGTCTCCCAGATGGTAGGCTTATGCCTAATAATATTCTGTATCCTCATTGGTTATCCTATTTTGCAATTCTTAGCACGTTTCTTACTAGTACATGTAACAGGACTACCAACAGCTCTAATGAAGTAGCCCTCAATGGAAGACATTCCCCACACCCTCCACCTACCCCCAAACCACCCACCCACCCACCCACACACACACACACACACACACACACACACACACACACACACACACACACATGCACACACACACACACACACACACACACATCTTGTTGTAGAGGATGAGTTAGAAAGTGAAGAAGATGACTGGGAGGACTGAAGCCAAGCCACTAAAGTTTAGGAACTAGATACACACTTGTGAAACACAACATGCACAAGAGGACTGTAGTATTTACTTAGTAACATGTAGATCACTAGTCTTGTATGGTCAGTAATTGTAATTGTACTAAACCCACTCCAGTTGATACCAGGAAGTACTCAACTCTTTTGGTATGCCAGTCAGCTGTAGGCAACAGGTTTCAGTAGACATAGAATCTGAGGCTCAACTTGCTTACACTGGACAGGCCCAGAGTAAACACCAGAATCCCAGATAGAATTGAGCTTTGAGGAATTAATTCTCTACCCACAGCCACTATAGCCGGGGTTCCAGCACACTTCAACACTTTTGAGGGACACAAGTGGGGATTTATAAAGGACCCATCGAGAGCATGTGATAGATATCTGAGGTTTGATGTGGGCACACTCATGAAACAACTTGCACCGCACAGCTCATTGAATGAGTGTGTAGATAGAATACAGTTATATATACCTATTTATCAGATAGCAGCCATAGTGAATAGCTGGTAGCTAGTAACCTTAGCTTTTATTTAGTCTGCACCTGTTCAAAACCGTGCTATATATGTTGCACAAGTGCAGATATATCAAATATTGGCTAAGGACCAAAGGCTCAAGCACAAGTGTATAATGTATATATTGCCTGTGTACAAATGCTGTTGTATGATGACATCAAGTTTATTGCATGGTACAATCATAATCATTCCAATTTGGGGAAAGGGCAGTAATCCACTCTGCACTGAAGGAATACCCAGGACAACTTGATTTGAAACTAGTTTTATTACCTACAGACTCACTGCTATAGAGTACGGTAGAGTAGAGTCTGTTAGAGCGCAGGAAAATCAGGTAGAGCCATTGTATAGAGTAGAGTGAAGTACTCGAACCACTCCTTGTGCAAAGCAAATTCAAAGGCATCAACCATCCAGTTGGAACCAGAATCCCACACACCTGGAACCGTCTTGCTGCCGGTCTACCTGCAGGCCAACTATGTTTTCCTCCTTTGAGCAGGTATGGACTCTCTACCTACCCCACTGAACCTGCAGAGATGGCATTACCACTCATGTCCACTCTGCAACTTCCCAACCCACACAACCGCTCACATCCTAAACTCATGTCAAGAAGCTCTAAACCAAAGGAGATACACGTGGCATCATGACTCAATACTCAGTTGTCTTGTCAATACTGTCAAAGACAAACCACCTCCCTCTCTGAAACTCTATGCTGACATCCCTAGTTGGAGGGCCTCAAACTGCCCACCAGCTAGCTACTCGTCTCTCCAACATTACCATGTCCACAGCAAGACCAGATATTGTCCTAATCGAGAATTCCAACGTGATGCTAGTGGAACTTACGGTTCCTTCTAACACCTGAGGCTCTTGCTGCTAGACAACTAGAGGAAGGCAACTAAACCTGCTTACCTTCATCTTATCTCTCGTCTTGAAGACAGAACTTTCTCTGTATCTTGCACTGCACTAGAAATTGGCTCCCTGGGTCACTATTACCAAACAGCAGAGAAAACTATCTCAAAATTTCGATCAGCAAAGAAAATTATCCAGAAACTATCTAAAACTGCTATTTCATGCTCATACCACACTTTCAACTCGAGACTGTGCACAAGCTTGGACTCCAACAAACCTCTTTTTACTTCGTAACCTATCTATACTTCCTATTGTTTCTCTTTTTGTTCCTGTCTCTGATGTTTACACCTAATTTCACTCTCCTGCCTTGCCAAGCCATTTCACAGTCTGAAAGGTAGGCTTGTGTCCTATAGGCTATGTGTAACCTAGTACATTTTATTTATATTTACAGCAATACATTTACATCTTAAGGTAGGACAACCTTGAATCACAAATCTCCGAGTCATGTGGACAGATGGATGGGTAATGTCTAAGTGTACACAAGATTAAAAAAGTTTGTACCAAACTGTTTTCTCTACCTGATAATGCCAAAAAACTCAATTTGTAGTCTCTCAGCTAAAATAGAAATTTGCACCCTCTCCACCCCCAGTCTGACCACATCATCAACACACACAAAAACAAGTAATTTTGGCTATGCTGGCTTTCAAGAAAATTCGACACACCTCCACTCAAACCAACCAAAACTGAGCCCAGTTTCAGAAAGCTCAACTCACCTCCTACAAAAAACTATGTATGCTTCTTCACGCTCACCCCAGGCCAGGGAGCTATGCCCACAAACCTACTCCTTGTCATTGCTCCTAGAATGGAGCCAAGTTACACACATTCCCACTAGCATAAAATCGGGCAGGGCCTACAAGCCCAAAAGTCAGCTTTCTACACTACTTTTGCCAGACAACTGTGTGATGATACCCCTCTTCCAGGATGGCTCTCTGCCTTTCCACCACACTCACAAACATTCAAGCCCACTCAGGCAAGCTTTGCACACACAAATAGCCAACCATCACATTCAACGAGCTAGAAAATCTTCATATTTTTTTATTATTAAGTGTTGGGGAGGATTTCTTCAAAGTTCCGTCCAGCCACATGAAAGTGCCGCCAGACCACTACAAAGGGCCACAGGCCACATCAAAGGGACACGCCCCCCTTGTTGATCCCATGAGAACTTTGTTCTGTTAAAGCCTATACTAACGAAAGGTTTTACCTACTAGCACTAAATTCTTAAGTTTTTGAGCCAAGGTAAACCTGCAGCACTAACCTCTTGTTAGGAGTAGCCACACCAGGACTCAGGAACGGGATAATGATCAGCCTATTTTACCTAGCTTAGAAATGCATCTAGCCTTAGTCATGCCTAAATTTGCTCCAGACCTACAGTAACTCTCCTATCCCCAGACCCATGTTCTTAGCCTCTCCCAGACCTATTCTCCTATTCTATTTACAGTCCTGCATGCTAGCTCTCCTAGTCTCTCTACTCCCCTAGCTTCTCTCTCAGGCCTATACTCTCCTAGCTTCTCTCTCAGGCCTACTCTCTTTATAGCCTCTCTCACAGACCTACTCTCCTAGACCTACCCTGAATGATAGAAAAAGCCAGTGAGCGAGACAACCTGCTCTACACTGTTTGGAAATGATGATGTGAAGTGTTCCGTGAAACATCATACTGCATCAGATCATGGCTTACCAAATTGTTCAACTATTGTTAACTGTCTGATAATTAAGCTTGAACTGCTCCCAGTTAAGCAAACTATGTCAGTGTGATGGTGTCTCTTTTTCTGTTTCTCAGGCCACAAGTTTTACCGTGACGTTATAGGCCACAGCCTAAGAGGGAGAGTGAAATTGCATGGCAAGCCACAGATTGTTGACCTTGCATGCTGGTAGCTACTGCATGCAGGATGGTGCAGATCCTGGCCAAGTTGAGGATTGTTTGGTGATAGAACACCTTATTTCCTCTTTTGTGTTTGGTTTTCCTATACTGTCAGTCTGAGTGGCCCGGACTGAGTCACTGAGTCAGTATTATACTGTTCCTGTGACCATGCAGTATTCATAACAAAAATCTGGACAATCTGATGAAAAATTTCATAATACAATGCAGTTTACACACAGTGAGTGTACATGTGCAGTCATGTTCCATGCTATTCAAACTCGCTCACACTAGCCTGTCTGTGGGGGTGTGCCTAATTGCTAGTCGGGCGGTTGAGCGCTGGAGTCTGGGTGCGCCAGACTTAAACTATATAGAAGATTGCTACGTGAGGAATGGCTACGATTGAATACAGCGATTTGGCGTTCGGGGAGTCGCTGGGCGCAGGAGGGTCTGCAACTGTATACAAGGGAAGATGGAAGTCGAGGGACATGACCGTGGCTATTAAGATTTCTTCCCAGGGGATTCCCACCAAAGAGGTTTGACTTCTAGTCTATTCGAGTGCGCTGTGCCACACATTCATGACTTGAAATGAGTTTACTATGCATCATCGTTTTGCATTAACCAAAATAGGCCGACGGGCAGGGTTCATTTTTACAGGAGTGGTAATAATTATTATGCCATGGGCAATCTAACTTCTTAGTAGACTGCATAATGTCTTTAACATTGCTACTGACTAATATCCGCATGGCCTATCTTCTTCCGTGTGCAAAGTGTATGATATACAATTCATGCTGTCTTGTTTATTACCTAATTCATCTTTCTTCAGCTGGAGATTATGAGATTGGTGGACCATCCCAACCTCCTTCGCTTTTATGGAACTGTTGTCCAGCCACCCTTTTTCTGCATTGTGACAGGTACGTATGGTTACTTCAATATACTCCATCCCAAACAGAGTTTTCTGCATGACTTCATTTTTCCTATTGAAGTTGATGGAGGTGTACGAAGCCAATCGTTGAGTTTACCCCCAACTGAAATTAGATTCATTACTTGTATCTTCAGAGAGACCAAACAAAAGTGAAGATGTCTAACTGTGTATTGGTTCCCAGGCCATACTTTTGTCCTCTGTGTTACGTTTCTCATCTTGCATACAAATGGCTAAAGCTGGTTGAGAGGAATAACTTTAGCATGTTTACACGTAACAGTTTGATCACTACAGACTTATGTACATGTGCCTGGGGCTTGCACATTAATTGAGTGCTTCATACAACATGTTTTTCAGTCGTCCATGTGGGTAGTAGGATTTTATACTCATCTGTGCTCCACACTGACTCTGTCAAGGTAATGCATGCACTTTGATTTGTTTTTGAACAGGCCTGGGAATGAGGCTAGCTTACTTTGCATGTGTGGGACTGGCTATGTAGTAAATATCTTGCAAGTAGCTGGGTATGTGGGACTGGTAAAGAGTAAATAGATTAGCTGAGTGGGTAAGTAGCTAGGTATGCGGAACAATAATTTGTTAGCTTTAGTATGTAACTTGGTATGTAGCACTGATAAGTATAGTTAGCTTAGTAGCTAAGTGATTTTCTATGTGGGACTGACAAGTAATTAGTGATCAGCCTGCTGGCTTTGTAAGTAGTATAGTAAGTTGGTATGTGCATCTCATTAACTTCAGAAAGTAGCTTTAGGGTATATATATCTAAATTTGTTGCCAAATTATTGTCTATTCATTGCAGAGTATGTAGAACAGGGAGCCCTCTTTGATTTTCTTCATCAGAATGAGTTTAACTCTGATCGAAACCTCATGTGGGCAAGACAGATTGCTGCTGGTAAGTACATGTAATCAATTATTTCGTTAGTATCACTCTATTTGTTTTTCTCGGCAGGTATGAAGTATCTACACTTTGATGTCCCAGGCCAATTGGTGATTCATGGGGATCTGAAGTCAAAGAATGGTACAAATTTTGTCCTCATTCTTTGTATACCTTGGTCAATGCATGTGGTGTATATAATCTCTGGCACATTTGACATGTAACTTGTCCTTCCATGGAATATGTTGCCAAATGTCTATACACCTTGCCAAATGCTTGTATCATGGAATTTGGTTTTGCTTTCAATTCCTCAGCTCTAGTTGCTGCTAACAACACAGTAAAGGTACAGTTAGGATACTAACAATGAAAAGAAAACATGCTGCACACTATGTGTGACAGTCAGTCATGTATTTTTTTTTTGTTCTGTAGATTTGTGACTTTGGTTCTGCAAAGCTCCGTGATCAGCTCCGAGGAGTCAGTATCCACACTACCACCAAGGTCCTTGGAACTCCAAGGTGGATGGCTCCAGAGGTACAGTACACCTGTAATACTGCCTTTTTAAGTGATGGAAATGTCAAAATTGCTTGTGGCATGGCCTAACTAGAGGAAGTACATAGGAAGCCGGAACTTGTAGTCACATGCAATCTTTTGGTAATAATTGGCAGAAACTGTGTACCTTCTTCATTTTACTTTTTCTGGGGATACTGCTGAGTGGTAGCTAGCAATGCCTACATAATTGTGAGTACCACCATTATTCTGATAGGTCTAACCTAGCGGAACAAATTCAATTTTTTGAATTTTTGCCATGTGAAAGGTTGCTGCACTAATTACTATGGAGTAAGTTTAATTTAGTAGATATTGCAAAGTGTTCTTACAAAACAAAACGGCTAAATAGCTGGCAGAGGGAGGTTGTTTAATGCACCAGAAGTGTTCTTATTAAAATATGAAGTCACTGCGGATGGCCTTGTAGTGCATCCAGATGTATCAAAACAAGTATGGGTAAGTCATTGGCAGATGGAGAGATGATCAGACGGCTGAAGTTTCTTGCTTGTGGTAGAGCCTAGTACGCAAACAGCAAATCTGAGGTGAGGAGGCTTCTGTGCATGGCTAGTGCTTTTCTTGGAAATGCGTTTCCTTACAACAATGGATCTAATCTAGCGGAAGAAAATTTGGTTCCTGGTATAAGTCTAGAGGAAGCTTGATTTAATTTCCTACAGTTCTAATGATAGTCTCACAAAGCACCACAGGCGTTGTTTTGTATATTTGTGCAAGATTACATAAATCCCAGGCATCTCTTGGCTGAATGACAGGTTAGCTACATATCACACAGCAGAAACTGAGTATTAAGAAGAGGGCTTATCCATGTGGTGAGGATGGAGTGGCTAGTCACCTCATCTTCTTCCCTCTCCATTCATAAATAAGAAAGCAATCGTATGAATTCCTGGCATCTTAGAAAATGTATACCTTATCGCACTTGTATTTGATCTTGCATTTTCTTATTATACAGGTTGTAATTTTCATTTTTGTGCATAGATAATAGAAAGCAAGCCTATCTCCAAGCAATGCGATGTCTACTCCTATGGCATAGTGGTCTGGGAGCTACTTACACACAGGATTCCTTTTGAAGATGTGACTGATTTACTCCAGATATACCAAAGGGTGGCAGTAAACAAGGAGGTTGGTGATTGAGATTTTCTTAGCTCAGGCCTCCTACCTCCCAGTTAATAGAGTGGAGGTATAGTCTTGTTCCCAGACCCTCAGTACAGGAGGGTCTGGAAATGAATTTAGATATACCATAGAGTAGCATCCACCATGTAACAAATGCCCACCTCCTATTTAAATCCCAAGGTTCCTCCACAGGGTTGAGAAAGAATGTAAGGGCCAACCTATGCTGATATGCTATTGCTGACTCAAGAAATTTTGTCAGTAATTATTGTTGGATTCAAATGACCTAAGTATGTGAATAAAGACCAGCATGTAGCTAAGGCCTTGAAATTTCCATTCTAATCGTGGTGTAGAGACATTGTTTGCAGTGGTGGAATGTCTCTCACATGGTGACCTCAGACCTGACATTGGTATATATTAGCACTGAGCCCATGCAGGAAATAGTGTAAAGGCAGAACAAAGGTAATGCAAAGGCAGAGTCATTGAAAGCAAATGAAAGCAAGAAAGAGCAAGAGCAGAATCAGCACAAAGTAAAGAGGATACACCACACTACATAGCTACAGTATCAGTGAGCACTTCAAGTTATCCAAAACTGCTAATTGTTTTTGACAAGACTGAGGAGTATGAGCATTGCTCATGAGCATTCTAGCGTACAAATGGTTAACTGTGCAGAAAGGGTACATACGGTAACAACATTGTAAAACACCCACTTGCGTTCATTCTTGTATGTACCATCCATATGTACCTTTCTACCTCAGGTTAACTTGTACTCTATCTACGTTACCCTTACACCTTCTCAGTTTCCACACTGTACAGCAAAAGTAGTAGGATAAAATTGCACAAACTGAGAACCAAACGGCTATAGATAGTGGGATTGAATCTATATATATAATTATGTGCCCTGCGCATTGGGTGACTTTGCATAACATCTAAACTGATTTTTTATAGGGAAAATGTGGTTCATTTACTGTTCATATACATGTATATGAACAACTTAGACTTAGTAGCCTCATGCTAAGAAACCGTTGTAGACTCAGGATAGTAGGCACCCATTGTAATATGAATATAGGAACAATGATTAATAAAAGACATCAGTCAAAATTATTGCTGATTCAAATTTCTGGCTAATGTTTTCCAGTAGTTATCACTGGCAAGAAGATATGTGATTTGCACATGCTCACTATATCTCTGGTTCTTCGAATATGAGAGGATTAGCAAGGAAAGAAACTCTGGGTGTAAAATACATCATAGCTATTATACTCCTGCACCAACGTTTTTGTTAAGAACTGTCACACTGGAGGGCAATCAAATGGGACAGCCTGCCTACTGTATCCTATTGTATTCTTACGTGCATTTATTAGCACCCCCATTACTAAGTGATTGTAAGCACTCACTTCACAAGCACTGTTGTTTAGTAAAAGTATATTAATATTTTTGTTTATGCAACTGTGCTGCTATGCTTTACATCTCACAGCGACCTCCAATTCCAGAGGACTGTTTACCTGCCCTTGCTAATCTACTGAGGAAGTGCTGGGATCCCAATCCAAGTGTAAGCAATATGTAATAGACCTGCCTCCAACTACTTACTAAAGGCAGTATTAGTTGAGAAGACTACCTAGCCTTGTTCCCAGGCTCCTCTGCTACAGAATGTGAACATTGCAGTCATGAAGCTTCAACCAGGAAGAGCGCTTGAGCCTTGTATCTTTTCTCATGTGAATGACATCAAGGGTAGAAAGGAGTAGAAAGACTTTAATTGTACGTGGGTATACCTTGGGGCTCAGAACAGCAAAAAGCGAAGGTACTGGGCAACTTACTACATGTATCTAGCTAGTGGAGCATGACTTTCATACACACCGAGCACTGAATGCATAGTTGGTTAAACAATGTGCAAAGCATTGCCTTTTTGTTCTGATAATTCTGGCCCTTTGCCAATGAAAAGATACCAGGCTCTCCTATCCTTCTCAATTACAATGATCGCACTGCATTCTAGAGCGGAGGAGCCTCGGAATAAGCATAAAAACCATTATACTTCCTGTTCGTTTAGATTGTCTTTTTCTTTTTAACAAGATCTGGTATACGGGGTTAATTAAAGTTGAATTGAGCTTCACTTAAATACGTGTGCTGATTGTCAAATTCACCAGACTCTTATTTTGGATAATGTGGAAGGGCCTGGTTACACTCCAAGATGTGGAATAAAGGACTAACTATAACATTGCAACCCAAGATGTGAAATAAAGGCCAATGTAATGTGATGTAATACCTAGGCCAGAGGAAGTGATGAACATCTAATCTGAGTGAATATTTATTAGTGTCTTTCCCAGGGATGAAACTTTGGTTCATCATCAAGCTTTCCTTCACCAGCTACACCACGCTCACTCTCTCACAGTGACCTCAGAAAGATTTCGCTTACACCACGCTCACTCTCTCACAGTGGCCTCAGAAAGATTTCGCTTACATGACATCACATGCACAATATGTATAAAATCATTGAAACAAGTATTGAGCCTGCTACAGTGATTCAGGCTAGCAGTGCATGTGAGTGTAAAGCAGGTAAAAGCATGTCTTGCTATTCGTTATGAACTCATATTTGGCCTTTCCCTTGAAGCTCAAAACTCTGTGGGCATCTTGGAGTGTGGTTTAGACTTGGAACAAGACTGATGATGTTAATACCTGCATGAGGACAGCTGACCAACAAATGCATTGGCATACCATAATTGTGAATCCTATTATCTTCCAGCATCGACCAGACTTCACTAGAATTGTTTCAGAAATGGAGAACTTGCAACAAATGAAAGGTATTTAAGTAGCCAGTAGGTTAGCCTCCAGCCCTAGCTTTGTTCCTCTTGTGGTATGAAAAGTGCATTCTTGTTCTGGTATGTTCTCACTTTGTCTACATCACGTTTCACATACTGTTGCTTTGTCTTCTAAGGTACTTATGTACTTAAGTACCAATTTGCATACAAATTTGTGTCATCTTATATATACAAAACCAACAATATTATTGAGCCCATATGTCAAGTAATGAACTGAGACATATTGTTCCAGGCAAGTGCCCATCCTGAGCAAATACTTTAACCATTACAAATTCTCTTGCTGTTGCTATGAATTCTATGATCGGTATACTTTACTTTGATATACGTATAAGAACACAACAGGAAGCATAAATAAAAGTGTGGAGCTAAGTACAATCCCCTGGTACAATTGTACTGCATGTGTGAACAAAATTAATATTATTGTAGGCTAAATGAGTTGTAATTGTGGGCAAAATTTGATGTAAGCAAAGTAGGGGATATTACTCCCTACATACACATAATGTGGGCAGGGAGTTTGAGAGACATACATCCCTAGCACAAGAATTGGCCAATTTCTTGCCAAAAAGTTACAATGCAATAGCAACCACAGGTAATCATGTTGATGTGCAATATGGGTAGGGTGAGCATTCTTCACATCTTGCTATCAACCACAGAACTGCCTCCACAGCTACAGACCACTGTTGAGGAGGTGAGTTGGTAGCCAATCCATCTCAGTCACTATTTCTTGCAGTACCTTCTATTTCTAGGTGGGTGGGTGGATATATGGTGGGTTGGAATGAGGGCCCCAGGAAAACACTAGTAACATACTGTATACCAACGATTGTCATGCAGTGGTTACTGACTTGATAAGATAGCTAGCTTGGCCACTGGAAACATGCATGGTACTGCATAACCATGGCTCCCATAGAATTTACATCAACTGTTTGGCCCTGTATAATAATTGTGGATTAATTCTCAGCTAGCTATGTTATCAAACTTTTAGACTGAGAAATAAACAACGCACCACATGAACACTCGAATGGCTCTTGGTTACTTTTCACTTGGGGGGTAGTACCTGGCTATACCTCATACTTGTCAAGTATTGATACGTACAGCAGGAAACATCATGGCAAGCACTGGTGCTGGAATCTCAATTTACCTTTGCCAAAACTGCTTTCCTGGTTCTTGTCATCACCAACTAGATTTCACGCAGCTATCATGTTGTGACAGCTGCTTCTGTGAAAGAAAGCTACCTCAATAATGCAAGCAGCTTCATAGCACACATCATACTCTAGTTTATTGGTCTTGAATAAGATGACATTACATGTCTGCTATAAATTCCTGACTCTGTGCTATAGATCGTCACGTGCACCAAGATGGACGCCCTACCAGAAGTGCTGCGAGTTGTGATTTCCGAAGCGCTCACTTCTGGAAAGAAGCTGTCTTGGAGTGTCTGGGACAACGGAGAAATAACTAGTGTGAAGCTGCTCTGGAAGCCAGAAGTGGTCGAAGCACCAATTCGGTCGGAATTCCCACCTCAACCGGCGACCTCAATATCGCACCTCGGACCTCGAGCACATATCAAAAAGAAACGCTCGCCTTCTAGCTGGAGAAGAAGTAAACAGCGGCTGAAAAACTTTCTGGAAAAGAAAAGCAGCCAGGAAAGGCAAGAGTACGCCACTGCTGTTATTGGAAGAAGTCAGGAATCTCCGGCAGCTCCAATTAGTGCACCCCAACCGTTGGCACCTCTTCATTCTCAATCCAGTGATGACGGAAAGGATGCGGACAGGAGCCCAGAAGATGCAGGTTTTAAAGGAGGTGATGAACTGTATCAGTCAGGTGACCCTGAGCATGAAGATGACCGCTCCCTTGGTGAGGTACTGCAAGGATCACGCAATATTGTGTATGAGGCCAAAGATGATACAACAGGTGTAAGCTTTGAAAAGAATGGAGTGAAAGAATGGGTGCCAATTGTTGTGACTAACTATGGAAAGGAGCTAGGTATAAAAGAAATGGAGAGATGCAAGAAAATTGTGTACTTTCAGAATGAAAATGGTCCTCAGTTCTCCATAAGGAAAGGAAAATGTCAGTTCCCCACACCAATTGCTAGACGAACTCGTTCACGGCTAAAATCGGAGACACCATAGTGTTACTTGTGTGTTGTGATAACTTTCTGTGTTTGCGGTGTACTGTGTTCTAGTCTCATGGGCCAAAGGTGGCCTGCTGTCCTAGGGACGAGACTTAAAAAGATTCATTCATATACTGTATAGCTAGTGATTATTTTTCACAGGGGTGTATTTTTATGCATTTTTTGTGGTTGAGTGGGACCTGCAAAAACGTTAGCCCGGAAAATTGATGTGACTCATATGAAGACTGTTACCAAACTTTGAGGGCCCACTCTCTTGGTTAAACCTGCTGCTGTCCATACCTATCTCACAAAAGCTAACTCACAGTCTACTGCTTGGGAAACTAGTCTGTGCTGCCAATGAGTGTGTCCATAACTACACTGCACAACTTGACAAACATCCCTGTTGTGGACATCTTGGTGGATGTCAAATGTTTTACTTGTCACAAAAATTAAAGAAAATTTTTTGTAATACTATAATATGGATCTGTGAAAATTTTGTCCCACAAACATTATCCACTCTGGATAACATAGGAAAGCACAGATCCTGGCTTGATTAAACACCCCAGAAATTTATAAAGGCAATGAAGTACCTATACTAGAAATTACCTGCACTGTTCACTTACGTCTGAACGAGATGGTTCTCTACAGTCTGTCTGCCCTCTAAATAGTCGCTGTAAAGAAGAATCAGCCTGCTACTGTACAAAATGCTAACGAACCCATAAGAGACTCTCCGGAGTTGTCCGGCGAATTTGAGATCAGCAGTGCTGAATCCTTCTGTTCAACCAGCCAGTTTCTCGCCCCTGGCGGTAGTCATGATACTTTCGTAATTGCGAAGGCCTCCACACAAAAGGAAGACTAGGCCCTTGTTGCACAAGTTTGCTTATTCGCTTCGTCGTTCAATGTCATTTCTTTCGCATGTGGGGCGTGGCCATCAACTGTAGGGATGTGGTCAGAGTGCCACGCATTCATTTCGCGAAGGAGAAAAAAAAAAACGGAAAGTTGCTCGGAAGATCATTTCAACAAAATTCTGCACCAGCAAAAATTTCCCGCTATACGGTATCTTACAGGATTGAGTGCTTGTACCCAAATACATCATACCTCACTTTGAGAAAGAATCTCGGCTTCTTTAGTATGGAGGCTGTTCAGACCTTTAAATATTTTATCCCACACAACACCAAGAACAGAGGGGTAATTTATCATATGCTCAACATTATGATACCATTGCAGGGAAGAGTCTACTTAGTCTACAGAATAGTTGATTTGTCCTTTCTGCAGAATGATGAATACATTCTAGTAAGCAATGAGGATAAAGCGTTGGGAAGTGAACATACATCAATGAGTGATGAGAATGATGATTTCGAAGTATACGAAACCCTCTCACTTCAACCAGAGTTGCCTGCTGAGAGCAATAAACCCCAGCCTTTTCAAGACGCTCATCCCATCTGGGCTATATCCAGGGAGGAAGTGGAGCTGCTGGATGATGAACTTGGCAAAGGTGCATGGGGTATTGTAACAAAGGCACGGTTTCGTGGTGAAATTGTAGCAGCCAAGCGTCTTCATGATGCATTGAGTCAAGAGAATCCAGAGTTTCTCCACAAGGCTATCCGAAGAGAGTTGGACATCGCTTCCAATCTCCGTCACCCAAACTTGGTCCTCTTTCTTGGAGCTGTCATTGAAGGGAATATTGGAGAGCTCCTTATTCTGAATGAGCTTATGGACAGCAGTCTCAGGGATGTTCTAGTCAAGGACCAGCTTTCCAGGTCACACATCAAGTCCCTCAGCATTGATGTTGCACGAGCTCTCAATTACCTCCATTCATGCAAACCTCAACCACTCATACATCGAGATGTCAGCAGTGCAAATGTGTTGCTACTGCGCCTAGGTCCAGATTACTGGAAAGCCAAACTCTCCGACTATGGAAGTCTTCAGGCCATTAATCTGGCCTGTACGCTATCTCCTGGCAACCCCGTGTATGCTGCACCAGAAGCCATGCATTTGGGGGGGCAGCAATCGTGCAAGATGGATGTATATAGCTTTGGTGTTCTTCTCATCGAAATGCTCAGTTGCAAGCTACCAACACTACAGCTGCGGGCAAGGATGCTCCAGGAGATCAAGTGGCGAGAGATGCATCTGCTGATTGAGATGTGCATTCGAGCATATCCTGATGAACGTCCAGAAATGCAGCAGATCATCAGTTCACTGGAGGTATGTACCAGCATATACGCTTCACCATAATTATGTGCCAAGCCCTGAAAGCATGAGGGTGAGTTCCTTGAAAATCACAGTCTGAACCACGACTTCAGTGTGTACATTTCTCATTAAGCCAGGAATACCATAGGCTCTCTGATTAAGGCATCTTTCCAATAAAGGTGTCTCTCCAATGAAGGTGCCACTAAGACCTGGAAATATTTTTCTTTGCTCCAAAGAGGATACTTACTAGCCATTATAGCTATTTTGGGAGGGTGCCTTTTAATCAGAACTATTATTCAAGCTCCTGAGTACATGTGCAAATGGCAGCAATGATGGCATATTTTAGCATCGCCAATCTCCACATCAGTTTGTTGCATCACTGACTTCAGTGCTTAAATGTCCAATAAGCCAACCACGGAAAAAAAACGAAAGGTTTTGGTAAGTTTGGCTGGATACAGGTGCTAATGCTAGAAGGGCCCTGTCTAAACAAGGTGCCCTTTCAAGTCAAAAGTATTTTTCTGTTCCAAACAAGAGGGCACCTTTGTGGATCATAATTGATGGTGCTTTAATTTTTATTGGAGAGCATGCAGTACAAATTAGATAGTAGGCTATTCAAATTATCTCTGTAGTACCTTGAAATATTAATCAACAGATTTACTGCTACCTCACATCTTTTATTTACAGCAAATACAAGAGAAGTTGCCATTTCAACAAGTAATGTGCAATTAATTCTACACTAGGTATAAAAACGTCTCTGTGAGTTCACTTTTTTTTTTTTTTTTTTTGCTGTAGCATCCCAAGAACTATATCGAGATGTGAGTCCTCTCTCTCTGCCATATGTAACTACCGAATCATTTCATCAACTCATATAATTATACATACTGACATACAGGAAGTGGTTTGTTCCTGCAATAACTCGGACTGAAGCTGTGCAGAAGCTAGTTGCTGAGGTAGGTGTAAGAAAACAAAATCAGACATTGCATTCTATGTACATATACCAGTAAACATGACGGAGCCAATGAAGTGGTAAAGCATAATGTGTGTCCAATTGCAAGTCAGGGTAAGGAATTCAGCAACTGAGTTATGAATTGAGTGTCTTGAAGTCTTTGTGGCTACGTATTTGATCTCCTCACATGAAAGTAAATTTTGCCTCACAACTTGGAGACTTGGTAGGGATAAAGGCAGGTGCACGACTGCTTATTTCTAGGTTGACTAGCAGTATTATAGCCTCTAAGTTCTTCCATCAGGTCTTCATCAGTAGGGGCTTTTTCACCAGTTTTGTGTTTTCACACACTTAATTACAGGGGAAGGAAGGAAGCTTTCTGGTGAGACTCTCATCTTCAGGAGAAAGCAAATTCTCTTTGTCAGTATTGTAAGTTTTGAATCCAGCAACTCGATTCCAGGCATTAAATACCACATCTGCATTGTTTTGCTTCAACAGGCACGACAACAAAGTGTGCCATTACCGCATCCAACAGAACCAGAATGCTGAGTTCTACATTGATGAGAACATCAATTTCCAGTCCCTTGAAGAGATGATAGAGTTCTACAAGCAGTCGCAAGGAGGTAAATCTTGCAAATCCTATGGTGCATCATGAATTATTTATTTCACATTGTGCAGCATGCACTTTGTTTTTAATATAGGACTCTGTAGCAAATTGTGTGAATACACACAAGCTGGACCAGGACATATCATGCACCAGTCTTCACTCACTGGTAATTTTGGGTTGACTGCAATAATAATTATTACTGTTTTACACTTAATCTTTCTTTTGTCATAGACACAATGTGGGAAATTCCCAAAGCTGAACTGAGACATGGGACAGACTGAATTGCAAAAGGGCGGTGTGGAGTAAGTGTTATTGGGGCAACCCTCAGATTTGCATTTCCATTCACAATAGTACACAAAATATTGTGAATGCAGACTGAAGAGTATAAAATGGGGCACACACCTATGCAAGAGTGGTCAGCAGCCACTTCACCACTGTCGTCTCCAGTCACTTTATTGCCACGATTGTTTCCAACACCATGACACCTGAATTTCACACCAAATACTTATATTCAATTGCCATGCGACCAATTGTTACAAAGACTGCCCCTCTGGATCATCTCGGGGCATAGAAATTTCTATGAAGTGGTTACTTGAACTTTTCCTACAACTAAGTATTGCAGGTACTACTACCAGTAAATCTCAGTCCTTTACATCATTAAGGTGCAAGTTGTGAATGTGTAAGATTTGCAAAATCATAAGCATATTTCATAGCCATACACTTGCCCAGGCTTGCACCACAATGTCAATTGTAGTATTGATATTAACTTATCTGTCCCACACTGCAGTATGTGGTGGCTGGAGTGTGGAAGGGACTTGATGTTGCTATCAGAGTAACAAAGCAAGACAGTCTAGATGAAGCTGGACTACAGTTCATTGGAGATGCTATTAATGTCTTGAAGTAAGGATAGTTTACTGTGGTCCACATTGCATTTCACTATTTGCAAGAGTAATGAATTCTTACTTTAGCCACCTATATATCTCTACACCTCCATTCACCCAGGCAATAGTTAATTCCTGATACTCACGTGTTCTGCATGCCAATCTCTCTTCACCCTCCTTCCCTTCTCTTCCTCCATCAACATTTTTGTGTGGTACATATAACAACATGTTGATCACATGGGAATGGTGAGAGTGCCATGTGACCAATTTTTACACAGACTGCCCCTCTAGATGGTCTGGGGGCATGCTTGTCTAAGAAATTTTTATGAAGTGGTTTTGTAATAGCAACAGGTGGAAGGAATTCCCTGGGCCTCAAGGATGCTTTTCTTTGTGTAGCCTTATCACAAACATGGTGGAATTACCAGTTTGCATATCTGCACATAGGGAGTTCTGTCATAAGAATTTGGTGAAATTCCATGGGATCTGCACTCAAGAAGGTCCTCTGCTTATTGTTACTGAACTGATGCCCAAAGGTCAGTCTGAATGTCTTCTTAACTAGATACTGTCATATATGCACAATTTGCAAACTGTGCTGACTAGATGCCTTTCCTCAGGTTCACTGGACAAGTACATCAAGCAGCACCAAGAGCTTCTGGACAGAAAGGATGTGATTCTGAATATGTCTGCCCAAATCTGTTCTGCCCTGGATTTTCTTGAGTCAAAGGGAATCTTTCATGGAGATTTAGTAAGTTGTGATTCTGCTGGACAAGGAAGCCAACTTTGCACAAATACAACAGTTATACATTTAGCAAAATAAGCCAATTCATATGGTAGCTTATGTATCAGCAGACCCTTGGACTACGTACATGGCCCATTATGCCTGGATCTAGGACATTCTAAACCCAAGCTTGCAGCAGTGTCATTGCATTAATTTCATCAAATATGCTAAACAGACCTTTTTCCAAAGCACAGTGTATTAGAAATCCACCAGTTTAGTGTGTTTGTTCAAATGAATGAGTTATAGAAAGTTTAGTGTGTAGCATGTTCTGGTGATAGTGACGGTACAATCCATTGAGGTTTGTATAACAAGTTGTTTACTGATGAATTTCAGGCTTTACAGACAGACATTTCATTTGCATGCAGGCCTCTCGCAACTGTCTGGTTGGTGAAAATAATAATGTGAAAGTGGCTGACTACTCCCTTGCTCTCTATACGAGTTCTCGCAAACCATCACGGACAGTGGTATCTATTAAATGGGCTGCTCCAGAGCTCATTGTGCAGCAACCCATGTTCACCACCAAGTCTGATGTCTGGTCATTTGGTAAGCTACTTGTAGGTTATTTGGTATACTGGATTTATATCACGACCACAAGGAAGGCCTTGTGCTATGAAACTTTAGCCTTATTCTCAGGTCTTCCCACTGTCCAGATTTTGAATGGAGGGGAAGGCCTGGTCCATTTTATCATGTGCATGATGCCAATGTCTACCAATAGGTATACAGATACAGGGGTCCCTGATCAAAAAAGTAGATAGATAGATAGGTAGATAGATAGGTAGGTAGATAGATAGATAGATATATAGATAGATAGATAGATAGATAGGTAGGTAGGTAGATAGATAGGTAGATAGATAGGTAGATAGATAGATAGATAGATAGATAGATAGGTAGATAGATAGATAGATAGATAGATAGATAGATAGATAGATAGATAGATGAATGAATGAATGAATGAATGAATGAATGAATGAATGAATGAATGAATGAATGAACGAATAAATAAGGCCTTGTGCTATGAAACTTTAAAAATAAATACGTAATACCTACACGAATAAACGAATAAACAAACAAACAAACAAACAAACAAATAAATAAGTGGGCAGTAAGTTTTCTGCTTTGGAAATGTTTGGAACCCCAGTGCTTGGACTGAAACTACAAGAAAAGCCATGTTCCCAGGCCTTCCCCATTTTTCCTTTCGGCTGCATTCACAATAATACACAGGACCGGAAGAGCAGAGAAAACTGGGGAAGCCTGGAGGCATTCATCATGTAAATGTCATCAGGTGGACGCAAGGTGGATGTAGGGGGAAGGGGCCCAACCACAAAACAATGCACTGGATCAATCATTTGAGTGTTCTACTGCAGTTCTGGACTCCAGATGTACGAGTGGTTGAAACTACTCATCTTGACCAGTAAGAAAGTCGTTTTCAAGCTTAGTGCATTGTTTTGTGATTGGGTGTCTACCTGACGTCATTCATATATTGAGTGCTCTCAGGCCTTCCCTGTTTTTCGTCCTTCTTACATTCCTGTGTATTATTGTGAACAAAAATGAAAGGAAAAAATGTAGGAGGCCTGGAACAAGGTGAAGAAAAAATCTCAAGCTCATTATTCAAAGACCCCTCTCCCCTCGTTTATGTAGGAGAACATTGGCTTCATCCATGTGATAAAATAAACCAGGACTCCCCCCTCCATTTTTGCATACTGTGTATAAAGGGTGAAATATACCCCAGTACGTATCATCCACCTTCCCTTGAGTATGTTTCACCATTGTTCACAGATCCCATTGTATATATACGTATGCGTATGTGTATGTCGTACTTCATACAGACAATAAGTCACTCTGGTACTGATTTCTCAAGTGTTTCTGTGAAGGTAATATTATTAGAGTTGTTCAGGAAGGGCAACTGGAGTGTGAACACTTACTGAATGAGGGTCACAAGATACATACTCTAGATAAACCAGTTGATTTTAGCATATATGGCAACTTCCTCTGAACTCAAGTGCATGACAAGCTGGGCTTGGTCATATCCATCCAAGGTTGAGCAGGATGCACTATTGCATGTAACAAGACCCTTTTCACACAGCAGTGAAGACTAGTATCATCCATTTCATAAATATGTGATATTACACAATTGTAGGTGTTGTGATGTGGGAGCTCTGGTCAGGTGCACAAACGCCCTATCTGGACCTACGCAACCAGGAGGTGAAAGGCAAGGTAAATGCAACGTGTGGGATTAATCATTTTGCAGCTATTGTTTACTATATACTATTGATTGGTGGGAGTTGTTTCTTCTACAGCTATTAGCTGGCCACCGCCTGGTAAAACCAGAAAAGTGTCCTGACGAAGTGTATACTGTCATGCGCAAATGCTGGAATTTGGTCAGTATGTACTAATGAATGGTTGTCGTCACTTAGTCCGAATACACAGTGCTTGTTACCAGTTGTTTAGTTTTGCTTTCTCTTTTGATCAACAGAAACCTGAAGATAGACCGTCATTTACTGCACTATATGGAGAGCTAGATAATTTGGGGTAAATCTTATCATTTGTTTTGTGGGGTAACCACACCCCAAGACCATAGGCATTGTGTGTACATATATAAGCTTGTATGTCTGTATGGAAGCCAGAGTTGTTTCACAAATAAACAATAAAAACTGAACTTGTATGGCATTTACTCTCTTTCCAACTCTTCTACTTGGTTTCTTTGCTAATGTTATCTTTACAGTAGTGTATGTGAAGCTGAGCCTAAATATGTACTTGTAGCATAAATACTAAGGCAGTATGTTGAATTTACACAAGTCATACAACTGTGTGCATTGAACTTGTATTACATGCTCAGGTTTAATGTGCATGCATAGTAAACGATTTCCTAGTAATAAGATTACATCAAAGCACAAAACCCAGTATATGCACATTTTGTTATGTCAAATTATGTGTTTCATGATTGCCTTGCAGTAATAAGCCGCAGAGATTCTATGATGAAATTGATAACCCTGTAAGTTAATGAAGTGGTTACTCCCTTTCCTCTACTTCCCTTTCTGCATACCCCCTAAGATTGATCAACAAGCTAGCCCTGTATTTAGATGCTGTTAGGTAACACAGCTCTAGCTATAGAGCTAAGCTCATAACATTCCATACTCTACTTTATCTCTCTCCCCATGCGACCTTTTTTTTTTTTCCGAGGCTAACTGCACTCCAAGTGGCAAGAAAATGGTGACTTGAATGCAGGTGGCTTGAATGCAGGCGGACGAATCAGCTTGACCTTCTATAAATGAGTCATTAAGCTAACCCACTAGGTACACATAGTGTGGAAGCCTATCTAGATTCAGGCAAAAGTGGAACAAGGAACAGGGAATCGGAGTTAGGTGCACAATCCAGCTTCTAATAATAAGCATAGCTATTGCACAGTAGATACTTCAATGATAACTGTTTCAAACTGTGCTGTCAAACTTCAGTAAGTCCTCTCAGGCTTGGAAAAAAACACTAAAACATTGGTCATGCATGTGCACTTTTGTGGCTTTTCATTCATTACCATATATATTTTTTCCTTTCCACTGGGGGTATAACTTTTAAAATTACAGGAAATTCCTCTTAGCATACCTTTTGTCTACCAGTGGGTTTATTTACTGATATGCATGTATTTAGGAAGGTAGACAGGAAGATTGCAACAGATGTTAAAGGGAAGATGGGAGAATTAGAGGTGATAGTAGTACCAGACTACTTGTGCACTATAACACTAACTTTATTCACTGCTCTGCATCCTCTGCTATAGGGAAGAAGTGGAGTACGTGCTATAGCTATCTATGACTACCAAGCAGGTAGTACTCTAAATTCTTTCATAATTGTGCAACATCCCAAATTATATAGCCTCCTAGCCTCATTCCCAGGTCCTCCTCCTCTTTGGGACTGGGAATGAGGCAAATAGCCTCCAAGATGACCAACACATGTACATACTTCACACATGCATGCACATTCCATCCACATGTGACACACACACACACACACACACACACACACACACACACACACACACACACACACACACACACACACACACACACAAGTCACACAACTTGTAGATAACAATTAGTGATCCCACCCAACCAATTAACAATCATATCATAGCCTACCTATGACATAATGAGAAAAGGTCAGTCACATGTAGAAGAGAAAGAAGAGAGATCAACTAAAGAGAAGAATCTAGCAGCATCCATTGCCTTCCTAAGAGATAAGTCATAGAAGTATACTTCTGGCATTGCTACTACTTTCATTTTGCTGGTCTGTAAACAAGAACAATAGTTCAAGTACTCATTTGATTCTCAGAGATTGAAGTTAAAGGTCAAATAGCTGTGACAGTCTATAGTCATCTAGCTACCATAAGACTGGTGACTCAAAGCATGTGTAAGATCACATGTAGTGAGCCTACATGTTCCAAGCCCACATGCAGCATGTCCCAACTACCAGACTTAGCTGGACTCCATGTGCATATGGGAGTGGCTCCGCCCTTTCTGTAGCCATCCACAGGTCGGGAGTTTAAAGGAGCCGAAACCTGTGTTTGTGCAAAGATCAGACTGGGAACTCCCCTGATGACCAGCAAAAAGAAAACTGAACTGGAAACAGCAAAACAGTCAAATATGTAGTTACTACTGTGATGATTCAGCATGCTATCTGACACACATGCAAGACCCCCCCCAAAAGGAATACGTAAATATAATCAAGTATCTCATTTTCACTGACTCATGGTGCAATGGACACGTTCCCTGCCACCCTCCTTGTTAGGAAGACTTTCCAAACACACACACACACACACACACACACACACACACACACACACACACACACACACACACACACACACACACACACACACACACACACACACACACATGCACACACACACACACACAGTTGATGATGGTGATATCACCTTTGATCCTGATGACATCATTGAAAACATTGAGATGGTGGATGAGGGGTGGTGGATTGGGGAATGTCACGGAAAGCGGGGACTCTTCCCCTCTAACTATGTAGAAAGGATGTAGTGCCAGAACCTGTCTAGCTAGTGTTAAATGCAACAATACTTTCCATTCTTCACCAGTAAAGAATGGTAGCAATGTGTTACATATACGTACATTTACCTCCTTCAGTGGTACAGGAGATGATTTACACCCATCCCATACTGTATAAGTTGGTGCATTATATTGCTAACAGAGATAGTCATCATGATATGAAGTATGATAGCAAGGTGTATTATAAGAACATTACTGTATATGGATGTAATAAACTTATCAGTTAATTTGGGAGAGTAACTGAACTGATAATGGATACGTAAGCCCATAAGGGCTAACGACTTGACCAGAACTCTATTTCCATTGCACACTTCCATTGCAAGTACACTTCCATTGCAAGTCCACTTCCATTGCATGCACACTTCCATTGCACACTACCATTGCAAGTACAGTTCTTCCATTGCATGCACACTACCATTGCAAGTACAGTTCTTCCATTGCATGCACACTTCCATTGCACACTACCATTGCAAGTACAGTTCTTCCATTGCACACTACCATTGCAAGTACACTTCCATTGCAAGTACACTTCCATTGCACACTACCATTGCAAGTACAGTTCTTCCATTGCATGCACACTTCCATTGCACACTACCATTGCAAGTACAGTTCTTCCATTGCATGCACACTTCCATTGCAAGTACACTTCCATTGCACACTACCATTGCAAGTACAGTTCTTCCATTGCATGCACACTTCCATTGCACACTACCATTGCAAGTACAGTTCTTCCATTGCATGCACACTTCCATTGCACACTACCATTGCAAGTACAGTTCTTCCATTGCATGCACACTTCCATTGCAAGTACAGTTCTTCCATTGCATGCACACTTCCATTGCACACTACCATTGCAAGTACAGTTCTTCCATTGCATGCACACTTCCATTGCAAGTACAGTTCTTCCATTGCATGCACACTTCCATTGCACACTACCATTGCAAGTACAGTTCTTCCATTGCATGCACACTTCCATTGCACACTACCATTGCAAGTACAGTTCTTCCATTGCATGCACACTTCCATTGCACACTTACGTACTGCAAGCTAGTTCTCTTCAATTCTCATTTCGTAGCTACTATACTTACTGGTTAGTCAGAAGCCGGCTTGATGGACTTATGGTGGGATGATGGATGGTTATTATGTTTGTGAACTCCATTAACCCTCAGGAAACCACTCAGGGGTTAGTCTTTCCTTCTTCTATGCACCGCAAGAACTTCTTACTCCAAATCAGTATCTATTAAAGCTAGAGCAGAGGTCTCTGTGTATACTGACATAATGTAAATGTGCTTTTTAATTGACAACCAGTTACCTGAGACTTGCATGGGTTCTGTCTCAAGAATGGTTCAAGAGGGCAGAGTGAGCATAGACATGCATGAGTATCTCTTGGTATTTCACAAGAGTGGAGGTGGTTCAAACATTTATCAAGATCTCTGAGGACCTGGGTCGATTACTATGGGCTGATGGTGAGGCTGAACTGTGCAGCAAATGAACTATACCACTCACAAACCAATCAATGCTGTTGTCTGTTTAGCTAGTCTCACGAGCCACAACGAAGGGTATGGCTTGCGAGACTAACATAACATCAAGCAGTTCAGTCCAAAACTCAGTCCGTAGTCCAGTCCGCGAGTCCAGTCCAGAGTCCAGAGTCCAGTTTTTACATAGACCCGTCCGGGGTAGCCGCTCAGTATGGTGGCCCAGTAGTGCACTCCGACGTTGCGTCCGTAGCGGAAACGCAGTTGTTCCGCATTTTGTCCGCACTATGTCCGCACTACTCCCGTAGTCTTTCCGCACCGTTTCCGCAGCATCTCCGCAATCTTTCCGCATTGTTTCCGCGGTATTTCCGCATTGTTACTACTCCGTAGTCTTTCCGCACCGTTTCCGCAGCATCTCCGCAGTCTTTCCGCATTGTTCCCGCGGTGTCTCCGCACTGTTGCCGCAGTCTTTCCGCATTGTTCCCGCGGTGTCTCCGCACTGTTGCCGCAGTCCTTCCGCAGTCTTCTTTGAGTCAGGAATTGCAGTATAGCTATACACAGCAGAGCGTTTCTCTTGTTTAGGCAGGTTCATTTGAATGAGAAGACTGTGGCCGAGACTCTGAGCGACCAAAGAGTGATGTATATATTCAGCTATGGTGTTGATATAGTTAGTTAATACCTTGTGTCATATAAACCTATGTATACTTTCTCACTAATAAATTCTGTACTGTTTGCTTGGTATTTATGTATACTCACTGGTTATTTCTTTCAAGCAAGTGATGGAAATTATATGCAGTCAACATGATGACTGCATGCATGACTATCAACTTTTATTCTTCGTTATTTCATACCATGCATAATCACATGTATCAACTTTTACATCCATCATACACACAACTGTCCAGTTTGTTATACATCAATTAGTTGCCCCGAATGCTTCATATTCTTTTCATGATCAGTTTATTTACCAGTATCATGCATGCATGAACACAATTTTAAGACATGCATGTTTCAATGTGTGAATTTATAAGGACATGGACTTCAATGGAGGCATGTTCATTGAAATGGGGATGAATCAAAGGTGGAGTTGCTTTCTTTACCGCTTGTACCCACACAGCATGTTCAGCAGCTCCTATACATATATAGCATGGAAGACATGCATGCATGCATAAATTAATGATGTCATCATGCCGGCACTCTTGGTTCAGCTAAATGGAAATGTATCGACACACCCAGACTATTATAGTACAAAAACAACTGCTTCTGTAGTGTGTGGATGTGAATGCCAGACAATATCATACTGCCTTTTCAACACTGTACGCAGAAAATTATAGCCTCATATATATCCATGCATTTGAAGTTAACTAGGTGTACCATATTATGCCTTGGTGGGTCATATACGGTAGGTATCATCCTCATGACTGTTGCATGCAGTTGGCACATAAGACCATGCACACAACTTAATTGTATACCTCTTCTAATACTATGAACTCTGTAAACACTCCAATGAATATCCTCAGCTGATACGACCGTCACGCCCCATGAATATAGAAGTAATCTGTCAACAACCGTATATTAGCATGCGATCTCAAGTTGCAGCACCGCAATTACAACACTTCATCATCACAGCTCTCGCCATCAAACTCTCTTTGGCTAAGCTATGCTCTTCAGATATATAATCATGCACGTGACACCATAGATAATAGAGCGGGAAACCCCGCTCTGTTATATATGGTGACACTGGCAAGCACTTCCAGAAGTTCAAAAATATCCTAGAACTGCGGAAACAATGCGGAAAGGCTGCGGGAACGGTGCGGAAAGACTGCGGAAAGACCGCGGGAACAGTGCGGGGACTAAGCTTCAAGGCGGTAACACTGCGGAGATGCTGCGGAAAGGGTCGCGTAAGGTGCCGGGTGAAAGCCGCATCCGGTGGGTGGAGCTAAGGGCGCGACCTAGATTACATCATGATGACATGTGAAGCGAAGGGCTATAGCTGTTACATCGTGTCATTGCGCTGGCTTTGCATGGCTGTTGTACTTTGACATCGACTGCTGCTTGCTTGGCAATGCCCACAGCCAACTGTTCTGCAGCTCTTCTTAAGCCAGGCTAAGGTATTCAGTAGAGATTTTAATACAAGTAGAGTAGCTCATCAATCACCGGACACCACTTAATTCTGGACACCATCAAAGTGTCGGACAACAAATCTTTAAAGGTTGTATAGCTGCTAGCTGATCTGACCTACTCTAGCTAGACCGTGACATAATTTCTCCTTTCCATGTCCTCGTTCCCCATTTCCCATTTCCTCGTTCCACACTTCCCCTATTTCGTTTCGAAGGCGCGCCATGTGCTAGGGCAAACCACTCCCGTTCGGTTTGCGAGATGTTGTAGGCAGTGTTGACATTGACCCAAGCTGTTTACATTGAGTTGGTTGTAAGCCCCCCTCCAGCGAGCGCCTGCATAGCCGCATGCATGTACGCAAACATTGCCGTGGCTTCCGGGTCGAGAGTACGCTCCGATCGAACATCGGAGTGCTAGCTAGCTATTTGTGTGTAGCGCAGCTGTAACCTATTTGCTAAAATCCTACAGAAACATAGTCCGCAGTTAGGGGTCACTTTCCGAGTACCGATGGTTCGGACAATTGCTACTTTTACAGCTGTGACTGCATAGATCTTAATCGAGTGAGTCTGGCAGTTATCTATCTTGTTTGTCTTGATGATGTGAAGAAGCGTCCCAAGTACCGACGCATAGCGTTCAGCAGTCCGAGAGATATCGTGCTGTCCGCGTGATGGTGTCCGATAACGGATGGGTTACTCTATACCAATGCATCAGAATTCATAAGTTGACATAAAACTCAGCAGGAGTCTATTTGAATTGCATTAAGTAATAATGACCTACTCTGGTACATGTACACATAGCTACTGAAGTTCTTGAGGCTCTCCATCCTGGGGCGACAGGCCTGTGTTTTATTGGTTGGTGATATTGATAGGATTAACTAATTCACTAAGTACTTCCACCTTCTCAGAGACGATAAAAATAAAAACGTGCATGTCTTCTAGTCTCGCAAGCCACACCCTTCACAGAGAGGAAGGGTCTGGTCACACTGCAACCATAGAGTTGTTGCCATGGCAGAAACTTGATGTGACCAATCAGATCTGCACTCTTTGTAGGTCGCATCCATTGTCATGGAGCACAATTATGTCGCATGTTAAGCAGTAGCCTCCTCCTAGCTAAGCAGATGTCCAGCATCTTATTATTTAACTGCTGCATGCATTCGATAATTGCGTTCCTCGCTGACAACTCAATGGTTGTATCGTGACCAGACCCTTCCTCTCTTTGCGAAGGGTGTGGCTTGTGAGACAACATGTATTCCTGATCAAGGAAGTAAATAGTTTTGTGTCAAATAATGGAGAAATTGTCATTCTTACTAGTTTATATCAAAGTGCTCATGTGCATGTTTGGTCTGCATAAAATTGCTTAGGCCTAACCTGACCTGCCTGACTGCTTTTTATGGCCATGTAAGATGATTAGTTTCTCATCAGCCACCTGCATGGATTTCTGAGATAGAATATATCACCGTTATTTCTTTTTTCATATAAGATACTAACGACGTACCGGATAAGCGTAGCAATGAACACAATGCCAACAAACGTGTCTCTCTACTCCACAGCATCGAAAGAGCTCTTCTACAACAGCGTATAATGAGCATTGATCCTCCTGACATCATTTTTGTTGAGTTCTTCGGTGAGAAATATCTGTCGGCTAAGAATAAGCTGCCCACCCGCATTGGGTGCAGATAAAACACTTGATGAGAAACTAAAAATCAACGAACTGTTTGCATCCAACAACCATGTGACTACACGTTTCTTAGGAGTAGTACAGAGAAATGGGTATGATTTATAGCTGTCACTGATAGCAGAAGGCTTGAGCATCAATCAAAGTGGCTACAAGTAGTGATGTCAGTCCCCAGATTACGCTTATCCACAATCTCTGAGTCTGGTGGTTTAATTCAATATTCTTGTCAATAGGATGCTTGGAATATCGGATGGCCAACAAAATCAAGGAGTGTATAATCAATAGTGACAAAGAGTGAACTGTATCAGTGCTCCATTCTTAATTTGCTGGACATATACGTTCTTGACAAGGAATTTGAGTCAAAGCACCTGCTATTCTTCATTGGGGAGCCTAGATGGCTTGACATGAGACTATTTACTCCCTTGACCAGGAATACATGCACGTTTTGTTATCATCTCTGAGAAATTGGAAGTACTAAGTGAACTAGTTAATCCTAGTACTAGAGTAGGCCATGATCATGATTTATGCAACCCGCTGGACTCCTGCTGAGTTTTTATGAGGTCTGATGCATTGGTACACATATAAATCTCTACTGGATACCTTAGGAAGTGCTGTAGAACAGTTGGCTGTGTACCTTGGCCCTTGCCAAGCAAGCAAGTCAGCAGTCGAGGTCAAAGTACAACAGTCATGTCTAGATATCAAACAGGTGCACGTGTACGTCACACGATATAGGTCACGCCCATAGCTCCACCCACCGGATGCGGCTTTCACCCGGCACCTTACGCGACCCCTGCGGAAATAGTGCGGAAAGACTGCGGAAACATTGCGGACATAATGTGGAACACGCGGGCGGTCCCGCTGCGGACGCGACGTCGGAGTGCACTACTGGGCCACCATAGCTCAGTCTATAATTCTGTTTTCGTACTTCCGTTTCCGTACTTCGGTTTCCGCATTTCACTTGCCCCGTTACTTAACCTATAGAACATCGCCTAAACGGTGGGGCTCTATAGCTGTCTAAGCTACTTGATTGCGGTGGGGGGAGGGTGGCGGGTTGGCTTCTATCGAGTACAGCGGTCTAGAGTTTGGGAAGCCGTACGGGGCGGGAGGATCTGCAAAAGCGGATGGAAGTTGCGGGACATGGTCGTGGCCATCAAGACCTCGGCCCAGGGGATTCCCAACAGCGAGGTAACCTAGTTGATTGGCATGTTCAGGACTTGTAAACTATGATACGTTGCCTTCTGTATGCGTAACTATATTATAGTGATGTCAGAGTTTCCAAAAGTATGTAAAATTTCTTCTTCCACATATCTTAATGCATTCACATCAAATTTGGTATAGAGGTTCCCTAGAGGCTTGGGTAGATTTGCTTGCATAGCTTTGTCAAAAATATCTGCCTCGAACAAAACTGCACAAATTTTGGTCACATTTCATTACTTTGCTGCAAGTATTGACATTTTGTGATGCTGCTCACAGTTACTTCAATATCAACAAAGGCACAACCAGTTTTGTATACTAGAGTAGTGTCCAAAGGGATGTTACAGGTTCTTGATTGGTCCCTTGCTCCAGCTTCTCCGAAAATGCAACTGTTTATGGCCACAAAATGCCCTTTTTTAAAGCATTTATCAAGCCTATAGTACAGATATCTAAAAAGAACAACCTTCATTGGAGTGAAATGGTAGAGACTATCCTTCACAGCGAGTTTCATTCTGATCGGGCTTACAGTCGCTTGCGGAAAAGTATTACGCTAAAATGACATAGAAAATTTTTGGCAAAGCAGTTACATTTCGAAGACCGTATACCGTATACCGCTTGCTGTTTTTATTGAATTTCGGTACCATTGGAATCGGCATTTCATGCTCTTTCCAAGTTATTGTGATAAATTTTCATTTTCACTCCGACATCACTACTATATGTTGTTGTTTTTTTATTTGGTTTGGGTTCAGGAGAGAGTCTAGAATATAGTTACCATATTTATTCGAATATAACGCATGCAAATTAAATAATTTGAGTGGGCATGCGTTGAGTTAGAGTCCACCCATAAATTCCAGGAATTGAATTTCTTGCGTTAGATTAGATCATGCGCTGCAATGGATTCAAACGCGAAAATTTATTTGGTCAAACAGAAATGCAAAGAGTTCCTGGCCTTCACCTCTCTAGAAGTGAGGTTCTTGGTAGACAGTAGCAGCTGCAGCAACAACAAAAGTCCTACAAACGGCATAGTGATGATGGTACCGTATTTCTTCGACTAGACCCCGCCCTCGAATAGTAGCCGCAGCAACACGCGGCACACGCACACGTATGCGAATAATTCTGACGACGATCACCGGGCTAGCGCTAGGGCTGTTCGTGTTGTACAACTCTTTTCCATGGGTGATAGCAGGACTGAGAGGTTGCGTGTACTACTGCCAGCATCTAACCAAAAATTAATTAGTGGCGGCTTGCGCTAAGTTGGACCCACCCATAAATTCCCAGAATTGAATTTCTTGCGCTAGATTGGATCATGCGTTTTATTTGAAAAAATACGGTACACACTTTTTGATGAATTTCTTCAATTCAGTATGCATTGTACAGCAAATTGATTTTGGACGAGCAAAACAAATAATGATTGGAAAAAAAAACTTTATGTTAGGCTTTTGTAGTGCTGTGAGTTTAGCTGTCAGTGACCAGTGGAACCATGCCTTGTGCAGGTTTACATGACAGTTGACAGTCATAACAAAAGGCCGGTTACTTCAACCATATTTTGGGCACCTCAGTTGCATTCCTTTTGTGTGTGTGACATATGAAGTTCAAGGAATGCTTACAATTTGAACCGGAGTGTAGTTGAGACATTTTTTGTTAAATTAGTATGTATCTCCTTTCAGGAAGCTTATAAATCAGCATATCTGGTATTCTTTGATCTTATACAATTGCCCCTGGAGTTCCTTGGTTACATGGTTGTGGTAGAAATGTCAGAAATGTAGCCAAACAGGTCTTCTGAAAGAAGAGACTGATTTTTAACTTAAAAAAAGCTCCTAAATAGACTTTCATGAGACAAAGTAAAAATGTGGTTGAAGTATAACCAAAGTGTTTTTACAGTGTGCATGCTTACGGCTTGGGACTACAACTGTGAAAATGTACAGATTCTGTCATGGGTTTATATACTAGTGTGCAATGTCCAATATTGTATGCTAGTAGCTAAGCTGCTATAGGTATATTTGTGACAAATGTGAACACAAAACTAGACCATGCTTTTCAGTAGGCAGAGCCTGTCACTGTATGAGGTATTCCCAAGCTGCCATGGAAATGGGTCATTAATTTTGTCTGATATAAGTGCCAAGCTTCTTCCATCCCTTCAAAGTATTAATAGTTACTTAACCTCTCTCCAAGAACTACATTCATGCATGTTAATGACAAATTGCTTTGTACATCACAGGTGTTATTAGTATACCTTGGCTTCTCCCACTGAAGGTTGACTGCTATGCTGCACGTTGGCTGGTAGCATTCTGTTGCATTAGTAGTATGGTCTCTAGCAGCAAAAGAGCTAAGAAACTCGAAGGTTTTCTTCAGAGCAACACATCACTGTAAAAACATTTGGGTTACTTCAACCATATTTTGGTCATCTCAGTTGCATGCCCGTTGTGTAAGTAAAACATTATGAACTTCATAAGGGATGCTTACAATTTGAACCAAAGTGTAGTTGAGAAGCTTCTCCCTTTTGTTAAATTAGGATCATCTTGCAGAAGGCCTATATAATATATAAATTAGCATTTCTGGTAAGGTTTAGTGTTTCTTTGATTCTACACATCCACCCCTGGAGGAGTTCCTTGGTTGCATGGTTATGGTAGAAATGCCAGGAATGTAGCCAAATAGGCTTTCTGCAAGAAGATCCTAAGTGAACAAAAAGGAGAAGCGTCTCAACTACATTTAAGCAAATTGGAAGCATCCCTTGAAGTTTGTAACATGTCACGTACACAACAGGCATGCAACTGAGATGACCAAAATATTGTTGAAGTAACCCAAATGTTTTTACAGTGCAGAACCTTGCTAGAGCTAAGAAAATGGTCACAGCTGTGAAAAACAACAATGTCATGTAGACTTCCTGTTTGTATTCTCTCCTGACTTCAATACCAATTAGCAGAAAACTGGCACAATTCAACTATGCGGTAAACTTTTCTTTTCACATCAGTTATTACTCTTGATGTAACAGGAAGCGGATTTGTCTCCATTGATACCTGTAGTTAAGGACTGCATATATAAACCTGAGAATAGCAGAAAACTGAAGCACTACACCCCTAGCATGAATATTATATACAAGTTTAAAGCTGGTTTCCTCAAGAGTTTCATCTGAGGGTAAACTTTTTAAAGCCACAATGCAGAAAGGTGGTGTTAGGTGTGAGTAGGTGCTAATAATACAGATCATCCTCAAACTTCTTCATAATGCCTCTCTCTCCAGCCAGGGTATATATAATTATAGTGTTATATCTTATTCAACTTTCTTCAGCTGGAAGTCATGGGATTGGTGGACCACCCCAACCTCCTATGCTTCTACGGAACTGTTGTACAAGCCACCCCTGTTCTACATTGTAACAGGTTAGCTACTGCTATTACAACATGTTTTTAGTTAGTTTTCTGCAAGTGTATGACTGTTTTTTAGGTAACTTCAGAGACCAACTTTAAGCGAGGAAGCCTGATTTTAGTGTGAAAGCGCATAATTTTAAATGCCAAAAGCTGGTTTAGAACAGCAAGATTACAACATACCTCAAAGCTACACATCTCTACGTAGGCATGCTCACTGGTATGCAGTTTGTATAGAATCTACTTACATCATAGCATGAATACACATGTACAATGTGTAACCATAAGCTACTCATCTCTACGTCTACGTAAGCATGCTCACTGGTATGCAGTTTGTATAGAATCTACTTACGTAGTGATTGAGAAGGTATTTGTAGACCATGAATACACATGCAATGTATAACTGTCACAGATCATTATCAGTCAGCTATGTATGCACTGGCCTCTGGACATGAATTTGATTTACTTTGCTAGATCCAGTTCCGTAAACAACAAAATTTGTGAGTGGGTGTGAATATCCTTGGAATTATCTCTAACCTGTAACTTATGTGGAAATGGTATGGGATTGAGGCTACAATGGAATGGACACCAATAGTGGGCCACTTGATGTGGTCCGATTGAAACAGTACTTTACTTAAGAACAGTGCCAGTGACAGGGGGAGGCAACAGGGGCAGTTTGCCCCGGCCCCCCAGAGTAAGGGAGCCCCCAAACAGTCCTCAAATAAGATCTAGTGAATCTGGTTCATCATTCACATCCAAGTCTAGCTTGTCCAATGGGTTCATTTTCATTTCACTGTATTGTTGATTTCATGTCAGCCTGCTTCTTTGCTTTGTTGATGCTGCTGACGCAAATTCCAAATTAATGCCTTATGTGAAACTCTGCAGTCTGCTAGGGCCCATACGTCATACTTTCAGAAACCACTAAACGAAAATGGCAACTTTAATTAAGGTATGTATGTACTGTATGCATGCACGAAAAAGGAGCCTCAGAAGTCCCCAGAAGAGACCTCAGAGCATATAAAATCCCTGGGGGCATGCCCCAAGACCCCCCTAACACAATCTATATTATGGCCCCCACTTTTTGTGTTGCCTCTCACACAAGATTGTCTGCCACTGCTGATTGATTCAACAACTGGACAATATAATAGCGCTGGTACACATGTTTAGGCTTCTGTTGAGGCTTTCTTGCCAGCCTACAGCAAGGGAGAGCTCTGGAATGCACCTTCGTATTGTTCACGAGTACACATTGCCATGCCTACTGGAAATACTGGAAAACTGGAAGCTTCCGAAATGTACGGACACCTGCATGTACTTACTGGTTGTAACACCTATACCAAAATCTCCCCCAAATAAGCCCACCTTCAAAAATATACCTGCCCCCCTTATTTGATTGAAGTAATTGCAAAGGGTACTTTCTCTCGAAAGTATGCCCACTGTAGTACATGCTGTTATGTTAAGTAAGAAGCACCAAAGAAGCAGCACTGTGCAAGAGGAGGGACTAACAAATGAAGGCAGATACCATTTGCTGTTGTTGCATAAGCAAGTGCATGACAAGAGAGGTATTACAGAATCTTGTATATAGGACTAGATTAACTGTGTGTGAGGTGGCTGTGATCCTTGTGTATTTTTGCTTTATGGAAATGTTATACTACAACATAATATACTATTCTGTAATTGTGAAATAAAAGCTGACTTATAGAAGATTTTTGCTGATGTTTTGCTGAGAGGGTTTATCTCATGCTGATAGTTTAATTATACACTGGCCTTATTCCACCACTGTTCTACCTCCAGCTACATAATAGTTAGACGCTGAGTCCAAGGGATCTACACAATTTAGAAATCCGAGGGCCCGAGGCTGTAGCGACCCGAGTGTAGCGAGGGCACTACTAAAGGGCTGGAGGGTTTCTAAAGAGCGTATATCACGTTGGACGAAGCATCTAACTGTGCATGGATTTGTAAAACACGACGCTTGTAAACGACAGACTACTATCTCCCACAGGTGTCGTTATCGGTAAGGACTATCAAATGAAGCTTCACCTCAAACTTTACAGCAACAAATCAGGCAGAAAGTCACGGATGTCAACCTCCATTTTCGAAAATTAATGATACTGTTGCTATCAGTTGCATAGTTACTGTATACAGCTAGAGGGAAAGTATCTATCATAGATGCTTTAGCTGAAGGGGAAGTATCTATCATAGATACTTGCCTTCAAGTTTCTTGGTATTGACCGATCAAATTTCAGTATTCTTGGTAGCTATACTGTAAATTAAATGATGTTACTTAATTAACATGGGTTCAATAATTATTATATAACCTGTTACCTAGGCAACATATATGAATGTTGCTCATATCTCTCTTCTACAGAGATGTTGCCTAGGTAACAGGTTATATAATAGTTATATCCCTCCCTGGGGTGTGGTCTGCACATTGGTGTCGGGCTACGCCCGACACCAATGTGTAAAACGACCACCCCCCAGGGAGGGATATAACTATTACTTGCAATATCTGTGCATTAAGTGCCTCTTGCACACATTGTCTGTTTGCTAGAGATGATGATTCTTTATTTAGGGACACTCCCCCACTCCATCTCCAAATCACACACACATACACACACACACTCACACATGCACACACACACAAACACACAGATCTTGTTGTAGAGGATGAGTTAGAAAGTGAGGAAGATGGCTGAAGCCAAGCCACTAAACTTTAGGATCTAGATACGCACTAGCTTGTGAATCACAACATGCACAAGAGGACTGTAGTATTTACTTAGTAACATGTAGATCACTAGTCTTGTATGGTCAGTAATTATTAAAGGGAGTGTTGGCGGTGCCACAGGTTCTACCCAGACTCTGAGAACATAAACGGCTCCTGTCACTAGCACCCTGGGGTAAGGGCGGGATGTAATTCTACTAAACCCACTGCAGTTGATACCAGGAAGACACTCAACTCTTCTGGTATGCCACTCAGCTATATATGTGCTTAGCACCTACTTTAGTACATTGTAGAATCTGGTATACCAATAAGCTGTAGGCAACAGGTTTAGTAGAACCTGAGACTCAACTCATGCACAGCCCAGGGTAAAACCTAGAATCCCAGATACAATTGAGCCTTGAGAAATTAATTCTGTACCCACAGCCACTATAGCCAGGGTTCCAGCACACTTCAACACTTTTGAGGGACACAAGTGGGGATTTATAAAGGACCCATCGAGAGCATGTGATAGATATCTGAGGTTTGATGTGGGCACACTCATGAAACAACTTGCACCGCACAGCTCATTGAATAAATAGAATATATATACAGTTTCCTATCGACTTTCAGCTGCCATAGTGTTCAATAGCTAGTAGCTAGTAATCTGTTTTGTCTCTACCTTTTCCTAATATAGTAATAGTTGTTGCTGAATAAATGTTGCATGTTGCACGAGTGCAGATATATCCAATATTGGCATTGAACCCGAGGGTAAATATTAATATTATGATGTATAGCCCATGTACAAATGCTGTTTTATGACACCAAGTTTTAATATTGCATGGAACATTCATAATCAGTTGCTAAGCCCCAATTTGGGGAAAGGGCAGTAATCATTGTGAGCCATTGAAGGAATATGTTTGTTTCCTGGTACAACTAACGAACCAGTTTTATTACTCATAATTTTTTAGACTCATGTAGATCACTGCTATAAAGTAGGGCAGAGTAGAGTGCAGGAAAATCAGGTAGATCCATCATAGAGTATAGTGAAATACAGAATAGTAGAGTCAAATAACAGAAACCCAGTACAATCAGGTATAGAGGCAATGTAGACTGGGGTACAATAAAGTAGAGTCAAGGATATGGCTTACACTGAGACTACATCTTGCACACACACCTGAACCTTTTGTCTACATAATTTAACTTAGCTGAAATTCTGCACTGTCAATGATGCATTCAGAGATTATGCACCATGTCAAGGTAAAATAGAACAAACAATAAAAGTAGTCAGGATGGAAGGTATATGTTCGTGGCAGCTTTGGAAGGGAAATTGGATTGTTCAGCTCAGAGCTAGCCCTCCATAAGAGGCATGTCATGTTGGATCACAAAAGATGACCGTCTGAAAGTACATGCATGCAGTCTGTCTTTGGGACCATAATTTTTGCTCTGCTGGGTAGCAAATGGATGTATTAAAAACGTTTTATCCCAGTATTTTTTTGAAAATTTGGGTGCGTGCACTGGCCGCATCAGCTGTATGCATTATGATCTATCTGCATGTACTTACCAAACTACAGAGAAAACATTCAGCAAAGAAAAATTCTCCAGAAACTATCAAAAACTGCTATTTCATGCTCGTACCACATTTCAACTCGAGACTGTGCACAAGCTTGGACTCCAACAAACCTCTTTTTATTATAACCTATCTATATACCTGCTGTGATTTCTCCATGTCTCTGACATTTACACTCATAGACTAGCACTGTATTTCACTCTCCTGCCTTGCCAAGCTCTTTCATCTGAAAGGTAGCTAAAGCTATCTTGTGTCCTAGGCTACGTCAGTACGTGTAACCTAGTACATTGTACATTTACAGCAATACATTTACATTTTAAAAGACGGTATTTGAACCTCCCTAAAGCCACTTCAGGTAAATTTGCAGCACAAAACTCTAATAAAGCTAGCCTTGTAGCTACGTGGCTGTGAATTTTGTTTTGCTAAAAGCCCACTATCAAAAGGTTTTACCTACGTGGCACTGGATTCTAAAGTGTTTGAGCCAAGGTCTAACCTCTTATGAGCGTCTTGGGCTGTGCCTGCTGTGGACCCGCCGCTATGCTTGGCTCTGGCTTCGCCAGACTACCTACTGCCCTTTGCAGGTAGGTTGTCAGCAGTTACAAGAGTAAAGTAAACTTGTGGTTTACCAGGTCAATCAATGGCTTCGTAGGCTACAAAGACTGACAGTCACGTTTTATGGTTTCTTCAAAGGACTTTATACACGCTGTCTGTTTCCTTCTGACAACCTACATGTACCTGCAAAGCGCAGTAGACCATCTCTCACCCACTAGCACAACTGGTGCTTTTTGGAGTTGTAGCGCGGGCCAAATAAAGAAATTGACCTGATCCAGTTTCTGGTGCACCTTGGATGGCGATCGGCGAGGAAAGCCAGCCGGTTGGCGAGCAGGATTTCGGGAGTTACTGCGTGCACGTCCACATCGCATGGTTAGATTGCGCGTAACTTAGCGCAGCAGTGCTGCGGCCACAGCGGCTGCGTGTGCTATGGCCCCGCTATTTCATCTTGGACGCGCGCCTCTAAAATTTATGTTTTCAATTTCCACTTGAAGTGAGGGGCGGGGCTACCCAAGATGGCTACGATTGAATACAGCGATCTGGTGTTCGAGGAACAGCTGGGCAGGGGGGTGGCAGGGGTCTTCAAAGGCAAATGGAAGTCGAGAGAGATGACCGTAGCTATTAAAACTTCAGCCCAGGAGACTCTCACCAGCGAGGTTTGGTTTCAGCTTCTTACCACTAGAGTTTCACTTGTACTGTTGTTTTTGTAACTTCTCAAAAAATGTACTGCTAGAGAGGCAGGAACCGGCCTAGTTTGCCCGTACCATACTATTCTCATATGGAGTTCCATCGTGGTATAAGCAAGAAAAAGTGAAGACAGCTTTTCAAGTATGAACACATCAAGTAGAGATGGAACCTTAGTCATGTTTGCATTTGTATTTTTAATACTTTTACTTTTTGATTTTATTTTACTATAAAAACATGCCTTTAAATGAAAAGTGACTAAGGTGTGACTTAGTTGCTATGTGTGGTTCAGGGATACATTTTTGTTTTCTTTTTTTAGTCCGAGATCATGAGATTGGTGGACCACCCCAACCTCCTATCCTTCTATGGAACTGTTGTACAGCCACCCCTATTCTACATTGTGACAGGTATAGATTCATAGGGTGTTAGTGCTGTTGCTAGCAAGCTATATGCACATGCTATATGCATTTGTGTCAGTTTTGCCATTGATATTTGCAGTAGCTACTTGGTATAGCTATTTCAGAAGGGGAGTTCCATGCATACACAGGCATTATTATTATGCCAGTCAAGCAGTAACCTCATTCAAACTGAGAAATGGCACTAGCCAATGACCGTACTCATCGATCTATGGGGCTATTAACAATTTCTTCCACTGTTCCTGAATTAAGGTGGCTTACTGTGTGACTCAGCTTTGCAAAACTTACCACTGATGACAAAGGTTGGACTTGTACTCTTGCATAACCATAGAATTCATTAATCTTTTGCAGAGAGTGATAGATCTGCAAGTTTGTTTCTAATTGTTCTCTCAAACTAGAACCTATATTGTAGTATACAATCCTGCAAGTTCGGAGTATGGCAGATATACACATGGTACCAAGCAAGTTTCAGAAACTCAGAATGCCTTCAACTGTCAACATTCTCACCATTCAAAAATTCATTGCATTGCATATTTCCATGAGTATGAACTTGAAACGTCAGACCTTGAACTCATGTATTAGATTGGATCTTGCAAAACATAACACACTGCACGTGTTGTGTTGAGCAGGAAGAGGGACATAACTGACTACAGCAAGAGTTTGCAGGACAAAAAATTCCATTCCATCCTAAGCTTCACACTAACTGTAAGTGGATAGGAAATCTCTGTCTTCAAAAACAGGTCCACAGTGCATACAGCATTTTGTTGAATCATACAAGTAAAGGACACTGCCATGAATTTGTATGCCTTCCATAATGACATTTAATTTCAAGTGGTAACAAGATGATTACAGCAGTAGCCTAAAAAGTTATTTTTTTCTACTGATGATTGTCTTAGTTGCATATCCCAATGCAGACATTCGCTTTTCACGTTCTGTTTCATCTACAATTCTACATATGCAACTCTCCTTTGGTGGTCCTAGAACTGCAGTATTAATTCATCTGCTGTGAATACTCAGCGACATTCATTTTGTTTCACTCTTGCACAAACATGTTTGTGCCAGAAAAGGGGTGGAAGTCTGGCTATATTCATAGAGGGGTCAGGTAGTTGGAGCAAGCCTGAGATTTCTCTGCTATTGCTTTAACCCATTTTGTAGACCTGGTCAGAACAGCTACTAGTATAGCTACTAGTAATTGAAGTGGTGCAATCACCTATATACAGTAAAACAGGAATGTTGTTGTGACCAAAGTATACTGTTTCAGTTGAATGTTGGACACAAAGATGCTATACTGTGACAAATGTTGTTTACAATAGATATACTAAACCCTGGTAGCTATACATGCAGTGCTCTAGGGAATACAAATAATTTCTTAAGAGCATCTCCATACATTTCATTCATGCACCTAAAAACAACATTCCTCTTCTTGGAGTGAATTATAGCATGAAACTTTACTACATAGTATATGTAGGCTTAAAAGTAATTAGGTTGTGACCTTACATTAGATTGGATTCATCGTAAATTCCTGGAATTGAATTTCTTATGAATCAGTGAACCCAATTTACAATTCATGATGCTTGTTACTGAAAGTAGTTGTCAGGACAGAAAAAGCAATAATGTACATGTATATTGTGAGCTCCATAGTTGGTAATGGGTGACAAAACTTTAACCGATTTACTCACAGACAATGCTTCATGGTGGAAAGTAAAGTAAGATGTAGCACTAAACTCTCAAATAGGTCACGTGTTTTTAGCAAAGTCAAGATGGTTTGCAGCCGCACAAATGGTCTCTGTTACCATGTTTGTTAAGTGCAGACAGATTTGCACTTCCTCTCTGGCACCTCTCATTTGGTCAAAATAATGGTCTTTTCATTTTAGAGTATGTTGAGCAAGGAACTCTCTTTTATTTCCTCCATCAAAATGAGTTTAACTCTGATCGAAATATCACATGGGCAAGACAGATTGCTGCTGGTGAGTACATTAACTAGTACTAGCTCCTAGCAGTTCTGTCAATGGTAATATTCTTTTTAATAGGACTGAAGTATCTCCACTTTGATGTCCCAGACCAGGTGCATGGTGATTCATGGAAATCTGAAATCAATGAATGGTACACATGGCAATGTCCTCGTTTCATGACCATGTTGATCTGGGAATGAGCTAATATATTTGTGTGGTGAACAATGCATTATTATTATTGACACTGCTTTATGAATATTTGTTTTGACTTTCTCAGTACTAGTGGCCACTGACAACTCAGTAAAGGTAAGTTACACCTGAAAAATAAACAGGCTGCACGTACTGCACAATATGTATCTATAACTACCGTAGTGTCCCGCTAATACGCCCCCTTCGAAAATACGCCCCCCCCCCCTCTTTTCCGCCAAAGTTCCTGCACAGGGTAGTTTGACTCGTTATAACGCCCCCCGGTGAGCGTCTTCTGGAACATCAAAACTACACGTGCTTACTATACGTTGCAAGTGCGTTCAGTAAGACTATAGTAGTCGGTGAATCTTTTGTAAGTTTTGTAGCTTTTAGAAAAGCCGGTTAGATGTTCCAAGTTTTAAGCTGCTAGTTTAGCAAACAGGTTTATCAGTCTGTCAAGGTGTTTTTGTTTCCCTCTGAAGATGTACACGCACGGAACCACGAGTCCTTTCCCATCAACTTCAGAACGTCTTCTGTCACCATTGACGATGCAAGTCATCTCGCTGCCACTCTTGTGCAAGAAATACCAGCAGACTCTGGAAATTTACCGTGGTACATGACCGACAGTGTTGCCGTTCTTGAGAACAGCTACAGCGAAGTCGTCGTGAATGTTATTGACCTCGCGTTGAACTGGCAGCTCTTCTCCGATGTAGGGAGACCACGCAGCTTTGTAAACGTGATGTCTGCGAACAGTACTCTCGATCCTGAAAGTCGTCGCCATAGTTAGTTGGAAGTGTCCTAATTGCGTACATAGCACTTGCGTAAAATCTTTTGGGGGGGGGGGGGCTTATAGTCGAGACTAATTGCATCCTCGAATATAAGCCCCCCCCCCCAACTTTAGGCGGGATGTAGTGTACAAAATGGGGGGGCGTATTAACGGGACACTACGGTACTTGTCGGAGATTAATTTCCTGTTCTGTAGATATGTGGCTATAGTTCCTCAAAACTTCGTGATCAACTGCCAGGAATCAGTATCCACACAACACCTGAAACTCTGAGGTGGATGGCTCCCGAGGTATATAACTTGAGCTCATTCCCAGGTGTTTGCCACCTCCATCTATATATCCACAAGTATATGTTAGCTACAGCTCATTGCTGATTTTTTCTTACATGCAGGAAGTATGAGCATGTGTAGTGGAAGCTTATTATACTGTGGAGTGAAACCTGTACCTCCATAAGTGTGGATCCTTGTGTCCTTTTGCAAACATTGTTTCATTTCTTGTACATAGGTAAAAGAGAACAAGCCTATCTCCAAGCAATGCGATGTCTACTCCTATGGCATAGTGGTCTGGGAGCTGCTTACACACAAGACTCCTTTTGAAGAAGTCACTGATGTATTGGATTTATGCAAGAACGTGGCAGCGGTCAGTATTGGTAATTATAGTGGTGTTAGCTTGTGCTCAGGATTTCACACCTCCATGCTTTTAGAAGTATAGTTGAAGTAGTTCTTTGCTAGTGACTAGATGGGAGTTGTTGAACGTATTTCATAGTTGACGATCATGGTACAGATGTTTTACCATCCCACACATCCAGGCATGGTAATCAGTATGTATGTGAGGTAGTCCATATGTCCCATCTGTCGTGCATCAGTGAAGCTTACTCTAATTAATGCTACCTGAGTAAAAGGGTGGGGCCCGAGGTTGCACCAGCATAATTAGACCGCATGAGAGCAAACTATACGCTTAGTCTAGTGGGATCTGGGCGAGACTGCTATACGCTGTCGTGGGAGAGCCGCAGACCAAAACTAGTGGCAGTGTAGCCCTGTTTATCCCGAATCCTGGAAACAAGATGATATTGTATGCCATGTAATTTAGGCATGCAGTTTCAGAGGGAGCAAGGCACTATGAAAGTTTTTTCTGTCAATTGAGTACAATATAGCTGTTGCCAAATATTCAGCTCTTTGGTTGTGTATGAGTGGTACACTCATATATTGTCAGGTTTCGTTTTGGGGGATATGAGGAAAGTGGACTCCTGTGCATGGAACTTGAACTTACAATCTTCAGTTTGTTATGTTGATATGCTTAATACTATGTATGTTGCAGAAAGAAATGATTATGTCTGCACTTTGCTTTGCTTACATCTCACAGCAGCCACCAATTCCAAAAGACTGTTCACCTGTCCTTACTAATCTGCTAAACAAGTGCTGGGACTCCAACCCAAGAGTAAGCAAAACAAAAAGTCTTATCTCTTGCCTAAGGCAAGATGGTAAGTGCTAAGTCAGAAATAGTTGACTTATTTCTCCAGTTTCAAGTCTAGTCCAGTCTGTTTTTTGGGAGAGGAGGGGTAGTAGGGGTATCTGAGAACACTATTGATAGCGCAAGTATGGTAACATTATTTTGAGGTGTACTAATGTTGCACTGAATAACAATCTACAATCAATCTGTGTGTTAATATACTGTTTGTGAACCGTGTGCATGTGCTTGTAGCTTCGACCTGAGTTCACCGAAATTGTTTCAACCATGGAGCACTTGTCACAGATGATTGTGACCAAAGGTATGGAATATAGATTATAGCCTAGCTCCCATGCCTTCAGTCCCAGCTTTTAGCAATTAGAAGCTGGGAATCAAGGCTTGGGAACGATGCTGTGCTCAACTGTTGCAGTACACTTTAATAGCAACACACTTGTATTATGGTAAAGTAGACGCATGTATGTCACTGTGTTATGTTTTGATATAAACCGCAGAGCTTCCATCTCAGCTGCAGACTTCTCCCCAAGGTTTTGGCATGGAGGTAAGTTGGTAGCCTATACACTGTACTGGTGAATGGTTGGTGTAGAGCTAACAGCATGTGTGCAGGAATAATGTATTAGTATTCTCGACTTCTTGAACCACCCAACTTGATGTGTAATCTTTGTTGTCCTCCCCACCTAGACCGAACATTTGGGGGTGCCAATACAAAGGCCTGTTCCTTCGCCAAGATCTCTAAAGAGTGAATGTTGTTCAAGATGTGAAATTAACATGTCAGTACTTTCAAGTGGTCAGTATTATCACAGTATATCAATACATGCAGGCCCGTAGGCAGGGGGGGTTCGAGGGGGTTCGAGGGGGTTCGTTCGAACCCCCCTTTTGGCCTCCGAAAGATTTTATATGCACCACTTAACTATACATTTTGAGTGCCCTACCGTTTGAAATTGGTCCACTATATAGCCTCGATGCTATTTAGAATCATCGCCGTCAAAACAAGTCTGGTTGCAGGCGAGTTTGTTCATGGAGGAACGCGTACGTAGCTGTTACACCACTGCTATGAAAGGACCCGCCTAAATATGTGCGTAAATAAAAAGCAATCCCAGAGCATCTATTTTCTAAAATTTTCCTGGGGGAGCATGCCCCCAGACCCCCGTAGTCTTGCATCCTTATGCATGTATACATACACATCTGACATCCATGTAACCCCCCTTCTAAAAATCCTGGCTACGGGCCTGACATGTGTACACTGTGTTATCAATATCTGCACAGGGTACATCATGGCCGTAGCAAGCGGTCGGGCTAGTCCGGTTTTGGCCCAACCGCTTTTTTGCAGACTAAGCGTGCACATCTGTACTTTGAATACACATGAAGTCATACGCGTATAAGAACTAGTAAGCCGAACCGTCTTGGAAAACGGCTGCCCATCATCGTGCAAATTTCACTGACAAAAAGGTAACGTTGAGTTAGGATTTTCAGCCATTTCAGTTTACTCGATGGCCATTCCTTACTGCGACAAAGCCTGTGCGCGGAATCTGAAATCACTAGCCTTGTTTCTCAGGCCCCATCCAGCTTTCCATCGTTTGCCGTACGTAGTGCCAGTGACGGAAAGCTGGGCGGGAGCCTGGGAACAAGACTACTCATTCAGTGGTCAGTGTGAATCAGAATCAGTGATGGAAAGCTGGGCGGGAGCCTGGGAACAAGACTACTCATTCAGTGGTCAATGTGAATCAGGATCCTTCTTGCCTATGATCACAGCTAAGAAGCGATCTCCGAGCATTTGTTGTTTTGCTGCAGGTGCTATGTGCACTAAGTTACGCACAATCTGCGATTACTACCTCACAGAGAGTACGTGAAGCAACTATTGAAATTCTGTTTGTTAAGAACTGCAGAACATATGAAATTTGGTGCCTAAAATAGCCTCAAAAGTGATCTCCTAGCGTCTAATTTAACAAAGTTTCCCTGGGGGAGCATGTCCTCAGACCCCCCTAGATGCTACATGAGGTATATGTAGACTTGGCCCCACCACCTTCAAATAGCTTGCTACAGCCCTGTACATGTATCAACATGTGATACACTGAAACTGAAATATTGTCCCAACTCTAGTGACAACACAAGGAATGTTCCGTGGAACTTGTGCAATTTCACGAGTGAACTTTCGTTGTTTGTGTTGACCACACAATTAGCTGGCCTGATGTTGAAACCTTGGCTTGGAAGTATAGGTGTATGTAGCCACCAGTTTGGGGAGTGGTGGTTGCAGTCTCATGCCCAGACCACACCCTCTCATGAGGAAAAGGGTCTGGTAACACAAGCCTGAATTCCTGGGCTCACTCCAGACTTTGAGAGTGACCAATGAGTGGCATTTATTGGAATAAAGCACTTGGTACTCATACAGCTTTACAAATATAAGGTCTGAGCACTTCTATAAGCCCAAGGATTCACGGGCTTGTGTCACCAGACCCTTTCCTCTGTGGGTTGGGTCTGGGCATGAGACTAGTGTTATTATTTAAGCTTAAAAAATAATTAGGTTTTGACCTTTGGATCATCATAAAATCCTGAAATTGAATTTCTTAAATTAGAACTTACCTTGCATAAGAATAATATGTGGAGACGCGCAGTCCTGCTTCCGCAAGTAAGTGTATAGCTGGTTTTTCCTAGAATTGTGTACACACCTTGTCGAACTCGGTAACCAATGAAGGCAATACCAAGCTTCCTTTCGCTGGTTTGATGTATGGTCTGGAGTCTAAGCTACCTAAGTGTATGGCCTTCCTACAAGTCCAAGCTACGCTTGGTGCAGCCTTCATTGGTTGCAGAGTTTGACGAGGTATGTACACAATTCAAGGAAAAGCCAGCTGTACACCTACCTAGGTAGCGAAGGATGCTTGGTACTGCCTTTGTCAGCTGCAGATTTTTGATGAGGTACGGACACAATTTGAGGAAAACACAGCTACGAAGGTTGGCTTCAGTCATATGTGCCATGTAAGAGCAGCCTGAATGACTCATTAAACTTTCTCATTCTCATTCTTACGCTAAATTGGATTAGTGTAAATAAATTAAGACTCCAGCTTACGTAGAATTGGATTCATGATATATTTCTGGAATTGAATTTCTTATGTAAAATTGAATCATACGTAGTATTAGAATAATTGGGGCGAGCATGTGCGACCCCCACACTAGTGAGTTGAATTGCAAATTTTTCATACATATCTGATGTATGTCGTTCCGTATGTTTTTGGACGCTGTAATTTAACGCGGTAGCCGTGGGCCGCATGCTGACTGTAAGATTTTCGTACAACTTGGCAGCCAGCTTATCCTTAGGAAGCTAGCTCGAAGGTGAGCTTGAAAGATGACGCTTATGAAAGTCAGCCAGGAAGGACAGTTGGACATCGGAATTGGCAGCTGGAGCGTGAATACCTACCGTATGTCTAAGTATACAAGCTGTAGACAGGCTTAACACAGAAGGCGGCATGCAGAGACCCTGCTTTACAGCTGATGCATGGCGACTCCCATCTGCCGGCCTTTCTCTAAGATGCCCCAAGTAAGGACTATATGCATGACAAGCCAGGTGGTGTTCAGACTTAGTCTACAGTTAGCCAGTGTAGCTGCTTAGGTAGAACAAATGGCTCCATTGTGCTATTCCATCTAACAAGCTTACCCGTGTAGATGGTATTTCAGTGTCTGCCCCAGGGGGTATTGACATTATATAATTATCACCATAGTACAAAGCTATACCGGAAAATATCACGAGTTTGTTGCCGTCTGTATTGTTACGAGTGCGCAGCACGAGTAACAATGCCAACGGCAACAAACGAGTGATATTTTTCCCGGTATAGCTTGGTACTATGGTGATAATGATTTTATCATACGAACCTTTGATTTCATTGCACGTTCAGACGCAGCGCACGTGACTTGTAGTACCTGATACGGATTCTCGCGTGACTTGTAGTACCTGATACGGATTCTCGCGTGACTCGCAGTACTGATACGGATTCTCGCGTGACTTGCAGTAAAAAATACGGCTTTTTATAAACTGCGTGCAGCTGCAAGGCTTCCCCATTGACTCCCATACATTAGCGTGAGTTAGACGTATGATAAATTGAGATATCTCTGTACTCTCTTGTAAATTTGTTAGTAAATTTCCCGTACCCCTCCGTAAACTACTGTCTGTTCTAGGAGTGTCAAGCGAAAATGTTTGTCCCAGGGTAGACATATAGCACTGTCATCCATAGGTGGTACCCTTGTTAAATGGAACCACCCATTGTATTGTGCCACCCCATGACAAGCTACTCCCTCTGCAATTGTGACAGTTTTCTCTAAGCTGTTAAACACTTTTGCAGTCAGTAGAGTGACAGACTTGTTGAGCTACATGCCACGGCTTGTGTGCTGTGATCTGATACTTCACTGGTAAAGCCTTAGCTATATAACAGTTCAATGCCGCTTGCTCACGCTTGCCCCCCCATGTTCTACATTCGCCTAGTTTAGAGAGGGCCAGCTAGATTAAAGTTCAACTTTAAAGTGTGTGTGTGAAAGTGTTGTTGAAGACTGTATTGTTGTGATGTGATGGGACACAAGTTCTCAGTATGAGTTCATTACTGTCTTGTCCCACAGCAATGAGTGAAACTGGACTGCGACATATGACGAGTGTGATATCCTGCACACAGTGTGAACACATGCACTCCCATTGCTTCCCCCTGTATAGTGTTCCCAGGAACAGGTGTGGATGTTAAGGCTGTTGGTGGATGGTCTGAGATGCGAGGAGGACTACCATCTCTATCGAAAGAGGAGGGTGTTTGCTCATGTTATGGCAATATTCAACTCTCCCTTTGTTGGAAAAGAAAGCAAGGTGAGGTCATGCATTATACATTATGCTTTGCACATACTAAGTGCTAAATAAAGTTATTTCTTTTCCAATATGCACACACGCACACACACACACACACACAAACACAGTCCATCATTCTAGAGATTATTCTGAAGGCTTGTTCTATTCCACTTGTGGCTACTGATCTGGTATGGAATCAGGGACTGCTGACGTGGCTCCAACAGCTGGGGATAGCCAAGAGGTACACTGACATGGAATGTAGTTGAACTGGGACTAAGGCATGAGATTAGCTGCTGGAGAACCAAATTGATACCATTGTTACTTATGTATGCAGAGACCCTCTGACTGTTTTATGCCAGACCTCACTAAAGGAGCAGTCAAAAGATGAAGGAATTCAACCCAGCACCAATCTCCCGCCACTGTTTGAAGAGGAACTGACTTTGACTGTTTAAGTAGCTGGTTGGTTATTATGTCTTGTGCAGATCTATAATAATTATGTTTTCCTAACAATCATTACTCAAAACTTCTGAAAGTAAGCTTCTTGTATAGAATTATGGACATTGTTCTCAGCTTTGGGAGTGAGCTTTGGAGCCACCTGTATGTATGTCTGGTGTGTTGATGGACCTAATGGACTTTGACCACTTCTTCACTTGAGTGCTCTTTGATTGTTAGTGCTGGCATGTTCTTGATTGTGGCATCCCCTATAGTGTCGGAGTACCAATAATGAAATAATAGCAGCTACACAGCGATTACAAGTTTTGATGATGGCATAACGTATACCAATAGAGGGCAAAAAAAAAGACCTATAATATTAGCAAGCTGTTCAGTACAGGCACTGTAGCATGTAAAATTCACAACCTATCAATACCAGTAGTAATGAAATGGCTATGTAACATTTGATTGCTCTATGTACCGAGACAAAATTTGAGTTTGCTGTCAGGAGTCATCCCAATATAATTTTGATCAATATTACGGGCCTCTAGACACTGACAAAATTATTATACTACAGTACTAGAAGAATATGTGAATGCATTAAGACCTTAGTCATGTTTCAGCAAAACATTTTAATAATAACATAAATAAAATATTCAAGTAAAAATTAAACGACTAAAGTTTCATTTACTTCATAATTCTAGCAAAGAGTCATCTTTAGCCCACCTGTGGAGCTCATTCAATGCAGCCATGATTGTGTGTGCTATGACAGACTGCACGCATACAACTACCAAGACGTGGTGAGTCTGATCACATTATATCTTGAGTTTGGAAGCTGTGACCTGTACAAGCTCGAGCATTTGTTCTTGTGGCAGTTTGCAGAATGCCTCGGACTTGGTCACTTTCTGGAAGTTCTTTGCAATGTATTCATGACACAGCATCCGAACGTCAGCTATTTGCATGCATGTGTGAGGGTACATTGGAAGGGACAGTGAAATTGGTTATACTGCAGTAACTACACCATTGGGGAGATAAAGTGTTACAGTATATACAGTAATGGTCAGTGCCGTCGAGGAGGGGCAACAGAGACAGCTTGCCGCAGGCCCCCAGTGTATGGGGGCCCCAATCAGTGCTGGTTCATCATTCACATCCCAGTCTAGCTTCTTTAAGGGGTTCATTTTCAAGTCAACCTGCTTCTTTGCTTCATGCGCAGTCTGCTAGCTAGGGCCCTGTACGTCATACTTTTCTGCATGAAAAGTGTCAGAAGCCCCCAGAACACACTTCAGAGCATGTAAAATCACAGACTATCCTGGAGGCATGCCCCCAGACCCCCCTCACACAATTGCCCCACTTTTTCTATTTGCCCTGGGCCCCCCCAATCCTCTCATCAGCCCTGGTAATGGTACTCACCTAGACCTTCACTGTGGGAGAGGGAGGTGAGAACATCAACAGCATTGTCTTCAGTGAGCAGCATGGGTATCTGCAGCATGCAAAGGTGCTTTAGGGCCTCCAGGCTGTACATGTCGGCCACTGGAGGAGGTACATAGGTCAACGTTATTGCCACAGCTACATGCAGGTAATACAGTGGAACCTCTCGATAACGGACACCATTGGGAACCAACATTTTGTCCCTTATTGCGAGGTGTCCCTAACTCAGAGGCTTCCAGTATATTTCCGGTAGGAATGGTATGCGTAATCGGGCTGTTGAGCACAAAATGACTGCGTTTTTCAGAGCTTTCCTTTGCTGTATGCTGGCAGGGAAGGCTAGTACTATGAGTAACAGCGCTAATCTAATGTCATGTTGTTAACTCAAGTGGCGATGGTGGAACAGCTCCTGAGGGGAAGAAGACCAATATGAAGGTAAGAGAGGTTAATACAACTTTGTCTCTGAATGGAAAATAGTGTAAGTTAAAAGCAGAAATTACTAAACACATTTTTGGTAGTTCAGTTTGACATCAGTTTATCGTTGTTTTTGTACTTTCCTACCACAAATTTAATTATGCTTCGATCCCAGGCAATCATCCAGCCATACTTAGCTGCATTCAACTGTATATTAACCATATTCAACCATCCTCAGCTGTGTATTAACCATATTCAACCATCCTCAGCTGTGTATTAACCATATTCAACCATCCTCAGCTGTGTATTAACCATATTCAACCATCCTCAGCTGTGTATTAACCCTATTCAACCATCCTCAGCTGTGTATTAACCCTATTCAACCATCCTCAGCTGTGTATTAACCCTATTCAACCATCCTCAGCTGTGTATTAACCCTATTCAAACATCCTCAGCTGTGTATTAACCCTATTCAACCATCCTCAGCTGTGTATTAACCCTATTCAACCATCCTCATCTGTGTATTAACCCTATTCAACCATCCTCAGCTGTGTATTAACCCTATTCAACCATCCTCAGCTGTGTATTAACCCTATTCAACCATCCTCATCTGTGTATTAACCCTATTCAAACATCCTCAGCTGTGTATTAACCCTATTCAACCATCCTCAGCTGTGTATTAACCCTATTCAACCATCCTCATCTGTGTATTAACCCTATTCAACCATCCTCAGCTGTGTATTAACCATATTCAACCATCCTCAGCTGTGTATTAACCATATTCAACCATCCTCAGCTGTGTATTAACCATATTCAACCATCCTCAGCTGTGTATTAACCATATTCAACCATCCTCAGCTGTGTATTAACCCTATTCAACCATCCTCAGCTGTGTATTAACCCTATTCAACCATCCTCAGCTGTGTATTAACCATATTCAACCACACTTGGCTGTGTATTAACCCTATTCAACCATCCTCAGCTGTGTATTAACCCTATTCAACCATCCTCAGCTGTGTATTAACCCTATTCAACCATCCTCAGCTGTGTATTAACCCTATTCAACCATCCTCAGCTGTGTATTAACCATAATCAACCACACTTGGCTGCAAATGTCATACTCAGCCATACATCCATAATTATGAGGCATTACACAAATACCATCCATATTACTATCACTCAACAAGGATGTGGAACATAACAGAATTCAGGATCTATGTACTGTGAGCAAACCAAGAAATCCACACCTTTTCTCATTCATCAAGCAACAAAAGTGGAGACTGTGTTAACACCTAGGGGTGACGCCAAACTTGAGACATGAACCAATCCTGGTTGGTGTCACTCAACAGGGTTAAACGTAGCCACATTCCCAGGCCTTGTCTGCCTCGAGTTTAGTCAGTCGTGGCATCGCTTCTACCACATCTGCCAAGTTAACAATATTGAACTTCTGTTGAAGCATTGGCAGCTTGGCTTGGGGTTGAAAGGAATGGGTAAATGATGTTGAATATTCATGAGTATGACCTAAGCCTTTCGTGGACCCAAACCCGAACAGAACAGGGCTATGAATCTCATTAACCCTCTGTGGATACTTGTGGATGTTGTTAATGTCCCAATTGAGATCAATGAATCTCATTAAAGGCATGTAATTCCGGGTGGAAGTCAGGCAATCTCTCCCCTCATGCATATTAATAGGTTGAATTTAGCTAGCTCTGTGTGGCACCCCTAGGCAACATTCCGTTCATTGGTCCTCAAGAATATGATTAGTGGTGTCGTGTTTGTTCTGTGGTAGCACTGGATTGGGTTGACTTGACAAATGTGACATGTTGAATAAGTTATGTGTAGCATCTTAATTAAGGTGGCACGGTACCCTGTATTTTCAAGGTCAACAAACCTGGAATCCAAGTTGATAGTCTTCTTTGTCTTGTTAAAATTTTTAGCGCACAGTCCGTTTTGGGAGTCTCAAACCGTTCACGGTCCGTAAAATTGGGGATTTTCCCCATTTCCTGTCGGCATTGCCATCCAATAATCAGTTTATAATTAAGTTAGTTAAGATGTGGCCTGGCGGCACCCTTCATGTGGTGCTCGGAACTTTGAAGATAAGCTTAGATCGACTTAATAAAAAAAAAAAAATATAAATAAAAAAAAAGAGAAGGAGTTTAGTAGAGTGCTGTAGTGTCAGTAGCTGTGAGTAGTGCGTGATGCCTGCTTGTGAAAGCAAGCTTGTGTCTAGAAGCAGCAGAAAGGCCACAGTGGCCAAGACTGTATTTGTTGAGTAGGCCCAGGTCTCGCGGCCGTATGCCTAGTCTAGTTGGTGACCGTGGCCAGGTGCTTCGAGTGCTGGGCTGGGCTTTAACTAGAATACGCAATTTATCGTTTGTGCTACAGTCTGACAGACAAGGGAGCTGAACGGTGGCTGTGTGTGGAACAGAGCCGTGAGTTGTTTAGCGACATAAGGGGGAGAGGTGGGGCTAGTAATGCTTGCTTCCACTCGTGAATGAGCCCCTCCCGTAGACAAGCTGTGAATTTTTCGAAATGTGCATTCATTTTGGTGCAGTCAAAGTTGTCCATTCCAAGAGTAGTGACAAACATGAGTCTAGCCTGACTTTGAGAGTAGCTTTGAACAAAAGCTGGCATAGATTGATTTGAGATGCATTGGTGGTTGGGACGCTACCTACAGTGAGCGTGTAGATGCGTCCATCGAGTGGCAATTTTGGGTTCATGAATATATTAATGAGCTACTAAAACCCTTTTTAAAATTAGGCAAAGCAAGATTGCCCTAAACCAAACCCTAACCCTGAAACTAGGAGTAACCCTGGTCCTGACTGTAACCCAAGTTTATGTTTTCGTTAACCTCCGCCGAGGGACGACCGTGCCACCTTAAAACCCTAAGCCTAGCCCTAGCCCTAACCCTAGTTTGCCTTAACCCTAAAATCCCTAACCCTAATCTCATTAACCCTAACCCCCCTAACCCTAATTGAGCCTATGAATCTAATTAAAGCCCGACAGAGCTCTACAAACTGGGGTGTTTCTGTCCACCTCATGAATATTAATGAGTTGGCTTTAACTAGACTTCAGCATTACCCATGAACAACCCTGGGTTCAGTCAACTGTCCAATGGGAGGGTTAGAGTATGTTGACTCTCATGAACCTCATTATTGAACTTCTGTTGAAGCATTGGCAGCTTGGCTTGGGGTTGAAAGGAATGGGTAAATGATGTTGAATATTCATGAGTATGACCTAAGCCTTTCGTGGACCCAAACCCGAACAGAACAGGGCTATGAATCTCATTAACCCTCTGTGGATACTTGTGGATGTTGTTAATGTCCCAATTGAGATCAATGAATCTCATTAAAGGCATGTAATTCCGGGTGGAAGTCAGGCAATCTCTCCCCTCATGCATATTAATAGGTTGAATTTAGCTAGCTCTGTGTGGCACCCCTAGGCAACATTCCGTTCATTGGTCCTCAAGAATATGATTAGTGGTGTCGTGTTTGTTCTGTGGTAGCACTGGATTGGGTTGACTTGACAAATGTGACATGTTGAATAAGTTATGTGTAGCATCTTAATTAAGGTGGCACGGTACCCTGTATTTTCAAGGTCAACAAACCTGGAATCCAAGTTGATAGTCTTCTTTGTCTTGTTAAAATTTTTAGCGCACAGTCCGTTTTGGGAGTCTCAAACCGTTCACGGTCCGTAAAATTGGGGATTTTCCCCATTTCCTGTCGGCATTGCCATCCAATAATCAGTTTATAATTAAGTTAGTTAAGATGTGGCCTGGCGGCACCCTTCATGTGGTGCTCGGAACTTTGAAGATAAGCTTAGATCGACTTAATAAAAAAAAAAATAAATAAATAAAAAAAAAGAGAAGGAGTTTAGTAGAGTGCTGTAGTGTCAGTAGCTGTGAGTAGTGCGTGATGCCTGCTTATGAAAGCAAGCTTGTGTCTAGAAGCAGCAGAAAGGCCACAGTGGCCAAGACTGTATTTGTTGAGTAGGCCCAGGTCTCGCGGCCGTATGCCTAGTCTAGTTGGTGACCGTGGCCAGGTGCTTCGAGTGCTGGGCTGGGCTTTAACTAGAATACGCAATTTATCGTTTGTGCTACAGTCTGACAGACAAGGGAGCTGAACGGTGGCTGTGTGTGGAACAGAGCCGTGAGTTGTTTAGCGACATAAGGGGGAGAGGTGGGGCTAGTAATGCTTGCTTCCACTCGTGAATGAGCCCCTCCCGTAGACAAGCTGTGAATTTTTCGAAATGTGCATTCATTTTGGTGCAGTCAAAGTTGTCCATTCCAAGAGTAGTGACAAACATGAGTCTAGCCTGACTTTGAGAGTAGCTTTGAACAAAAGCTGGCATAGATTGATTTGAGATACATTGGTGGTTGGGACGCTACCTACAGTGAGCGTGTAGATGCGTCCATCGAGTGGCAATTTTGGGTTCATGAATATATTAATGAGCTACTAAAACCCTTTTTAAAATTAGGCAAAGCAAGATTGCCCTAAACCAAACCCTAACCCTGAAACTAGGAGTAACCCTGGTCCTGACTGTAACCCAAGTTTATGTTTTCGTTAACCTCCGCCGAGGGACGACCGTGCCACCTTAAGTAGTAACATAGGCATGCAAGTTTCTTCATTTGATGAATGATGAATTGTTAATACCATTCATTGTATACGCATGTACTATTACTGTAATTAGACTAATGCAAGGTAAAGTAGCCTCGTTCCCAGGCCTTTTGCACTATCCAGTTATTTTATTGCTTGCAACTAAGTCAGCCCACTACTTTAGCTCCAAATTTAATCGTATACATATAGAGAGAGGTTTTTGACAAGTGCTGGACAAACATATATGTATGTCATGCGGTAAGTTTGGGGCAAGAAATTATTTTGTAGCTGAGGTTAACAATTTGATACAAAACTGGTATTAGATGGTGGTCCCATGACAAGCAACAGCTTCTACAATGATTTTTTGTTGTTGCTGTTGTTGTTGTTCGTTTTGGGAGGGGGGAGGGTACATAACTAGGACGGTCTGGGGCATGCTCCCCCAAGAAATTTTTTAAGAAATTAGATGCTCTGAGATTGCTTCTGAGGCCATTTTGGGACAGAAGCAGAGCTGTAGTAGCTACATAGCTGTCCATATATGCATTTGCTAAGCCAGCCGACATTAAATTTCCACAAGAGAACAGCAGAACAGCAGTTGAGGTGACAGACGGTGAAATAGTATCGGCAGAGCTAGGAAAATACATCACAAGAGCATCAACCTTACATGACAGCAAAATGATAATTTACCATTCTAAGCTACCAGTCTGTGTAACGTGACATCTGCCTACAAGCCTGCTAACTAGCCTTTTAGATAAAAGGCCAATGAATGATGCATTATACGTATTTATAATTTATGGAAATTGATCAGTTTATGATTCCAAATAGTAGCTCTACATAGTCCACATAGTCATGTCTATATTAACATTAAAGAGTTCTAGTCTTCATGATACTGTTAGAAACTTCTAGATCATTTAATGCTACTTGTCACTTACATCATTTCCTCTGTGTATTTCTATCTTACATAACTTCTAGTCCAGTTAAATAGAGCTGTCTTGTATGCATTGTAGGCAGTCAGGAGTTATGAAGATATAATAACTGACAGTCTTAACTCTTTGGCAAAATAAGCATGTTACAATAACCACCAGCCTTACTCTGAGGGCAGAGCTGGAGGACAAGAGAGATTATTGTAAACTACAAATCCCCGACTACCAATACCATGCATCATGTCATACACTTTTCAATCTGATTGGTCCTTGTTACACTGTACACAAGGTAGCTTATAGGAAACAACATCTTACAATTTCCAGTGGTATATAAAACAGAATCTACAACTTCCTATCAGTATATGGAAAATAATACCCACCTGCTCACTGTGTTACTACAGAAACATGGGTAAAGTGGAGAATAGAGCAACTGCTATCCGCGGCTCACTCAGGCTGGTGTCATTGAAACTGTCTCAGAGATTGGTAGGATGCCAACAGAACTTTTATGCGCGGCTCACTCGGGCTGGTGTCATTGAAACTGTCTCAGAGAGTGGTAGGATGCCAACAGAGCTTTTATGCGCGGCTCACTCAGGCTGGTGTCATTGAAACTGTCTCAGAGATTGGTAGGATGCCAACAGAACTTTTATGCGCGGCTCACTCAGGCTGGTGTCATTGAAACTGTCTCAGAGAGTGGTAGGATGCCAACAGAGCTTTTATGCGCAGCTCACTCAGGCTGGTGTCATTGAAACTGTCTCAGAGAGTGGTAGGATGTCAACAGAACTTTTGCTGTTTACTCCAGTGTCACCAAATGGCTTTGTTTCAGAATTAGATGTATCCAATTTGCAGAAAGTAGCCATCACGGAGGAAGCAAAAGTGGTGACCAGCAGTACTGCCTCTGAAACTTTTCATGGCATATTGTATTTCTTCGAATAGACACCGTCGAAAAGTCCCCGCCCTCGAATAGTAGCCACACAATCGAAAGCTCTGAACACCGCCCTCAAATAGTAGCCACAGCTAGTCACAAACTTTTCTGACGATGGTAACTAGGCTAGCGCTGGGGCTGTTGGGTTATGTTGTACTGAAAGGATGCGCAACTACTGACAGTGTCTAACAGTCGTCACTGTATCACGGCTTTTCAAAGAATAAACACCGCCCTCGAATAGTATCTGGGATGAAGATGCAAGTGAGAAGCTGGAACATTATGTGATAAAAGTTTGTAATGTGAAGCTGGAACAGTATGTGATGAAAGTTTGTAATGAGAAGCTGCATGAGACAGTTTGTGATGCAAGTTTTAAATGAGATGGTGTAACACTATGAAGGAACAAGTTTTGTAATGAGATGGTGAAATGGTACAAATACAAACTATTTAATTAAGGAGATGGTGGTACAGTTCAGACAAAAGAGCAAACACAATTGTATGGTGCATGATGACTTGGCAAGACAAAGGATCTTCCTAGCCTTATTAGCTACAGACTGACTAAAGCATTAAAGCCAAGATCTTCAAATGTCTTCAACACCAACAAAAAAAATCAAACATTAAAATGTTCATACTTGTAAGTTTAACCTCCAAAGAGTACTGACAAGCAAAACACACTGGAGACCTTAAGCTACATGGAAGTGTTCTAATGCTGGAGCAAAGATAACCAACAAAAGCTGGTCGTCTCCATCACCACCTCTGCCTTTTCTTCAGCCAACATGAGATGAAGTTTTTGAAATGAAAGTTTTTCCTTCAAAGTAAAAATTTGTATGGAAATTAGTGTCATGTTTTAGCCAGTCTTCAGAAGGTCAACAGGTTCCTGGATTTCCAGGAATAGGATGATGTTTATGACATCATGACAAGATTGTATTTTTTTTGTTTTTTGAAAACAAATCGTGAGACGTGATTTGCATTTTATGACATGGTTTTTGTCACCCTGCTGCTCAGAATAGGGAACATTATTGGCTACTCAGTGTCTAAAGCAGCCCTTTCCTGCCTGCCACTACTGCCTGATTTCTTGACAGCAGGTGCTCGAAAGGTAGACTTGAGGTGCCTCACCGACAGAGAGAGATTCTACTTGACAGAACAGATTTAAGAAGAAGTTTGTAAAGCAAGTTAAAACAAAGCTCTCTTATTCGTGTTCATACTCGTAAGTTTAACCTCCTAAGAGTACTGATAAGCTAAACATAACTGGATGCAGAAAGTTTTTGAAATGAAAGTTTTTCCTTCAAAGTAAAACTTTGTAAGCAATCATTGTGTAGAAGTTATCGTCATATTTTAGCCAGTCTTCAGAAGGTCAACACATTCCTGGATTTCCAGGAATAGGATGTCCTTCATGTTTATGACACCATGACAAGATTGTTTTTTTTTTTAGTGAGACATGATTTGTATTTTTTGACACATGGTTTTTGCTTAGAATAGGGAACATTCTTGGCTACTCAGTGTCTAAAGCAGCCCTTTCCTGCCTGCCACTACTGCCTGATTTCTTGACAGCAGGTGCTCGAAAGGTAGACTTGTGATGGCTCACCGACAGTGAGAGGTTCCACTTGAAAGAACAGCTTTGAGAAGAAGTTTGTAAAGCAAGTTAAAACAAAGCTCCCTTATTCGTGTTCATACTCGTAAGTTTAACATCCAAAGAGCACTGATATGCTAAACATAACTGGATGCGGAAAGTTTTTGAAATGAAAGTTTTTCCTTCAAAGTAACAATTTGTAAGCAATCATTGTGTAGAAGTTATCGTCATGTTTTAGCCAGTCTTCAGAAGGTCAACACATTCCTGGATTTCCAGGAATAGGATGTCCTTCATGTTTATGACACCATGAAAAGATTGCTTTTTTTTTAGTGAGACATGATTTGTATTTTTTGACACATGGTTTTTGCTCAGAATAGGGAACATTCTTGGCTACTCAGTGTCTAAAGCTGCCCTTTCCTGCCTGCCACTACTGCCTGATTTCTTGACAGCAGGTGCTCGAAAGGTAGACTTGTGATGGCTCACCTCCCTCTCCCTCCCCTCCCTCGCCCTCTCTCCTCCCCGTCTCTCTCCTTCCTCCATCTTCCTCCTCCTTGTTGTGAATGAGCTGGTGTGTGCCTGTCTTACCCCATAGATCTATGTTTCCAGACAATCATAAAAACTGAAGTGTGACATACCAGACATTGACCTGGTGCTGGTAAGTGGAGTGTATGTGTGTTTATGTTAGGACTCCCTCTCACCGTCCCCTTCTCCTCCCTTCCCTTTTGCCCCTCTGCTCACTCTCCTTTTTCCCCCTCCACCATCCCTCTCCTTCCCTTTTCCCCTCCCTCCTCCTCTTACCTCCCTCCTCCTCTTCCCTCCCTCCTCCTCTTCCCTCCCTCCACCTCTTCCCTCCCTCCTCCTCTTCCCTCCCTCCTCCTCTTCCCTCCCTCCTCCTCTTCCCTCCCTCCTCCTCTTCCTTCCTCCCCTCTCCTCCCTCCCTCCTTCCCTCCCTCCACCTCTTCCCTCCCTCCTCTTCCCTCTCTCCACCTCTTCCCTGCTTCCTCCTCTTCCCTCCCTCCTCCTCTTCCCTCCCTCCACCTCTTCCCTCCTTCCTCCTCTCTCCTCCCTCCCTCCTCCTCTTCCCTGCTTCCTCCTCTTCCCTGCTTCCTCCTCTTCCCTCCTTCCTCCTCTCTCTTCCCTCCCTCCTTCCCTCCCTCTTACTTTATCTCCTCTCACTATTCACCTCATGGTAGTGTAGAGTACAGTCCTTCCATGTGAAATCATGATCTCTGACATCTCTCCCTGTGAACCTAATGGTGTTCCTGTTGAGTGCACTGTCAGTGGTGCAATCATGTCAAGCTAAAATAGTACTAAGGGCCAGCCTGAGGAAGAACGTGCATACACTCCACTACTCACCCTAGCAGCTTGAATCAGAATATGGTGCTCTTTCATTGGAGGGGAAGAGGAGGGAGTCCTCTGGTTAGTATGGTGTATTTCCATTACCACATCTCTTTGTCTCTCTCTCCCGGCTCTACCACTCCAGCCAAATTACACTGTTTGGAGGACCCAGCAGATCAAGCTCAGGACTAGGCCAGCAAGTGGCCCGCAATGCAGTAGCCTCAACATTAGATTGTCTATCTCTCTTGTTTGCATATTTCATTGTGTGCTTACATACTGCATCTTTCCTCTCTTGTTTGCATATTTCATTGTGTGCTTACATACTGCATCTTTCGTCTCTTGTTTGCATATTTCATTGTGTGCTTACATACTGCATCTTTCCTCTCTTGTTTGCATATTTCATTGTGTGCTTACATACTGCATCTTTCGTCTCTGAAATGAGCCACTTTGCAATGATTACATACCAAACATCTGCATGCCCCACCTTCTACTGTGGACCCGTTGCAGTCTGGACCCCAGACCCTTCTGACTGGGTGAGGACTGGGGACCACTATACCTGGTGCATGTGATCAGCAGCCTATTCACTCTGCATGCAGACTGATATTAAGTACCTCTACTCAGTGCTGTTATGATCCTGCCGTGCCCCCAGCATCCTATTCACTCTGCATGCAGACTGATATTAAGTACCTCTCCTCAGTGCTGTTATGATCCTGCCCTGCCCCCAACACCCTATTCACTCTGCATGCAGACTGTAAGTACATTAACTGAAAACACCGCCTCTGCTCGGCTATTGACTTCCAGTCCTCCAAGCACTATAGTACTTGTGTGCCCCGCCCCCAAGTACCACAGCACTTGCGTGCTCCGCCCCCCACTCATGTCAAGTGATCTAAAGAGGTAATTACCCAGCCACTCCCCCGCATAGTTGCGCTGTTACACGGAAGTTGAAAGCCAGACAGTCTGTCTTAGTGCTGTTACACCGAGGGAGTAGTTTATATTTAATAGAAAGTAAGGCTCTATTACTGTAGTTAACAAGAACTGTATCGTCCATCTGCGTTGGAGAAGTTTGGAGAAAACTGATCAACAATTTGGGCGTGGCACAGATTGTAACCCCCCAAGGGTAAGTTGTAATATCAGCAAACGGTAACCGCTCCCATGCAGACAGCTCTCCAGCTCAGTACAAGTTGCGAGCATGTAAAATGAGCAGTTGCTGCCTCGTGGGGAGGAGCAGTATAATATCTACACAGTCACCATCAGCAGGCTGGCACCATAGACAACAGAACAAAAATACCATTCTCTTATCAATACAGGCACCTATGAGGACAATGCATAGTTCATAGTGTTCCTCCTTGAGATGTAGTCTCACAAGCCGGACCGTTTTTGTTCCTCGGTGCTGATCACTTCCAGTATCAGTAAGCAGTTGGCACTGAGAGACAGAGAGGGTGTGGCTTGTGAGACGACTGGGATGGGTTGATTTTCATACTGGGGTCAGTGTGTGACCCAACACCACCATGTCACACCACAGCAATACCTAATAATCATAACTGTAGTCATCATTAGGAAATCTACAGCTAGATTCCTGCCATACCCAAGGAATGAGGGTAACATGAAAACATACAAATTGTTGAGTATGTGTAAACCATTTTAGTTTCTGTGGTGTACATCCATCCCTTTTGAATATTGTCTGGGGAGGTATAGGTAAGTGCATGGTACATTAATTGCAGTTGTACTGGAATTTTACAATTGGATTTACAGGAGCATAGACACGAGTTTAAAAAAGTGTGTGTGTGTGGGGGGGGGGGGGGGGGGGGCTTAATTTTGGGAGGGCACTCAGTGCACAAAGCGCACAGAAAATTGTGTAATTTTTTAATTATATTTACAGCTCAAATTATAGTGATTTGAGCATGTCACTGTTATCGTGGTGACTGCAAACCAACCCGCGGGTGGCGGAGAGCTCAGTAAAGTATGTGTCAATGAAGTGCATCAATGTATAAACACATTAAATTTTGATTTTGTGTAAATGAATATATTCATTCATAAGTCCCATAAGCCCCAAAATCTGGGGTGGGGGTGGGGAGCTGAAGCCCCCGAAGCCCCCCACCCCCGTTGTCTACCTGATTTAGCTACTGGACTGTGCAGACTAGTTTCAGGTGTATGCAAGAAAGCAGATCATTGGTTGGATGTGTGCCATAAGAATAGAACCATGAATACACATTCCAGTTACCATGGTTACAAGCATTGAACAAGACATGATTCTGTTTACAACTGCACATGTCGTGCATATCCCTATTGAATACCATCAGAAGAGATTGGAAGATAAGGATGTTAACGTGTACATGGTATATTAACTGCTTTTAATAAACAAATTTGTGCTGGAATTTTCTTTACAAATTCCATGACTGCATCTACTTACAATAGCATCTACAAGTGAGTGTTCACCTGTCTATTGTTCAAAGTAGTTTTAGTTTTCTCTGTGAGAATGGGAGAACAGTCTGTTCTAGAAACACAGTGGTATATTTCTCACAAAGTGGTAGCTAGTGGTCTCCATGAATTGAGAGCTTGTGTCTTGTACATTTACCTTCTCTTGTGCAGGGTGAGCCATGGCATCCCCACCTGGGCAGCCTCCATCACAGCATTACTATGAGCCTCAGGGACGATTCTGGCACTGTAGTGCAATTGTTGATGGAAAACAGTACACCTATGGAGGACACTTTGGAGCAGGCAGGTCCCCACCTCTCTCAATGGTGGAGATATTGGACTTAGTAACAGAAAAATGGCAGCAGATGTCAACAACTGGAGAGACACCACCAGGACACATAGGTGCATCGTGTGCTGCTGTTGGAACTTACATCTTCCACTTTGGTGGGAGTGGTAGGTACAAGTACTACAACACCATCCATTGTTTGGAAATCAGCAAACTGAAGTGGAGAGCCGTACCTCTAGCCAACAACCATGACACCCCGATGCCCAAGAGTAATGCTGCCATGTTAGTGTATGGAAACACTCTGATCGTAGCAGGAGGATATGGACTCCTGCCCGACCACCCTCACCCAGATAAGTATGTCTCTGATCCAGAGTATGAAGGCCAGGGGTGGACAAATGAGGTGCACTGCTTCCATGTTGATTCAAGTGAGTTATGCTAATTAATGTTTGCACAAGTACATAGCAGTTCAGCACCATACATGTATATACACTGCACCTCTTGGCTTCATAATGGTTGAACATTGTATAAGGTAAGAGCTCTTGGCTTCATAATGGTCAGGTTGAGCATTTTATAAGGTGAGAGCTCTTGGCTTCATAATGGTCAGGTTGAGCATTGTATAAGGTAAGAGCTCTTGGCTTCATAATGGTGAGGTTGAGCATTGTATAAGGTAAGAGCTCTTGGCTTCATAATGGTCAGGTTGAGCATTGTATAAGGTAAGAGCTCTTGGCTTCATAATGGTCAGGTTGAGCATTGTATAAGGTAAGAGCTCTTGGCTTCACAATGGTCAGGTTGAGCATTGTATAAGGTAAGAGCTCTTGGCTTCACAATGGTCAGGTTGAGCATTGTATAAGGTAAGAGCTCTTGGCTTCATAATGGTCAGGTTGAGCATTGTATAAGGTAAGAGCTCTTGGCTTCATAATGGTCAGGTTGAGCATTGTATAAGGTAAGAGCTCTTGGCTTCATAATGGTCAGGTTGAGCATTGTATAAGGTAAGAGCTCTTGGCTTCACAATGGTCAGGTTGAGCATTGTATAAGGTAAGAGCTCTTGGCTTCACAATGGTCAGGTTGAGCATTGTATAAGGTAAGAGCTCTTGGCTTCACAATGGTCAGGTTGAGCATTGTATAAGGTAAGAGCTCTTGGCTTCATAATGGTCAGGTTGAGCATTGTATAAGGTAAGAGCTCTTGGCTTCATAATGGTCAGGTTGAGCATTGTATAAGGTAAGAGCTCTTGGCTTCATAATGGTCAGGTTGAGCATTGTATAAGGTAAGAACTCTTGGCTTCATAATGGTCAGGTTGAGCATTGTATAAGGTAAGAGCTCTTGGCTTCATAATGGTCAGGTTGAGCATTGTATAAGGTAAGAGCTCTTGGCTTCATAATGGTCAGGTTGAGCATTGTATAAGGTAAGAGCTCTTGGCTTCATAATGGTCAGGTTGAGCATTGTATAAGGTAAGAGCTCTTGGCTTCATAATGGTCAGGTTGAGAATTGTATAACGTGACTGTTATGATGGTACGTAGGACATCAGATATAGGAGGATTGTGTTACATCTGTACTTGGTGAAAAGCTTTTCACTCCCCATTCAACCAATTTTATAGCCAACAAAGATATGAATGCATAATTTAGCTCGCCTAAAACTCTAAAATAATAATCTAAATTCTTCTTTCTGCCTTACTTTCAGTTTTCGTATTAATGGGATCATATACGTAAGACGTTGGTTGTATGAATATCAGTAGTTTGTGAACAGCTTTCCCTCCCCATTCCACCAATTTATAGCCAACAAAGATATGAATGCACAATTTAGCTCACCTAAAACTCTAAAATCATAATCTAAATTCTTGTTTCTGCCTTACTTTCAGTTTTCGTGTTAATGGGGTCATATACATAAGAAGTTGGTTATGCGAGTTCATGATATCGGTAGTTTGTGAAAAGCTTTTCACTCCCTATTCAACCAATTTTATAGCTATCAAAGATATGAATGCATGATTCAGCTCGCCTAAAACTCTAAAATCATAAACTAACTTCTTATTTTCTGCCTTACTTTCAGTTTTCGTGTTCATGGGGTCATATACGTAAGACGTTGGTTATATGAGTACATGATATCGGTAGTTTGTGAAAAGCTTTTCACTCCCCATTCAACCAATTTTATAGCCAACAAAGATATGAATGCATAATTTAGCTCACCTAATACTCTAAAATCATAATCTAAATTCTTATTTCTGCCTTACTTTCAGTTTTCGTATTAATAGGGTCATATACGTAAGACTGTGATATGAGTACATGCATGATATCGGTAGTTTGTGAAAAGCTTTTCACTCCCCATTCAACCAATTTTATAGCCAACAAAGATATGAATGCGTAATTTAGCTCGCCTAATACTCTAAAATCATAATCTAAATTCTTATTTCTGCCTTACTTTCAGTTTTCATGTTAATGGAGTCATATACGTAAGACGTTGGTTATAGGAGTTCATGATATCGGTACTTTGTGAAAAGCTTTTGATTCCCCATTCAACCAATTTTATAGCCAACAAAGATATGAATGCGTAATTTAGCTCCCCTAATACTCTAAAATCATAATCTAAATTCTTATTTCTGCCTTACTTTCAGTTTTCGTGTTAATGGAGTCATATACGTAAGACGTTGGTTATATGAGTACATGCATGATATCGGTAGTTGGTGAAAAGCTTTTCACTCCCCATTCAACCAATTTTATAGCCAACAAAGATATGAATGCGTAATTTAGCTCGTCTAATACTCTAAAATCATAATCTAAATTCTTATTTCTGCCTTACTTTCAGTTTTCGTGTTAATGGGGTCATATACGTAAGACGTTGGTTTTATGAGTTCATGATATCGGTAGTTTGTGAAAAGCTTTTCCCTCCCCATTGAACCAGTTTTATAGCCAACAAAGATATGAATGCATAATTTAGCTCACCTAAAACTCTAAAATCATAATCTAAATTCTTATTTCTGCCTTACTTTCAGTTTTCGTGTAAATGGGGTCATATACGTTGGTTATATGAGTTCATGATATCGGTACTTTGTGAAAAGCTTTTCACTCTCCATTCAACCAATTTTATAGCCAACAAAGATATGAATGCACAATTTAGCTCACCTAAAACTCTAAAATCATAATCTAAATTCTTATTTCTGCCTTAGTTTCAGTCTTCGTGTTAATGGGGTCATATACGTAAGATGCTGGTTATATGAGTTCATGATATCGGTATACTTTGTGAAAAGCTTTTCACTCCCCATTCAACCCATTTTATAGCCAACAAAGATATGAATGCATAATTTAGCTCACCTAAAACTCTAAATTCATAATCTAAATTCTTATTTCTGCCTTACTTTCAGTTTTCGTGTTAATGGGGTCATATAGGTAAGACGTTGGTTGTATGAGTACATGATATCGGTAGTTTGTGAAAAGCTTTTCACTCCCCATTCAACCAATTTTATAGCCAACAAAGATATGAATGCATAATTTAGCTCGCATAATACTCTAAAGTCATATTCTAAATTCTTATTTCTGCCTTACTTTCAGTTTTCATGTTAATGGGGTCATATACGTAAGACGCTGGTTATATGATTACATGATATAGGTAGTTTGTGAAAAGCTTTTCACTCCCCATTGAACCAAGTTTATTGCCAACAAAGATATGAATGCATAATTTAGCTCGCCTAAAACTCTAAAATCATAATCTAAATTCTTATTTCTGCCTTACTTTCAGTTTTCGTGTTAATGGGGTCATATGCGTAAGACGTTGGTTATATGAGTTCATGATATCGGTACTTTGTGAAAAGCTTTTCACTCCACATTCAACCATTTTTATAGCCAACGAAGATATGAATGCATAATTTAGCTCGCCTAATACTCTAAAATCATAATCTAAATTCTTGTTTCTGCCTTACTTTCAGTTTTTGTGTTAATGGGGTCATATACGTAAGACGGTTATATGAGTTCAGGATATCGGTAGTTTGTGAAAAGCTGTTCGCTCCACATTCAACCAATTTTATAGCTAACAAAGATATGAATGCATAATTTAGCTCGCCTAATACTCTAAAATCATAATCTAAATTCTTATTTCTGCTTTACTTTCAGTTTTAATGTTAGTGGGGTCATATACGTAAGACATTGGATATAGGAAGTTTGCATCATATCGGTTCTTTGTGAAATGCTTTTCCCCTCCATTCAGCGTACGTTACAGCTACCAAAGATATGAATGCATATTTTAGCATGCCTTAGACTCTAAACTTGTAATCTATAGTCAGATTTCTCCCTTAGTTTCAGTTTTAGTGTTGGTTGGGTCATATACGTAGGACATTGGATATAGGAAGTTTGCGTCATATCGGTATTTTGTGAAATGCTTTTCCCTTCCATTCAGCATACGTTACAGCAACCACAGATATGAAGGCATATTTTAGCATGCCTTAGACTTTAAACTTGTAGTCTAAGGTCAGATTTCTCCCTTAGTTTCAGTTTTAGTGTTAGTGTGGTCATATACGTAGGACATTGGATATAGGAAGTTTGCGGTACTTTGTGAAATGCTTTTCCCTTCCATTCAGCGTACGTTACAGCTACCAAAGATATGAATGCATATTTTAGTATGCCTTAGACTCTAAACTTGTAATCTAAAGTCAGATTTCTCCCTTAGTTTCAGTTTTAGTGTTAGGGTGGTCATATACGTATGACGTTGTATATAGGATGTTTACGTCATATCAGTACTTTGTGAAATGCTTTCCCTTCCATTCAGCGTACGTTACAGCTACCCCGGATATGAATGCATATTTTAGCATGCCTTTGACTCTAAACTTGTAATCTAAAGTCAGATTTCTCCCTTAGTTTCAGTTTTAGTCGATATAGGAAGTCTGTGTCATATCCGTACTTTGTGAAATGCTTTTCCCTTCCATTCAGCGTACGTTATAGCTAACACAGACATGAATGCATATTTTAGCATGCCATAGACTCTAAACTTGTAATCTAAAGTCAGATTTCTCCCTTAGTTTCAGTTTTAGTGTTAGTGGGGTCATATACGTATGACGTTGTATATAGGATGTTTACGTCATATCGGTACTTTGTGAAATGCTTTTCCCTTCCATTTAGCGTACGTTACAGCTACCAAAGACATGAATGCATATTTTAGCATGCCTTTGACTCTAAACTTGTAATCTACAGTCAGATTTCTCCCTTAGTTTCAGTTTTAGTGTTAGTGGGGTCCTATACATAGGACGTTCAATATAGGATGTTTGCGTTATCAGTACTTTGTGAAATGCAAGTTCATAATTTTCTTTCAGTTTTAGTGTTAGTGGGGTCACACAGATACGTATGTAACACATCAAATTACTGGTCTACTGACTACACAACCAGTATATGCACACAGCAATCAGGAATGTTTCTGACAAGCCCCTGAGCATGTACTGTTCTCACTCCGAGTGTGCATTACACAATCAGTACATGTAGTTACAGTACCTCATGTAGGTTATAGATAGAAGAAAGATGGGAATATACAGTGGAACCCCTCTTAAAGGACACTCCTGAATTAAGGATATCTTAGTTAATCAGGACACCAGACCACACCCCCATTTCATATAAATATGTACTATTGTTCCCCTGAAATAAGGACATACACCTTGCTAATCAGGACACATTCTTTGGTCCCAAGGTGTCTGTATTAGAGGGTTTCACTGTAATTACATTTCTATCACATTGAGGAAATTGGTCTCTGACAGTCATCCATTTTAATGTCTGACATTTTGTTTCTGAGAGGAAATTGCTCTGTGAGCAGCTATGATGAAACCTCGTCTGTGTGTGTACTTCTCCCCAGGGACCTGGTCATCTCCGGAGATCTCTGGGACTCCTCCACCACCTAGTGAAGGTCACTCATTCACACGAGTGGACTACTATAGAGCAGTCCAGTTTGGGGGTCAGCAGCTGCGCAAGCTGGTGCCAAACCATGTCCACCTCCTGGACATGAAGTCATGGGTAAGAGACTATGTGTACATTTGTATGTTGGGTGATGAGGGAAAGACTCAAAACATAATTACCTGTGAACTGAAATATGCTAATGCTTGCGTCAGTTCACATATTGTGTACATACTTACATTTCAACACTTGTTGGTATATTTGCTGTAAAACTCTGCTGCTTCGTTGTTTGAGCTGTTACGAGCATGTTACATCATAAGTGATCCAACACTATACCAAGGGGTTTGTTTTTTATCCTAATAAGGTATATAGATTGACTGTCAGAACCTCTGAGTATTGGGGTCAGATATGTCCCTTTCTATACCCCCACCAACCATCAGCAGTACGTCACATAATTGGAGATTTTGATAGTCAATCTACCATATTGAGATGAAAACAAACCCAATGGTAACAGTTTCAAACTAACCTCCTCATAACACCAACATAACATTACATATTTACCACACATAATTATGAGGCTACCTATGGTTATGTAATAATGGGTGGGCTTGTATTGGAAACTTTTGAGCTCTGTTTGAAAGTTGTAGTCATGGAAACATGGGGTGTGGCTAGTACTTTGTACTGGGTTGTGCAACAGGTTTATTCCCACTTCGTCAATTCCCACTTTGTCAATTCCCACTTCGTCAATTCCCATTTGGTCAACTTCCCACTTTGTCAATTCCCACTTTGTCAATTCCCATTTGGTCAATGTTGACAAAGTGGGAATTGACGAAATGGGAATTGACAAAGTGGGAAGTTGACGAAGTGGGAAGATTTACCATCTAATTGAAAAATGTGATACTGTCCATATGAACTAGAAATACACATCAATATCTATATATCTCCACTGTACAGGTAAAAGTTATTATACAAAGCTAGATAAGTTATATGCAACACCGACAATGTATCGGTCAATAGTCTTTTCACCACCAATGTATGCTTCCTTAAGAAGTTTCAAACGCTGGTCTACAGCAATGTATTTTCTCCTTCGCCTGGGTGGCTGCGATCCAGCATCAAGTTGGACTGCTGCAAGATCAGTTAGAGCTTGTTCTCCTTTGATGACATCTACCAGTTGGTAGATGTTGGGATGCGGTCGACTGATTACTGCATTGAACTTCCTGTGCCATCCCTCCAAGTGATTATTTGTTCTGTTTCCATCCTGCTCGAAGACACTCCACATTGCAGGAGAAAACTGTCCACCATCCAACCAGGTGTTCTCAAAGTAGCTCAGAAGACTATCCAACTGAGGGAGTGTGCTGGGCTTTCATGACTTAGTGGGGTAACAGCTGCTGTAATGTTAGGAGTGAACTTATATGTCACAGCTAATCCTAATCTGGAGTTTAATTTACAGGTGTCTCAATGTGAGGTCACATATATGTTTGACCCCCAATCAACAGTAACACTTGGAGGTTAATTCTGATAACCAATCTACTTCATAAACGAACCCACTGACACATCTTCAGATTTTCCAATATGTATGCTTGTATCAGCTTAGAAAGTATTTAGACTCACATACTAGTTAGGTTTTAGAAATTTGTTGATTTAGGGGCGGGTTTGAACGCGCCTCTGAAGTAAGGAAACTTGGGCCCGGTCCCAATTGTGTCCGGATTGTAGAGGTTCCACTGAGTTGGCATTTGTACACAGTGTTTGGAATTTGATAATTACAAGTTTGTGGACAGATCTAATTAGTGTTCTCCAATTCCAGAACAGCTGATCTACATGGTGATAATTTTCAGGCACTCTTCCCTAATTTGTTGCTATGGGCCTGGTAATGAGGCTACAGTGTATATGGGTTGTGTGGACAGCTGCTTCTTGTGATTGTTTTCACCCACTGGTTTGCCCCAACCCATTCTCCTACTCATGTTGTGCTATACTATATAGCAGTTCTCTAGCACGTTCTGCACAGTATTGTTCATGTGTCACTGTGTGTGCTCACTGCACATGCATAGTGTATACTGTAGACTAAGTAACAGTATTGTGTTACATAGTGTACAGTTGTGTTTTCATTGTCATTGTGGCATGTGTTCTTCCATGCATGCAGGAATGGACCAGGGTGGAGGCTGGTGGCGGTCCTGGCCAGTCCTGGCCTGAGGGTCGATCCTACCATTCTGCTGTAAGCCTCCATGACAGTGACTGCAATCCTGCCAACCCGGAACTCTTCATCACTTGGGGAGATGGTGGTGGTGAGGTCCTCAGAGATGGCTGGGTGTTTGGAGTGAATGTGCAGCAGTGGAGGAAGGTGAGGCAAAGTGTCTCCAACACATAATTATGATATACACTGTGTACAGTGTAAACAATTACACAACTGGTATAGCTATTATCATTCATGAGTACTTCCTGTCACTAACAACATGTAAGCACAATGTTGTTCAATGTTACTTGGAAATATACCACTTAACATGTCTTAGACCCTATGTTCAAAATATAAAGCCAATTATTCCCTTAGTAACACTAAAACTGAAAGTATCTGAGAAATATCACTTTAGAATATGAATATTTAGGGTGTAAGGCATGCTAAAATATACATTCATATCTGCGGTAGCAGTAATGCTGGCCAATTGGCATGGGAAAAGCATTTCACAAAGTACCGATGTGATGCAAACTTCCTATATCCAACGTCCTACATATATGACCCCACTAACACTAAAAATGAAACTAAGGGAGAAATCTCACTTTAGGTTATGAATCTAGGGTCTAAGGCATGCTAGGATAGCATTCATATCTGCGATAGCAGTAATGCTGGCCAATTGGCATGGGAAAAGCATTTCACAACGTACCGATATCAACGTCCTATGTATGTGACCCCACTAACACTAAAACTTAAGCTCAGGGAGAAATCTCACTTTAGATTATGAATTTAGGGTCTAAGGCATGCTAGGATAGCATTCATATCTGCAATAGCAGTAATGCTGGCCAATTGGCATGGGAAAAGCATTTCACAACGTACCGATATCACGTAAAGTTCCGATATCCAACGTCCTATGTATGTGACCCCACTAACACTAAAACTGAAGCTCAGAGAGAAATCTCACTTTATAATATGAATTTAGGGTCTAAGGCATGCTAGGATATACATTCATATCTGCGGTAGCAGTAATGCTGGCCAATTGGGATGTGAAAAGCTTTTAACTAAGTACCGATATGATGCAATCTTCCGATATCCAATGCCATATGTATATGACCCCACTAACACTAAAACTGAAACTAAGGGAGAAATCTCACTTTAGGTTATGAATCTAGGGTCTAAGGCATGCTAGGATAGCATTCATATCTGCGATAGCAGTAATGCTGGCCAATTGGCATGGGAAAAGCATTTCACAACGTACCGATATCAACGTCCTATGTATGTGACCCCACTAACACTAAAACTTAAGCTCAGGGAGAAATCTCACTTTAGATTATGAATTTAGGGTCTAAGGCATGCTAGGATAGCATTCATATCTGCAATAGCAGTAATGCTGGCCAATTGGCATGGGAAAAGCATTTCACAACGTACCGATATCACGTAAAGTTCCGATATCCAACGTCCTATGTATGTGACCCCACTAACACTAAAACTGAAGCTCAGAGAGAAATCTCACTTTATAATATGAATTTAGGGTCTAAGGCATGCTAGGATATACATTCATATCTGCGGTAGCAGTAATGCTGGCCAATTGGGATGTGAAAAGCTTTTAACTAAGTACCGATATGATGCAATCTTCCGATATCCAATGCCATATGTATATGACCCCACTAACACTAAAACTGAAACTAAGGGAGAAATATCACTTTAGATTATGAATTTAGGGTCTAAGGTATGCTAGGATATGCATTCATATCTGCGGTATCAGTAATGCTGGCCAATTGGCATGGGAAAAGCATTCCACAAAGTACCTACATGATGTAAACTTTATATCCAATGCAACTGCGTCATATTTGTAGTTTGTAAAATTCTTTTCCTATGCCAATCACCCGACGTTACTGCTATCGCAGATATGAATACATATTTTTTAGCGTGACTTAGACCCTAAATTGATAATATAAAGTGAGGTTTCTCCCTTAGTTTCAGTTTTAGTGTTAGTGGACGTTGGATATAGGAAGTTTGCTTCGTATCGGTCCTTTTCTGAAATGATTTTCCCATGCCAATCAATGGACTTTACTGCTACCAAAGATATGAATGCATATTTTAGCATCCCTTAGACCCTAAGTTTACAATTTGAGGTTAGGTTTTTCCTCCAGTTTCAATTTCAGTGTTAGTGGGGTCACACACATAGGACGTCAGGTGTAGGGAGTATGCCGCATCCATTCAACCCACATTATTACTATCACTGATAAAAATGCATATTAGTATGCCTTAGTCCCTACATTCATAACCTGAAGCATTGTTTGCTGGTTTCACTTTCAGTGTGGCCACATGTATAGGACATGAGATAAGGGAAGTTTGTGTCAGTTTGGTTCTTTGTGAAATGCTTTTCCCCCTCCGAAGCATTGGTGTCTGTGTATTGGCCATAGCATGACCGAATGTACTGTAACCATAGAATGTCCTCCTTGTGTTGCTCCACATGGCAGCCTCAAGTTTTGTCTTACTGCTTGAAATTGCCAAACTCTGCACAAGTGGGTCTACATGGTTTTCAGAGTGCTGTGTGCAAGTTAGAAACTCCACCGTACAGCAATTAAATATTAGTGAACTATGGAGAAAGGGACCACCAATGCAAGCCCAAAGATATTCATTCACCATTGTAGTTGAGTGTAGTGAATAATAATGTGGAAGTGAACTTTGTATTGACTGCAGACAGTGCAGTGTATATACCGTACACACATACATGTGCATATGTAGTGCAGCACTCAATGAGAGTAGAACAATGCATGTACTATTATGATCCATTGGAGTTGCAATATTTGTGTTCAATCTGCAGGTCATGCTACCTGATAGTCTGAAAGGGAGGTGCTACCATACAACTACCATAATGGATCAAGATGCCACCCACAAGAAGCTCATCCACTTCGGAGGGATGGATGAAGAGCCTGAGAGTAGTGATGTAAACACATGGCACACAGTGGCAGAGACGACCATTGTGGAGCTAGGTGAGTGGAGTGCACCACATTCACACTGTTGCTATGGTATTCACCTCATTCATTTTGGACACCTGACAGTTGAGTGTGTGTTGTGATGAGCGCTCTCAGTGTTGACTTCAATACAAGGAAATGTCAACATCACTGCACACTGGTGTTCATGTACACAATGGTATACATGGAGTCCTATCAGTCATGGAAATTGTGGTCCAGTGAGAATATCTGTCCAGGAGACAAAAATCCTCCCAAACACCAGTGTGTAGTGATGCTGGCATCTCCTTGTACATGTACATGAGGTCAACACTGAGAGTATTCACCACAACAAGATTCCTGGTCCAGGGTGTACCACAGGAAAAGTAGACTAGCTCCTTTAAAACTGGAGGTGCCCAGTAGGTCCATACCACCTAATCTCATGCCCAGACCCCACCCTCTCAGTGAGAATGGTGGGAGGCACACACAGTCTGGACATAAGACTGATACTAACCATATACAACCCAGTGGCCTATACACATGTATATACAACCCCGTGGTATACAACGTGGGCATTGGTTAGCATGGATACCAGCTAGGTGCATTGTCCACCTCAGGAATATTAGTGTTGCTAGGCAACATGGAATGGGGTTCCTGTGTACATAATAACAGCCTGTTGATGTGCTGTAAGTTTACATAAGAACAGCTGTCAGTGATTTTGTTCTACAAGTTAATGAGGTCAGTGGGCATATGGTCTAGTACTTACTAGCTGATATTGTGCTCAACCTATATGCTATGCTATGCTGCACTGCTCCAAAAATCTACCTATTATGATCAACAAACGTACGCTCCTATAATGCTCAAACACCTGCAAACTCCTTAGCTCTCTGCATCACACCCACCCCTTTTAGGTCAATCAAACAAGTTGGCCGCTCTTTTCTAGTGCCAGTGTGTGACAGTGCTTTTACCCTAAGCTTCCTCTTCCGCATTAATTCCAACTGTGTGGAGGTTCGAAGTTTGCTCAGTATGGACCTTGCTGCCTGACCCTTGTTAACGGGGCTAGTCATCGCCAGTACGAAATTTATAATCACGTGACCAACTTTAATTTTCTCAGACAATCTGCCTATTATGCTCGCGCATTATGCGCAATGCTTTTGCATACCAATTATGTCCATTTAAATGCCAGCATAATCCGCATATACTTCTACAACTGATAGACTCGTGCATACCTCATTCCCAGCTAGACTCTCTATGGAGAGAGAAGCAGGGAGAGCCTGGGAATGAGGCTACATACCTAGCTGATCTAGTACATCAAGAGTGCATAAGAACACTGATACACTAGTACACTTACATCAAGAGTGCATAAGAACACTGATACACTAGTACACTTACATCAAGAGTGCATAAGAACACTGATACACTAGTACACTTACATCAAGAGTGCATAAGAACACTGATACACTAGTACACTTACATCAAGAGTGCATAAGAACACTGACACACTAGTACACTTACATCAAGAGTGCATAAGAACACTGATACACTAGTACACTCACATCAAGAGTGCATAAGAACACTGATACACTAGTACACTTACATCAAGAGTGCATAAGAACACTGATACACTAGTACACTTACATCAAGAGTGCATAAGAACACTGATACACTAGTACACTTACATCAAGAGTGCATAAGAACACTGATACACTAGTACACTTACATCAAGAGTGCATAAGAACACTGACACACTAGTACACTTACATCAAGAGTGCATAAGAACACTGATACACTAGTACACTCACATCAAGAGTGCATAAGAACACTGATACACTAGTACACTTACATCAAGAGTGCATAAGAACACTGATACACTAGTACACTTACATCAAGAGTGCATAAGAACACTGATACACTAGTACACCTACATCAAGAGTGCATAAGAACACTGATACACTAGTACACCTACATCAAGAGTGCATAAGAACACTGATACACTAGTACACTTACATCAAGAGTGCATAAGAACACTGATACACTAGTACACTTACATCAAGAGTGCATAAGAACACTGATACACTAGTACACTTACATCAAGAGTGCATAAGAACACTGATACACTAGTACACTTACATCCCTGACCTCTGAACTAACCTCATAACTAATGGTGCATGATGGCAGTATAGTAATGGTTGAGGGAGAATGAGCCTGTCAATGTGTTCTTGTACACTGACCTTCAACTGCATTTTTTATGAATGGTACAATTTATGATATTACATATACCATATTGTCTTGTTTGAACTGCACCATGGTAGTTTAGGGTTGTGTGACTGACACACCTCCACTCTCTGCCCTCCCTGACAATGTGGTAGTGTGACAATACATGATTGTCCAACCCCCTCAGAGTGTGGTGGTGCCTCTGGTGAGTGTGTGGTGACTGATGTCATCCTGAGCAACCAGCTCGGACAGCCCAGGGAAAACAAGGACGCACTACCCAGACATGTCCAGCTAACACTCTGTGAGTGGCAGCAACATGGTAGTGAGCTCAGCTGCATGTCCACACCTCACCCCCAGTCTCCAACTGGTGGGTGTGGCACAGCGTCTAGAACCATGAAACATGTACAGTACTCACGTAGGTGGCTTGTGACAACTTGGGTTTCATAATCAGCTTCCAGAATAGTCTCATTCCCAGACCAAATTATTCATGGTTGCCTGGTCTAGCAGCTAAATAGGGTTTGAACACTTTTACTAGTAAAAACTGGAGTCTCATTATAAAATTTTTCCAACCAACCAGATTGTGTGAATTACATGTTCGTCATCACAAACGACCAGCTTGCAAGTTTGTGGGTTCCATGGCCTACACTAGCACTATACTGATAGCACCTACAGTTACTAACTACTGTATGTATATCAACTGGCTCCAGCTTTCCTAGTTTTTATTTATGAGCATCGTAAGTAGCACAGTGAGTTTTGTACCCACAATGAACACATTCTACTTCTTGCAAGCAAAAATCACCGACACCAGGCTATATTTTGACACTGTTTAGATTGAATGCTTTAGTCTACAAGTAACATAACACATAGCTATTTAGTTTTCTGTTTACGCATAATTTTTGGGGTAATAGGTACCAGAAAGCATTGAGCATTATGCAGGAATAATAGGTACATTTTGAGCATAATGTGTCTGTGGTAGACTGGTAGTCTCGTCCTCAGACCGTGTCCCAGTCCCAGACTGTGAAGTAAGGGAGCAATGATCAGCAATCGCAGAGTCTGGTGGTCTACATTGAACTTCCATGATGTTACAGTTCAATGGTCAATGAACTGCCATCCTGTTTCAATTTACGTTTTCTGTACAGTGTAAAACAATTATTTGAACATACAAGTTTGTTCCTTCCGGAAACGGTGGGCATAGTTTGAGCATAATAGGCAAATTTGGGGCATAATTTTAGGCATAATTGGTACAATTTTGAGCATATTGGAGTAGCATAATGGGTAAAAAAATAGCATAATCCGCCCAACCCTACATGGCACCTGAACCATATCAGAATGATCGCAGCGATGCACATGAGCTCAGTGGACCTACGTACTTTCGGTTCACACTGTGGCTATGCGGTTGCAAATGCTTCTACAGATAACACGTTCTTGTGCACTGTACTCTTGATCATACTTATAGTACCTTAGAATGTGCTATGATCATTGGGTATTGCTTATTCCAGTAACATCTAATGCAATCTTTATGCGTTGGTGTGGCTAAAATGAACTTGTGATGATTTATTCTATGGTTTTTCAGCGGAGGAGATGCGGCATCTTACAGCATGTGATAGAGCAATCAAGGAGAAAGGAAAACTCTTGCTTAACGCTGTGCAGTGTATGATGAGCGGCCACCCTAGGGTGGGCAAGTCAACGCTTCTTGCTCGCCTTACAGGAACACAACTTTCCACCAACACCGCCCACCCTGACACCACCAAGGAATCACAGGCACTACAAACATGTGGTGGTACCGATACTTGCATTTCCCCAAGTACTGGGGTGTTGAATGCAATTGTTCATGTAACAGTCAAGAAGGCTACAATGTTTGTTGCTGCGGCTCTTCAACCTGGCTTAATTTGGGAACGAATTGAACTTGACAAAGAAGCAATTGCATTGCTAAAGTCCATCACAAAGGGACGCATTGCTCGCACAGCTCAGATGAAGCCGTTGGAGCTGGAGAGTGCCACAGAAGGTAAGAGTGCAAACAAAACAGAAACCTCAAGTGGTGCCTCCACCTTGATGTCTGCTGAGAAGAAACCCCACTCAGAGGGATCAGCAAACACAGGACTCCAGCATTTATTTCGATTCGGAAAACGCAGAGTCTCAGCTTCCTCAACATCCGCTGTCCCTGGGTTCAAGGCTCCTCTTGATATCTTCAAACAGGCTCTGAAAAGTGAGAAGTGGGGAGAGGTAGAAGCATTCATCAAGGATTCACTCACCATCTACTTTACAGACACGGGAGGGCAGCCTGAATTTCAAGAAGTGCTCCCAGCCCTGATTTTTGGTCCAGCTTTGTTCTTCCTGGTCTTCAAGCTTATTGACGATCTCAACCAGAGGTACCAAGTCCAGTTTGTGTCCGCTTCCAAGAAGAGCCAGCCTTATGAGTCCAGCTTTACAGTGAAAGAAACTCTCCTTCAGTCACTGGCCAGCATTGCCTCCACATGCAGCTATGCCTCCTACACCAGCAAGAAGATGGTAGCAATAAAACCACAGGTAGTCCTGGTTGCCACCCACGAAGACCAAGCAAGTGAGGCACAAATCAGAGCTATACAGCAGGAGCTTAAAGAAACACTGGAGAAGACCGACTATTACCAGCAAGACATGCTTGTGTTTGCATCTGAAGATGAACCAGTGGTCACTGTCAACAACATCTCATCAGATGGTCGAGATACCGACAAGATTCGGAGCATAGTGGAGCGAATTGCGAAACACCCCTCCTTTCACATTGAGGTCCCCCTTCCCTGGCTGGTTTCTAGCTTAGCTTTCAGGCTCTTGCAGGTTCCAGTTATCAGCTATGATCAGTGTACGAGTATCGCTAGTGAGTGTGGCATTGATACACCAGAGGAGCTAAAAGAAGCTCTGTGGTTTCTGCACCACAAGGTAGGTTTCATCCGCTACTTTGAAAGTGTTCCTGAGTTACGTGATGTGGTCATTCTAGACCCACAGCTCCTCTTTGACAAAATTACGGAATTAATCTCAAACACGTTCAGTTTCGAGCAAGTAGGGCCTCATCATGCTCACCAGTTTAGAGAGATTGGCATATTTTCACTGCACAAAATTGAGGAGCTCTCAGTCCGGTCTACTGAGCATCTAAGCAGTGCGAAGCTTGTAAAGCTTCTGGAATACTTACATATCATCGCACCAATTCGAGGTAAAAGTGGGGAAGTGGAGAAGTACTTTTTACCATGTGTACTCAGCCATGCATCACCCAAGGCAAGCATTCGAGAGGAGGCTTCTAGCAAAGTACCACCCCTCTTTATCACCTTCCGATGTGGCTACTGTCCCAAGGGAGTCTTCAGTGCACTAATAGTCCACCTAATGTCGAAGTACAACAATGGTAGAGCGAAGATCACCTGGCGGTTGAATGAAGATGAGGTATCACGTGACCGAGTTTCTTTCAACGTTGACAAAGCATTACACACTGTCTCCATTACAACACACTGCACCCACCTACAAGTTTTAGTACAGTCTGAAACGCAAGCATCAGCCCATCTACTGCAGACCTCACCTCATGAGGTGTGTAACTCCATCCGACAGTGTATCGATGAAGGCATAGTTGCTGTTAGCCAGACTTTACACTACAACTGTGACTCAGCATTCTCCTACAGTTTCTACTGCACCCACCCATCCTGCACTAAACCACATGACCATCTGGCTGTGTGCTATGATGATGATCCAATTGCTATGAAATGCAGCAAGAGTAGAAAACCATGTGATCTTTCTGACAACTGCCGTGTCTGGTTTGGACATCCGGTGAGTTAGAGATGTGTTGTATTACTCAATGGGTGCTAATAGTTGAATGTTGTACAACCTTCTGGTTTAGGTTACTATTTTTTCTTGTTTGTAGATGCCAGATCGTGCAAGCACTGGAGGTGGTGGTAAAGAGCAAGCACAACATGGTAGGTATTCATGTTTTTGTGTTGTGTGCTTTTATACATGGCATGACTTGAAACCTCAACTTATCTTAATTTGATAAACAAAGGATCAAATGTTCTGTAACCATATTGCTTTCTCAGGTGTCCCCTCTGCTCATGTGAAACCCCAGCTTAAGGACCTAGTTTTAATACAGACAACAGAATGGTATGACCTAGGCCTGCAACTGGGGATCGAAGATACAGAGCTTGAGGAAATCCAGAGCAACAACCCAAAGAATGTTAGGACCTGCCGGAGGGAGATGTTCAGGGCATGGCTCAGGATCACTTCTAGTCCATCCTATCAGCAGTTGGTGGAAGCTCTGCTGGCAATTGGAGAGATCAGTGAAGCAGACCGCCTCAGTGAGAAATATGGTAAGATAATGGCTGTGCTGGAAGTTGAAGTGTTTGGACATTAGATTATCATCTACTTCTTTTCAGGGATTCAGCCATAACATTCAGAGTTTGGTGAAGGCCCTCCGACATGAGAGTAGGACAGACTGACAGCGCAAGTGAAATAACAAACTTGTTACTGCACCCCCTAAGTATCTAACTATTATTGATGGCATTTGTGTTAGTACTGTTCATACCTTGTGTTATTAGATTGCTTAATCACTCATACTTTTTTGTATACTTTGTATACTCATGCGTAGCACATTGCTAATCTACATTTCTGGTGATTTTGTACGCTTTACATCTATTGTTTGCAGATGATTTTGCATGCTTGCAACTACAATAATTCATGCACGTATTAACCCCCATATGGGATTGATTTAAATTTGAATGTAATTGTACCTTGCGCTTTCTAGTAATTATATTTTTTCCAAAGAAGCACTCAAGTTCATTGATATTATCAGCCTCATTCCCAGACCCCACCCAGCTTTTGTTGCAGCACTGCAAGCTAGCTTGGTGGTGACCTGGGAATGAGACTATAAGCATTATGTATACCTGTGAACCATCCTGGGCCAAAGCATGTGTGGCTCTTCAACTGCCTCTTTGCAGCATGAGGAAATAGTAGGTACCTTTCAGATCATAGGAGTGCTTTACCATATATGGACAATGACTGAACCATTCAGACTCTGGACTAGACTCAACACTGATGTTTAGACTGAGTTCTGGACTGATTTAGAGCTCTCTGTATATAAATGACTAGAGCAGCAGTAGTTTGTGTGAGGTTCTGCTGTTCTCTGAATATGTCAGCCAGATACAATACAAATGTGAGTCCTGAGACTTTATCATTCCCATGTATGTAGATTATCAAGTCAGTATTTGTTGGTGTTTTCCACACTAGGCTTGAGAACTGAGTAGTGCAAGCCACTTTAGCATGCACAAATGATTTCCTAGGTCTGCAGCTTATTCTATCAAGATAGAAAAGAAGACCTAGGTCTGAAGTCTCTGGCTATACCCAGACTACAGATCTAGACTAGCCTAGGCTACATAATGAAAAGTGACTTCTCCCATATATGCATGTGGCCTGGGTGTGGGGCCAGTCTAGACTGACCGTATAGCAGATGACAATTGCAAGTATTAACCAATCATCAGCAAAGCACCTTCAACAGCTACCACAGTCACATCACCACATTTACTACAGTATCCTTGTGTAAACACCATTCAAACTGCTCAGGTGATTTGGGCCTTGCAAAGTGGGCCACATTTACAGTCACTGTATTGGTGCCTGCACAAAGATGCCTTGGCCAAGGGTCACCTATCGTACTTGACGGACCAAGCGCGCTACGAAGTCCGGAAGCCATACAAATGCTATAGGCCATTCCCACCTACCGTGTGACGTGTCACGTGACCCAATTATTGCGCTGCGCCCCTGATGTCATCATGTACATGCGCAATGCATGGTTTTGTCATGGCGGGCGCGGCACCGCGGGAAAAACAAAGCAATCAAAGCTACGAAGATGAGCATCCTGGATCTTGGCCCATATATGTTCGGAGATGTGGACCAGCAGATTGGTTGGTTTCAGAGCAAAGGCCTCCTAGCCACGAGCAAGACTTGTCCTGCATGCAGTCAACCAATGAACATGCAAACCCGCAGTGATGTCACTGACAAGTACAGGTATGTATGCAATAATTCAGTAAAGCACAATGTACATAATAGTCTTTGGCATGCATTCGTAACAGATGGAGATGTAGTGACACTGCCTGCAGGAAGTCAGCAGGGCTTAGGGATGGGACCTTCTTTGCAAAGTCCCATTTGACACTGCAGCAATGGATGGTACTGATGTACTGGTGGGCTCGTCAATATCCAGTTACTGATGCTGCTCAGGAAGCCAAAGTTGAGAAGAATACAGCAGTCCAGGCATACCAGTATTTCAGGGACATTTGCAGCTGGCGGCTCCTGAATCATGATGCACCACTCATGCTGGGTGGACCGGGTGTTGTTGTGCACATTGACGAGTCGCTTTTTACACTGTAAAAAAGTATTTGTCATAACGACTGACAGTTTGTTATTTCAGATTCAGATGAGTGAACACAATTCATTACTATGTGGAGGAGAACTACATGACAATCTTTTCCTCATTCTCAGGCAACTATCCTCCACATTATTATACCATCTTGGCAATTAACTGTGTCCATGCATCAAATTGGTTCACTCATCTGCAACGAACACGGCAAATTGATGGTCAAAATGACAATTCTGTTCTTACTGTGTAGACACAAGCCCAAGGTATGGTACAGCAGTATGGCTTCTAGTCTCAGTGATTATCAACATTTTTATCATGATATCCTCCAGAACCATCGTGGGCGTCCACCCCCACGGCAAGTGTGGGTTTTTGGGATATGTGACACAAGCCACACTCCGGCACGTGGTGTGATGAGGATAGTTCCTGACAGATCTGCCGCAACTCTACTGCCTATAATACCGCAACATGTTCGCAGTGGGACAATTGTTCACAGCGATGAATGGGCAGTATACAACCGCGTCCAACACCTACCATCTGTTGGACAGCATCATAGATAATAGAGCTACGAACAGGGATTGGAAACGGCAATAATTTTACGTCGAATCATCGTTTCGGTCACGTGATCTGACGCACACTGCATTGGCAGTAGACGACTGTGCGCGAGCGGTGGTTATGTGCGTTTCTTCTTTCCCCCCAAAGGTCGAGTGGTTTCTGGCAGACTGCTATTGCGATGGAGGGATATTCACGAGTCCTGAAAATTATCAGCAGGCCTGAAGACGACTAAGACAGATTGATACGTCCTCTGCATGAGCTGGAGGCACCTGTTCAGAAAGCTGGAGAAAACTGCACACAATTACTGCAGCTCCATTGTTTTGTCAGCATTACATTGACCTATGTACTGCTAATACTGTACCAGCAGACTTTACCTAAACCAGGTTACAGATCTCTCTAGAAAACTACAAGAGTTTTCACATTATTTACACTCTTCAAGACCTCCCATCAAACCGTGTACTGTATCACAAAGAAATAAGCCACTCAGTTACATTCTTTGCTAATGGTTACACTTTATGACAGCTTGCATCATTGGGTAGCCCTGTTTATTTTCCAGAAAAAACTACGAAACTATTATTGTAGCATTTCTACATTGCATAAAAATCAATTCACAACTGTGCATAGTACAATTTTCGACCAGAATATTGTAGATACCGTGGTACATCAGTAAATGCACAAGAACCTCTAGTGCGATGACCCGCGCGGGAGATAAACGATCGTATACCTGTTAGTGGGCACCGCCTTCTAACCGAAACACCGGAACGATGATTCAACGTGACGTCATCGACGTTTTGCCCGAGTTTGCCCGTAAATTTTTTGTCCGTTTCCAATCCCGTTTCAGTGCTCTATTATCTATGACAGCATAGAGTTGTGAATCACAGTTTACATTTTGTAGACCCAGCTACTAGTGTTCACACCCAGCATGCCGAGTCCTACTGGAACCGGGTTAAGACAAAGTTTAAGCGGATGAAGGGTGTCCATGAGACCATGCTACCCTCGTACCTGGACGAGTTCATGTGGCGGGAACGTCATGGAAGTACCGCTTCCACAGCTCTGGCAAGTCTGTGTCGGGACATTGCTCTCAGGTACCCCGTTTAGGATTCCACGTTGCACCATCTGCTGGTCCACATCTCCGACAGTCTTTGCTTTTGTGTTCTCGACCGGTTTTTTTAAAAACCACCAACTTTCGAAAATCTGTCACGTGGTACGTACTGCATGTCAATAATTGGGTCACGTGACACGTCACACGGTAGGTGGGAGTGGCCTATAGCATTTGTATGGCTTCCGGACTTCGTAGCGCGCTAGTCTCGCAAGCCCGACCCAGTAGCGCGCTTGGTCCGTCAAGTACGATTGATCCCACATGTACACTCGATGCATCAAGATTCAGAGTCTGGCTTCGCGAGACTAATTCAAGCTCTGCCAGAACTCAATGCCTAATACGGAAATGGGTGGGGCTGGGAGCGCACGTGCCCCCTTGTGCCACTGTACTACTAGTAAACCGCGCGGCGATCGTCGTTGCCTGAATCCAGACTTGCTGCTGCCTGCACAACTTCCACGAGCCCTTGGGAATCTTAGCAGATCCCGTTACTAGCGCCAGGGAGGAAGAACGATGGCGTACGGGGTAGCTGGTGATTGCAGAGGATGGAGTGGAAGAAGGGAGACAGGAATGAGCCCTGAACCAAGCGGTAAGCACCGCCTGTCAGCAAAGTAGTCTTGCGGTCCATACTCTGGCCTGCGAGACTATCAGCGAAGGTTGTTCAGTAGATAACCTAGTCTGTAGTAGCCTGGAATTAGCCTCGTGCCCAGGCTCCCATCTGGGTACGAAGCTAGCCTGGAATGACACCATTCACTAAGTGTATAGCAGACCCGTAGCCAGGATTATCAGAAGGGGGGTTACATGGATGTCTGATGTGCATGTCATGAGCAATGAACGAGCAACATCTCCCTACTAGATGCTATGCATAAAGTAACCCACTGTGCAGGATGCATTTTGGCCAACACCAGACCTCATCAGCTTTAGTGGAGTGACTGGGAGATGGGGACTGCCTGCATCAGCATGCAAGACTATAGGGAGGTCTGGGGGCATGTTCCCCCAGGGAATTTTTAGAAATTAGATGCTCTGAGATTGCTTCTGAGGCCATTTTGGGACAGAAGCAGAGCCATAATAGCTACATGACTCGCAGTGTATTGCACCCAATTTTTGGCTGTCCACATAAGCATCTGCTAAGTCAGCTGACATCAAATTTCCACGACAGAAGGTACTACGGTCGGCAGAACAGGAGGTGGGGTGACAGATGATGAAATAGTGTCCAGACAATACTGAAAATACGTCAGAAGAGCGTCAGCCTTCCATGCGTTTTCAGAAAGATACTAAGACTCCAGATTGTTCAGTTGCAACTCCATTGACTCACTAGAAGGACAGCTGGTGAACTTGCTAGCACTTGAAATAGCAATTTCTTTACGCACATATTTACATGCGTCCTTTCATCGCAGGGGAATAAACTGCTTAGGAACACTGGTTCCGCACACATCTGCGGGTCCTCAACGAACAAGCGGGGTGGATAGCTGCGACCTAACTCATTTTGGCAGCAGTGATTCTCAGTGACAGTGAGACTAGTGGGTCACTTACAAATGGTAAAGAACTTAAAATGTATGTATAGGTAAGCTGTGTATAAAGTCTTGTGGAGACAAAAAGGGGGTTCGAGCGAACTCCCCCCTGCCTATGGGCCTGTATAGTGAAGTGTTGGAACGTTTTGCTTCTTGGTCAGTAGTACTGTCTACGATTGACACTGTGTACAGGGCCTGTATAGTGAAGTGTTGGAACGTCTTGCTTCTTGGTCAGTAGTACTATCTACTAGTGACACCGTGTACTGGGCCTGTATAGTGAAGTGTTGGAACTTCTTGCTTCTTGGTCAGTAGTACTATCTACGATTGCCACCGTGTACTGGGCCTGTATAATGAAGTGTTGGAACGTCTTGCTTCTTGGTCAGTAGTACTATCTACGATTGACACCCTGTACTGGGCCTGTATAGTGAAGTGTTGGAACGTTTTGCTTCTTGGTCACTAGTACTATCTACGATTGACACCGTGTACTATGCCTGTATAGTGTAGTGTTGGAACGTCTTGCTTCTTGGTCAGTAGTACTGTCTACGATTGACACTGTGTACAGGGCCTGTATAGTGAAGTGTTGGAACGTCTTGCTTCTTGGTCAGTAGTACTATCTACTAGTGACACCGTGTACTGGGCCTGTATAGTGAAGTGTTGGAACTTCTTGCTTCTTGGTCAGTAGTACTATCTACGATTGCCACCGTGTACTGGGCCTGTATAATGAAGTGTTGGAACGTCTTGCTTCTTGGTCAGTAGTACTATCTACGATTGACACCGTGTACTATGCCTGTATAGTGAAGTGTTGGAACGTCTTGCTTCTTGGTCTGTAGTACTATCTACGATTGCCACCGTGTACTGGGCCTGTATAATGAAGTGTTGGAACGTCTTGCTTCTTGGTCAGTAGTACTATCTACGATTGACACCGTGTACTGGGCCTGTATAGTGAAGTGTTGGAACGTCTTGCTTCTTGGTCAGTAGTACTATCTACGATTGACACCGTGTACTGGGCCTGTATAGTGAAGTGTTGGAACGTCTTGCTTCTTGGTCAGTAGTACTATCTACTAGTGACACCGTGTACTGGACCTGTGTAGTGAAGTGTTGGAACGTCTTGCTTCTTGGTCAGTAGTACTATCTACGATTGCCACCGTGTACTGGGCCTGTATAATGAAGTGTTGGAACGTCTTGCTTCTTGGTCAGTAGTACTATCTACGATTGACACCGTGTACTATGCCTGTATAGTGAAGTGTTGGAACGTCTTGCTTCTTGGTCTGTAGTACTATCTACGATTGCCACCGTGTACTGGGCCTGTATAATGAAGTGTTGGAACGTCTTGCTTCTTGGTCAGTAGTACTATCTACAATTGACACCGTGTACTGGGCCTGTATAGTGAAGTGTTGGAACGTCTTGCTTCTTGGTCAGTAGTACTATCTACGATTGACACCGTGTACTGGGCCTGTATAGTGAAGTGTTGGAACATCTTGCTTCTTGGTCAGTAGTACTATCTACTAGTGACACCGTGTACTGGACCTGTATAGTGAAGTGTTGGAACGTCTTGCTTCTTTGTCAGTAGTACTATCTACGATTGACACCGTGTACTGGGCCTGTATAGTGAAGTGTTGGAACGTCTTGCTTCTTGGTCAGTAGTACTATCTACGATTGACACCGTGTACTATGCCTGTATAGTGAAGTGTTGGAACGTCTTGCTTCTTGGTCTGTAGTACTATCTACGATTGACACCGTGTACTGGGCCTGTATAGTGAAGTGTTGGAACATCTTGCTTCTTGGTCAGTAGTACTATCTACGATTGACACCCTGTACTGGGCCTGTATAGTGAAGTGTTGGAACGTTTTGCTTCTTGGTCAGTAGTACTGTCTACGATTTACACTGTGTACTGGGCCTGTATAGTGAAGTGTTGGAACGTCTTGCTTCTTGGTCAGTAGTACTATCTACGATTGACACCGTATACTGGGCCTGTATAGTGAAGTGTTGGAACATCTTGCTTCTTGGTCAGTAGTACTATCTACGATTGACACCGTGTACTGGGCCTGTATAGTGAAGTGTTGGAACGTCTTGCTTCTTGGTCAGTAGTACTGTCTACGATTGACACTGTGTACTGGGCCTGTATAGTGAAGTGTTGGAACATCTTGCTTCTTGGTCACTAGTACTATCTACGATTGACACCGTGTACTATGCCTGTATAGTGTAGTGTTGGAACGTCTTGCTTCTTGGTCAGTAGTACTATCTACGATTGACACCGTGTACTGGGCCTGTATAGTGAAGTGTTGGAACGTCTTGCTTCTTGGTCAGTAGTACTATCTACTATTGACACCGTGTACTGGGCCTGTATAGTGAAGTGTTGGAACATCTTGCTTCTTGGTCAGTAGTACTATCTACGATTGACACCGTGTACTGGGCCTGTATAGTGAAGTGTTGGAACATCTTGCTTCTTGGTCAGTAGTACTATCTACGATTTACACCGTGTACTGGGCCTGTATAGTGAAGTGTTGGAACATCTTGCTTCTTGGTCAGTAGTACTATCTACGATTGACACCGTGTACTATGCCTGTATAGTGAAGTGTTGGAACGTCTTGCTTCTCGGTCTGTAGTACTATCTACGATTGACACCGTGTACTGGGCCTGTATAGTGAAGTGTTGGAACATCTTGCTTCTTGGTCAGTAGTACTATCTACGATTGACACCCTGTACTGGGCCTGTATAGTGAAGTGTTGGAACGTTTTGCTTCTTGGTCAGTAGTACTGTCTACGATTGACACTGTGTACTGGGCCTGTATAGTGAAGTGTTGGAACATCTTGCTTCTTGGTCAGTAGTACTGTCTACGATTGACACTGTGTACTGGGCCTGTATAGTGAAGTGTTGGAACATCTTGCTTCTTGGTCAGTAGTACTATCTACGATTGACACCGTGTACTGGGCCTGTATAGTGAAGTGTTGGAACGTCTTGCTTCTTGGTCAGTAGTACTGTCTACGATTGACACCGTGTACTGGGCCTGTATAGTGAAGTGTTGGAACATCTTGCTTCTTGGTCACTAGTACTATCTACGATTGACACCGTGTACTATGCCTGTATAGTGAAGTGTTGGAACGTCTTGCTTCTTGGTCAGTAGTACTATCTACGATTGACACCGTGTACTGGGCCTGTATAGTGAAGTGTTGGAACGTCTTGCTTCTTTGTCAGTAGTACTATCTACGATTGACACCGTGTACTGTGCCTGTATAGTGAAGGATTGGAACATCTTGCTTCTTAGTCAGTAGTACTATCTACGATTGACACCGTGTGCTGGGCCTGTATAGTGAAGTGTTGGAACATCTTGCTTCTTGGTCACTAGTACTATCTACGATTGACACCGTGTACTATGCCTGTATAGTGTAGTGTTGGAACGTCTTGCTTCTTGGTCAGTAGTACTATCTACGATTGACACCGTGTACTGGGCCTGTATAGTGAAGTGTTGGAACGTCTTGCTTCTTGGTCAGTAGTACTATCTACTATTGACACCGTGTACTGGGCCTGTATAGTGAAGTGTTGGAACATCTTGCTTCTTGGTCAGTAGTACTATCTACGATTGACACCGTGTACTGGGCCTGTATAGTGAAGTGTTGGAACGTCTTGCTTCTTGGTCAGTAGTACTGTCTACGATTGACACCGTGTACTGGGCCTGTATAGTGAAGTGTTGGAACGTCTTGCTTCTTGGTCAGTAGTACTGTCTACGATTGACACCGTGTACTGGGCCTGTATAGTGAAGTGTTGGAACATCTTGCTTCTTGGTCACTAGTACTATCTACGATTGACACCGTGTACTATGCCTGTATAGTGAAGTGTTGGAACGTCTTGCTTCTTGGTCAGTAGTACTATCTACGATTGACACCGTGTACTGGGCCTGTATAGTGAAGTGTTGGAACGTCTTGCTTCTTTGTCAGTAGTACTATCTACGATTGACACCGTGTACTGTGCCTGTATAGTGAAGGATTGGAACATCTTGCTTCTTGGTCAGTAGTACTATCTACGATTGACACCGTGTGCTGGGCCTGTATAGTGAAGTGTTGGAACATCTTGCTTCTTGGTCACTAGTACTATCTACGATTGACACCGTGTACTATGCCTGTATAGTGTAGTGTTGGAACGTCTTGCTTCTTGGTCAGTAGTACTATCTACGATTGACACCGTGTACTGGGCCTGTATAGTGAAGTGTTGGAACGTCTTGCTTCTTGGTCAGTAGTACTATCTACTATTGACACCGTGTACTGGGCCTGTATAGTGAAGTGTTGGAACATCTTGCTTCTTGGTCAGTAGTACTCTCTACGATTGACACCGTGTACTGGGCCTGTATAGTGAAGTGTTGGAACATCTTGCTTCTTGGTCAGTAGTACTATCTACGATTGACACCGTGTACTGGGCCTGTATAGTGAAGTGTTGGAACGTTTTGCTTCTTGGTCAGTAGTACTATCTACGATTGACACCGTGTACTATGCCTGTATAGTGAAGTGTTGGAACATCTTGCTTCTTGGTCTGTAGTACTATCTACGAATGACACCGTGTACTGGGCCTGTATAGTGAAGTGTTGGAACATCTTGCTTCTTGGTCAGTAGTACTATCTACGATTGACACCCTGTACTGGGCCTGTATAGTGAAGTGTTGGAACGTTTTGCTTCTTGGTCAGTGGTACTGTCTACGATTGACACTGTGTACTGGGCCTGTATAGTGAAGTGTTGGAACATCTTGCTTCTTGGTCAGTAGTACTGTCTACGATTGACACTGTGTACTGGGCCTGTATAGTGAAGTGTTGGAACATCTTGCTTCTTGGTCAGTAGTACTATCTACGATTGACACCGTGTACTGGGCCTGTATAGTGAAATGTTGGAACGTCTTGCTTCTTGGTCAGTACCGGTAGTACTATCTACGATTGACAACGTGTACTGGGCCTGTATAGTGAAGTGTTGGAACGTTTTGCTTCTTGGTCAGTAGTACTGTCTATGATTGACACCGTGTACTGGGCCTGTATAGTGAAGTGTTGGAACATCTTGCTTCTTGGTCACTAGTACTATCTACGATTGACACCGTGTACTATGCCTGTATAGTGAAGTGTTGCAACGTCTTGCTTCTTGGTCTGTAGTACTATCTACGATTGACACCGTGTACTTGGCCTGTATAGTGAAGTGTTGGAACATCTTGCTTCTTGGTCAGTAGTACTATCTACGATTGACACCCTGTACTGGGCCTGTATAGTGAAGTGTTGGAACGTTTTGCTTCTTGGTCAGTAGTACTGTCTACGATTGACACTGTGTACTGGGCCTGTATAGTGAAGTGTTGGAACATCTTGCTTCTTGGTCAGTAGTACTGTCTACGATTGACACTGTGTACTGGGCCTGTATAGTGAAGTGTTGGAACATCTTGCTTCTTGGTCAGTAGTACTATCTACGATTGACACCGTGTACTGGGCCTGTATAGTGAAATGTTGGAACGTCTTGCTTCTTGGTCAGTCGTACTATCTACGATTGACACCGTGTACTGGGCCTGTATAGTGAAGTGTTGGAACGTCTTGCTTCTTGGTCAGTAGTACTGTCTACGATTGACACCGTGTACTGGGGCTGTATAGTGAAGTGTTGGAACATCTTGCTTCTTGGTCACTAGTACTATCTACGATTGACACCGTGTACTATGCCTGTATAGTGAAGTGTTGGAACGTCTTGCTTCTTGGTCAGTAGTACTATCTACGATTGACACCGTGTACTGGGCCTGTATAGTGAAGTGTTGGAACGTCTTGCTTCTTTGTCAGTAGTACTATCTACGATTGACACCGTGTACTGTGCCTGTATAGTGAAGTATTGGAACATCTTGCTTCTTGGTCAGTAGTACTATCTACGATTGACACCGTGTGCTGGGCCTGTATAGTGAAGTGTTGGAACGTCTTGCTTCTTGGTCAGTAGTACTATCTACGATTGACACCGTGTACTGGGCCTGTATATAGTGAAGTGTTGGAGCGTCTTGCTTCTTGGTCAGTAGTACTATCTACGATTGACACCGTGTACTGGACCTGTATAGTGAAGTGTTGGAACGTCTTGCTTCTTGGTCAGTAGTACTATCTACGATTGACGCCGTGTACTGGTCCTGTATAGTGAAGTGTTGGAACCTCTTGCTTCTTGGTCAGTAGTACTATCTACGATTGACACCGTGTACTGGGCCAGTATAGTGAAGTGTTGGAACGTCTTGCTTCTTGGTCAGTAGTACTATCTACTATTGACACTGTGTACTGGGTAATTAAATTTTTGCTGTGTGGCAAATGGAAGTCGAGCTGGATGTTGATGCCAAACTTGCTCCCTGCATTTATAGTAGCGCCATATCTAGGATCGTAAACTTGAGGAAGCTCAACTGCTTTCTCAGCAGCGATGAATTCACATGTGCCTGTACCTTAATTGTGGGAGCCAAAAATGAGACAAAGATTTGTCAATGACAGTACATGTGGGGCCACTAATGCAGCGCGACTACCAAGCCTCTCTACACTTACGTCACGATTACCAAGCCTTGCTGCACTCAGCAAAAATTTAATTACTCATGCTCTGCCTGATTACCCTGTGCATGCACTGTGGTACATTTTGTCAACTACAGAAACGAAACTTTGAGACATTTCTCCCTCCACCACTCATTGCTTCTCTCCTCCCTCCTCCCTCCTCTCTCCTCCCTCCTCTCTCCTCCCTCCTCTCTCCTCCCTCCTCTCTCCTCCCTCCTCCCTCCTCCCTCCTCCCTCCTCCCTCCTCCCTCCTCCCTCCTCTCTCCTCCCTCCTCTCTCCTCCTTCCTCTCTCCTCCCTCCTCTCTCCTCCCTCCTCTCTCCTCCCTCCTCTCCTCCCTCCTCTCTCCTCCCTCCTCCAGGAGGCAAAGAAGGGGGTGATCTTTGTCAGTTTTCCCCCGGTGCTACATCTCCACCTGATGTGGTTCCACTATGACCCTGTCACTGACACTCATGTCAAGATCAACAACAGGTACCACCCTGACATAATGGCTTCATAGAGAGGTAGTTGAGGGTGGGGGAGACTCAGTCATGGACACCTTCAGTGAGTAAACATGAACTTAGTTCTAGCTTACTACTAACCTTCACTGGGCAAGTGTGGACCCGGCAATGCTAACTTACTACTAGCCCCGTTCCTAGGCCCCAGCCCAATAGCTTGCAGTATGGAAAGCCTACTGTAAATTTCCTCATGTGGGGATGATGTAATCAACAAATAGCAAGCAACATTTAATAGCAATGTTTATATTTTCTCATGTGAGTGACGTCAAGAGTGGAAAGAGCTTAAGGGTGTACCTGGGGCTCAGGACAAGAGCGAAGGCACCAGGCAACATACATGTACCACACGTATACATCTTGGTGGGCGGGGCAACTGTCATACACACCAAGTATTAAACATGTAGTTGATTGAGCAATACGCAAACAACCTCACCGTAGCTTTTCACCATTTGCATGTTCACAGGAAGAGTGTGGGAGAGCCCAAGGCCACCCCTGCTGACTACACACTGCATGTCATGCTCGTGGACAGTGGGAACAACGATGATGGGCACAGTCTGTTTCCGAGACTATGATGGCCATTGGCACCTACCTCAGCACCAGCTAGGAGAAGGTATGTGTGTGCAACAGAGTGAACCCCATTCCACAGTCTCATTCCCAGGCCTCTTCCTCCTTGTGTCCGGAATGAGACTTCCCTTTCAGTGTATGATGACCAACTACATATACAGAGGTGCTCTCTAGCCTAGCTTGTACCCGAGCTGCGTGGTAGGAGGAAGACATCCTGTTCTCTCTCATGACCTAGGAACAAAATGGCTTCATAGAGAGGCAGTAGAGGTTGGGGGAGACTCAGTCATTGACACTTTCAATGAGTAAACATGAACTTAGTTCCCAGACCTCTTCCTCCTTGTGTCTGGAATGAGACTACCCTTTCAGTGTATGATGACCAACTACATGTACATGTACGGAGTAGCCTCGCACCCAGGCCGTGTGGGAGGAGAAAGACAGCCTGGTATCGACTGTTTGCGCATGCACGGTCATTCCTGGGTATCCGTTTACGTTTGGAAATTGTCGGCGAAATCAATACGTATACGTCTGATATATTTCCGTATCATCGAGCCGTTTGCCAGTTGATCATGAATTACCTTCAACTCCATGAATGTGGAGGATAATCGCCGTGTATACGAAGGCAAAGATGCTTTCTTGTGGGTACCAACTAGTTTTCGTAAGTCAGTATGCTACGAGGTGCTGTCATTTGCGTGTGAGGACGGGGTAGCTATGCCGTTATCTTGTTAGTCTCGCCGTTGGGGTCACTTACGATTGCCAAATTTAATGGTGTGTGTGTGCATTGTTTTGTTGTAGCTCTTTTTTTTTTTTTGCAGCTTTGTACGTATACTACTTTCGAATATCTTGTCCATATATTATATATTGCACGTGGACAACTACGTAAATGTTACAATTTTACGGAAATATAGCAGAAACTGCTGCACATGCGCAAGCAGTTGATACCAGGCCGTCTTTCTCCTCCCACTCGGCCTGTGTATGAGGCTAATGTACAGAGGTGCTCTCTAGCCTAGCTTGTATCCAAGCTGCATGGTAGGAGGAAGACGTCCTATTCCCTCACATGACCCCGGAACAAGATCAATCTTTTCTGTAGCAGTGACATGATAGCTACTTAACATAGATCGGGAAATTTTTGCCGTTAAAATATTTTCGTCAGTGTGCCAGCGAAGAATTATAATACGTGTATGCACTACATTGCGGAATTGTTGAGCAACGAAATATTTTAATAGAATTTAAAATTAAATAGCTAATATTGATGGCACCACAATAATAACCATACTCAATTTCAAGGTTTCTGGGGGGGGAATTCCAGCCCCCCCCCCCCCCCCCCTTTGTATGAAACCCTGCGTTGGTAGTAAATGTGTATTCATTCTTCAGTCCATGTCAATTTTAAACTGCAATTTTACTTTTTCTGTTCCATACACTAAAAGTCACCTCAAGATTATTGTCAGATAGTTTTTCAGGTGACCCCCTTGTGGTTTTGCTTCAGTGTAAGTGTGCAAACATTTCTGTGTCTAGATCCCGTGGGTTAGTCCAGTCAATTAACAGATCTTGGCATGGGTAGACTATAACCGTCACAAACACCTCCTTGTAAATGATGTCAGATATGTGGCAGGTGCATGCAGGTACGCAGAACTTCTCCATTGTCCCAAGGTCTTAATAAGAGAGTCTTCGATTCCTCTTAGCTGCAGCGGTCCCAGGTATGCAGATACAGCTGCCACTGGACACAATCTGTTCTATGTTTCTCCCATGAAAATTGCCACTCCTTTTCTGAAGGGTCAGTCTTTGACGCTTTAAAGGTAACTTGTACCGAGGAGGGCTGTTCCCGATTGTCCAAGGTGACATCTCCCTCACTGAGGTGTGCCCCTGCATCATAGCTATTACTGGAGGAAGCTGTTATTTCTCCAACTCTGAGAGAAAGCCAAAAAAGCACATAGTACAAGCTGCCCATAACATTATATTACTGGCATCCCTAGGGTCCTGTTCCCATACTGCACAAAGTTGGAGCAGTATCTCTGGTGTGATTGGCAACCGTGTCCATGTGGCCGACTTACCTGACTTCTCTTGTTCTCCCTTGATGCCCCGTAACACATACTCCAATAATGGAGGCATCTGGAAGGGGTCTCCAGGCCTCTTTTTCCCACTCAGTACTTTCGTATTGCCATACTTAGTGCAGTGAATCCCCGGGTGGTGCCCCTGGCATATCTGGCAGACATGGCGAAACTTGCGAACCTCATAGCTGCACCTTCCTTTGCAGTTGAAATGCCTGGAGCACTACTAGGAGCTCTACATTATGTGGGAGTCCTACTTTTCACCTTGCGGGGGACACGGTCCAACTAGATTGTTTTCCTGCTGTATTCGCTTATACTGGGCACGCATTAGTCTCATGGCCAATGTGGTTGCAGTTTGTGTGTACACCTGCAAGACACATGCCCTTCCTGTATGAAGGTGATTTCATAGGTCCTGATCTGACATTCCAGTTCTTGTTACCCGTGGCAGCAGCTTATCTCGTCATAGAATCACCAAACTGGTTCTCCTCCTCTTTGTATTCGGATCATTAACAGCATGTATGCCACCAGTTCTGGTGGGAGGGCTGGCTGCTTTGTAGCCATGACAGTTAGATAAATTGCAAAGCAGCGAGTCCACGTATGGCTATCTAGCACCACCTTCTTCTCTTCCTTTGCTAGCTCTAGGCCTGGCAAAATGACTTAATGGGCTGGATCTGGCTGTGGGTTCTGACACTCTATAGACCCCAGAGGCTGGAGCTCTGCCATGTCAATATAGCTCCAATTGAGCATCCCCCAATACAGTTTGGGGGGGATTGATGGCAAGCCATCCCCAATGAATATGTTCCTTTCTTTGGAAGTTTCTGACTGCGGAAGAAGGAGGCTCATTAGAGAGGTTGCTGTGCTGTTGCTTGTATTGCTCATTGTTGCCGATGGTAAGGTCCCACTGGGGAGAGCAGTTATGGGAGGCAGGGAGGATTTCACTTGCTGGTTGTATGTTTCCCAACAGGATGTCTGTGGAGGAACAACAACGTACCATTGTTACCAATGCCCCAAGACATTGAGCCCCTGCCTAGCAGTGGTATGAAAGGGTGCGGTACAAAAGATGTAACTCTACACTGTGGTAAAATTGGGAGGTGGTATGGGCCAAGTTTCCTAAACTGAAGTGACCCATCTTAGGTTAAACCAACCTCCAGTTTTTTCCACTGCATCATCTGTGCCGCAGATCACATAGTAAGAAACCCCAGGCCTTCTCCCTCTGTTTTTGCGTACTGCAAGTGAGCAAAAACTGGAAGTGGGGAAGGCCTGGGAATGGGGCTGGAGGGCTGTCTAATGTGAGTGATGTGAAAGATGACAATAACAAATGAACAGAGGCACAGGGATTTTTTTGCCCATGCACTATCACTGATGAGTTTTCCTGAAGTGACAAAGTTAGTGTTCTTGATTTCTATCATGGCGTACGGTAGTACGCCATATGTAGGGATGACCCCGAAAAAAAATGGCCGCCACATTAAAAGTGCACAAATAACACGCTCGAAATGTCTTCGTTAGATTAGTCAAAGGCCTGTATGAGCCATATCAGGCATTATCGAGTGTTTTCATGAGCAAAAAGACTGTTAAGTTTGCTGGAAAGTATCGCTAAGCACCAGACCGGCAAGTCGCCAAAACGGACAAATCGTCTATCTTCTGACTTTCTTTCTTCTTCTTCTGCCTCTCACCGCGATAGCACGATAACGGCTGGAGCTTTTACAACGATTCAAACGCAAAACAACAGGATAAATCACTAGGTATTGCACCTGCCACTTATCGGTCTAAAAGAAAGAACTCAAACTTGTCGGCGATTCTCAGGTAATCTCACACTTACGCTAGCTGCTACACGCCATTTTGCTCGAATTAAATATGACTCTTAATTACGTCACCAGGGTTCAACTGAGCACGTGGTTCAGTACTTCGTAGAGAAGGTGAGAATTGTGATTGAGCGTTGCAGTTTGCAAATCTGATTTCGTGGATCAGTTGACGTGGTTGTGCTGCACTTTACATCGAACGCAATATGCGTAATGTCCGCAAGAAACGAGCGCAGGACAAGCAGAACTACCTGCGAAACAAAGGGGAAATAAAGGCAAGCGTCCCGTAATAATTACTGGAAGGACCCGGAGAAACACAGGGCATCTTCCCGGGCGTCCTCCCATGCCTGTTATTGGAAGGACCCTGAGACGAAAAGGGCGTCCTCCCATGCCTGTTATTGGAAGGACCCTGCGACGAAAAGGGTGTCCTCCCATACAGTCTATCCGCCAGTGGAAAATCGCGTGGGTTTTATTTGCAAATGACGTCATATTTCCGGTGTCAAAATTGAGGACGAAAGCGGTACTGACCCAGGAGCACTCTTCCCTCTCTAGTTCATCGCTGATCACTCCTAGAGATCCGAAACTCGGACTACTGAGTCTAGAAGCATGGCTAAAGAGAAAGAAGTCATAGAATGGACCTACATTCCGGATTTGCGGTGGTAGTTGTAGTTTATTGGACCATTGAACGATCCGCAAAAAGCGAATGATGTTCACAAACTGGACTACCACGCTACAACGAAAAGCGTGCACATCTTGAGACTGAGGTATGGTATAGATACATGTATAGTGATGCTACCAATGAAATATTGTAGCCATATGTTTATCAGAAAAAAAGTTTGTCACTACATATACATGAAGACATTGTCATTGTGATCTGCGTGTTTACACAAAAAAAAAACAGACTTAGCTTGTAGATAGAGCTAATAGTTTCAAAAATTCTCTAAATCACTGTCACTCTCATCTATCTGTTCTGCCTCCATTCTTTCTTCACTCCCAAAAACTTTCTCCATTATATCCTCCATATCTGCCTCTGTATCTGTGGTATATGTCTCTTCTTCTAGAGCTATTTCTGCTATCTCCTCTATCTGTGTTGGTTTTGTGACTTCCTCAATGTTAGAGCAGTTAGTACACTGACATCCTACTGAACACTGCATCTTTTTCCTCCTGCAGCCACATAGTGCATTACAGCCTGTGGTGCACTTGCACCCTCTTAGCAGAGAACTTACTCTTTGACGAACTGCACTGATGTTGCTCTCACTGTCCCAAACGACTGTAAGTTCACCTTCATTGATAGACCATCCATACTGGGTGATTGGTTCAAGGGTCATAGTGTTCTGATCTGCTTGTTTCCACATATGAAGAACCCAACATGCTCTCTTCCAGTGAAATACTAATGCCTCATCAGAGGGAATCATCTCATTTTCAAAAGCAGTTCGGTCCCAAATAGTTTGCCTTATGTCTTCGAGCCATCTCGAATGCTGCTGTTGCACAGTAAGGCTGGGATCACAGAATTTGAGAAAATGAGAGGCTGGTGACGGTGTTTCAAAGCCACTTGAGTGCTTCTTGAAATATACTGTACCGATTAAACGGATAAAAGACAAAAAGCCTTGCTGGTAGACCTCCTCTTGGAGGGCTACATCTGCTAGTGTTCCGGGAGTTGTTTGGTTTCCAGATGAGATAAATGATGCATACTGATAGAAATACCTGAGAAAGGTTGCTTTCCCAAGTCGGCTGAAAAATGAGATATAATCACAACCAGAAACTACAAACAAAGTTTGCAGTATCTGTGGGCGAAGGTTAGGGTCAATATGTGCTAAATCAGGGTCATTAAACAATGCTTGAACCAGTGAAGTAAGGTTTAACAGTCTTAACTGGCGAGAGTTGACTGCACTTACTTGTATAATTATTTGTTTTTGTGTTACACATTGTAGTGGTAGCCCGATGTGGTAGATATCCGTATCTGGGGACATGATTAAAACATTAACACAGTTGGTCTTTCTGGCATGCAGCCATAACCTAGTGTCCGTTTCCTCGGCATTGCAGTGAAAAGCTGGGTCTGGCTGTTTGTGGTTGCTCCCCCTGACGAACCAAGCTGTATCCACCTCTACCCCATCAAATGCTCCTGCTACATATAGTGTCTGCTGGGGCTTAAGGTAAGTGCTAATATTGTTAAGGAAATATGTACTAACAAATCTGACTAAACTTCGTTTACACTGACGGCAATTTAGGAAATTTTCTCTCCATTTTCGTGATGGTATTTTGGTATTTGCTGTAACTTCATCACAACAATGCCCTAGTGAAACTGTGGCTATTGCATCCCGCCGCTGATGTTCAAAATACTTGGGAGTGTTGGCTAGACGGCCTGGATTATCAAATATTACATGTACTTCCTGACTTCCTCGATTGAATTGAGATATAATGTATCTTTTTAATAGAAACTTTGCATAGTCTGAAGTGGTTTTGTGGCTGCCAAGGGGTGTTGTATTAATTAAAAACATTCCTTCAATAAGAGAGCATTGTGGCTTCCAGCCTGTAGGGAATTCTGTAGTAAATACAGGTGGCTGTGCATTTTTGTATCTAGCTTCCAGTGAGTTAGTGGTGTAGCTCTTTTGACCCTTGCGTTGTTTGCCATCATGGTCACATATTGAAATAGGGTATTCCAGCATCTGTTCTCCTGGCTTGTCTATAGGCCTGCCAGTTTTTTTTGAGTACTGCATCTTCTTTTTCATTGCTGTGAGAATAAGGTGTTTGTCTTTCTCTAGCTGTGATACTCTTCTTGTTTTAGCCTGCCTCACTGAGAATGTTTGCATGCGGCGTTTTCTATTAGGAGCTTGAACACTAGGCTGTTTTAGGATGAAGTAGGCTATCCTAAGTTCGTAATCCTCTTGACCAATTCTTCTGAAATTTAAAAGGTCATGGCGTTGTTGCTCTGTTGCATTTTTGTTGGTAAAAGGGTTAAATAGACCACGGTTGTTGATTGATATATCAAATAGAGAAGTTGACTGTATGGTCTCCACTTGCACCTTCACGTTCTGTTCAAACTTGCCATCATTTCTGTTTGACGAAAATGGTGAATCCACTGATAATAGCTTGGGTGTTACTTCTGGAAATAGCTGGTGTCTTATGTTTTCCAAAAGTTTTGTCCGGTAGGGAATGTACTGAGCAATACGATTGATGTAGTCTGGGGTTGGTCTGCACATTGATGTTTTGCACTGCTTATTAATCAGCATCTCATGTGCCTCATCGATGCCTACTGAGTGCCATGTTCTTCCACTGATACTTACCACAAATGCACCCTGCTGAAACATAGTAAGTATAGATGGTGGCATACATAAGATGTCAGCTAAGTGTTGGGAAATGACCTTTTGGTATATCTGATGGTCAAAGGCAGTAAAAACTGGTGCCATTAGCTTTATACTTGCCTGTCTAAGGTGCCAGTCACCACTTCGCATAGCGAGATACTGTCCTACATAAGCCATTCCATCCACAAAAACAAATTGACTCCAAAACTGCCATGTGTCATCTCTGCCTGTCATTTCCTCAACCCAAAGTGAAAATTCTGTTGCAAGTGTCCCAATGATTTTGCTGGTTTCCGCTACTTTTAAGTTGAAAGCTGTAGTGAAGTTTTTTTCCAAGTCTGGTATGACAGTGAGTGCATCCAGTGACTCTAAGATCTTTTGTTGTAGAGTGTCAGATATCCTGCTGTCCTTAGCTTCTAAGAATTTGGCAATCATTGCTCTGTACACTGCCTCCCATGCCTCTAGAAGGAAGTGATGAGTTCTTTTGAAATTACTACATGCTTGTAATTGAGCAAGAGGGTAACCAGAAGCGTTTGCTAGAGCCTTTAGCCCTGCATCATAGTACGCAGCCATGAGAGCCAACTGGTAGTTTTTTAACACATGCCAGTCACCTGGGTAAGGTATAAGCCATTTTAATTCGTCCCCATACTCAAACTTCAAAGCTTTTAAAATTTCATACACTTTAGCATCCCCCTCAACTACCAACCACTGCTGTCCTTGCTCTTCTATGTACTGCTTATGTAGGTCATGCAGCATTGCCATCATTGTATCCTTACTGTCAGCTATAGCATCCATGATTTTCAGGTAAAGTACGTTAGACTTCTCAGTGTGATTTGCTCTTGTAACTGAAAAGTAATCTTGGATGTTTAGGAGTGTTTTTTGAGGCCTTTTGTTGTTTACTGCCACCTTTTGAAACATGTAAGCTTTTATCTCATCCTTAAACTCTGCTAGAGCCTCTGCTTCTTGTTCACTTGTTAAGAAATCTGATAGGCTTTTATTTTGAAGGGAAGCGGTGTGGGTGTTTGTAGAATGTTGGTCCAGTGAGGATGTACTGTCAACAGGCACATCCTTGCTCCCATCACTAAACGGGTGCAAAGTATTGTGGTTTTGCTCTGTTCCCGTTCGAAATCGTCTTACCCGTTTAGGTGCAGGTGACCTTGTTAGCTTTAATGGAGATTGGTAGGGTGATGTTCTCTGTGCTCGTTTACAATTGAGACTGTGCTTGTAACTTATTTCAGTTGTTGATGGCACCTTAACCTGAGAGTGACGACGTTCACTACCTTCCTTGTCTTCAGTACATAAACAACTAGTATCTTCACCCAGAGTCTGTGGTCCTGTTAACAGAGTAGTACCATCGACTTCCATGGAGGAAAAGCCTTCCACTAGTTCTGCGACAAATAGGGGCTGTCCAGAATTTGCTTTTGCATGACACTGAGTGTGTACAATGGGGCCCAACACAATGCTGGGATGCAGCATGTGTCCCATCGCAGAGTGTGAAGTGCCTAGAGGCGGGTGGGGGTCCCTCGTGGAGTGTGAAGTGCCTGGAGGCGGGTCGGGGTCCCTCATGGTGTGTGAAGTGCCTAGAGGCGGGTCGGGGTCCCTTGTGAAGTGTAAAGTGCCTACAGGCGGGTCGGGGTTCCTCATGGTGTGTGAAGTGCCTAGAGGCGGGTCGGGGTCCCTCATGGAGTGTGAAGTGCCTAGTGCCAGGTCGGGGTCCCTCGTGGAGTGTGAAGTGCCTAGCGGCAGGTCAGGGTCCCTCGTGGAGTGTGAAGTGCCTAGCGGCAGGTCGGGGTCCCTCGTGAAGTGTAAAGTGCCTACAGGCGGGTGGAGGTCCCTCATGGAGTGTGAAGTGCCTAGCGGCAGGTCGGGGTCCCTCGTGGAGTGTGAAGTGCCTAGAGGCGGGTCGGGGTCCCTCATGGAGTATGAAATGCCTGGGTGCTTGTGTCCCATCGCAGAGTATGAGGTACTTGAATGCAGGCTGGGATCTCGTGCAGAGTGATCAGTAGGGGATTCAGTTACCATGTTTGGAGATTCTAAACATTTGGTCTCCATGATCCCTGTTTGCAGTGACAGTGATGGCAGTGGTTGAACTGCCTGAACTGATGTGCCATGCCAACTACCACTTGTGTTCCCTCTGAAAACACGGGCATAGCTGTGCAAAAAGTCTATGTTGTCAGCAGATATGATAGTAAAGCTTTCTGGATCCATGTATTGGTTTTGTTTTATGTCAAGGGAATCAACTTTGTGTTGGATGAAGCGGTAAAGAGTGTCAATAGAGCTGCATACACCTAGTCGATTCAAAATTTTAATCAGCAATGCTGAACCACCTTGACTGTCAACTATATCTGTGACTAGAGTGTGAAGTGGTAGTGAGCACCTATCATCTGTGCAAAAAAGTAGCATACACAGCAAAAAGAATCGTCGAACTTTCTTTGTGTGGTAAATAGCTGATGTTGGATCACATGCCTTTGATTTCCCTCTCCTCTCAGATACTGATCTGGTTAAGAGACAAATAGCTTCCCATAGTTTCTCATCTGTCTCTGCAATTAACGTATCAATGTCTACACTGTCACACTGAAAAGGAGAAGTGGTGTCATTTGTGAGCAAGGCTCTTATTTGGGAATGTACCCTACTGTTGAGGTCATCAAAAGCTGTTGAGTCAGGTGGGATGTTTGATGTTTCACAAGTAATATCAGAGTTCTCGGCCAAATTGTCTGCACGAGCATTCCGTAGCTTCCATAGAGCCTGTGCTAGTGCTGGGAGTAGATCTGATTGTGGTCTGTATATCAAGGTGCCATACTTACGAATTTTGCAACTGTATGCAATGTGACCTCGAAGACTGACTTTTAAGTTACTAAGTATCCATCTTGATGTAACAAACTTAGTTGGATCCCCTTTCAGATTGTTTGCCCTGATTATTTCACTGGCACAGACACAGAATACATCATGGACAGTTGGTAAAAGTAACACATTTCCATCTAGCAGCTCTTTACCAACATTAATGGCCACCCTTTTCATTGCTATGTCAATTGCTTTCTGGATTGATTTTACTTCACAGGGCTTGTGAACTTGTTCTGATAAGGTGGTGATCAGTTGTTTCAGATCTTCATCTGAACTAAAATTATCACTCTGTTGCAGAGTAATAAGGTGTGATCTATAGCATGCATAACAGACTCTGTCTTGATCACTTATTTGACAATCAAACTCTGTGTTCTCTTTAAGGTACTGTTCTATCAATGCTGGCTTTGGACATACCCTGGAATTAGAGTGTTTCAATGATGTTCCACAGGTTACACAGTGTGTTTGTGTTGGTTGTATATAGTTGTACACTTGATGATAATGATGTTTGCAAAGTGGGGTTGGTACTGGTATTTGACTTTCGCTGCTTCTTAATTCCCCTGCCTCAAAAGCAGCCTGAATTTGATCACTGCTAGCTTTATGCAATGTGGCGAAGACTTCCCCTGTACAATCCATCACACAGCATGCACTTAATTTGTTCCCTTTTCTCCATCTAGGTACATACAACTTGTCAGACAAAACTTTGTTCACATCTTGCCTACATAGCCGACACACAAAAGTGTTTAGTGAAACCTGGAGAGATAAGACTACAGAACGTGCTTCCTCACTTTTCCAGTGTGCTGGGATTGAGACTTGGCTGTGATGCTTCTGGCACAAACCACAAGCTTCACCATCTTCTTTGCAGTGTCCAAAAGATAGTCGCCTTCTGCTGCTCTTGCCTTGACCATTTGTTGCCATCATGCTACATTTGCATAACACGAGCGTATTAGGCATTGTTTCTGAATTACTGTTTTGTAACTACTTATTTTTTGCAAATTATATTGTCTTACTTACTTGCAGAAACATTTGCACTGCTGTGTAGGATATTGGCTGCAGCAAGCAGAACACTTCCTTGTGCCAGCTGCACTTTGTGGGAGAGCTCCACGTGGTTTAATAATTGACAGTATTATTGGGGCGAGCGCAGCGAGCCCCACACTTGTGGTGAAAACGGAAAATTGTCTATATATTTACTTATTTATATATATATATGGTACGTGCGTATTCCGTATATGCATTCTGCCCTATTTGTGCGCGATGCAATATTTCCGCATTGCATATTGGGTTCATGTATTACTGCTTGCTCAAGAGACAAGACTAGAAAGGCTGAACAGTGGGAATCAACGCAACAGGGATTTGAAAACGGCGAGGAAAGGGAGGCACTACTAGCGAGACGGAGACTAATTATTGACGGCGTGCTTCGTGACTCTGCCACCAGCGGGGAGTGCTCAGTGTACAGAGCGATCAGCTTGTGAGAATTCGAATCACAGAGGCCTGCGTGACTCGATCAAATATGAGCAACAGCTAGAGAAGAGCTTGTGAAACTTCCATACCACAACTCCAGTAATTGTGCTCAGGAAATGAGCTGACAGTATAGACTACATCAAAAAAGACCTGGCTCCATACTCCATAGCTGAGAGAATCCTGATCCCACAGCTCTATGGGCTCAGCAAATATCCACTATATAGACATGCACTTGAGGAGACAGTGCCGAAATGTGGAGTCACAGGAAACCAATGGAATATACTTGTTCGTACTAAGCTGTTGAACCCTCACCCTTGACTTGCAACCCTTCAGGCCAATTGCTTGGAGACTAAATTTGTTGCCGTAGCTACTACCCCACTGTAACGACACAGAGTGTGTACAATGAACCCAACCACATAGCTACCCAGATGAGCACATAGCTATACCCAAGCTATATTGCTCCATGAACACCGGCATACATATGATACCCTAGCCTCACCCCTGGGCATTTCCTGCCTCTACTGTTACAGGCTACAGCTGGAGGTGGAGAAGACCTGGGAACGAGCCTATTGTTATGTGAGACTTAGTGTATGCAAGTGGGTAAATGTAGTGCTGTGAAACTCTAATGCATCGTGTAACTCATTCACGCTCGCCCCACAATGCACTGCATTCCCCTAGTTACATAATTTTGCGGACCTATAATGCGAACGCCGTGCGCCTGCACAACCGCAAATTTTCTGTGCACTCACGTTTATGACTTATTTATCAACTTGCCGACTTACAAATTCACCGGCTTGTCAGAAAATTTTTTTGTCACTAGTTATATGGGTGGGGTCAATACTGATGCCGTTGAAGACTATTGATACTACAGCGCTACCTATTCTCCGACGCCGTCCATACTGGACAGGTGGAGAGCGAAGGTATCAGACTAGCTGTGTAGTGGATTTCATGTAAATCCATATAACAGAGCAAAAGATATATGTTAGTGAATATGTAATGAAAATAGCCGGCGCTCAGAAAAGTGACCGGAAGTTGTACTTCCTGTACAAATAAATTTGTACGGCGTTGTATGGACTTCCGTTCCGTTGGCGGATTGACTGCATACCCGTTATTGGGAGGACCCTGAGAAAGGAAGGGCAGCTTCCCGCATATCCTCCCATACCCGCTATTGGGAGGACCCTGAGAAAAGAAGGGCAGCTTCCCGCGTATCCTCCCATAGTAGTTATTGGAGGAACCCTGACAAAAAAGGGCAGCAGCTCGTATGACTAATTTGAAGGCTGCAAAAGCCAAGCTCAAGTGGTATAGACGGTACTATGCCAGCTAGTGTTTTAACCATCAAGTACTTCATATGACTTAGAACACTAGCCACTGATATTCAATTTCAAGTTTTATTGTCAACTTTCACATTTCAAATTTGCTTGTTATAGTCATTTACATGCATATAGTACACATACAATGTTTACTGCGAGTTGATGGTAGCACTTTGGCTGGTGTCTTCTTAACATCCTCCTTTTGTGTTGTGCCTGAGTCTTCATATTCCTCCAATGAAGCAAGTGGCAGCCTATTGGTAGCTTGGTATACTCAAACTCTAGTAGCACCGAGTCAACAGTGCATGGCTTCATTCCAAACTTCTGCACTAGAGGTGGCCACAGAACTGGCGGTTGTTCAGCTCCACAGACCCCTATGCGTTCGTTTCAAACCGATTTAGACTATAGCTACTCACCATCAAACAGTTCTGTAATGGGGTCTTACGACTCAATACTCTGGTGACAGTCTATGGAGATTTTTTTCGGTGAACCCATTAGTTGTCCACGTGAAATGAGCACAGGATTTATAAGCTTGCATGCAAAGCCTTATTAAACTCATCTGCTTTTCACTTGGTTTTTATGAGGCTTTGCTTGGACTGTACTTCTAAACCCCCCGAAGTTTGATGTTTGGATTGACGATTTCACTTTAAAGCGTTTGAATTTATGACAATTCTTAGCTCTTTCTACTATCATACTGTACACACCATGCATCTTCCCCTCGGCCTACCCTCCCATGTCACTTCTCTCTTACCATTCCTAAAAGCAATACAAAAAAAAAAGAGCAGGAACAAGTCACAAAAAAGTTTTCTGAATGAAAACAAGTGCATGTAGGGATGGAACCCTCAAAAGCCAACCAAACTAGATGGGAATGACACCACAACAATTTCACACCATCCCTACATCTTGTGCCATTTTGCCAACTATGCACACCAGTAAACTCTCTAGCCTATTCACACCCACTAAATGAATACTAGCTGTAGTTAGCGCTGCTCACTCCACAGCCTTTTACATAAAGACAATCCATATCTGCCATGTTCAGCAGCAATAAAATTTCACAACATAACTTACTCCAACAGACCCAGCTCATGCACTCGACAGTTTCTGCATTCAAAACTAGTCTCACAAGCCAGACCCTTTCCATTCCACAGTGCAGATCGCTTTCAGTATTGGCACGCAGAGGAAGGCACTAAGAATCGTCATAAATGCTTTGAAGTGAAATTGTAAATCCAAACATCAAACTTCTTCTCTCTGTGTGCCGCATACTGAAAGCGATCGGTGCTGCGCAGAAAGGGTCTGGCTTGCAAGACTAATTCAAGACAGACCATACCTGCCATTCTCAGCATAGCAACTACATCACAGCCACCCACAACATAACTCACCCCCCATGCACATCAACATGCACTCCACACCCAGCACTACCCATCCCACTGCCTTCCACAACCCTCCTATGAACACAACTAACAAACACAAAGCATAGTTGGCAAAATGGCACAAGATGTAGGGATGGTGTGAAATTGTTGTGGTGTCATTCCCATCTAGTTTGGTTGGTTTTTGAGGGTTCCATCCCTACATGCACTTGTTTTCATTCAGAAAACTTTTTTGTGACTTGTATATGACTGTCATCTTCATTGTCTGTACACAGACTCCGAGACACACTTCACGGTGGTGGTTGTGTCAGAAACGTTTGAAGGAATGCCGCTACTGAAGGTATGCAGAGTACACATTCTCAGGCCCCGTTTTCAGTTTTGATTGGTTACAGTATACAAAAACTACAAGTGCTAAGAAAAACTGGACTTACTGGAGCTGGGAAGGTCTGGGATAGAGGCTAGGCCTTCCCTAGTACCACTTTTAAATTGCTTACAGTATGCAGAAGCTATAAGTAATCACAAACGAGAAGTGAGAAATGGGAATGAGACTACAAAGCCACATGTAAAACAGATTTGCAGCCATAATATATGTAGACCTTAGATGTACATACTAGCAATTGTGGTCAAACATTGCAACTAGTTTGGAATTTCTGTGCCCATTTAGAGCCCCCCTCTCAATAGAGTTACCTGTAACTTGCACATTCATTCTCTCACTTCTGTAGTGTCACTCCAGTCCCACAAATTCTTCCTCTCTTGTCTTCACAAAACAATTACTTGCAGCCGCTAACCATAGTAAGCAGAAACGCAGATGGCTAGCGGTCGTGCCGATCAGTAAAATCATGTGTTCACCCCCACCCACAAGCACAATGCCCATTCCATGCCCACTTGTGACCTTTCTAGTGGAAGATGTCGTCCTGTGGCACTCCTCCTGCGCAGTAGGGGTGTTTGTCAGCTGTTGCCATACCTATTTATGCTAGAGTCAGGCACAGGGAAGGGAGGGGGGGGTACACTTGCCATCTTCCCTACCATGCTAGTACAAGCCAGACCCTTCAGCACCAATGACTTTCATTATCTTCATGCAGCAGTCAGCATTGAGAAACAGTAAGGATCTGGCTTTTGCTCCCCATCTCTCCACCCCCCCTCCTCCAAATGCACACCATTCCTAGACTCACTCCCAGGCTCTTCCCACCTCCAGTTTTTGATTACTTGCAATCAAACTCTGGAGACAGAAAACATAGACCCCCATGTACCGTAGTGTCCCGTTAATAGGCAAATTTGGGGCATAATTTTAGGCATAATTGGTACAATTTTGAGCATATTGGAATAGCATAATGGGTAAAAAATAGCATAATCCGCCCAATCCTACATGGCGCCTGAACCATATCAGAATGGTCGCAGCCATGCACGTGAGCTCAGTGGACCTACGCACTTTCGGTTCACTATGTGGCTACGCGGTTGCAAATGCTTTTACAGATAACACGTTCTTGTGCACTGTACTCTTGATCATACTTATAGTACCTCAGAATGTGCTATGATCATTGGGTATTGCTTATTCCAGTAACCTTTAATGCAATCTTTATGCATTGGTGTGGCTAAAATGAACTTGTGATGATTTATTCTATGCCTTGGTTTTTCAGCGGAGGAGATGCGGCATCTTACAGCATGTGATAGAGCAATCAAGGAGAAAGGAAAACTCTTGCTTAACGCTGTGCAGTGTATGATGAGCGGCCACCCTAGGGTGGGCAAGTCAACGCTTCTTGCTCGGCTTACAGGAACACAACCATCCACCAACACCACCCACCCTGACACCACCAAGGAATCACAGGCACTACAAACACGTGGTGGTACCGATACTTGCATTTCTCTAAGTACTGGGGTGTTGAATGCAATTGTTCATGTAACGGTCAAGAAGGCTACAATGTTTGTTGCTGCGGCTCTTCAACCTGGTTTAATTTGGGAACGAATTGAACTTGACAAAGAAGCAATCGCATTGCTAAAGTCCATCACAAAGGGACGCATTGTTCGCACAGCACAGATGAAGCCACTGGAGCTGGAGAGTGCCACAGAAGGTAAGAGTGCAAACAAAACAGAAACCTCAAGTGGTGCCTCCACCTTGATGTCTGCTGAGAAGAAACCCCTCTCAGAGGGATCAGCAAACCCAGGACTCCAGCATTTATTTCGATTTGGAAAACGCAGAGTCTCAGCTTCCTCAACATCCACTGTCCCTGGGTTCAAGGCTCCTCTTGATATCTTCAAAGAGGCTCTGAAAAGTGAGAAGTGGGGAGAGGTTGAAGCATTCATCAAGGATTCACTCACCATCTACTTTACAGACACGGGAGGGCAGCCTGAATTTCAAGAAGTGCTCCCAGCCCTGATTTTTGGTCCAGCTTTGTTCTTCCTGGTGTTCAAGCTTATTGACGATCTCAACCAGAGGTACCAAGTTCAGTTTGTGTCCGCTTCCAAGAAGAGCCAGCCTTATGAGTCCAGCTTTACAGTGAAAGAAACTCTCCTTCAGTCACTGGCCAGCATTGCCTCCACATGCAGCTATGCCTCCTACACCAGCAAGAAGATGGTTGCAATAAAACCACACATAGTCCTGGTTGGCACCCATGAAGACCAAGCAAGTGAGGCACAAATCAGAGCTATACAGCAGGAGCTTAAAGAAACACTGGAGAAGACCGAGTACTGCCGCCAGAATATACTCGTGTTTGCATCTGAAGACGAACCAGTGTTCACAGTCAACAACATCTCATCAGATGGTCAAGATACGTGCAAGATTCGGAGCATAGTGGAGCGAATTGCGAAGCACCCCTCCTTTCACATTGAGGTCCCCCTTCCCTGGCTGGTTTCTAGCTTAGCTTTCAGGCTTTTGCAGGTTCCTGTTATCAGCTATGAGCAGTGTGCGAGTATCGCTAGCGAGTGCGGCATTGATACACCAGAGGAGCTAAAAGAAGCTTTGTGGTTTCTCCACCACAAGGTAGGTTTCATCCGCTACTTTGAAAGTGTCCCAGAGCTGCGTGATGTGGTCATTCTAAATCCGCAGCTGCTGTTCGACAAGATCACTGAGCTGATCTCAAGCACTTTCACTTTCGAGCAAGTAGGTCACCATGCTGCTCGCCAGTTTAGAGAGATTGGGATGTTCGCCCTTGAGGACCTGACGGCACAGTCTAGTGAATACCTAAACAGTGCAAAGCTTGTGAAGCTTCTGGAACACTTGCATATTATTGCACCAATTCGAGATGCAAGTGGAGAAGTGGAGAAATATTTTATGCCTTGTGTGCTCACTCATGCAGCACCCAATGGAAGCATTCAAGCGGAGGCTTCCAGGAAAATACCACCCCTTTTAGTCACCTTCCGTTGTGGCTACTGTCCCAAGGGTATCTTCAGCGCACTAATAGTCCACTTGATGTCAAAGCACAACAATGGTGGAGCAAAGATCACCTGGCGATTGAAAGAGAAAGATCATCAGTAGATGATAATCTAATGTCCAAACACTTCACCTTCCAGTACAGCCATTGTCTTACCGTATTTCTTGCAGAGGCGGTCTGCTTCAGTGATCTCTCCCACTTCCAGCAGAGCTTCCACCAGCTGTTGGTAGGATGGATTGGGGCTAGTTCTGAGCCATGCTTCAAACATCTCCCTCCGGCAGGCTCTGAGGTCCCCTGGATTGTTCTAACTCTATTTCCATTGCACACTACCATTGCAAGTACAGTTCTTCCATTGCATGCACACTTCCATTGCACACTTACGTACTGCAAGCTAGTTCTCTTCAATTCTCATTTCGTAGCTACTATACTTACTGGTTAGTCAGAAGCCGGCTTGATGGACTTATGGTGGGATGATGGATGGTTATTATGTTTGTGAACTCCATTAACCCTCAGGAAACCACTCAGGGGTTAGTCTTTCCTTCTTCTATGCACCGCAAGAACTTCTTACTCCAAATCAGTATCTATTAAAGCTAGAGCAGAGGTCTCTGTGTATACTGACATAATGTAAATGTGCTTTTTAATTGACAACCAGTTACCTGAGACTTGCATGGGTTCTGTCTCAAGAATGGTTCAAGAGGGCAGAGTGAGCATAGACATGCATGAGTATCTCTTGGTATTTCACAAGAGTGGAGGTGGTTCAAACATTTATCAAGATCTCTGAGGACCTGGGTCGATTACTATGGGCTGATGGTGAGGCTGAACTGTGCAGCAAATGAACTATACCACTCACAAACCAATCAATGCTGTTGTCTGTTTAGCTAGTCTCACGAGCCACAACGAAGGGTATGGCTTGCGAGACTAACATAACATCAAGCAGTTCAGTCCAAACTCAGTCCGTAGTCCAGTCCGCGAGTCCAGTCCAGAGTCCAGAGTCCAGTTTTTACATAGACCCGTCCGGGGTAGCCGCTCAGTATGGTGGCCCAGTAGTGCACTCCGACGTTGCGTCCGTAGCGGAAACGCAGTTGTTCCGCATTTTGTCCGCACTATGTCCGCACTACTCCCGTAGTCTTTCCGCACCGTTTCCGCAGCATCTCCGCAATCTTTCCGCATTGTTTCCGCGGTATTTCCGCATTGTTACTACTCCGTAGTCTTTCCGCACCGTTTCCGCAGCATCTCCGCAGTCTTTCCGCATTGTTCCCGCGGTGTCTCCGCACTGTTGCCGCAGTCTTTCCGCATTGTTCCCGCGGTGTCTCCGCACTGTTGCCGCAGTCCTTCCGCAGTCTTCTTTGAGTCAGGAATTGCAGTATAGCTATACACAGCAGAGCGTTTCTCTTGTTTAGGCAGGTTCATTTAAATGAGAAGACTGTGGCCGAGACTCTGAGCGACCAAAGAGTGATGTATATATTCAGCTATGGTGTTGATATAGTTAGTTAATACCTTGTGTCATATAAACCTATGTATACTTTCTCACTAATAAATTCTGTACTGTTTGCTTGGTATTTATGTATACTCACTGGTTATTTCTTTCAAGCAAGTGATGGAAATTATATGCAGTCAACATGATGACTGCATGCATGACTATCAACTTTTATTCTTCGTTATTTCATACCATGCATAATCACATGTATCAACTTTTACATCCATCATACACACAACTGTCCAGTTTGTTATACATCAATTAGTTGCCCCGAATGCTTCATATTCTTTTCATGATCAGTTTATTTACCAGTATCATGCATGCATGAACACAATTTTAAGACATGCATGTTTCAATGTGTGAATTTATAAGGACATGGACTTCAATGGAGGCATGTTCATTGAAATGGGGATGAATCAAAGGTGGAGTTGCTTTCTTTACCGCTTGTACCCACACAGCATGTTCAGCAGCTCCTATACATATATAGCATGGAAGACATGCATGCATGCATAAATTAATGATGTCATCATGCCGGCACTCTTGGTTCAGCTAAATGGAAATGTATCGACACACCCAGACTATTATAGTACAAAAACAACTGCTTCTGTAGTGTGTGGATGTGAATGCCAGACAATATCATACTGCCTTTTCAACACTGTACGCAGAAAATTATAGCCTCATATATATCCATGCATTTGAAGTTAACTAGGTGTACCATATTATGCCTTGGTGGGTCATATACGGTAGGTATCATCCTCATGACTGTTGCATGCAGTTGGCACATAAGACCATGCACACAACTTAATTGTATACCTCTTCTAATACTATGAACTCTGTAAACACTCCAATGAATATCCTCAGCTGATACGACCGTCACGCCCCATGAATATAGAAGTAATCTGTCAACAACCGTATATTAGCATGCGATCTCAAGTTGCAGCACCGCAATTACAACACCTCATCATCACAGCTCTCGCCATCAAACTCTCTTTGGCTAAGCTATGCTCTTCAGATATATAATCATGCACGTGACACCATAGATAATAGAGCGGGAAACCCCGCTCTGTTATATATGGTGACACTGGCAAGCACTTGCAGAAGTTCAAAAATATCCTAGAACTGCGGAAACAATGCGGAAAGGCTGCGGGAACGGTGCGGAAAGACTGCGGAAAGACCGCGGGAACAGTGCGGGGACTAAGCTTCAAGGCGGTAACACTGCGGAGATGCTCAGAAACATTGCGGACATAATGTGGAACACGGGCGGTCCCGCTGCGGACGCGACGTCGGAGTGCACTACTGGGCCACCATAGCTCATGCAGTCTATAATTCTGTTTTCGTACTTCCGTTTCCGTACTTCGGTTTCCGCATTTCACTTGCCCCGTTACTTAACCTATAGAACATCGCCTAAACGGTGGGGCTCTATAGCTGTCTAAGCTACTTGATTGCGGTGGGGGGAGGGTGGCGGGTTGGCTTCTATCGAGTACAGCGGTCTAGAGTTTGGGAAGCCGTACGGGGCGGGAGGATCTGCAAAAGCGGATGGAAGTTGCGGGACATGGTCGTGGCCATCAAGACCTCGGCCCAGGGGATTCCCAACAGCGAGGTAACCTAGTTGATTGGCATGTTCAGGACTTGTAAACTATGATACGTTGCCTTCTGTATGCGTAACTACCGTAGTGTCCCGCTAATACGCCCCCTTCGAAAATACGCCCCCCCCCTCTTTTCCGCCAAAGTTCCTGCACAGGGTAGTTTGACTCGTTATAACGCCCCCCGGTGAGCGTCTTCTGGAACATCAAAACTACACGTGCTTACTATACGTTGCAAGTGCGTTCAGTAAGACGATAGTAGTCGGTGAATCTTTTGTAAGTTTTGTGGTTAGATGTTCCAAGTTTTAAGCTGCTAGTTTAGCAAACAGGTTTATCAGTCTGTCAAGGTGTTTTTGTTTCCCTCTGAAGATGTACACGCACGGAACCACGAGTCCTTTCCCATCAACTTCAGAACGTCTTCTGTCACCATTGACGATGCAAGTCATCTCGCTGCCACTCTTGTGCAGGAAATACCAGCAGACTCTGGAAATTTCCCGTGGTACATGACCGACAGTGTTGCCGTTCTTGAGGACAGCTACAGCGAAGTCGTCGTGAATGTTATTGACCTCGCGTTGAACTGGCAGCTCTTCTCCGATGTAGGGAGACCACGCACTGTGTTCCTATGTAAACATGAGCTTTGGAAGTGTCCTAATTGCGTACATAGCACTTGCGTAAAATCTTTTGGGGGGGGGGGGGGGGGGGGGCTTATAATCGAGACTAATTGCATCCTCGAATATAAGCCCCCCCCCCCCACTTTAGGCGGGATGTAGTGTACAAAATGGGGGGGCGTATTAGCGGGACACTACGGTATATTATAGTGATGTCAGAGTTTCCAAAAGTATGTAAAATTTCTTCTTCCACATATCTTAATGTATTCACATCAAATTTGGTATAGAGGTTCCCTAGAGGCTTGGGTAGATTTGCTTGCATAGCTTTGTCAAAAATATCTGCCTCGAACAAAACTGCACAAATTTTGGTCACATTTCATTACTTTGCTGCAAGTATTGACATTTTGTGATGCTGCTCACAGTTACTTCAATATCAACAAAGGCACAACCAGTTTTGTATACTAGAGTAGTGTCCAAAGGGATGTTACAGGTTTTTGATTGGTCCCTTGCTCCAGCTTCTCCGAAAATGCAACTGTTTATGGCCACAAAATGCCCTTTTTTAAAGCATTTATCAAGCCTAGTACAGATATCTAAAAAGAACAATCTTCATTGGAGTGAAATGGTAGAGACTATCCTTCACAGCGAGTTTCATTCTGATCGGGCTTACAGTCGCTTGCGGAAAAGTATTACGCTAAAATGACATAGAAAATTTTTGGCAAACCAGTTACATTTCGAAGACCGTATACCGTATACCGCTTGCTGTTTTTATTGAATTTCGGTACCATGCATTGGAATCGGCATTTCATGCTCTTTCCAAGTTATTGTGATAAATTTTCATTTTCACTCCGACATCACTACTATATGTTGTTGTTTTTTTATTTGGTTTGGGTTCAGGAGAGAGTCTAGAATATAGTTACCATATTTATTCGAATATAACGCATGCAAATTAAATAATTTGAGTGGGCATGCGTTGAGTTAGAGTCCACCCATAAATTCCAGGAATTGAATTTCTTGCGTTAGATTAGATCATGCGCTGCAATGGATTCAAACGCGAAAATTTATTTGGTCAAACAGAAATGCAAAGAGTTCCTGGCCTTCACCTCTCTAGAAGTGAGGTTCTTGGTAGACAGTAGCAGCTGCAGCAACAACAAAAGTCCTACAAACGGCATAGTGATGATGGTACCGTATTTCTTCGACTAGACCCCGCCCTCGAATAGTAGCCGCAGCAACACGCGGCACACGCACACGTATGCGAATAATTCTGACGACGATCACCGGGCTAGCGCTAGGGCTGTTCGTGTTGTACAACTCTTTTCCATGGGTGATAGCAGGACTGAGAGGTTGCGTGTACTACTGCCAGCATCTAACCAAAAATTAATTAGTGGCGGCTTGCGCTAAGTTGGACCCACCCATAAATTCCCAGAATTGAATTTCTTGCGCTAGATTGGATCATGCGTTTTATTTGAAAAAATACGGTACACACTTTTTGATGAATTTCTTCAATTCAGTATGCATTGTACAGCAAATTGATTTTGGACTAGCAAAACAAATAATGATTGGAAAAAAAAACTTTATGTTAGGCTTTTGTAGTGCTGTGAGTTTAGCTGTCAGTGACCAGTGGAACCATGCCTTGTGCAGGTTTACATGAGTTGACTGCTGGAACATGACAGTCGACAGTAAATCCCCGTGAACTTTCCGCATACCTAAGAATGGAATGTAATTTTTTCACGTGCTTCTTAGAGCTTGTCCTACCCCCCCTCCCTGAGTGGAACCATGCCTTGCAGGTTTACATGACAGTTGACAGTCATAACAAAAGGCCGGTTACTTCAACCATATTTTGGGCACCTCAGTTGCATTCCTTTTGTGTGTGTGACATATGAAGTTCAAGGAATGCTTACAATTTGAACCGGAGTGTAGTTGAGACATTTTTTGTTAAATTAGTATGTATCTCCTTTCAGGAAGCTTATAAATCAGCATATCTGGTATTCTTTGATCTTATACAATTGCCCCTGGAGTTCCTTGGTTACATGGTTGTGGTAGAAATGTCAGAAATGTAGCCAAACAGGTCTTCTGAAAGAAGAGACTGATTTTTAACTTAAAAAAAGCTCCTAAATAGACTTTCATGAGACAAAGTAAAAATGTGGTTGAAGTATAACCAAAGTGTTTTTACAGTGTGCATGCTTACGGCTTGGGATTACAACTGTGAAAATGTACAGATTCTGTCATGGGTTTATATACTAGTGTGCAATGTCCAATATTGTATGCTAGTAGCTAAGCTGCTATAGGTATATTTGTGACAAATGTGAACACAAAACTAGACCATGCTTTTCAGTAGGCAGAGCCTGTCACTGTATGAGGTATTCCCAAGCTGCCATGGAAATGGGTCATTAATTTTGTCTGATATAAGTGCCAAGCTTCTTCCATCCCTTCAAAGTATTAATAGTTACTTAACCTCTCTCCAAGAACTACATTCTAATGACAAATTGCTTTGTACATCACAGGTGTTATTAGTATACCTTGGCTTCTCCCACTGAAGGTTGACTGCTATGCTGCACGTTGGCTGGTAGCATTCTGTTGCATTAGTAGTATGGTCTCTAGCAGCAAAAGAGCTAAGAAACTCGAAGGTTTTCTTCAGAGCAACACATCACTGTAAAAACATTTGGGTTACTTCAACCATATTTTGGTCATCTCAGTTGCATGCCCGTTGTGTAAGTGAAATATTATGAACTTCATAAGGGATGCTTACAATTTGAACCCAAGTGTAGTTGAGAAGCTTCTCCCTTTTGTTAAATTAGGATCATCTTGCAGAAGGCCTATATAATATATAAATTAGCATTTCTGGTAAGGTTTAGTGTTTCTTTGATCCTACACATCCACCCCTGGAGGAGTTCCTTGGTTGCATGGTTATGGTAGAAATGCCAGGAATGTAGCCAAATAGGCTTTCTGCAAGAAGACCCTAAGTGAACAAAAAGGAGAAGCGTCTCAACTACATTTAAGCAAATTGGAAGCATCCCTTGAAGTTTGTAACATGCCCCAAGACCCCCCCTAAACGAAAATGGCAACTTTAATTAAGGTATGTATGTACTGTATGCATGCACGAAAAAGGAGCCTCAGAAGTCCCCAGAAGAGACCTCAGAGCATATAAAATCCCTGGGGGCATGCCCCAAGACCCCCCTAACACAATCTATATTATGGCCCCCACTTTTTGTGTTGCCTCTCGCACAAGATTGTCTGCCACTGCTGATTGATTGTCTGCCACTGCTGATTGATTGTCTGCCACTGCTGATTGATTGTCTGCCACTGCTGATTGATTGTCTGCCACTGCTGATTGATTGTCTGCCACTGCTGATTGATTGTCTGCCACTGCTGATTGATTGTCTGCCACTGCTGATTGATTGTCTGCCACTGCTGATTGATTGTCTGCCACTGCTGATTGATTCAACAACTGGACAATATAATAGCGCTGGTACACATGTTTAGGCTTCTGTTGAGGCTTTCTTGCCAGCCTACAGCAAGGGAGAGCTCTGGAATGCACCTTCGTATTGTTCACGAGTACACATTGCCATGCCTACTGGAAATACTGGAAAACTGGAAGCTTCCGAAATGTACGGACACCTGCATGTACTTACTGGTTGTAACACCTATACCAAAATCTCCCCCAAATAAGCCCACCTTCGAAAATATACCTGCCCCCCTTATTTGATTGAAGTAATTGCAAAGGGTGCTTTCTCTCGAAAGTATGCCCACTGTAGTACATGCTGTTATGTTAAGTAAGAAGCACCAAAGAAGCAGCACTGTGCAAGAGGAGGGACTAACAAATGAAGGCAGATACCATTTGCTGTTGTTGCATAAGCAAGTGCATGACAAGAGAGGTATTACAGAATCTTGTATATAGGACTAGATTAACTGTGTGTGAGGTGGCTGTGATCCTTGTGTATTTTTGCTTTATGGAAATGTTATACTACAACATAATATACTATTCTGTAATTGTGAAATAAAAGCTGACTTATAGAAGATTTTTGCTGATGTTTTGCTGAGAGGGTTTATCTCATGCCGATAGCTTAATTATACACTGGCCTTATTCCACCACTGTTCTACCTCCAGCTACATAATAGTTAGACGCTGAGTCCAAGGGATCTACACAATTTAGAAATCCAAGGGCCCGAGGCTGTAGCGACCCGAGTGTAGCGAGGGCACTACTAAAGGGCTGGAGGGTTTCTAAAGAGCGTATATCGCGTTGGACGAAGCGTCTAACTGTGCATGGATTTGTAAAACACGACGCTTGTAAACGACAGACTACTATCTCCCACAGGTGTCGTTATCGGTAAGGACTATCAAATGAAGCTTCACCTCAAACTTTACAGCAACAAATCAGGCAGAAAGTCACGGATGTCAACCTCCATTTTCGAAAATTAATGATACTGTTGCTATCAGTTGCATAGTTACTGTATACAGCTAGAGGGAAAGTATCTATCATAGATGCTTTAGCTGAAGGGGAAGTATCTATCATAGATACTTGCCCTCAAGTTTCTTGGTATTGACCGATCAAATTTCAGTATTCTTGGTAGCTATACTGTAAATTAAATGATGTTACTTAATTAACATGGGTTCAATAATTATTATATAACCTGTTACCTAGGCAACATATATGAATGTTGCTCATATCTCTCTTCTACAGAGATGTTGCCTAGGTAACAGGTTATATAATAGTTATATCCCTCCCTGGGGTGTGGTCTGTACATTGGTGTCGGGCTACGCCCGACACCAATGTGTAAAACGACCACCCCCCAGGGAGGGATATAACTATTACTTGCAATATCTGTGCATTAAGTGCCTCTTGCACACACTGTCTGTTTGCTAGAGATGATGATTCTTTATTTAGGGACACTCCCCCACTCCATCCCCAAATCACACACACATACACACACACACGCACACTCACACATGCACACACACACAAACACACAGATCTTGTTGTAGAGGATGAGTTAGAAAGTGAGGAAGATGGCTGAAGCCAAGCCACTAAACTTTAGGATCTAGATACGCACTAGCTTGTGAATCACAACATGCACAAGAGGACTGTAGTATTTACTTAGTAACATGTAGATCACTAGTCTTGTATGGTCAGTAATTATTAAAGGGAGTGTTGGCGGTGCCACAGGTTCTACCTAGACTCTGAGAACATAAATGGCTCCTGTCACTAGCACCCTGGGGTAAGGGCGGGATGTAATTCTACTAAACCCACTGCAGTTGATACCAGGAAGACACTCAACTCTTCTGGTATGCCACTCAGCTATATATGTGCTTAGCACCTACTTTAGTACATTGTAGAATCTGGTATACCAATAAGCTGTAGGCAACAGGTTTAGTAGAACCTGAGACTCAACTCATGCACAGCCCAGGGTAAAACCTAGAATCCCAGATACAATTGAGCCTTGAGAAATTAATTCTGTACCCACAGCCACTATAGCCGGGGTTCCAGCACACTTCAACACTTTTGAGGGACACAAGTGGGGATTTATAAAGGACCCATCGAGAGCATGTGATAGATATCTGAGGTTTGATGTGGGCACACTCATGAAACAACTTGCACCGCACAGCTCATTGAATGAATAGAATATATATACAGTTACTTATCAACTTTCAGCTGCCATAGTGTTCAATAGCTAGTAGCTAGTAATCTGTTTTGTCTCTACCTTTTCCTAATATAGTAATAGTTGTTGCTGAATAAATGTTGCATGTTGCACGAGTGCAGATATATCCAATATTGGCATTGAACCTGAGGGCAAATATTTTATGATGTATAGCCCATGTACAAATGCTGTTTTATGACACCAAGTTGTAATATTGCATGGAACATTCATAATCAGTTGCTAAGCCCCAATTTGGGGAAAGGGCAGTAATCATTGTGAGCCACTCTGCACTGAAGGAATACGTTTGTTTCCTGGTACAACTAATGTACCAGTTTTATTACTCACAATTTTTTAGACTCATGTAGATCACTGCTATAAAGTAGGGCAGAGTAGAGTCTGTTAGAGTGCAGGAAAATCAGGTAGATCCATCATAGAGTATAGTGAAATACAGAATAGTAGAGTCATATAACAAAAAAAAAAACCCAGTACAATCAGGTATAGAGGCAATGTAGACTGGGGTAGAATAAAGTAGAGTCAAGGGTATGGCTTACACTGAGACTACATCTTGCACGCACGCCTGAACCTTTTGTCTACATAATTTAACTGAAATTCTGCACTGTCAATGATGCATTCAGAGATTATGCACCATGTCAAGGTAAAATAGAACAAGCAATAAAAGTAGTCAGGATGGAAGGTATATGTTCGTGGCAGCTTTGGAAGGGAAATTGGATTGTTCAGCTCAGAGCTAGCCCTCCATAAGAGGCATGTCGTGTTGGATCACAAAAGATGACCGTCTGAAAGTACATGCATGCAGTCTGTCTTTGAGACCATAATTTGTGCTCTGCTGGGTAGCAAAAGGATGTATTAAAAATGTTTTATCCCAGTACTTTTTTGAAAATTTGGGTGCATGCACTAGCCGCATCAGCTGCATGTATTATGATCTATCTGCATGTACTTCAAGCTAACTGTGGATACCTCATGGAGTGCATATCTTCTCCTCTGGCTACTTATACCACTTACTTGACATCATTACACTTGCCAAGTTGATATGCTGCATTCTCACTGTATTGACTATTGTCGCTACCATATCCAACTAGTCTTGCTTCACAACTAAAGTATGGTGAGGAGAAGGAGGATACTCTGAAAAAAATGCTAGAGAGTAGGTAGGCATTGTGCTGTCTCAGACTGTCTCCTTTGATTTAATAATGTTGTGGGAGCTCAAGGCTAAAGCAAACCTACAAATATAGTCAGTTGCTGGTACATACCTGTACTGATGACACACCATCCCAATCATGAGGCTGAGTTGTGACCGCAATTGACAGTAGTGTGGGTGACGCCACTTTGACTTTCATACATCAAGTCGAGGTGAAAGGACTAATCACTGATTGGGATTTCAGTAGGCTTTCTGATTTATAACCATGCAAATACCATACGACAATCCTTTCTCAGTAGATACAACACGTAAGTACAGACCTCGAGATACTATTTAAGTTGACAAGTGAACAAGTGATGAAATTATCTGTCCAACCCCATCCAGTTTAGAACAACACAAATAGCTAGAGATTGCAGGGCAGCAGATTGCATGGTACACCAAAGCTGGTCTTCAAATAGAATACCATTAAATTTTGTCTGTAAGACCAGACAAATACGTCTCATAGAATCAGTTATTTCGGCAGCAGATAGGTAGCTTTGATTCTAGCTTCTTGGGGGAGGCCGACTTTGACTGAGCTGAGTTTATGGCAATCAGGTGACCAAGGATTCTTGTGGGTGCTTCAGAGATGTTGCGAGTGGATCCATTTGTGAGGACATTGTTGGATTTGGGGTCCAGTACAAAATCCGGATCTATTTGGCACCATCTATTAATTTTCTCCTGATGGTAGACGTTTTATCAGAACAGTGCTTGACTTTCCCCAGATGCCTTACCCTGGCAGCACTATATTACTCTGACGTCATTAACCTCCCCTTTCTCCCCCATGTTCAAGAGCAAGCCAAACTATCAATGATTTCAGCTTTAGAGTTCTCAAGTGACCTGTGTATCAGAGAATTTCTTCCCCTACTGAAAGACCTTGAATTTGTAAATCGACTAGGTATATCCCACTCTTCCTGCTCATGCAGTGCTAGAAGCGTGATTCTATATCCAGCTTAATAATGACAGCAGTCAAACAGAAAGCCAAACATTTACTCCAGAAGCAGCACTCAGAGTTCTGGAATGCATCACTTGAACCACTCTTTGTGCAGAGCAAATTCAAAGGCATCAACCATCCAGTTGGAACCAGAATCCTGCACCTGGAACCGTCATGCTGCCTGTCTACCTGCAGGCCAACTATCATTCCTCCTTCGAGCAGGTACAGACTCTCTGCCTACCCCGCTGAGCCTGCAGAGATGGCATTACCATGTCTCAAACTTGTGTCCACTCTGCAACTCCCCAACCCCCACAACTGCTCACATCCTAAACTCATGTCAAGAAGCCTAAAGATAGCTACACATGACTCAATACTTAGTTGTCTTGTTAATAGTGTGAAAGAAGAACTACCTCCCTGAACTCTATGCTGACATGCCTGGGCCTCAAACTGCCCACCAGCTACTCTTCCCCCAACATTTCCATGTCCACAGCAAGACCAGATATTGTCCTAATCGAGGATTCCAACATAATGCAACTGGAACTTACGGTTCCTTCTAACACCTGAGGCTCTTGCTGCTAGACAACTAGAGGAAGGCAAATAAACCTGCTTACCTTCATCTTATCTTGAAGACAGAACTTTCTCTGTATCTTACACTACACTAGATTTTGGCTCCTTGGGTCACTATTTTACCAAACTACAGAGAAAACTATCGCAAACATATTCTATCTGCTCAAAAACTGCTATTTCATGCTCGTACCACATTTCAACTCGAGACTGTGCACAAGCTGGGACTCCAACAAACCTCTCTTTTTTTAACATTTTTTTAACCTATCTATATACCTGCTGTGGTTTCTCTTTATGTTCCTGCATGTCTCTGACATTTACGCTCGTAGACTAGCACTGTACACTCTCCTGCCTTGCCAAGCTCTTTCATCTGAAAGGTAGCTAAAGACAATTGGGAGAAGCTCCTTTGCGAGTATGTCTACTGTTTTCCAAGACGTGTGCCAGGAGCATTGGAACCATTTTTGCTGCCAGAACGCACCACAGCCCCAACTTCCCGATGTATCACTAGTTATGGTAACATCTGGAACGTCTCTTTTTGCTGCCCGTAGGAGGCTTACACCATTCCATGCCTCAAGGAATGTGCACCACCATGTGAGATCCGATCGAAATTCTCTGCCCAAGCCGAATATGGTGGTATGGTTTCTTTCCAATTGTAGAGGTCTGTATCATAAGGCTGTGTCCTAGGCTACGTCAGTATGTGTAACCTAGTACATTGTATTGTTTATATTTACAGCAATACATTTTAAAAGACGGTATTTGAACCCCCCTAAAGCCACTTCAGGTAAATTTGCAGCACAAAACTCTAGTAAAGCTAGCCTTGTAGCTAAGTGGCTGTGAATTTTGTTTTGCTAAAAGCTAGCAACAGAAGGTTTTACCTACGTAGCACTGAATTCTAAAGTGTTTGAGCCAAGGTAAACCTGCAGCACTAACCTCTTATGAGCATCTTGGGCTGTGCCTGCTCATTAGTCTAGCGAAGCCAGTGAACCCGCCGCTATGCTTGGGTCTGGCTTCGCCAGACTACTTGCTCATGTGCGCAACTGTGGTTAGACCATCTCTCACCCACTAGCACAACTGGTGCTTTTGGAGTTAGAAGTAGCGTGGGCCAAATAAAGAAATTGACCTGATCCAGTTTCTGGTGCACCTTGGATGGCGATCGGCGAGGAAAGCCAGCCGAAATGTTTCTCTCGGTGCTGATCAAGTCAGCGAGCGACCTTCCCAACGTGGAACGGTTCTCTAAGAGTGACCCCATGTGTGTGATCACGTTGGAAGGTAGGACGGCTTTGCCTGCATCATGCTTGCATGGTGCATCAGTTACAGCACTTAAAATGTCGAGTCTGTCGAGTCTGTCCAACAAATTATCTGCATAATTTCACTGGGTTTCCTCTTAACTTCTCTCTCTTTCTCTCTCTCTCTCTCTCTCTCTCTCTCTCTCCCTGTTCCTCCTTTTGCTGCCTGCAGGGAAGAAGAAGAAGACCAAAGTTATCAACAACAACCTTGATCCAGAATGGAATGAGGTGCATGGGGCGAGGGGTCCTACACATAGTTGAAATCTTGTACACTGTATGCTGAAATCAAAGTACAAACCAGAAACCAAGCTAGAAATTGAATAGGAAATGTCTGTTCACATCCGTATACTATGGAAATCAGGTCAGTTAACTCTGTTCACATCCGTATACTATGGAAATCTGGTCAGTTAACTCTGTTCACATCCGTATACTATGGAAATCAGGTCAGTTAACTCTGTTCACATCCGTATACTATGGAAATCAGGTCAGTTAACTCTGTTCACATCCGTATACTATGGAAATCAGGTCAGTTAACTCTGTTCACATCCGTATACTATGGAAATCAGGTCAGTTAACTCTGTTCACATCCGTATACTATGGAAATCAGGTCAGTTAACTCTGTTCACATCCGTATACTATGGAAATCAGATCAGTTAACTCTGTTCACATCCGTATAGGGGGAGCACTTTCATATAGGAACACCTTTTGTGTAACCCTTTCTCTTGAGATAAAATCATTTCAAATCAAATCAAAAAACTCTATTATCTTTAAACTCAGAAATCAGTAGAGAGATGATCAGAAACCACAGCTTAAATCTTGTACACTTCAGAGCTCTGTGTCAGACCCCTAGGCATGAGACCTATCTCTGCTTTAACCTCCTGTTGTTTCTCCTTGCATCTTCCTATTACTTCCCATTACAAGGAATCATGCCTTTTTATTCCCTTCTCATGCACACAAAATGAATGCAGAGTTTGCAATGGAACTTACAAGTAGCTCTCAGTGGTTCAGAGGTGCTGAAGGTGGAGGTCTATGACCATGAAACTGTTGGCAGTAACAGGTATACTACATCAAACCTCATTCTAACTCTCAATAAATCTCTTCAGAATGGCATCAACAGAGAACATGCTGAACAAAGTTATTAGCTCTAGAGAGTTTATCTCTGTGCTTTTCCTTAGATTGCTGGGGATGATGGATCTGAATCTCCGTGAAGTAGTTTCAAAGGGGAAACAGAGTGTGAGCTCTCCTCTCAAGTCCAAGGAAGGACAGCTCATGCAGGTGGGGTGCCATGACAATGATGTCTTAAGTTTTATACCCTCATGCTTATATATATCTAAGTAGTCTCGTGCCCACCCTGCGCATGCTTCCTGGTGAGAAAATGGTCTGGTGAACGGAGTCGAATTTCTTGGGCTTAAATCCCAAAAAGTAGTAAGGACCGATGAGATTGCGAGATCGGTAATTATTACGTAGCACTTTCCTTACTACAGTAAGTTTTGAAATCTCTACTCGAGTAGCTATAGCTATCTGTACATTTTTTGAGCGGGGTTGGCGTAAAATGTTTTGAATGTTGCTAGGTGACACTGTCGCGAAAGTGTGCACTAGCCCAAGAAGTTCGACTTGGTTCACCAGACTGTTTCTCCTCGTGAGAGGGTGGGATCTGGGGACGACACTAATATCTAAGATACACTTGCATGTGTTTCCACTGTTTGTTCCAAATGTTTCATACTCTGTTCCTTCCATGTCTTATATCTGACATACTCTCATACTATGTCAGATATAGAACATGAAAGTACGAGGGTATGTCAGATATAAGACATGGAAGTATGAGGGTATGTCAGATATAAGACATGGAAACCAGCAGAATCTCAGTTAGCATTTTAGCAAGAACTCCATTTGTTTCCAAGATGTTATACAAAAATCAGAAACATACAGGACTGTAGGCAGCTGATAAAAACAGGAAGGTCAATCAGACTTGGACATTACTAAGGATCTTTTTCTATGTCTTCTTTGCTCTATGACTTCTTTGCTCTATGACCTAAAGTATCTTCTTTGCTCTATGAGCTGAAGTATCTTCTTTGCTCTATGAGCTGAAGTATCTTCTTTGCTCTATGAGCTGAAGTATCTTCTTTGCTCTATGAGCTGAAGTATCTTCTTTGCTCTATGAGCTGAAGTATCTTCTTTGCTCTATGAGCTGAAGTATCTTCTTTGCTCTATGAGCTGAAGTATCTTCTTTGCTCTATGACCTAAAGTATCTTCTTTGCTCTATGAGCTGAAGTATCTTCTTTGCTCTATGACCTGAAGTATTTTCTTTGCTCTATGACCTAAAGTATCTTCTTTGCTCTATGACCTGAAGTATCTTCTTTGCTCTATGACCTAAAGTATCTTCTTTGCTCTATGACCTGAAGTATCTTCTTTGCTCTATGACCTGAAGTATCTTCTTTGCTCTATGACCTAAAGTATCTTCTTTGCTCTATGACCTGAAGTATCTTCTTTGCTCTATGACCTGAAGTATCTTCTTTGCTCTATGACCTGAAGTATCTTCTTTGCTCTGACCTGAAGTATCTTCTTTGCTCTATAACCTAAAGTATCTTCTTTGCTCTATGACCTGAAGTATCTTCTTTGCTCTATGACCTAAAGTATCTTCTTTGCTCTATGACCTAAAGTATCTTCTTTGCTCTATGACCTGAAGTATCTTCTTTGCTCTATGACCTGAAGTATCTTCTTTGCTCTATGACCTGAAGTATCTTCTTTGCTCTGACCTGAAGTATCTTCTTTGCTCTATGACCTAAAGTATCTTCTTTGCTCTATGAGCTGAAGTATCTTCTTTGCTCTATGAGCTGAAGTATCTTCTTTGCTCTATGAGCTGAAGTATCTTCTTTGCTCTATGAGCTGAAGTATCTTCTTTGCTCTATGAGCTGAAGTATCTTCTTTGCTCTATGACCTGAAGTATCTTCTTTGCTCTATGACCTAGCGTTACAGTAACAAGTATATCTTTATTGATATGAGCAGCTGGTTTCGCCTCTGCTTAACTAAAGAAGATACACAAGCTGACAGGAGTTTTACATGCTAAGTAGCGTCTGTTTAATCTTTAGCTTTGTGTCATTGTAATTGTAAGACGGCAGACAAATGTTGTTTTCCCTCCAGTCCAAGATCAACCTTGAACTCACCTACAATGCCCCGGCTGTTTCTGGCACAGTAGGAGGAGCGGATGTAGATGAGGATGGAGTTGAAGGCAAGGGGGGCATTGATAAAGAAGAGGAGAAAGGTGGGCGTGTATGTAGCTTTTGTTGTCACAGGAGATGTTAGCTCTTACATATTGTTTTGACAACTGTGTCATTTTTCCAGCATAAATCTGTTATGTTTTTTTTAATGTTTGTCGTTCATGTGTCCACTCAAATGTGTTGCTTAAAAAAGCAATTGTGTCATTTAAATTTGTCCAATCTACTATACATAAGTTGGTGGTGGCCTATTGGATAAAGCACTGGACTGTGGATCGAAAGGCCCAGGGTTCCAGTCCCACTTGCAGCAGAGATTTCTTCTGGGTGCACTCAGCCCTACCTCAAAAATTGAGTAGAAGGTTTTCCTTCGCGTCCTTCGGAGGGGACGCTGTCAGTCTCGGGGAACCCCTTAAAATTAGCCTAAGTGCTATTGGGAATTTCCTTGTTAACTGGGTCATCCCAGGTAAACCATACAAGTATCGTTCTGCAATGGTTGACATAAGTGAGCAAAGTTCATCGTAGCAAAGACAATATACTTGAGACGTTTCGGCTCGAGAGCCTTCGTCAGTCACAATGACACTAATGAGAAGAAAACCAGTGTTAAATAGTGAAACGGATAAATAAAGATGGGTGGGGTTGAGAATGAAAAATTGAAAAAAGGTGAACTTGTAATGATTCAAGACGGTTTGTCAAGTGATGCATGCCATAGTTTGCTCAAGTTCAAGCCACAATCCAAGTTCATAGTCTGTTGGTTGTGTTGGTAGATCATGATGGCCTCTGTGACTCTTCTCTTCCAATAAAATTCCTGCTGACCAATCATCTTAGCCCCTTCCCAATCAATCCGATAGTCTTCATTGTGTACATGGGTTCCCACTCCATTATTCATATTGAACTTCCTGACTGCCTGTTTGTGTTCACTGACTCTCTTCTTCAATGTCCTGCCAGTTTCTCCTATGTACACTTTCTCACAGTCTTGGCAGGGAATTTCATAGATGACTCCTTTTCTCCTGTCTTCAGGTATCCTGTTCTTGACTCTCACCAGCATTTGTCTGATTGTTCTGCACGGTTTGAATACTGCTCTCATGTTTACACCTTTGATAGACCGGCATACATTGGCAATCTTCTCCGACAAGCCTCTCACGTATGGTACACATAGGGTCCTGTTCTCTCTGTTATCTTCAGTGTTCTCATTGGTGCTGGGTCTGGTTTGGTTGGCTATGTCTACTTTGTTGAGGATGGGGTCTAGCACCTTCTGTGGGAAGTTGTTGGATCGGAAGGCGTCATCCAGGTGTCTGATCTCCTCTTGCAGGTATTCAGTGTCACAAATGCTGACTGCTCGGTTCTTAAGGCACTTCACCACTCCAGCCAGGACTCTCGGGTGGTGATGAGAATTGTAGTCGAGGTATCGATCTGTGTGGGTCTTCTTGCGATACACTGAAGTAGTCAGCTTGTTCCCTTCTCTTCTCACCAATACATCAAGGAAGGCGATCTGTCTGTCCACTTCCTCCTCCATGGTGAACTGTATGGCATTGTGTGGTGGCTGTTGAGGTGGTTAAGAAAGGATTCCAAGGTTTCCCGACCGTGGGACCAGAGGACAAAGGTGTCATCCACGTACCTCCGCCAGACCTTGGGTTTCATTGGGGCAGAGCTGAGGGTCTTCTGCTAAAAAGGGTTCCATATAGATGTTAGCTATGATGGGCGACAAGGGGGAGCCCATGGCCGCACCCTCTATTTGTTCATAGAACTGGTCTTGGTATTGAAAGTAGGTTGATTTGAGGCAGAGTTCGGTCAGTGCACATATGTCCTCTACTGGGATCGAAGTCCTCTCCATCAGCGTCTCATCCTCATTCAGTCGTTGTTCAATCACTTTCAGGGCTTCATCAATGGGCACACAAGTGAAAAGACTCACCACATCGAAACTGACCATAATGCGTGTGGTTGAGCAAACTATGGCATGCATCACTTGACAAACCGTCTTGAATCATTACAAGTTCACCTTTTTTCAATTTTTCATTCTCAACCCCACCCATCTTTATTTATCCGTTTCACTATTTAACACTGGTTTTCTTCTCATTAGTGTCATTGTGACTGACCAAAGCTCTCGAGCCGAAACGTCTCCAGTATAATGTCTTCGCTACGATGAACTTTGCTCACTTATGTCAACCATTGCATAATTGAAGCGTAGCAATGAGCCTGACCACTATAAGTATCGTTCTGTTATGTTGTTTCATTCATTCATTCGTGTGTCCACTCAAACATGTCATGTCATTCACATGTGTTCAAAGTTGGTAGTTGTCTCTCAAACGTGTCATGTCATTCACATGTGTTCAAAGTTGGTAGTTGTCTCTCAAACGTGTCATGTCATTCACATGTGTTCAAAGTTGGTAGTTGTCTCTCAAACGTGTCATGTCATTCACATGTGTTCAAAGTTGGTAGTTGTCTCTCAAACGTGTCATGGCATTCACATGTGTTCAAAGTTGGTAGTTGTCTCTCAAACGTGATATGTCATTCACATGTGTTCAAAGTTGGTAGTTGTCTCTCAAATGTGATATGTCATTCACATGTGTTCAAAGTTGGTAGTTGTCTCTCAAACGTGTCATGTCATTCACATGTGTTCAAAGTTGGTAGTTGTCTCTCAAACGTGTCATGTCATTCACATGTGTTCAAAGTTGGTAGTTGTCTCTCAAACGTGTCATGTCATTCACATGTGTTCAAAGTTGGTAGTTGTCTCTCAAACGTGTCATGTCATTCACATGTGTTCAAAGTTGGTAGTTGTCTCTCAAATGTGATATGTCATTCACATGTGTTCAAAGTTGGTAGTTGTCTCTCAAACGTGTCATGTCATTCACATGTGTTCAAAGTTGGTAGTTGTCTCTCAAACGTGTCATGTCATTCACGTGTTCAAAGTTGGTAGTTGTCTCTCAAATGTGATATGTCATTCACATGTGTTCAAAGTTGGTAGTTGTCTCTCAAACGTGTCATGTCATTCACATGTGTTCAAAGTTGGTAGTTGTCTCTCAAATGTGATGTACTCTAGGTGTTGAGATGGGTGGTGGTGAGTGGGGGAAGGAAGAAGGAGAGGGAGTAGGAGGAGCAAGGTTGGTGGAACTTTTAGCCAAGAAATGCCTTGTACCGTAGATTGGGAAATTTAAATAATTCGCGTAATAAATTTTCGTGGTGTTAAATTTTCACGGTTTCGTTCGATCCGCGAAATCAGTTGACGGTTACAATATGGACAAGCGCCTGGAGAGTTCCTAGTGTTTAGTCTACTACCAGGTATCGGGAGAGCCAGGTATCGCTGGTTGTAGTCGTTGATCTGAATTTACCGCGAAATTGTTTTAACAGCGAAATTTTCCCGATCTACGGTATCTGTGTAATTGTGAGCACTGCATGAAGTGTTAACCCTTTAATTACAAATGTCAACTTTTGTTGACATCATACTGCGCAGTGCGCAGAAAAGATAGTCTCTGCACGCTTGCGCATGGGTTTTGCGTCAGCAGAAAAGGTGGGACAGGGGTAGGTAGGTGGGGTCACCTGCATGGTCATTTGTAGCAGTGAAGGCGATTTGGGCTCTGAACGGGTGCTTGCTGGCCAAGAATGCTGACTAGTGCAAGTTTGTTAATGAGTGGGCATGGCTAGGTTCACGAGTCTGTTTAATGCAGCTGCAAGTGCACTTGGGTTCAGTTTTGGAGTAATAAAAATATGGTGCGTTGAAGGCATGCATATGCGAAAAGTAATCTGAAATGATCTGAATTTAATGATCTGGTTAAATGGTTAATTAATTAATTGCAATTGCATGGTTCCTTCTCCCTCCGTCCTTTCCTTTCTTCCTTTTCCTGTAGGCGTCGTCAACGGAAGAAGTCAGCCAGCAGAGCTAAGCTACCAAACAAACCCACTGACTTTCAGGTTAGGTCTTTACAAAAACAGGTTTCTCGGTAGTGGCACCTCACTGTATATGTTTGTTAATCTGAATCAGTAACACGGTAAACTAAATTACAGTAATCTAAAGTATACTTCACCTTGTGTCTGCAGGTACGAGTGCACATTTTGGAGGGCCGGAAGCTGATTGGTGGAGAAGTAAACCCAGTAGTGAAAGTGGTGTGTGGGAAGGAGATCAAAAAGACCAGCATACAGAAAGGGACCAGTAACCCATTCTGGGATGAGGTACATAGAAGCAAGTGGATGTATCTGAATGGCTAGGCCACAGAGCCACTCCACACACTGCTTTGGTACAAGATGGCCAAAAGATACGCATGGCTCAAAGTTAGATCCCAAAGCTTGTGTGCTGTTCAACGAGAGACATGTAGATAATAGATCCTGCACTACACGCGCGAGCTCTGCTAAGCAAAATTAACCCCGCCCTCGAATAGTGCCCGCACAATAATGACGGTCTAGTGCACTGCATTAAACCTGGAGGGGTGGCAGCTGACACCGCAGCAGAAATCTCGGCTGAAACAGCCGCGCTCGTTGCTGGCAGCAACGAGGACCTCGATGACTCTGATCCTTTTGCCAGCAATGAAGAATTGGAGGATGACGAGACTTGTATAGATGATGACTAACTAGGTAAAGCTGTGTCACAACATTCTTTGCAAGCTGCCAAACCAGCGATCTCTTCTCTTAAAACAATACTGCTCGATACTGTAAAATACTACATGCATGCACCGCAGAACCGTGAGGTCAGTCACGTGCACTCATGTGGTGCACGTGTCGTAGCAGAGCGCACGCACGCTAGCACTCTGGACTGCATGCACTTTACTGCTGAGTGATATTGACCCCGCCCTCGTTTTGTTCCCGCCCTCGAATTGTACCTGCATCCTGGCAAGCACTGAAATTAATAGGGGTCGCGGGAAGAAAAACCTGCGGGTACTATTAATTTCAGACCATACTTACCCGCAGGTACTATACGAGGACGGGAACAAAACGAGGGCAGGTTCAATTAGCTTCAGCCAAGTCCAGCGTGCGCTCCGATCGTGCATGCACACCATCGATTGTGAGAACATGCTTGCCCAAGAAATGCACGTGAGTGATCTTGGTACAAGTAGTAGGTATGTACAGTGCAGTGCAGTGCATGAGTACAGACCTTCGGCTACAGACCTTCGGCTAGCTTTGGTGATTCAGCAAATGACAAATACTATTGTGACAGGTTAAAATTGTGTGACTTACACAACCTAGCTAGTTGTCGTCAATGTCGTCCTCCAAGTTTTCATCACTAGCAAAGGATCTGACTCGTCCAAGTCGTTCTCATTGCCAGCAATGAGCATGGCTGTCTCAGTTGAGATCACTGCTGCAGCATCCGCGGCCATCCCTCCAAGTCATGAGTCCCACCCATCACTTATGAATTTCATTACCATGCGGGAACTATTCAAGGGTGGGGTTAATTTTCTTTAGCTCAAGCAAGCATGTGTGCATACGTGGTTAATTCAAGGGCAGAAAGAAATCAAGGAAATACGGTATTTAACTTTAAGTTTGGTGTTGTGGAGATGTTTGCAGAAGTATGAGATGTGAGTAAAACACTTTGGAAATAGCTGGTGACAGGTGCCCTGAATAGCACCCTAGGCATCCTGTAATTAGATGTATCCTAGTTCAGTATCATGTTTGATCAATCACAGTTGGTATTTTGATCGGGACGGTAAATTCATGTGCTGCCAGCTGACATTGCTAGAACATCTCTGTCTGTCCCTTCTTCTCCCTCCCCTGCCCTCTCCTGATACACTCACACGCAAGGTGTTGTACTACAACTTCAAGGAGCATCCTGACGTGGTGTTTGACAAGGTAGTGGAGATAAAGGTGTTCAATTCCAAGAACCCCATCACGAAGGCTCTCATTGGTACCTTCAAGGTAACTGCATTTTACTCCATCATGACCCACTCCATTTTAGCATGTCTTTACTCCATTCCACCAACCTGTCTGGATTTCATACTCCTCTGAAGTTTATTCCACCCTGGCAGGATTTTATTTCAACCTGTCTGTGTTCCCTTGAACGTCAGTTGCCCCCCCCCCCCCTTGAAAGTCTCTCTCATCACTACAAGCTATTGGTCATTTTCCAACAATTATAGAATGCAGGTAGTAAATACGTAATTATTTCTCCTGTCCATGTCAAGTTTAAACAACAGTTCTACTCCTTCTCTTCCATGCACTAACAATCTCCTCAAGATCCTTGTCAGTTTGTTTGGTGATTCTATCATGATTTTCATCAAGTTTGATAAGCTGAGGTCCCTGCTTTTCTAATCGAAAGGGCCTCAGATTCCACCCTATGAATCTAAATTTTCCTGGCGGAGCTATATATTTTTTTATCACGTTTTATAAGCTGAACTCCCTACGTAAACTAGCCTCGTACCCAGGCTCTTTCTCGTAGTATGGCTTCACTATTACGAAGCCAGCTAAAAAACAGTTAGCTGTGGTTTAGCAAGTGTGGTGCACTTGTTGCATAGCCTTGTCCCCAGGCTCATTTCCTCTTTCCTCCCGTGCGCGGAAAGAGGAAATGAGCCTGGGGACAAGGCTATGCAACAAGTGCACCACACTTGCTAAACCACAGCTAACTGTTTTTTAGCTGGCTTCGTAATAGTGAAGCCATACTCTATGCAGTAACTTTACCTAGTTGTGGTTTAGTAGAGTTGTGCTCGGCGTTGCAAAGGTGCAGAAATTTGCTTATGCCTCCCCTCTAAATGAAACCCTGCCAAACTCTGCATTCCTTGTATTCATGTTGTATTTTGTATGGACATCAACTGTTTCTCTTCACCCTTGTTAGTTTGACCTTGGAATGGTGTATGATGAACAAGGTAAGCAAACGCCCTTCTCTGCACTTTGTTAGAAAAGTCGACAGGAGCTTGGCCTGAGCATAATTTTTTGGGGCCTAATATTCTATTCTGCAATACCACTTTGCCATATTATTCTTCCCAAATGTACCTAGTATTCTCAAAAAAGTCTTGCCCGGATTAACATACACAGTCAGTAGCTGGACTAGCAACAGTTATATACAGTGGACCTCTAAGGCGGACACCATAGGGACCACCACCACGTGTCTGCTGTAGGGAGGTGTCCATATTTCGGGGGCTTCCAGTATATTGATGTAGCAGTGCGTACTCGCAGGTCATGAGACCAGGTTATCAGAGCTCTCTCTTGCTTATATCTACCAGCAGCAGTGGACGATCTTGCATGAGAGGTACATCACCCAATTCAGGTCATTAAGTATTTGTTTGCCTACAATTGGGTCAGCTTTTAGCATCTATCACATGGACTGTGGAGGTGTCTGCATTTCGAAGAGCTGTACTGTAAAGTATTAAGTACAATTGAGATTCAATTCAGACTGTAGATTTTGTGTCTGCTATAGAGAATGTCCGTTAAGAGAGGTTTCACTGTAATTCAGGGTGAAATCTAGTTCAGGTTCTTCCTCACTTTGAGAACTGGAATATGGGATCGCACTAGTGCTCACTGCCACTTGCACAATTTTGTGACCAGGACTCCCCCATCATTCTTGGATTGTGCTCAACTCCAGGCACTAGCCATTATTATGCTAGCGTACAGACTCAGGCCTACAGGTAGCTATAGTTAAGTAGCCTCGTACCCAGGCTCTCTCCCTGTTTTCCAGGGGAGGAGCCTGGGTATGAGCTTATAGCTAAGCTACCTCAGGATTTTAGTACCTCGTTATTATTCTTGCTGACACTACAGCTACTGACTTTAAGCTTACAGTTATTTAAACATGTACTACAACATCTGCTATAAAGATACGAGACTTGATTTCTCCCATTCAAACTGAGTACAGTGGAACCTCCCTTAACAGCCACTTTGCTTACCGGGCCACTTGATGTGGTCCAGATTGAAGCGCTAATTATACAATACTTATCCCAAATGCAGACACCTCGCTATTTTGTAAAATGGACAGGTTTTTCGGCCTCTCTAGTACCTGGACTGTATGAAATTCACTGGTTAATGTGGATGTTGACATACATCTCACACAAGGTTGTCCAGCACCACTGATTGATTCAACAACTGGACACTGTAACAGCACTGATACGCATAGTACTAGCCTCTGGTTAGCCTTCACCAAGGGAGAGCTCTGGAACGCACCTTTGCAGCACTCAATGGCATGAATACGCATTAATTGCCACGCCTACTGGAAGTAAACTGAAGTAGGGACACCTCTTTAGTCAAGACACTTTAGATTGTACCAATGGTGTCACATCATAGCGGTTCCACTGTATAGTGCCAATTGAGAATGAAGCTCACAGAGTTCCTGAGATACTGTTCTCTGCGAGGAGTTTCTTATGCACAGTTCTAGCGTTTGTGTTTCTTACAAGTCTGTGGATGCTTTAATTTTTTATTCTCTCTTGTTCTCTAGATCACTGTTTCATCCACAAGTGGCTACTCCTCACCGACCCCAAAGACACAGCTGTTGAAGCCAAGGTTGGACCAGTAGGGGGAGTGGGGAAGGGTGCTAGGAACCAAGAACCTTGTGTGTGTGTGTGTGTGTGTGTGTGTGTGTGTGTGTGTGTGTGTGTGTGTGTGTGTGTGTGTGTGTGTGTGTGTGTGTGTGTGTGTGTGTGTGTGTGTGTGTGTGTGTGTGTGTGTGTGTGTGTGTGTGTGTGTGTGTGTGTGTGTGTGTGTGTGTGTGTGTGTGTGTGTGTGTGTGTGTGTGTGCGTGTGTGCACGCATGTGTGTTGAGTGTGCGTGCATGTGCGTGTGTGCATGTGTATATATATAATTATATAGCTACATGTAAATAGGGTGTGTCTTAATATCTCTTCCTCTCCCCCTCTTCTCCTCCCTTCCTTTCCCCTTACTCACGTGCACCTCAGGGGTACCTGAAGTTCAGCATTCAGGTCATTGGTCCCGGAGATAAGCTCAAACATTCTCCCTCGGAAATTAGCCCAGAGAGGGTGGACATTGAGGCGTAAGTGGCATCAGACTTTTTTACTAGTCACACCTAATGTATGTATCTTCATTAAACTATCTCAATACTATAATTATATGAATAGTAAAAGTGTAATAACAAGTTCCCCCCACCTCCACACACCACACACACACACACCTCCACACACACACACACACACACACACACACACACACACACACACACACACACACACACACACAGTAACCTCCTCCGTCCATTAGGTGCACGCCTGCTCCCAGCAACACTGAAAATTCGTATCTACCGAGGGGAGGATTTTCCGCAGATGGACCCTGGCTACTTTGAGAAAGTGAAGAAGTTTCTCCATATTGGCACAGTTCAGAAGGAGTTGGTGGATCCATTCTGTACTGTGACCTTCGCTGGACATAAGGGGAGCACAGAGGTGATTTGGAATGAACAAGACCCTGAATGGAATGAGCAGATCAACCTGGGCATCAGGGTAAACTATGTGGAGTGTGTTTACCTGTCAATCTGTCTCCCTGTCTGTCTGTCTCTGTCTTTCAATCTGTCTGTCAATCTGTCTGTCAATTTGTCTGTCAGTCTGTCTGTCAATCTGTCTGTCAGTCTGTCTGTCAATCTGTCTGTCAATCTGTCTGTCAATCTGTCAATCTGTCAATCTGCCTATCTGTCGGTCTGTCTGTCATCTAGTATTCATAAAAGTGAGTGGGAGAGGGGAATTAAAATGAGACACTTTTATTTATAGTTAGAGTTATGAAATGCTTGAATTTGATTGGTCAGTGTGAGAACTCTAAATCACTTAGAGCCACTGTCTGTGGACACTACATGTAGAGTCCACCACCCAGGGTAAATTTGCAAATAACAATGTAGATACATTAAAAAAGTGTTAATTATTGTTGTAACAAAACATGAATAATTAGTTGCTACTGACACAACAAATGTAAACTTATCACATCATGGATGCTGACATTCAAATTATGGTGGGAACAGTGCAGACGGACTGGTTCAGCTGTCAGGTTTGTGATAGTGTCACCCGAGTTTTTTGACACATTGTCTTCGCCATTCATACCATAAGTTTCATGGAACAGTCTGTGGTCTTTCCTTTCACTCTGCTGCCTTCGAGCATCGTTTTTGGGAGAGAGGAGCGGAGCTTCTTTTGGGGCAGGCACCTAGGTGCTGGCGTGGATGGGTGTAAATTTCATTTTAGTAGGTGGAGCCAAGGGTGCATTGAGCCGCCGAAACTCGAGCTTGTTTCGCCTTTCTCGCACAGTTGACAGAAGTTTCAGCGTACGTTGTCCTGCAACCATTTGAATAGCTCATTCCTAAGGTGTTCCATCCTTCATCTTGGTTTGAAAAGTTGCGTTGTAGTGGCTGTATTTGTAGCATACTCGAAGTAATTTAGACGCTTTGACCAACAGGATCTACGCTATTTAGAAACCGTTGGGCTGGGCCCTCAGGTTTCTAAATCTCATAGATCCCTCGGTCTCTAAGTCTGTAATGTAGGAAAGTGACTGAGGGAGGTGATGGGTGGGGAGGGGGAATATAATGTTAAATGTGTTTGTTTTGTGTACAGTTTCCGTCGATGTGTGAACGCATTCGCTTCCAAGTCAAAGACAGGTAAGCCTACACTCTGCTGAGAGAGGAGTACAGCTGCTCTCCCCTTCTTCCCCTATCCTTCTCTTTCTTGTTCCCCTTTCCCCCTACCTCCTCTTTCTCCCTACCTCCCCTTTCCCCCTACCTCCTCTTTCTCCCTACCTCCCCTTTCCCCCTACCTCCCTTTTTCCCTACCTCCTCTTTCTCCCTACCTCCTCTTTCTCCCTACCTCCTCTTTCTCCCTACCTCCCTTTTTCCCTACCTCCTCTTTCTCCTTTCCTCCCTTTTTCCCTACCTCCTCTTTCTCCCTTCCTCCCTTTTTCCCTACCTCCTCTTTCTTCCTTCCTCCCTTTTTCCCTACCTCCTCTTTCTCCCTACCTCCTCTTTCTCCCTTCCTCCCTTTTTCCCTTTTCTTCCTCCTCCCCCTCCTTCCTTCCCTCCTTCTTCCCTTCCATACCTTCCCCCCCTCTCTCCCTCCAGAGACAAACTGAACCCTGACGACTTCATTGGGACGTGCTACCTCAACATGTCCCAAATTTCAGTGCCAGGAAATAAGGGTAACCCTCCCTCCCTCAAACTCACACACACACACACACACACACACACACACACACACACACACACACACACACACACACACGCACACGCACATGCACAGGCACACACACACACGGACGCGCACACACACAGCCCCAAGCTCTCCCCCTCACACACATACACACACACACACACACAGGCACACACACGCACAGGCACACACAGGCATACACACACGCACAGGCACACGCACGCATACACACACGCACACATGCATGCACACGCACACACACACACACACACACATACCCATGCACACACATTTAGGAAAGTGGGCTTACTAACTAATCATTGTCCCCCTCCCCTTAGGACATGTACTAACCTTTGGCCCCTGCTTCATCAACATCTACGGCTCACCACGTGAGTACACTGACCTGCCTGACAAGTATGATCACCTCAACAAGGGACTGGTGAGTGTGCGTGAGAGTAGTAGATAGTGTAGAGTGTATACTTAGTGTCTCCCAGACTATGATTGCATATATCCTTCATTATCATGCATCTAAATGTACAGGAGTTAGTGGGAAGCCTTGCAGGTACATGCAGTTAATAAAAACACGTATTTTAACAACAAGTGTGAGAATCCGTAAAAATATCGTTGCCATTGACATTGTTACTCATGCTGCGCACTTGTAACAATACAGACGTCAGTACTATTATAATACTTATGCAGTATAACAAGCTGATTACAGAATGCTACACTTCAAATACTCCCTCTCTCCCTAATTCTCTTCCTCCCTCCCCCCATCATCCTTCCCTCCCTCCCCTGCTCCATCCCTCCCCTCTTCCCTCCCCTCCCTCTCTGCCCTTCCTCCTCCCTCCCTTTCCACTTACTCTTTCGGCAGATTGAGGGGGTATCATATCGTGGCCGTGTGATGGTTCAAGTGGACATGGATCTGGGCACCCTTCCCACCAACAAACACGAAGACATCAAGATCTCGGACCAGCTCAGAGTCAAGGTACATACAAGTTTAATGATAGTTGGCAAAGACTACCATATCTTTCAGTTCAGTTTAAGACCAACCTGATTTTGTGTATGCATGCAGTTGTTGTCAGGCCCGTAGTTGGGGGGGGGGGTTCGAGTGGCAACAGACTGCCATGAAGCTAACAGAAAACCTCTGCCGCCCTATACGTTCTGTGAGCAGTGTGGCTTCTCTATGCGACTGTTAGGCCTGCTTCAGCTGCCTGTCCTGATTGCTTCTCCTAACCATCTTCATTCACTCTGAAACGTTTGACTGCTGATGGTGGCTACATGAACAATCAGTAAATTTCATGCATCCAGAATCTGGGTGTGTACAGACACGATGTGTGCTGCTGTAATAGTGAGAATGGTCATGGCTGCGTCATCCTCTGAACTCCCCTTCTTAAAACCCTGGCTACAGGCCTGATTGTGCAGATTATTGGGATTGGTGGGTTTGAAATTTTTTGGACATGTATACATTTGGAACAGTTGGGCCATAGTAACAAAATTCATAGTTTCTGGTTATATATTAATCCATGCAGGTAGATGGTATGTTTAAATTTAAGGTTAATTTTATTAGTTAGCAGGAGCATCCACATTTCGCTGTAAACAGCCACAACTTTGAGAGCGAATAGGCATCATGTTCACCGCCATATTGTAATCCTGGGCTGCTCAACCACAATGTTCAGTACGTGCCAAACGTAGCCCTAATGTTTCCACTACATTGCATGGCTGAAATGGGCCTAACTGCTTACTTGCCACAATCACAGAACGAATGTCACAGCAAACTTGAAAATGGCAGCTACTATTAAACGGAACTTCCAACTACAACCAGAGTAAAGTAATGATAGAACTGTTCACTGATACCAACATTTTCACGAGGTTTCTAGCTGCAGAGGACATGCGCAATATTCTTTGAACTCTATTACTGGTAAAAAAAAAAAGCTGGAAGCACTGAATTTTTAGACGTGGGAGGTGACCTGAAACTATGACTGTATGGCCTTATGATTTCTAGCTTCCATATAATGATTGACATCACCATGGCACCAAGTATTTGAGTGAGGGGCATGGATCCACTAATGTCATGATAAAAGGGACAGTTGTGAGTGGAAATATAACACTGTGTTTGTTCTTCCCATAACAGCCGTTTCTTCGTCGTGAGAAATACAAGCTGTTTGCAGCCTTCTTTGGTGCTAGCATGGTACACCCTGTTGATGCACCTGTGGAGTTTGAAATTAGCATTGGTGTGTGTGTGTGTGTGTGTGTGTGTGTGTGTGTGTGTGTGTGTGTGTGTGTGTGTGTGTGTGTGTGTGTGTGTATCCTAAACTATAGTATGGAGTCTCTCAGTGTGTTGGTGAATCATGCAGTCAAATTTCCCACCCACCATCTGTACACACTAATGCTTAGGTAACTATGGCAACAAGTTGGATTTGAACACTCCTGCCCAGTCCTCCACGACCCCTCCTACGAACCCTGTATTTGATGGGACCAAGTACTATTTCCTTCCATGGATGGATCAGCTTCAGAAGCCTTGTTGTGTGGTGGATAGTTGGTGGGAGGATTGTACCTACCGCATTGAGTCAGCTAACATTATCCTCTTCACTGCAGACCATTTGGTAAGAAGAGAGGGCCGGGACAGAGGAGGGGAGGAAGGAGAGAGCTAGGGAAGGAAGGGGGGAAGGAGGAAGGGAAGGGAGTGGAGGAACTCCTCTCCTCCTCCCTATTTCCTCCTTTGAACATCACTACTGTAACCCACATTACCCCTCCCCTTCATCCCTCTCGACGCTCCCTCCCCCTTATTTCCCATTCCTTTCCCTCTTCTCCTTTCCCCTCCTCCCCCTACCCCCCACCCTTATCTGTCCTCTCCTCCTTTCCTCCCCTCCTTTCCTCCCCTCCTCTCTCTTCCCTCCCTTCCCCTCCTCCCTCTTCCCTGATCCCTCCACTCCCTCCCTTCCCATAGGAAGATGATCTTAAACAGGTGAAGAAGATAATGGAAGTGAAAGGATTTAAGAATGATGAAGCCATGAGAAAGCTTGTAAAGATGCTTGATGACTTTATGGAGAACCTTGAGTGAGTGGGATGAGGGTGTGGATGGAAAGGCCAGGGGAGGGAGTGAGAGGAGGGTGTGAGTGGGGAGGAGGGTGTGGGAGTGGGAGGAGGATGTGAGTGGGGAGGATGGTGTGGGAGTGGGAGGAGGATGTAGATGGGAAGGAGGGTGTGGGAGTGGGAGGAGGATGTAGATGGGAAAGGGAGGAAAGGAGTGGGAGGAGGGTGTGGATGGGAAGGCCAGGGGAGGGAATGGGAGGAGGATGTAGATGGGAAAGGGACGAAAGGAGTGGGAGGAGGATGTGAGTAGGGAGATGGATGTAGCTGGGAAGGGGAGGAAAGGAGTGGGAGGAGGGTGTGGGTAGGAAGGAGGAGAATGTTGGAGGAGGGTGGAAGTGGAAAAGGGAGGGAGTGTGAGAATAAAGTGTGGGGTATAGGTGTGTGTCAGAATAGTAAGCTTCAGGTTTGTGGGTACAAAGTTCAATTTTGTTGATCTATTCCAGTCAAAAGCTGCCGGCTCTTCCAGATCCAGAAGTGTCAGGGAAGGTCTTCACCCTTCTAGACAAACTGACATTGGAACATCGTACACAAGAGCTTGTGAGTGGGTGTGGGGGTGGTGTTTTGATTGGTACAACTCATGTTCACCTACTCCCATTTTGCCTACTTTAGGTGAAAAAGTGGCATTTCCCCTACTGTATATATTCTCTCTAAAATAGCAAGCTAAGAAATGATTCAAAATGGGAGTGTCTGGGAGAGTTAATATTTCCGAATGAAGTGTGATTGGAGAGTTTTGTTTTTCTTTTTTCTGATGCTAACCACACCCCAAGTGGTTACTTGAATGCAGGCCGGACAAACCAGTTTGTCCTGTCTATATGCATGGTGACATTGGTCGGTATTCTAAAGAAGTGTGTTGCCATCAAAAGCACTGTGGACGCATGGGATGTGCTGCAGTGTATATAGCAAACCAGTAGCTAAGTGCGCACTTCACCGAACTGTCGAAGTGACTTGTAGCTCATTGTAGCTGTGCTGGATCAATAACCTGCTACCAGAAATGTGTGAATTAATGGTGTACATACCTTAGTCTTTGTACAAGGCTCAAGAGCTGCAAGTCGTGGATAGGTGTGGTCACTGAAGGGACAATACTTTTGATCATAAAACTCAGGTTTGCAGTGGTTTAAAAAGAATTGCATATGCCCAGGTTCCACAAATACAAGTACCTTCATGCTAAAATAGCTAGCTTGGCCATTGTGAAATCCTGTGTGACTGTAGGTCACTTTCATGGATGGCAAATAGTTCGCCTTGTGCACTTCCTGTGGATTAGTTCTCAGTCTTAGGACTTGAACCGTAGATACTTCAATGATAACTGCTTCCAGCTGCCTGGTCAAAGTTGAATAGGCCCTGTTAGCCTGGGAGAAAAAGGCTGAAACAGTAGGCATTTGCTAGCACTCATATGGCTTTTCTCAACATGATTCTACTTCTTTCAGCTTGTGGTGTAATAACGTCAATTTGGAAGTTATTGGGTGGGCTTTTGCTGTGAGTTACCATGTCCAACCAAAAACCTAATACCACCTTCTGTGTGTGTGTGATTATAATGTCAGAACCCACAAAGAGACGTGCTAAGCATTACCATCAGACTCCGAAGCACCATGGACGATGTAGGTGAAACAGGAGTAGATGTAACGATCAGTGATTCTCATTTCTTTGTGGAAACACTTCCACATGGCTGTACCTCTGCTTTTGTTGTTGTCTTCATAGAACTTCACTTAAACTTTCTCCAACCCTAATTACCTACCTTCATGTATACAATCAACAGCTACTTTTTGTTTCACTTTGTCCTTTACAGCACAACATCCGACAAGATGCATGGTGCCTTCGCCGTGACAGTAGTGTCTCCCTCCTGGACATGGTAGCTACGTGTGAGGAGTACATCCGGAGGTTGCGCTCCCTTGCTGTTGAGGTATTGAAAATTATTTTTATTTCTTACATAGTTTCAACCACCATTGAACTTAATGGGTAGGTCTGGATAGGGAATTCTCTTCTAAAGTCACTGGGAGCGGTGAGAGCGGTTTAAGGGATCAAGTGTTGGTGAGCGAGATTGGATAGGTCCACCATGGCACTAATGAAATGCACTCAGATTTGATATCCATTGCTTCCTGTAGCCTCCACCATGGATATGCAAATGTGGTTAAGCAATTCGTCTGTGTGTGTGTCTGTTGCCATTATTTTGATCTGTTTGAAAACCATGAGTTAACAATTTCTCAACATGAAATGAGCAATGAAATCAGTTTTTCATCAGAGGAGCAATCCTCACCGACCTTTGACGTCCGATGACGTGTATCCTCAGTAGTGCATGGCTATCGTGTGTTCGCACTTCTTCACTTTCGCCCTGATGACGACTGGAACATTCAGTCAAAACGTTGGCAAGTTATTTTCCGAGCTCAAGTTGTTAACAGATAACCTTCCTCTTCATTAATGAAATCAGTGTTTTATTAGCATCTGTAAATTTGATAGTGGTGAACGCAGCTCATTTCTTTGACTTGGCTGCACTTTTGTTTGACTTTAATGTTGCAACTGGAGATACACAACTAAATACACAGGTCTGGGTTATGCAGTCTCATGACTCTGCCCAAAACTCAAAGATCAACACGCAAATAGTCACAGAATGAAGTTGAAGAGCGAGAATAAAAGTGGAGACAGTCAGACAAAGAAAGGCTACAGCCTTGGTCACAACTCAGTTAGAGTCTCCCAATTCTCCCTCTTTCCAGCCCCAGAACTGTGTTCCGGACGTGATCATCTGGATGTTGGCTGGGAACAAGCGTGTGGCTGTCAAGCGCATTCCTTCGCACCTACTGATATATTCCAAGACGGCCAAGGCCAGGGGAAAACTTTGTGGCAAAGTCCAGACCATCTTCCTCATGGTAAGACACTACATGGGTAGTTTTAGGTATACTTCAGTGTATTTCGTTTCTCATGCACAAGAATTGATCCTATACGCAAGTATTCGTAGATTTGTTGCACCTAGTCTGGCTGAATACAAGACTAGTGCTGAGCAAGCTAGCGCTGAAGTTCATCAGGACAAATCTGAGGTGCAGATCAAAAGCCCCTTTCAAACATACGTATATCCATGTCATAACATAATATCAAAGGTTAATTTGTTTGTTTTTAGGGGGGGGGGGGGGGGGGGCCTTGCAAGTATTATAATCTCCCTCCCTCCTTTCCTCCCTCCCTTCCCCCTTCCTCACTTGATTTCTCCCTCCCCCCCTTCCTCCCTCTCCCAATCAGCCCCCTGCAGTGGAGAAGGAAGAGGAGCTGGAGGACCTCAAAGATAGGGCCCAGCTTCGAGTGATGTTGTGGCTGGGACTGGAGGAGGACCAAAGCAAGTGGAATGAGCAAGGTCCAGGTGGAGTGGTTGCCATCTTTGCAGAGACTGTACGTTGTGCACGATGTAACTAGATTTGTTCCATACGATCCTGGAATTAATTGTAGTGTGTATTTATGAAATCTGGGCTATATGTAACCAGTTGAGTTTATATGTACACAACGTACAGTTAAGGCACACACACACACACACACACACACACACACACACACACACACACACACACACACACACACACACACACACACACACACACAAACACACACATACACACACACAGTATGAGAATGAATATTTTATTGGCAGCTGGGAAAAGACAGGTCTGACCCGCCCCCACTGGTCTGATAGCCGGGGAAAGATCGAACAGCCAAAGGAAGCTTTTAAACCTCCTCCACCAGGATGGAAATTTGATGGAGAGTGGTTCCAATCACCAGAACTCAGGTTAGTCAGCAGTATGGTGAAAAGATTAATTGGGTATCATTTATGTGTTTATCAATTTTGAGTATAGGGAGACCGGTGGGGAAAATCCCTTCTGGAGTCACTGTGAGGAGTGAGAGTGGTGTACATGTAACACCACTTTCCCACACACTTGCTAGAAAACAAAAATATGTTTTTTTGTTCATGTATTTGGGGCGAGCCTGAGCGAGCCCCACACTAGTGTGACTTCATTGCGCACGTGCGTGTGTATGTTTGCTTGCTTGCTTGCTTGCTTGTTTGGACCAACCACTTACCGTAAATTTTAAATGAGCGCATTCAAATATTTCACGAAGATCGATATCGTGAAGCATGTGAAGGCCAGTGGAGTCGGAGTGCAGTGTTGGCGACCCGGAGCGAAGACGACTGAAGTTGAAGCACGCGTGGCAACTTAATTCTGATTTGTGCTTGTATCGACGACAGCAGGCCGCTCACAGGCAGTAAAAATATGGATGGTAGCTAGGTGACTGCCGGGGTCGCTTCAGGTAGGGCCATGCATAAATGGTACTCATAAACGCCAGAAATTTAGCTCATGATTTCGGCGTAAAGCTTAGTCCATGCATGTGTAGCCACGTTAGCTGCCCTGGCTGGAGAAATGGCTGGCATATGTGATATATGCATAGTGAGGACTTACTAGTTACTTATGCGTTATCAAATTTGGCTTTAAGCAGTCGACAGTGACGCATCCTGCTGTGTGCCATGACAAAGTAGTAAATCAGCAGTTTGCTGCTTGCTCAGGCTCGCCCCATGATGATGATAATCATCTCACTAGTAGGTGTACCATGCATGGCACTATATATTCTTGTCCATTACTTCTTCTGGACAGGAGAGTTGTCATATGGATTTTTTAATTCACATCTTGGGGTGTAATAAGTAGTTCCAATTTAGCCTTGTACCTAGTTTTTATGAATATGTCAATTCATGGACTCTCTCTTGATATCCTGAGTGCATGCATGACAATATTTACTGCAGCCAAATTGCATATGAGCCAGACGAGGGTCTAGACGAATGGCAGGAGAAAGTGTTTGAGACCCAGACACGACTGCCTCTCTTACATTGGCCAACTGAAACTGAAAAGTCCTACTGGAGTGACATTGTGAGTTGGCACATTGTGTTTGTCTTGATATATTCTCCACTTCACCCTTGTTTCTGTGGTAACAGGTAGGTAATATTTTCCATATACACTGACAGGAAGTTGTAGATTCTATTCTATATACCACATGCACAGTTGTAAAATGATGTTTCCTATGAGCTACCTTGTTTACAGTATAAACTACTTTGTATGTTTTCTAATAACATACACTGAAAACTACCATGTGTGTTTACTAATAACAACAAGGACCAATCAGAGTGGAGAATATAACAGATAAACCACACAATCATGGCCATAAACAACCCTTGCCCTCCCGCTCACATGGTTTATGGCCATGGATCATAAATCCCTGTCTACTGTGGTTTATCTATTACATGTATGGTGGTATTATAAAATGCCGTAGTCTTGTGAAAGAGCGCCCATGGGTGGAGCACCTTACAAGCCTGCCAAAGCAGGGGGTGGACGCTCTTTTAAGTGTTTCCACATTTAACCACCAAAGAGCGCTCATGTATGGTTACAGTGATTCATTGCCCACAAATTTACTGAAGTATTGGACAAACGTACAACGCAGCCACCGGCCTTAGAAGCTCAAGTTCTGACAGCATGCAACACTGTGACAGCAAAACACTATCGTGAGTGTGGTGTAGCTAGTGAGCACAGCTCTAATAGCCAGCTTCGATGCAAAGCCACCCTTCGGTAAAGTGTAATGTGAAGTCAATGCAAACACAGCAGTATGATAACTATAGGCGAATGCAGTGCATTGTGGGGTGAGTGTGAGGGAGCTGTGTAGTGTATTGGTGTTGCATAGGCAGCATAACAGTTAGCTACACATAATAAACTGCATGTTAGCAATAAAGATGACCTAAGGTTTATACAAGTTCATGCAGTGGCCAGCCCTATCTCTCCCTGTGTTTCATTATACTTTCTTGCTTATGCTTGGCTTATTTTGCCGCACCTTGAGCCCTCTCTCATTCTCTCCTGCGTCGTAGCCTGTCTTCTTTATCTTGTGATGGCTTCGATGCTCTTCTTGAAGTATTCAGAGTATCTATGTTCACTACAAGTATCAGAACAACTCTAAACTGAAGGAATCCTAACAAAAAGGATACTATAAAAGTGTCTAGGTGTGCATGTGTTGTTAGATCACGCACATATTGTCTGTACAAGGCACGTGTACACATGCAATGGGCGTATAACGTATGTACAATACATATATATATATATATGTATACATAGATCAGAAAATTCCGCTGTTCAACTCACTAGTGTGGGGCTCGCTCACGCTCGCCCCAATTATTGGAATAGACTGGATATGATAACATGTGATACACAACAAAATATGCACACCTGCATGTGTACACACACACACACATATACACAGCGGGGAGACCAACTGGTGGCATATCATGGACATACAAAGAAGGCGCTAACGCGAGATGACATTAAGGCTCCAGATGGCTGGATTTGGAACACAGACTGGAAAATTGATAAAAACAGAGCTGTCAATGGGGAGGGTGAGTGTGTGTGTGTGTGTGTGTGGGGGGGGGGGGGGATGGATTGGTAAATGCATGTATAGATGGTTTCCAAATGTCAATTAAGCGCCCTACTTCCGGAGGGCAAACGCGCGATCGATAGGCAGCTGTACGGCGGACCTTCCACCTTGAGAGAAGCAGCTTCTTTTATCTTTCAGTACTAATGGTAAGGACTCGGTGTAGCACTTATTAGCCTGTATTTTCCATGCAGCTGCACTAAACCCAGACACCGACTTTTGCCCTCCGGAAGTGAAGCCACGCCCCATGAAAACCATCTATACAAGGCTGATATGTAACTTTGTAGTTAATTTTTAATTGGCCTTCCTCCCTCCTTTTCCTCCCTCCCCTCCCCTCCCTCCCAGGATGGGAGTACAGTACTGAGGCAGGCCTTGGGGCATGGGTACCATATGAGAGGAACACTCACCTATGTCGCCGCCGGTGTTGGGTGCGTCACCGCAAGAGGACCAAGGACTCCAGTGCTGTCAAGGAGAGGAGGGTATATATATAGGATGGTGTTCTTCCATGTTACCGTTCTTCTCCCTCATCCCTTCTCACTCTCGCTCACAGCGTAACAAGGTATTGGAGGACGGTTGGGAGTATGCCCGCCTCGCTCACCTCACCTACCATATTACTGAGCACCATCTGGACTTTGCCCGTCGTAGGCGGTGGATTCGCAAACTTGTGGCTACCGACAGTGGCAAGCCACCCATTGCACCCATCTTCTGCTTCCATGGAAAGAAAGAGGTGTGTGTGTGTGTGTGTGTGTGTGTGTGTGTGTGTGTGTGCATGTGTATATGAATCTGACTGACTTGTGCATAAAACTTAAGTTAAGTGTGTGATCATGAGTTGGAGATCTAGAAGCTATTAAGAAGTGGCTAGTGAACTCCCTCTCCTTATGCTGTCTCTGCAGAAGAAGAAGGATACCAAACAGCAAGTTCCCAGGATGTATCTGACCTTTAAAGGTAAACCAGGTGTAGCTACCACTGCACCATAAGTGAGCTTACCTGTTCCAGTGACATGATTGAAACACCTGCCATGTACTCACTGTGTCTATATACACTCTGCTCTCCGTGTACCCTCTACCCTCCCAGCTCCAGATGTCCACACTTACCAGCTGAGAGCTTACATCTATCAAGCCAGGGACATGTATGGGAGTGACTATTCTGACCTCTCTGGTGAGTGGTGGAACAGCTGCATATAGGTCCAGACACGTGGGATTGTGATCCACTTGAAGTATGATACCCTCGAGATCTCCTCACCCCCACACATGCATACACATGCGGCCCACCCTACAGACCCTTATGCTGTGATAGCTTTTGGCCGCAAAAGTGCAAAGTCCCGGGTGGTAAATGAAAGTGTGTGCCCTATCTGGGACCAGACCCTCATCATCAAACAGCTGCAGTTCTTTGGTGACCCCAAGAACATTCTGGAGTCTCCACCTCCAGTTGTCATCGAGTTCTTTGACAGAGACCCCATTGTGAGTTTATTGAGCCAGCTGTACGCATCATGTGATGTCATGTGATGTCCAGGGTTCCTCCTTTTTGTAATGCCATGTATATACAAAATACATGTTGACAGTTCTAGTGACCTCCACATAAAGCACCACACATGCACACACATACACGTACTCACACACACCCATCCACCCACCCACCCACCAACATACATACACACGCTTACACACATACACATACATACATACACACGCTTACACACATACACATACATACACACACACACACGTACACACACACACACACACACACACACACACACACATGTACACACACACACACACACACACATACACACACACACACACACACACGTACACACACACGCTTACACACACACACATGTACACACACACACACACGTACACACACACACACACACACACACGTACACACACACACACACACACACACACACACACACACACACACACACACACACACACACACACACACACACACACACACACACACACACACACACAAAGGGTGAGCATGAGTACCTTGGAACATCAACAGTGTTCCCCTTAGTGCGTCTCACCCTTGACACCCCTGCACCACGTCTGGACTGGTACAGAATTGAACGCTACACAAAGTATGCAGGGGAACTGCTGGCTGCCTTTGAACTATTCCTGGTGAGTATGTGTGGGGGTGAGGGGTGTGTGTGGGACTCTGAGGGGTGTGCTAGCTCACAGTGAGGGTGTGTGAAGGGTGAGGATGAGGGTGTGTGTATAAGAACTAGATGTGCTTTTGGTGTGTGTGTGCATGTGTATCATTTTTACCAAGTAGATCAAAATTGGCAGAAATGGCACTTCAATGGAACAGGCACTGTATTTTGTGCAATCAAACCAGAATTGGAACAACATTCACTCCCTTTTATGGTGCAAATTTTGGGCAAAAAATCAACTGTTGTTTTGGTCAATGCTACTTGTAAAATCTCATCTGTCGATACTCATCATCAATCGATTTATCAACCGATAAAATTGATGAAACTTTTTGCTTAAACTGATCGACAGGTGTACCAGCACATTGATCAGTTTTTCCACATGATATCATTTTATTGACCATTGAGACTTGACTCCTTCCAACTTTCCACAGTAGTCTCTGGACACCAAACCGTTTGTGCATGCAGTGTGTTATACCCTCTGTGTACTTCACACAGATCTGGCATGGGAGTCTTTTGATTGAACTGCAGATGCTAAGTTGGAAAGACAGCCATTCCTTGGTTGATCTTGAACAACGAAGAACTTCAGCAGCATGCACTTCCCTTAGCCTCGTGCCCTGGCCGTTCGTAGGAGAAATGTCCTGGCAACTTATCCAAGTTCAAACTGTTGACTTCCGCTGCTCTGGAGTTGGCAGTACCAATCAGATTTCAGAACGCTTCACGTGACAGTTGTAGAATTTCAATTGCGTCTTAAATGCATCACAGTGTAACGAATATACCATACCCGTTCTGCTAGAGCTTGGATCGACAGTTTTGTTCGAACTCCTTCTGCTGACTTGTGTGCAACTACTACAGTACCTTCGGAGAAAACAGTTTCTTTACAAACAAGGATCTGTTCAAGAGTAGCAGTCACTTACTATCAGTCGGGCGTATACGACAGATGACAAGTAAGACATGCAGCAACCATCCAAATTATATAACTTGTAAGCCTGTAACGAGCCTTGCTGGCAACAACAACGCGCTTGCACATTACGAACAGTCACGTGGCTACAATCAAATATCACATGCATTATCCAATATTCATGGCTCGTATGGGTGCAGCTGTAATCTCCGTGACGTTATATCCATATACAGTTTGAACCCGGGTAAGTTACCAGGCCGTTTCTCCTTCGATCGGCCTGGGTACGAGGCTAGCACTTTCCTGTGAACTGAGCACATGTTAGCAATGGAACCTTTTAGCTGCCTTTTGTGACTAACCTAGAGTTTAACTGTCAACTTACAAGTTTAGCCGGTGAGGTGAGTCACAAGAAGCAATTTTAACTAACCAGTGCAGATGCCTTCAGCTTAGTTGAAGACCCAATCCACCCATTATGACTTTATCTATAAAGCACTTCTTGTTGCTTGTATTTATGATTCTTCCCCTTGGAATCTCATCAGAGACTCTCGCGCCATTCTCAAGAGGTCTATATGAAGTACATAGGGGTATAACACGACGCAAGGTTTGTGTGAAGTACATGGGGGGTATAACACGACGCAAGGTTTGTGTGAAGTACATAGGGGTATAACACGACGCAAGGTGTATGTGAAGTACATGGGGGTATAACACGACGCAAGGTTTGTGTGAAGTACATAGGGGTATAACACGACGCAAGGTGTATGTGAAGTACATGGGGGGTATAACACGGCGCAAGGTTTGTGTGAAGTACATAGGGGTAAAACACGGCGCAAGGTTTGTGTGAAGTACATGGGGGGTATAACACGGCGCAAGGTTTGTGTGAAGTACATAGGGGTATAACACGACGCAAGGTTTGTGTGAAGTACATGGGGGGTATAACACGACGCAAGGTTTGTGTGAAGTACATAGGGGTATAACACGGTGCAAGGTTTGTGTGAAGTACATGGGGGGTATAACACGGCGCAAGGTTTGTGTGAAGTACATAGGGGTATAACACGACGCAAGGTTTGTGTGAAGTACATGGGGGGTATAACACGACGCAAGGTGTATGTGAAGTACATAGGGGGTATAACACGACGCAAGGTTTGTGTGAAGTACATAGGGGTATAACACGACGCAAGGTGTATGTGAAGTACATAGGGGCGCAACATTTATGTGAAGTACATAGGGGTATAACAAAGGGGAAAGGACAGGGACAGAGACAGAGGGACAGAGAGACAAAGGGACAGGGACAGAGGGACAGGGACAAAGGAGCAAGGATAGGGACGGGTACAGGGACAGGAAATTGAGTAGTCAAGAAGGAATGAAAGTTGAACCAAGTTTTTGTCTAAAAGATTCAAATTGAATAAAACTACCGTATAGCCGGAGTATTGGCGGTCTTAAATTAAGTTACGTCATCATAAACATTGCGTGTGCGTTTATCAGGGAGCGTTGCCGTCCTCGCTTGAGGTACTTGAACAAAGCTGTGAGTTGGCAAATTTACAAGAAATATAACCGGCAGCATGCTAGCGCCAAGTTAGATATATGTACAGCTCGCATAGAGGGGTGCCGGGCGGGGCCAAGAGCGCTACTGCATGCATTATGTCATTATGCGTTGCGGGCGTGGCACCGAGCGAAAATATTATTGGCGGATTTTAATTTGGCAGTTTCAATCCCGACTGCCAAACCGGCAAATTTAATTCCCCGTCAAATTTTCCGGCTATACAGTATAACCAAATCAACCAAATTTTGCACTAGAAGTTGACCATTTAGACCAACATTGGTTGAGAAAGGGTATGATCAAACAGAGTGCAAGAGAAATGGCCCATCCAGTGCCGACTAAGGCGCATGCATGCTGCACCACAGTTTCTGCCAGAATTGGTCAAAAGAGGTTCTACCAGAATCGGTTGAAAACAGGTTTCTACCAAAATCGATTGAAAACAGTTTCTTCCAGAATTGAAAATTGGTCGAAACAGTATCTACCAGCTTCAGAATTGGTTGAAAACATTTTCTATCGGAATTAGTATAAAATGGGTTCTACCAAAGGTTGGTATAAACTGTGGTTTCTACCATGCAGAATTAGTCTATAACGGGTTCTACCAAAGGTTGGTATAAACTGTGGTTTCTACCAGAATTAGTCTATAACAGGTTCTACCAAATGGAATGGAAGGTTCTCGTTACCAACTTGAAATCGGAAAACTTTTTGCTGGCGTTTCAACTGAGCATCGTCTGGATGTGCTGGGCCACCTATAACTCTTGTCCCCTGTCATGGTCTAGCGCTGATGTCTCCTCCAAGTGGATGGGATGGTAGTTCTCCGTGCAAGCTCCACCAAAGCTGATTTCTCCGTCATCCCCCTCTTGCGGGTATTCTGGTGTTCCTTCAGTCTCATCTCCAGTCTCTGTTTGGTCTACCATAATTGGTGTAAAATGGTTTTCAGAATTAGTATACAACATAATCTACCATTATTGGTTCAAAACAGCTTCATCCAAAATCCGTAGAAAACAATCCAATGGCATGCCATTATATTTGGACATCTGTTTCTGACATGTAGGATGAGGGAGGGGGGCTGCCGATCACCCCTCTCTCTTCTTCAGATGATACCCACTACATTGTGCCTAGTGATATCCGACCCACCCTACAGAAGACCATGATTGAGGTATGTACATGTATAGATAGGTGTAGATAGATAGATAGATAGATAGATAGATAGATAGATAGATAGATAGATAGATAGATAGGTAGGTAGATAGGTAGATTGATAGGTAGATAGATAGGTAGATAGGTAGATTGATAGGTAGATAGATAGATTGATAAATCAGTCATAAAGTACTTGAAAGCATTCTCATGTCACTGCAGGTGCTGTGCTGGGGTGTGCGGGACATGAAACGTTACCAACTGCTAAAAGTAAACTCCCCCTTGGTGGAGCTGGAGTGTGGGGGGACTGTCATCCGACCCAAACAACATATCGAGGATGCCTCAATAAATCCGAACTTCACTGATCCTGTTGTCACTGCTGTCGTGGTATGTGCACAGACCACTTGTCATTGCCTTATCCCTAGGTACTTAGAAAGAAAAAAATGGGAAGGAGTACCTGGTACACACTGTTCATGCGCAAAGTCCCCTTGGTGACCTGCATACTACTCTGTTACAATAATAACATCCTACACGTGTGGCAGTCCCGAATAGAAATCGAATATTATTCCGTCGCGTATTTTGAGTGCATCACAAAGTTTGACACGCTATAGAACTGCGCTTCCACTGAGGGCGGGGCTCATACGCGCTTCATAGACATATCAGATATTCATACATTTACAATCGCATATGAGCCCCGCCCTTAGCAGAAGCTCAGTGCTATAGCGCGTCAAACTTGGTGATGCACTTGAAATATGCGACGGAATAATATTCGATTTCTATCCGGGACTGCCACATGTGTATTTCAGTAAAGGTCACACTGTGGGGTTATGCTGCCAACAAGGCATATTCAGGTGAGTTTGAAGTCAGAACTGCCATCGCTTTGACAGCAAGAGTCTGTATTGTCTTGTTTTGAGGCAATCGGCAAACTTCAAGCGGAAAGATTCACATGCCATAATGTTGACCTGGAATGGATGAATATGCAAGTAGCTTTTGCAAGCAAAGAGCTGAGTGCTTTAATCACTTTCTCATCATCATTCCCACAGATCACAGTCAGTGGTAGGTCTTTTTCAGAACAAAGAAATCAGTTGACTGACAGAGTTTGTGCGATGGAGTACATTGTTTCTGATGCCCCACAAAAAGTGGAGTGTCTGCGCATGCGCAAATAGTGTGTACCAGGCCCTTTCTTGTAACCTGGGTATAAGGCTAGTGATTGTGATGTCACCACGTCTCATCATGGTCTCGTTGTGATGTCACCACGTCTCATCAACAGAACAAAGAAATCAGTTGACTGACAGAGTTTGTGCGATGGAGTACATTGTTTCTGATGCCCCACAAAAAGTGGAGTGTCTGCGCATGCGCAAATAGTGTGTACCAGGCCCTTTCTTGTAACCTGGGTATAAGGCTAGTGATTGTGATGTCACCACGTCTCATCATGGTCTCGTTGTGATGTCACCACGTCTCATCACGGTCTCGTTGTGATGTCACCACGTCTCATCACGGTCTCGTTGTGATGTCACCACGTCTCATCACGGTCTCGTTGTGATGTCACCACGTCTCATCACGGTCTCGTTGTGATGTCACCACGTCTCATCACGGTCTCGTTGTGATGTCACCACGTCTCATCACGGTCTCGTTGTGATGTCACCACGTCTCATCACGGTCTCGTTGTGATGTCACCACGTCTCATCACGGTCTCGTTGTGATGTCACCACGTCTCATCACGGTCTCGTTGTGATGTCACCACATCTCATCACGGTCTCATTGTGATCTCACAGAGTCTTAGTAAAATGCCTTTAAAATTTGGTGGCTTTATCCTGCTTATGGTCACACAGTGCCTGCCCAAGGAGGAGCTGTATGCCCCTCCCCTCAACATTCGTATCTTTGACAAGAGGAACTTTGGCCGGTTGCCCCTGGTTGGCACCCACGTCATCAAATCCCTCAAAGACTTCCATGTGAAACCTGATCTCTCAGCAGAGCAAAACGCTGCTGTCCAAGGTGGGGAGGAGGGAGGGGGGCCTTCTAGATCTTCCGCTGGCTCTGGTCCACATGTCTGTTGCACCATTACTCTCTTTGCTGTGTTGCTCTCTGTTAATGTTGGTAGGGTACACAGTGGCCATGCACAATTAATCTAAACCTTGAACTTTAATTGGGTGGGCCGACTGACAAATTGGACAGGCCAGACTCACCCTGACCCACCCTTGGCTATGCCATTGCATTTTACCCCAGGGAAGACGGAGATAGCTTACTGAATGTAGTTTGTTGTGTCTTCTCCTGCTACACCTAGCCTATCATTCCCAGGCCTCCCCCTTATTTGACTCTTTGGTTTGCTTTCACAATAATGCGCAAAAGTGGGAGAGTGACGAAATATGTAGATAGAAAGGCCTGGGATCATTCATCACATGAGCGGATGCCAGGTGGATGTAGGGAGGGAGGGGCCGATGTTCAAAGTTGAGTTGTTTCGACCACACGAACGTGTGGAGTCCTGACTAGCAATGGAGTGCTTGAGCAGAATATATAGTGCGCTGTTTGAAGTTACCCCCTACGTTCCCCTCGTGACCACTCGGTTATGAAAGGTTCAGGCCTTCTCTGTTCACATTTATTTTTACTGCTATTCAGCTTCTTTGTAGCTGTGAATGCAAACCAAAGAGTAACAAACAATTGGGGAAGCCTGGGAGTGAGGCTAAGTTACGTCAATTCCTACTATTCCTGCACCATCCACTCCAGCTCCCCCCACCAAAGAGGTGGCCATTACAATGGACACTGATGAAGACATGCATGTGAGCACACACACACACACACACACACACACACACACACACACACCTGTACTAAAGTGTAATCTTCTTTACCCTGTAGCACACGCCACAATCTGACCCTGACTCCCAGAAAAAATCAGACTTTGATTGGTGGACCAAGTACTACTATGCCATTGGTGACAAACAGCGTACACAGAAAGAATATGTGGATGCCGGCTATGACAGCATAAAGGTATGCACACCTACCCACCCACACCCACCTGCATACCCACACACACACACACACACACACACACACACACACACACACACACACACACACACACACACAAACACACACACACACACACACACACACACACACTCCTCCTCTTCCTGTTCTCCCTATACTCTCCTCCTCTTCCCTCTCCCCTCCTCTCCTCCCCTCTCACCCTCTTCTCTCCTCTTCTCCTCCCCTTCTGCCCCCTCTGTCTCATGCCTCCTCCCTCTCATGCCTCCATTGCAGATATATGACAAGGAGCTGGAAGAGTTCTTCAACCACTTCACTGACCTGCTCCAGACCTTCCCCCTCCATCGGGGCAAAGGCTCTCGTGACCCAAAGGACCCCAAAAGAGAGGCTGTAGGGTACTTCAAGGTCAGTCCAGATCCTAAGAACAGTATCACCTGTTTAGTCTATTAAGTCATACTTCCTCCTTTCCCCTTCCGTTCCCTTGTCTCCTCCACTTCCCCCTTCCCTTTTCTTCCCTTTCCTCCATCTCTCCCTTTCCCTTCTCTCTCCCTATCCCCCTCCCCCTTCCTTTCCTCTTCCCCCCTCCCTCCTCCCTTCCCTCTCCCCTCCTTCCCCCTCCCCTCCTTCCTCCTTTTTCCCTTCCCTCCTTCCTTTCCCCTCCCCTCCTCCCTTTCCCCTTCCCTCCTGCCTCCCTCTCCCCTCACAGGGCGCAGTAAAGATGTACGAACTGCCACAGGATGATGATTCCCATTCGCCAAGGCCAATATTTTTTGCCAACCTTCCCTCCACTGATCCCATCCCAGTGATTGTACGTGTCTACATCATCAAGGTACATGCATCCCCTGCCAGCAGAGAGGGAGTCTGCAGCTTTCTCATAGAATTTTGCTCCTTGTAATGATAGCTGGCCTAGATCAAGTCTAAAACACCTTCTGTGTGATTTAATTTTTATAGGGTATTGATCTTCAGCCACGAGATGCAGATGGAAAGGTAAACTGTCTTTGTGAAAGGTGCGAGAGGTTGCCCCTTGAACTCACCCCCCCCCCCCACCCTCACCCTATCACTCCACACCTGCTCACCTCTCCTCCACCACCATCACCCCATCACTCCATGTCTGCTCACCACTCACTCCCCCACTGTCACCCTATCACACTCCACATCTGCTCACCTCTCACCCCTCACCCCTCACACTCATCCTGTCACTCTTTCTCAGTCGGATCCATTCTCTTTCTCAGTCGGATCCATTCCTGAAGATAAAGATTGGAAAGACAGAAATCAATGACAAGCACAACTACATCCCCAGTCAAATCAACCCAATCTTTGGTAAGGTGTTTCATCTCCCAGCTGTTCTCCCCCTCGACCACACCCTCACCATCACTGTCATGGACTGGGATCGTGGCTCAGCTCATGATCTCATTGGGGAGACGAGCATTGATCTTGAGAACCGGTTCCTGAGTATGCACCGTGCTACCTGTGGCCTCCCAGAGAGCTTCTCCAAGTGAGTGTCTGGGAATGAAGTCACTATATATATATATGATGTAAAGTTCAACGATGTAGCTTAGTTGTTGAATCATTACAAAGCACTGCATACTGCATTTGTATGATGTGGATTCTTTGATGCACATGCACATACACACAGACGTGGTGTCACAAAGTGGCATGATCGAGAGCTTCCTGTACAAATCCTGGAGAAGTGGTGCAGGGAAAAGTCCATTGCCGATCCCTGGTCTCCTGACTACAAGACGTTGCTCATTGATGGAAAGGAGTACACCCTTGACCAGTTTGGTGAGTGTGTGTCAGAGAGAGGCCAGACAAAGGAATGCTGACTAATCCCTCCTCCCCTTCTTTCCTCCATTCCCTCCCCTCCTTTCCTCCCTTCCCTCCCCTCCTTTCCCTCCGTCCTTTCCTCCCTTCCCTCTGCAGAGGAGAAAAAGAAGGATCACCCTGATGTGGGAGAACCCTCTGCAGAGAAGAAAAAGAAGGATCACGCTGATGTAGGAGAACCTTCTGCAGAGAAGAAAAAGAAGGTTCACCCTGATGTGGGAGAACCCCAGCAACGCCTTGCACTCCACTTCCTACGACAACAAGGTCTCGTCCCTGAGCACATAGAGACTAGAAACCTCTACACACCCATGCACCCTAACGTCCCACAGGTATGCCATGTGACTGTCATGTGACTATCATGCAACCAGCCTAACTAGAAAATGTAGAACATTGTGGGGGCGAGCCTGTGCAAGCTGATGCAGGAATATATCACTGATGAGTGCATCAATACAATCATCCTCCCACATGCACTATATGCATGCACATCCATTTACCATTCACAGGGTGTTTTAAAAGTGTTTTTGCTTTTCTTTAAATGTCAAAGGTGTGCAAATGAAGACATGCTATGCATATATACACAATCATAATGCATAACAAAGAGAGTCCTTTCTGCTCTTCAGCACCATCTTTCAAATGTTTATCTGTTCTTTGGTAAGGAACAATACATGTGTTGGGGTGGTAGGACAGTACCTCAAGCAGACTTATATACATGTACCTCCCAACTGGTAAAGGTGAGTGCTTGGTGACTATAATTTGAGCTTTCGTTATCTCCTTAACAGGTTCCATTGCTCTATGTTCGTGGTCGCGCTCACGTAGTCTCTCTAGCCTGGATTGTCTAGCCCCAGCCTGTTCTATTGCTGTACGTTCATGGTTGCGCTCGCGTGGTCTATTTAGCCTGGCCTGCCTAGCTTCGGGCTGCTCCCTTGCTCTGCGCTTGTGGATATGCTCGCACTCTGTATCTAGCATGGCTCGCCTAGCCTTGGGCTGCTCCCTAGCTCTGCGCTCGCATCTAGCAAACAAATTGCATTGCCTCACCTCGGTCTGTTGTGATCGTCTTCGCTCTCGGTCTCATTCTTGCCGACACTGCAGTCTAGCAGTAGCCCTTTCCTCTTGCTGAAGACGCAATCTCTCTCTCACACTCAGTAGATCCACTGTCGTTAAAGAAGATGTAGCCTCGTTCCCTGGGAACGAGGCTAAAGAAGATGGTGAGGACTCCATGATCATAATAGATTTTAGCATTCAAAATTAATTTGCAGTTTGCACGTATAATTTTTTGTAGATGCGCAGATTTAAAATTTCCGGTAAGTGGTTCGGTCCAAACAAACAAGCATACAAGCATACACACTGTGCACGTGTGTGCAATGCAGTCACGCTAGTGTGGGGCTCGCTCAGGCTCGCCCCAATCAGTAAATATGTACATATTGACACTCAGACACATCTCCCCCTTCACACACACACACACACACACATGCACACACACACACACACACACACACACACACACACACACACACACACACACACACACACACACACACACACACACACACACACACACACACCACTACATACACAGGGCCAGCTGCACATGTGGGTAGACATCTTTCCTGATGATAAGAAACCCCCTCCCCCTGTTGACATCTCTCCTCGCAAGCCAGAGAGGTATGTACTACGCATCGTGGTCTGGAACACCAAGGATGTCGTTCTGCAGGAAACTTCTATAACTGGAGAGGACATGAGTGATATCTATGTGAAAGCGTAAGTGTGTGTTGGTGTTGTGTGAACGTCGGTACATGCATGTACTGTGTTGTGTGCATCTGTCCATCCACATTCAGCTAAGAGCCATTCGCATGTTAGAAAATCTTCACCTCTTCCCCCTTCAGCTGGCTTCGTGGTGACAATGAGGTTCAGAAGACAGATGTGCACTACCGCTCCATGGATGGGGAGGGCAACTTCAACTGGCGCTTTGTGTTCCCCTTTGAGTACATCCCACCCGAGCAGGTCATGGTCATCAGGAAGAAGGTGGGCGGGGCATCATTGTCTCTACTCCTCTCTGTGCTGAGAGATTTTAGTGGTTGGGTACATGTGTTTTCTAGTTTGTTGCCGGGTGTGTGTACATCCAGATTTACTGGCAATTTCCTGTACTGGGTCCTACTACTTGATAAGTCACATGACGATACATAAATTTGACAGTGCTAGTTTGATAGTTTTTGGCATCTTTTGCACACCCACTGTGACTGGCTGTTAGACTTGTTTTGTCACAAATAAATACTCTATTTTTTGCTTTTTGTATGGCTACTGCCACAAATTGGGTACATGTAATTTTCATGCTTGTGGTCATTTCAAACCGATCCCATCACCTATCCTCTTTGGTCATGATACATACTAGCTATATGATAATAGATTTTGCATTTGTTGTAATTGTTGCATTGTCGTAATAGAACGGATACTAATACATTATTGGGACAAGCCTGAGCGAGCCCCCACACTAGCATGACTGGATTGTGCACATGCGTGTGTATGTTTGCTTGTTTGTTTGCTTGGACTGGCCACTTACTGTAAATTTCAAATGAGTGCATTAAAATATTTCACAAAGATTGAGTGTCCACGGTGACATGTTTTCAGCTCAGTTGTTTGAAGGGCTACTGCCAGACTGTAGTGTCGGCGTGAAAAAAAAAAAACAGGAGCAAAGACGACTCAAGCTGAATGCATTTGCAGCACGCATGACAATTTACTCCTGATAAATCTATATATGCTATGAGTCTCACCGCTGTGTGACAAGGCACGCTGTAAGTCACAGACGGCAGAATATACTGTGGTGAGGTTCGCTTCAGGTAAGCACCGTGAATGAACGACAAGCTAGACAGCTCATACACGGTAGGGATTTCTCCTGCTAGCCAACAGGTTGAGTTTAGCCCATGGCTATGTAGCCTTAGTAGCTCCTCCAGCTGGACGAATAGCTGCATTGTCATCACGTGTGGTCACCTACATGTGTACATTTGGGCCTTTTAGCTATCAAGTTTGCTAGACCATCTGCTCACTCAGGCTCGCCCCAAGATGCGGCATCTCACTAGTAGAAGTATTTTCTGACTATAAAAGGTCCCTTGTTTGAGGTACTGGTCTTTTTCTTCATAGGAGCACTTCTACAGCTTGACAAAGTCAGAGAAGCGTCTCTCACCATGTCTCACTCTGCAAATCTGGGACAATGACCACTTCAGCCCAGATGACTTTATTGGTAATGGGAAATTTAAGGGTATGAAAGGAGAGGGTATGACATAGTTATTCCATGTGGATGATATCTGGACAAAAATTCAAAGTAGTGCACAATCAAGGTATGAAGAGATAGTGTGAGGAAAGATTGTGTGAGGGGGTGGGGGGTGGTATGAAGGGAGAAGTGGTGAGCCCTAAAGGCGATGGTGTGTGGAAAGATTCTGTGAGGGAGGTGATAAGAGATGATGGTATGAGGGTGATGTTGTGCACGAGGTGGGATGTTGTGGGGGGCAGGACATGGTAGAGGGGTGTGAGGAAATGGTGAAGGGGGTGGTGTGTGAGGAGTTGTTTTATGACGTGAGAGGGTTATGGTATATGAAGGAGCTCAAGGGAATTCAGAGGTTATTGACAGTGCTCTTTGCTCTCTATGGTTTAATGCTCTCCCCTCCCCTGCACTTCAGGTACACTTGACCTCAATCTCCATGCGATGGAAGAGCCGGCCAGCAGTGCCTCTTTCCTCGACATGCTACTAGAGCTGGAGCCAGCCAGCAGTACTTCCTCTCACTCCTCGGATCAAGAGGAGGAGCAGGAGCCAGCCAGCAGTGCCTTCTGCTGCTGCCTGGCTATGCCGCCGAAGCCAGCAAGTGAGGGGGAAAATGAAGTGAAGCTCACAGACCTCTTCAAGAAGAAGAGGATGAAGGGATGGTGGCCAGTATATCGGGGGACAAAACTCACTGTAAGTGGGGGAAAGGAGCAGTAACATGCAAGTTTGTCTACTCCAGTTTTGTCTACTGTCATTTTGTCTACTCAACATTTTGCTTCAATTTTCAATACATGTTTGGTTGGTTTACCACCCAAAGTTTTCACAGTTTTCTTTGATTTGAGGTATTTCTTTGAGAAGTGTCACACAAGGTACCAAGTCAAACATTACAACATTTTTTTTGCTTAGAATGTTTTTTTCTTATAGCTCATGCTCTGACAACACATCATAGAGTAACATCCACCATAAGTGCATAGGAATAGACCATCCAAAAATAACTATGTAGAAGGTTGGTACAGCAAAATCAACTGCCTGGCTGGAAAGAGCTGTCTGAACATTTATATGACAGAACAGGCAGTGAGTGAAGTATCTTTATCTAGCAGTTTGAGGCTGAAGGGGTTGTTGCACCCAAAGGAAAAGTGTTCAGGCTCAAAGAGAAAAGACAGAAGACAATTCACAAGTTCTGTAATGAGTATATGTCTTTAGATAAGTTATTTATATCAACGCACTTTGTAGTCAGTTAGTATTTACTTACACATGCGTATTATGTTTGACTGCACATCAAAACACACATCAACTTTGAATCGAGTATGATGTGTATGTGTTTTTGCAAATGGAAGCAAAATACCACTGAGTAGACAAACTGGAGTAGACGAAATGGAAATAAATGGAACATGAGCAGACAAACTAGGTATAAATAAGCTCTCTCTGAGACAGCTGACTAATGGCTATAGGGATTTATTGGGGCAAGCCAGAGCGAGCCCCACACTAGTGGGACTGTCTTGCGCACATGTATGTGTAGGCTGGCTGGCTGGCTGGCGTAAATTTTAAATGAGCCCATTTAAGTATTTCACAAACACGCACATGGCTACTGTGGACCATGACAGACAAGGGGAGGCTGCTCACAGACGGTACAAATTGCACACAGTGGGGTTGAGTTTGCTTCAGGTAAGGGCCGTACATAATCGACACTCATAAGCGCCAGATATTCAGCTCATAACTTCAGTGTGAAGTTTAATCCAAGCGTGTGTGTAGCCGTAGTAGCTTCCTTGACCGGACAAATTGCTGCAATTTGTCAGCATGTATGATTATCTATATCTGGTGAGAACTGTACTGCTTGGCTACATGAAGTTTTGCTTACCACGCTCATGGAACAGCAGACAGTGACAAACCCTGCTGTTATGCATAGTTTGTGTGCCATGACAAAACATTTAAGTCAGCAATGTATTGCTCGCTCAGGCTTGCCCCACGATGATGAATCATCTTACTAGTACATATAGATATGAGTGTTCCCTTCAGCTAAATGGCTTTCTGGTTAAGAATTCTAGTTTGTGCATGGTTTGTGTGCCATGACACAACATTTAAGTCAGCAATGTATTGCTCGCTCAGGCTTGCCCCACGATGATGAATCATCTTACTAGTACATATAGATATGAGTGTTCCCTTCAGCTAAATGGCTTTCTGGTTAAGAATTCTAGTTTGTGCATGGTTTGTGTGCCATGACACAACATTTAAGTCAGCAATGTATTGCTCGCTCAGGCTTGCCCCACGATGATGAATCATCTTACTAGTACATATAGATATAAGTGTTCCCTTCAGCTAAATGGCTTTCTGGTTAAGAATTCTAGTTTGTGCATGGTTTGTGTGCCATGACAAAACATTTAAGTCAGCAATGTATTGCTCGCTCAGGCTTGCCCCACGATGATGAATCATCTTACTAGTACATATAGATATGAGTGTGTAAAGTCCCTTCAGCTCAATGGCTTTCTGGTTAAGAATTGTAGCTTGTGCATGGTAAACAGATGCAGACTAAAAGTATCCTAGGAACACCTTGTGTATACCTCTCGCCCTACATATGGGACAGTGTGGAGGTGCCGCCATTGTATTGTTGTAGGTGTGAAACAGACTTGACCACACACACACACACACATGCATGCACGCACGCATGCACACACGCACGCACGCACGCACGCACACACGCACGCACACACACACACACACACACACACACACACACACACACACACACACACACACACACACACACACACACACACACACAACACACACTGACATGCAAACATATACACAGGGTAAAGTTGAACTAGAGATAGAGGTGGTAACAGAGGAGGAGGAGAAACGCCGCCCTGCAGCGAAGGCCCGGGATGAGCCCAACATGAACCCTGTCCTGCACCCACCAAAGTGAGTGGAAGAAGTGTACACTGTGCTAGTGGTCCCACGAGATAAACTAGTTTATATGAGAGCTAGTGAGGGAGAGAGCCACTGCACTAGTTGTCCAATGAGACAAGCTAGTTTATTGGGGCGAGCCTGAGCGAGCCCCACACTAGCGTGACTGCATTGCGCACGCGTGTGTGTATCTATGCGCATATATATGCTTGCTTGGACCGACCACTTACCGAAAATTTTAAATGAGCGCATTCAAATATTTCACGAAGATTGATATCGCGATATCGTAAAGCATGTGAAGGCCAGTGGAGGGCTACTGTCAGAGTGCAGCGTCATGGACCGGGAGCAAAGACGACTGAAGTTGAAGCACGCGTGGCACTGGTTTGTGCTTCTACCGACGACGGCAGGCCGCTCACAGGCGGTGCAAATTTAATATGGACGGTTGTTGACTACTCAGAAACCAGCGGTGTAAAGCTTATTCCGTGCATATGTAGCCACGTTAGCAGCCCTGGCAGGTCAGTTTCAGGTCAGGGCCATGCATATTAAAACGGCACTCATAAACACCATGAAATCCAGCTCATGATTTCAGTATAAAGCTTGCTCCATGCATGTATAGCCCAGGATGGAGAAATTGCTGCAACTTGTTGGCATATGCGTCATCAGGTTTGGCTTATTACACTCATGTAACAGTAGACAGTGACAAATCCTGCTGTGTGCCATGAAAAGTTAATACGACATTTAAAGCAAATCAAAAACCATTTTAAAGCCCCCTGTGAATGGTAAATGGATGTGCATGTAGGAGGATAATTGACTTGATGTATTACATCACTCATCAGTGACATAATATCCTGTATCAGCTTGCTCAGGCTCGCCCCCACAATGTTCTACATTTTCTAGTATGAGAGCTAGTGAGGGAGAGAGCCACTGCACTAGTTGTCCAATGAGACAAGCTAGTTTATATGAGAGCTAGTGAGGGAGAGAGCCACTGCACTAGTGGTCCAATGAGATAAGGTATAGTTTATGTGAGAGCTAGTGAGCAGGAGAACCACTGCACTAGTGGTCCAATGAGACAAGCTAATTTATATGAGAGCTAGTGAGGGAGAGAGCCACTGCACTAGTGGTCCAATGAGACAAGCTAGTTTATATGAGAGCTAGTGAGGGAGAGAGCCACTGCACTAGTGGTCCAATGAGACAAGCTAGTTTATATGAGAGCTAGTGAGGGAGAGAGCCACTGCACTAGTGGTCCAATGAGACAAGGTATAGTTTATGTGAGAGCTAGTGAGGGAGAGAGCAGGAGAGCCACTGCACTAGTGGTCCAATGAGACAAGGTATAGGTTATGTGAGAGCTAGTGAGGGAGAGAGCAGGAGAACCACTGCACTAGTGGAACAATGAGACAAGTAATTTACTGTACAGTCTCACGAAAGTGCACCCATGGGTGCAGCACCTTACAAGTTTGCCAAAGAGGTGAGGGGGCACTCTTGTAAGTATTTCCACATTTAGCCATAGTGTATATACAAAAGAGCTGCAAGCCTTCGAAGCCCAACTCTGACAGCACACAACACTCTGAACAGCAACACGCCACCCAGTGTTATACTTACCAAATGGTGGCTTTGAGTAGACAAACATAGCTAATGCACTGCCACAGTCGCTTTGTACAACACGAAGTTTCTTACCTCAGATAAAGATAAACATAGTGCTTGAGGCTGTGCTTCTCAACTCGGGTGCATGGGTGTTCATTGGTGAAAACTTTGATACAGGAAATTGGGGTGGGCGCTCTTTTGAAGGTGGGTGCACTTCCATAGGACTATGTTACACATATGAGAGCTTAGTGAGCAGAACCACTGCACTAGTGGACCAATGTGACAAGCTAATTTATGTGAGAGCTAGTGGACCAGTGTGACAAGCTAGTTTATGTGAGAGCTAGTGGACCAATGTGACAAGGTAGTTTATGTGAGAGCTAGTGGACCAATGTGACAAGCTAGTTTATGTGAGAGCTAGTGGACCAATGTGACAAGCTAGTTTATGTGAGAGCTAGTGGACCAATGTGACAAGCTAGTTTATGTGAGAGCTAGTGGACCAATGTGACAAGGTAGTTTATGTGAGAGCTAGTGGACCAATGTGACAAGCTAGTTTACGTGAGAGCTAGTGGACCAATGTGACAAGCTAGTTTACGTGAGAGCTAGTGGACCAATGTGACAAGCTAGTTTACGTGAGAGCTAGTGGACCAATGTGACAAGCTAGTTTATGTGTAAGCTAGTGGACCAATGTGACAAGCTAGTTTATGTGAGAGCTAGTGGACCAATGTGACAAGCTAGTTTATGTGAGAGCTAGTGGACCAATGTGACAAGGTAGTTTATGTGAGAGCTAGTGGACCAATGTGACAAGCTAGTTTATGTGAGAGCTAGTGGACCAATGTGACAAGCTAGTTTATGTGAGAGCTAGTGGACCAATGTGACAAGCTAGTTTATGTGAGAGCTAGTGGACCAATGTGACAAGCTAGTTTATGTGAGAGCTAGTGGACCAATGTGACAAGGTAGTTTATGTGAGAGCTAGTGGACCAATGTGACAAGCTAGTTTATGTGTGAGCTAGTGGACCAATGTGACAAGCTAGTTTATGTGAGAGCTAGTGGACCAATGTGACAAGTTAGTTTATGTGAGAGCTAGTGGACCAATGTGACAAGCTAGTTTATGTGAGAGCTAGTGGACCAATGTGACAAGCTAGTTTATGTGAGAGCTAGTGGACCAATGTGACAAGCTAGTGAGTAGGAGAACCACTATATTGATGTGTACCTAGTGGACATTTACTATACAACAGACGTACATTTATGAAAATACCAACCGATTCTCCATTCACTTAAGTACTCAAACAACTACTGAATGGCAAACACCCCACTACCTCTGTATATGGACACTGCATGTAAGTTGTCCTGGTTGTATGCAAGCAATACTTAGTGACTTTCATTAGGCCTTATCAGCAAGATTGTTCACCAATGCTGCTTGATACACACACACATGCACACACGCATACACGCATGCACACACGCACGCATGCACGCACACACGCACACACACACACACACACACACACACACACACACACATGCACATGCACATGCACACATACATAGTCGTCCAGCTACGTCATTCCTATGGTTCACATCTCCCTGGAGGACCTTCAGGTACATCATCTGGCACCATAACAAGTGGCGTATCATTGGACTCATTGTCTTCATCCTACTGGTGGTGATCATCATCATCTTCATCTGTACCTTACCAGTAAGTCACACAACTGACCTTTCATCTGACAGGCATGTGACCTGTCATGTGACCTGTGTGTGACCTGTCATGTGACCTGTGTGTGACCTTAATTTCATTTTACTGTTGTAATTCTGGTGATAATGTTTTGTCTCTGTTCAAACACTTGTCTCTTTTCTTTCCCTCTAGGGTACCTTCAGTTCGTGGATTGGTAACCGCCTTCTTCCAGGCTAGATGAACTACATCTGTAAATGAATGAATGTTGCACAAACAATAATTAACTTTACTGCTAATAACTATGTCTGAATGTCAATGCACAAACATTTAACTTCACTGCTATTAACTATGTCTATAAATGAATGAATATCAATTGAAGCCTGGAACTCTCTACACTTCAATGTTGCCAGCATGAATTCTTTGTTGTTCTTAAACGTGCCCTCCATAACTAGTTATACTTGTAGCCTACATCTTTCTGTTGTGTTTTTGTTTGGTTCTGTATCCTTTCATAAGGTCTTTAGATTGATACTAGCTTTATATAGTTATTGACCTGTGCTGATGCATTATCATTAAAAAAAAAAGACTTTGCACAAAGATTTAACATTACTGCTAATGAACTTGATTTTAGAACTTTTTTTTTTTAATATGCTCCTTGTCCTATCTAACACCTTGGCCTTCAGGTTATGCAATCACTTAATATACTTATCAGTAGTCCAGAGTTGAGAGCTAACCTGGCTTTCTTTCTCAAAACTGACAGGTTTAAATTTCACCACTGTGTATACGCATACGTAGGTTTGGCCTATCAATAATCCACAGTCTAATACTGCACACATTAATGTCTTCCTCTACTGTATTCTATGCATATACCTTACCACCATAGTTCTATAATATATTATCCTCTACCATACTCTTCCTTTTTTACCTTATTCTGTTGTACTCTATCATATATCTCATTATACAATATTATCCCATGGCTCTACCTATCTTACTCTATCATACTCAACCCATGGGTTTATCTGCATGGTTCCATCTTGCTCTATCTTGCTGTATGGTAGACCATACTTAGCCTCAAACCCAGGGTTTCCGTTCTGGATTTTGTCTCGAAAAATTAAGAGATCAAAGTTGTGGCTACCATTTTGTCCTTTGAACTCTATAAGTCAAGTGATCAAGAGCTTTAATTTGGGAGGGAACAATTGATGTGCAACCTATTTGGGATGTACAAGAGTGAATGGAACACCAGCAAGTACACAGTGAAGTGGGGAGATGACTGGGACTTAGTGAGGCTAGCTGCACATGCAGAACAATTTGTTGTCTAAGTTTGCAGATGGTGAAAGCTTGAAAGCCTTGGATATCGTCTACACTTGCCTTCTCCAGCATAGTGCTACTAGCATTCCTCATAACTTCTATAACCTTTGTAGCTGCCTCGTCAACAGATGCATCATCAACATCTACATATAACCAATTTGTTTGCTTCAGTGTTTGTATCACACTCTTTACAGCATTTACATCCACTAAGGTCCGCCAAACCGTGTTACTTTTTGTGGGCTTCCCATTTACTATAATAAACAACTCTGGATTTGGCAAAGCAGTCTTCACACTGCTAGTAGGCTGTACCTGGTCAAGGGTCTCAAGTGTTTTATTCAATGGCAGTGGAAGAAAAAACATGGTACCCTTACAGGCTTTAAGGCAATTATACACAGGCACTTTACCTGTGTATGTTCCCAGCCTAACAACTGTCTGATAACATTTTGCTCGCTGAATGAGTTGCTTACTCAAAGAGTCAAGCTTAGCTAGCTCTGGGGGCACTGGGTCTAATTGCAAACCATTTAGGACACAATGTGCTGGTAACTTGTTGTTCCTAATGAGAGGTTTACAATACTTGCACATAAACATGTCACACGCACTTGGGTTCTGTTGTAAAATAAAGCTCTTCAATCTTTCCCAAACCTCACTGCCAAGGTTGTCAGAAATGTTCACTTGTGTGACAGATTTCCTTTGGTGCAGTTGTTCACAGCTGCAGCAAACATGCTCTGGATAATCTTTCTCTAGCTGAGTGATTAGCTTTGCATGAGTAACCACAAGCTGTGGTTCTAGTTGTGGAAACACTGCCTCAACAGTGGAATCAGTGCACTGCTCGTATGTTGATTCCACATCATTTGTCAACATAGCTTCAAAGTCGGTCATCTCGGTGAGTTCCATCAGTGCACGGAAGTCACCAGCAAACAGAGCTTGGTCAATGTCATGGACAAACATATGACTTCTGATAGCAGTGTGTACATCGTGTAAGAATTTTCGCAACAAAGGATAGTGAGTAGCTGCTGCTCTCAAAATCCTAAGTTTACTTTTGCATCCAGTACCAATGGAACAAATCAATGGGTGACCTTTACGGTCTATAGCGAACCCCCCTGAGGTTTTAGTGTAATGTGTATGAGGACACTCATCACATTTATCTAGAGTACGACGCACCTCTTGTATGGAGCACTCAAATGACTGTTTGAAAGTTATAATGGAGAGCTCTTCACTTGGGGTTATACCTTTGCATTCATGGGTACACTGCCATTGCTTCCATGCACTTTCCTTCTTAACTTGCTTGGCAATTATGCACTTCCCATTCTCATCAATTGGCATGGCATAGGGCCTTTTCACAAGCTGGTAAGCAGAATCGTAAAAGTAAGGCTCAGTAGAAGCTGTATGGCCACTTTCACCAAAATCATTCTTTCCTTTAATCTGCAGACTCTGAATTGATCTTCAGCAAACACCCAGCATGCTCCTTTCACACTTGCAAAGCTTTGTTGAGTAGCCGTTTAGCGGCTAATTGACAGGCAGTTTTACCCAAAACCCCGCGTGCTTGCTCTGCTTGTGTTTTGTGCTGTTTCTTTAATGCTTTTATCAATGCAAGCTTTGCTTTTGAATTTTCTAACAGATTGGCTTCTATTTCCTGCAGATACATCTCTACTTTAGCAAGCTTTGGCTCACACAGTGAATATTTATCCCTTGCTTTAGCACAAATGCTTTGTTTGTTCTTTGCATAATATTTTTTTGAGTGCCCAATTTTCAATTTTGGGTTTTTAGCGTAGTTAACTTTAGATGCTGCACGTGCAGGTTCAGGGTTCCTTGTGTAGTTAACTTTAGACGCTGCACGTTCAGCATCTTTCTTTGGCTGAGGATTTATTGCATAGTTAACTTTAGACGCTGCACGTGCAGCGTCTTTCTTAGGCTGAGGATTTCGTTTGTAATTAACTTTAGCTCTTACACGTGAGGCAGCTCTTTCTACCTCCACATTTTTCTGATATTGCTGCTTTCTGTTTGACAAAATTCTTACTTTGTCTTTTGTAGTAATTTTTATCTTTAGCACTCCGCTTCTTAGCACAGTTTTCACTGTGTGAATGTTGAAGACTTGTCTCACTCACACCAGGGTGCTTGGCATCAGTCAGGGTGGTGCTAACCTCATGTATTTGTGGTTGCAATAAGGTGTTCATATCCAAAAAGGCTCAAGCTAGAAATTGTGAGTTTTGATCGTATGCAGAGTGGACAAAACCATTCACAACTTTCCTGAGCAGTAAGCAGCAGATATTCAGCCTCTCCCACACCACCATAACGAGCGTGTGTCCATTGACTACAGCCATCACACATAATGCCACGCTGGTTCCCCTTCACAGGTTTTTTGCATACAGTACACGGGTACTGTACAGGACCAAGGTTACTTTCAATGTCCCCAGAGGCCAGCAACAGTGTCACAATAACTGCTGCTGGCCGATGAACCCTGTATATACCTCATGTTTTAAGCCTAAGCCGGTTTGAATTTTTCCAGTCAACAGCAACTACTGCATAGCTATCAGGCATTACACGGCAGGCAAATCTGACCATCTCTGGGGATTCTCCAGTGATGGTGGTCATTGACGGATCATGGTAGTGGGTTGGAGACAGGCGTAAAATGATGAGCCATACCCACAAACACGTGAGCAAAAAACGCATCATGATAGCAATGGTATTGGTTATCTCTACACTGTAAAAAATGGGGTGCTACATTACACCCCTGGGGCACTACACCATACTTGTTATTAAAACTACCCTTTGATGTTTTTAATAACCAGTATGGTGTAGTGCCCCAGGGGTGTAATGTAGCACCCCATTTTTAACTGTGTATGTAAAGACCACAATGAGTAGTCTGTCAGTAAAAGAGTTAAATGTATGAGCTGATTATTGCAGGATACCCAAGGTATAAGCTGATTATGCAGTATAACGTGGTTTAAAACACTTGTAAACACAATAAAGTAGTGCAGTAAAATATTCTTTATAACGGCAAACACGGTACAGTAGTGCAGAACAATACTCTTTTTACTGCACACGACAACCGACTAAAGAAGGACTTCAATGGTTTTGGCAGTGAAAACAGCCTGTGTCACCAAAAGAACGATCTCCGCACGAAGTCAAGGTCGAAGTATCTCCAAGGTACAATGGTTGCTAAGCAAACGTACGCATGCGCACAGTCATAATAAAAATGGCGTCCTACGCAACGGTACTATAGCTCAGTGTGGTGTGAATAGCTAGTACCGGTCCAGTTCAAGCTACGAAGACGCTGAGTGGTCGTGGAGCTGTCCCCTGTGATGAGCATCAGTTTCGTTCTAAAATTACGGTGAGTGCTTGAACCGTTTTTGAGTTATTGTTGTTTGAACAAAAGTCGTAACGAAGAAAGAAAGAAAGAAAGAAAGAAAGAAAGAATAAGAAAAATGGCACTTTTGCTACCGTACACTTTTGTGTTTAACTGTCTTTCGCGTTGCTTCTGGGCAACTGTATGAGTCTTTCTGATCACAAAAGACCCGAAAGAGGAAGCCTGGGCGCTTAAATAAGCTTTTAGCGTATCTGTGGTGAAGTTTTATGGCTTTTGCTTAATTAAGTATTGCATATATTGCGCGTCGGCGCCATCCCTACATAGAGATGTCGTCTTTAGGTAAGCTAGGTCTCAACACATGCTCAGTTGAGCTTCCGGGGGCGTATGCGCTATGAATAATGTTATTGTAACAAAATGGCGTATAGCACTAAGTGTTAACATCGGAGTGCTTGAGAATCACTGAAGAGTTCTACGATAACGATAAGTAGTGAGTGCAATACCCGGTGATTTATGCTGGGTTTTTTTTCGCGTTTGAATCGAAAGGTAGGAAAGAAGGAAGAAAGAAAGAAAGAAAGAAAGAAAGAAAGAAAGAAAGAAAGAAAGAAAGAAAGAAAGTCAGAAGATAGACGATTTGCCCGTTTTAGCGACCAGCTGGTCTGGTACTTCAGTGATGCTCTCCAGCAAAGTTAACGGTCCCGTTGCTCATGGAAGCACTCGATAATGCCTGATATGGCTCATGGAGGCCTTTGACTGATCTAACGCAGACATTTTGAGCGTGTCATTTGTCCACTTTTAATGTGGGCGCCATTTTTTCCGGAGTCATCCCTACATATGGCGTACTACCGTACGCGAATTTCTATCTGACGCACCCTTTTCGAACAGCGCATGCGTGAGTGGGTGGAGTTGTACCCATGAACCCTACATTATCAGTCATCAAGCAAGCTGCAAGGTGAGCTCATACTACTGATAGTTTGCCACTGTGACTGAACTAGCGTTGTGGTCGACAAAAGCAATTGGTTGGTCAACCACTATGTTATTTTTGAATGTGCGATGGGTGGTTTCTCAGAGTCACTAGCTATAGCTACAGTGTTTAGCTATAGCTACAGTGACTCTGAGAAACCACCCCTTGACTAGCGATTCCGGAAGCTCGTCGCGTAGGCATGAAAATTTTCCGTTCAATTAATATGCAGGAAGTGGTCACGCGAACCGTCGACATTTCGAGCAAAGGTGCTGCGTGCTAGTGAGAAGAACCCCCATAAACTATATATCGTTCCGATGCTCAATGTCTGTACTCTCAATTGGTGCTAGTTGGCAAAAGTTTGGGTAAAGTATGTTTTTCCCGGCGAATTTTTCACGCTTTAAAAGAGCGTAAACAAAAAAGTAGAAGCGATACGAGCTACCAACTGCTATATTCGAAATCCTTGGCCCCGAACGCCCCCAGAACGACTATTTTTAGTAGCATTATCTTTAGTGTAAGTTTGCACAAGTACTGTTTGTTCAACACATTTATTGTTGTGAACCAGTACATAAAACACAAAGCCACATTGCAGTAATACTGACAAAGGGACACATGCCTGCAAGCCACAAAAGTTCTGCAGTGTGAATAAATAACATCTTGTGCAACTACAATTGCATTATCTTGACAATCAACTTTTCGGTCCTCCATTGCAGACTATCTATGAGAGAAGGAATAGGAAAGTCTTGGTTACAAACCTAATAGGGATGTATGCAGGTACAAGAGTAAAAATTCATGCATGTGCGCACACATGGTGCTGGCAAACATCTGATGTGCTGTGGATTTCACCTTGCTTCAAATGAGTGGGAACAGGAAGCATAAGCATGAAGCGTCAACACTCAGTATGCAAGTACTAGCAAGTGTACGCTTGTACTTGTACAAGCATACGCATACTGATACGCTCACGCCACACTATTAGAATCAAGGCAAAATCGATTAGTAATGCAGTACCCATGGAAATTAACTATATGTCACTAAGTGAACCGGGATAAAGTGTCCAAAGAAAATAGAAAATTATTAGGCTGACCTTTACGTAAATGTCACATATACAGTATATAGATTAACAAGAAGAGTGCAACAGCATTGTCATACAGAGGATGATTCTCATAAAAAAGCAACAGTGCAGCTGGATGCTAACTGTTCCACTCTTCATGTTACTGTGTGTGCAAAAGAGTGATTTCGCAGAAGATTGAGTATTGTTGCTGAAGGGGGCAGTAATGGATTTGAGGCAGAGACGTCTGGGAAATGCACCATATTTGTTGGAAGTGAACCACAACCAGCAGTACAAGAGCAGTTCCTATAGAATTGCTAGGGGTAAGTAACTACTTGAAATGCCATTACTAATGACAACTGAGGCTATCTATATTGGTCAGCAGCTAGGGGAAAGCACCTACTTGACATGATTACTAATAACAACTTAGGCTTCCCCTTCTAGTGCTTATAGCCCCAATGCCAATTGCTGGCAGCATTTAAAAGCACTGTAGTAGAGATCAAGTGTAAAAAGTACAAGTCTGAAGACTGTGGTGCATGTAGCAGGCCCACTGAATTTCATCGACATTTTCTAATGGCTAACAGTACTTGTCAAAATTGGCCCACCATCAGAATAGCCCCGTTTACCTTCAAATATTTCCTCACAGAAGGAGACTGTGAGAAATAATGCCAAGCCAACTTCATATTAAGCTCGAGTGAAGCTTTACCCAGTTGTACAGTGCACTGGTTCATCCCATAAAGCACATACACATCAATAGTTCACATACCTCATAGTCAGGTTGCATTATCTGTGCTTCTAGCTTCGTTTACGGGTACGGAATCACGACAGTTGAATTGCAGAGTTAACGACGATCAATTTGGTGCAAGTTGCATTCAAATCCATCCAGCCTTTCCCGAGATACAGCACCTACTGTAGACCACGTGAACATACCGTAAATGATGAACTATACGACTTTTTCCATTAAAAAGGATCGGGAAAACTTTCGTGTGCAAATCCTCTTTCAAGTTACGGATCTCGGCTTCTACGCAGCCGATTTGCACGGGACAAGAACCGTTCAGCTCGTAATTTAGCGACGACTTTTCTGGTGAATGTCCTGATATACCTACATTAATCTGAAGAAACCGTCCGGAATCGCTACCTTGACTTCTATGGTCACAGTAAAGACAAAGGTCTTAAAAGTTCGACCATTTGGATACTTGACAGCTTGATTTACTGCAAACCGAGAGCTTGAGTGTTTAACTACAAGTCAACCAATTGACCTTGAAAGTAGCCAATCTTCAATGTCTCCATGCAGTATTTGTATATATTTCTATCCAAATACAGTGGAATAAGACCTGAAAATGTCATCACATGCGATTATTTCATGACTGTAGCATTAGGTAAGACGGTAGGCACACAGAAGGCTCTGCTTGACAAACAATCTTGAGATCCTTCCGGCTTCTAAATCCTATTTCTGTTTGAAGTGTAAACATTTGCAAGGCAGTGTCGTGCATCTACTTTGGTACACTCGGAACTGATCAACACAACCTCAAGTATATATATAAATTGTAATGATCGAGTACCGCCCCTTGTGTGACTGCATTCTGTCTACCTGATGTTGCGTGAATCACTGCACGTGATGAGATCTCCCACGCCTTCTCCCACTGTATATGCAGGTGCACTGTGGCTGTGTTTGAAGTTTGTATACAAGTCCAGGCTGGGAGATTTTTACCACATGAGAGACATCAATGTCTTCCTAGGAAGAGGAGGGGTGTGGAGAATCCTTGTACCTTCCTGATAGGGAAAATCTCCCAGGCCACCCTCAAAGTGATCAAAAAATTAAAGCTAATGGCATGCATTCATTTCTTTTCCAGATGAAATTGTGTCCACAAAAATCTCTTATTTTAGCTGATATGAACCTGCACAACTTCCTATTGTCACACCAAATTGCTGTCCTTTTCTATTGGACACTTGGAGAAACACATGAACAATGAAAATTGTCCCTTCTTCCCGAAGTCATTGTTTGATGTTGAATATGTGAACACAGGTGACTGAAGAGAGACTGAATGGTGGATCAACTGCAGAGCCATTTTATGCAAAAACTGCAACCAAGGACATTTTATTTTCAAAGTCAGACAAGGATGCCATTTATTGGAGTAGCCTCGTCCCCGGCACAAAATGGGGAAGAATCTGGTCAAACTGCAACCATCATGTCACTGCCACAGCAGAATGGACGGCTCTACTACATATGCTGAAGATTCACAGGTTGGCAGGCTTAGCTGGTAGCAGAAACGCCGCGCTATGTTCACGCTATGCAGCTGAATAGAGTTCAAGGGTCTAACTCCACCCATCCACGCATGCGCAGTTCGTTAGCATGAACTTCGTGCAGAGACTATGTTCGAAAAGGGTGCGTCAGATAGAAATTCGCCTACCTACGCCATGATACTACCGTACGCCATGATATATGACCAGTCATGCAGCTCACTTCAGCTCAGTGTCTAGGTTGTATAAGCAATTCTGTATAGCTACAATATTAAATGCCAACAAGGGTTCCACTGTTACTACAAATAGCATGTCAGCACCAAAAGCTACCTGGTCGCTACATGCATATAGCTACTGACAAGGCACACATACACCACATACCGCATGCTGCTAGACTACACTGCAATCTGGACCCCAGACACTTCTTGTCCTTTCAGAAGGGTTTGGAGTTCAGATCCCAGGCCATGTGGGATGAGGAAAGTGGCCTGAGAACAAGGCTACAGCTATGCCCTTCAAGAACTGCCAGTAAGCTTGTGGTATGTTTTAGGGAGACCTCCAATACACTGTTATAACTGCAGTGTGAAAAAGATGTAGGGATGGGGCATTGCCTTTATGTTGACCTTTGCTTTTATGCTATCATCCCTACCTCGTTTGTATACTTTTTGGCATGCCATCCCTACATCTTTTTATTTCTTTATCTGATGCGGCCGGGTCTGAGAAACAATGAATTTACTTACTACGGCCTTACGCTGCAGGCCCGTGAAAACTGCGAAGCATGTGCGTCTGTTTGTCTTACGATGAAAAACGTTCTGTCATTGAATTCCTCTCGTAATAACAGCTCTGTAGACGATGTTCCAATTCAGTAAGTTACTCCGTTTTATCAACAAATAAGTCTAAATTTACCCGCTCCACTGTTCAGCTTGTGGACAAGATAGATTCATAAACTTGTACGTGTGTTTTCCACACGGACGCTAAGCAAGTTGCAGCAGGCTGTGCGTTTATAAGCACAACCCCCTAACAACCGGCCGCGCGCGCCCCCAATTAGTTCCGAACACCCTTAGGGTGGTCGGAATTAACAACCGTGCGGATCCAAAAGTATGCAAAAAGCTGTTGTCATAAAACAACCTGGGCTATTATTTTCATGACCCTAATCCACTTACTCGAAGCCTCAGGTGCGCCTGCGTTTACATTGCAGCAAGGAGGCTGGATTACCGTACACAAGAGGCGGTTCGTTCTCAAAGAGCGGCTAAGTGCGGTTTACATAACTATAAAACTCAGGCTATGTAAAACACAGAGATACATGCAAGTAGTTTACAATAATGACAGAGACTAATAATACGATACAATTAGAACAGGAATTGTTTCAAGCGATATTTAAAAGTACATAGAGAGGATGCAGACTTAATATCAGGAGGCAGTAAGTTCCTGTGGTTATTAACCCTCGGCGCGCATGCGCAGCGAGGGTTTCGGTGTCTGTGTGTGTGTGTCTGTTACATCTCACTTTTCACGCGATTATTCGTGCCACAAACGATACTAACCTTCTCAGCGGCGGATGAAGGTTGTAAATTTTAAGCGATTTATTCAGCATGCTTCGTTGCGAAGCTAGAGGGTTTCCTGTTGGTACGGCTACATGATAAGTCGGCCATTTTTTACTCCGCGGAAAACGCGCATGCGTATGAATCTGGACCATGTGGCTAGCGGCCATTTTGTTCTCACATGGGAGAGACGTTCTTTGCGAGTTCGATTATTGGCCATTGGCAGTAAGTATGCCTCCAACAAAGGTATGCCCGCAATGTAAAGCTGCTGTACCTGTAAGACGGAAGACATGTGAACGCTGTGATTTCGATCCAAACGAAAAGCAGAGTGTAATTTGCGAGAGAAAGCTACTATAGTGAAACGTATGAGATCAGATAGTGTTAAATCAGCTAGGAAAGCTAAAGATAAGTTGCACAAGGCCTGTGAAAGAGCGTCAGAAACTCGTGAGCGAACTTTGCATATGCATGATGTCAAATGTACTGCACTGTGTTAAGGGTGGTCGGAACTAATTGAGAGCGCGCGCGCGGCCGGTTGCTAGGGGGTTGTATCTCGGCAATAAAAAGGCTTATAAACGCACGGCCTGCTGCAACTTGCGTCTGTGTGGACTACTAAACACACGTACAAGTTTATGAATCTACCTTGCTTGTCCACAAGCTGAACAGTGGAGCGGCTAAATTCAGACATATTTCGTTGATAAAACTTTCGAACGGAGTAACTTACTGACTTGGAACATCGTCTACAGAGCTGTTATTACGAGAGGAATCCAATAACAGAACGCTTTTCATCGTAAGACAAACAGAAGCACGCGCTTCGCCGTTTTCACGGGCTAGCGGCGCATAATGCCTGTCTTTTCCGCGCGTATTTCACGAAAAACGTTCTGTTACGGTCAAGTCCACTCCCCCAGGATGTCGCAAAACAAACTAAAGTTCAATTCCAGTGAACGCAGGCCGAGTTTTACAGAGTTATGTAAACCGCACCTAGCTGCTCTTTGAGAAAGAACCGCCTCTTGTATACAGTAATCCAGCCTCCTTGCTGCAATGTAAACGCAAGCACACCCGAGGCTTCCAGTAAGTGGATTGGGGTCATCAAAATAATTGCCCAGGTTGTTTTATGACAACAGCTTTTTGCATACTTTTGCATCCGCACGGTTGTTAGTTCCGACATAGATCATTTAGACTACGTAACGTAGTCTAAATGATCTATGGTTCCGACCACCCTTAATATTAGGCCCAAGTGCCGCTAGCTGTCAGAACAGATTCCAGGACAGACAGTTAGGAATGAATTTATATCGAAAGGCGTGCCATATCAACTCGAGAGCAAACGTCATGATACTGTTGTTCACGAGACAGTGATCGATTCTAGTTAACACACAAGTACAATCACATGCACTGCTGCGCCGAGGGTTTGGCACTTCCGTGCCTTTCATTATTGCGGTTCCATTGTTTGCCTTCTGCTGGAAATTGCTCTAGACCCACACACTTGAGGTTTTCACCAGCTCTCTGATAACCTGCAAGGTAGCATAGAAGTTCACAGCAGATCAATATCACATAATGTACAGTCATAGTTATTATGAACAATATGTTACCTGTCTAAGTCTCAGCTGTCCAGTCTTCAGAATCTCCTTGTAGTGCTTTCCTGATAACACCTTTCACTGCTTTTGTCGCTCCTTCGGGGTAGGTAACGTTGGCTAGGTAGTCCTGCACTTCGTCGTAGTTCGTTATCTCTGCACGCTCCGGCTCACCGTCCGACCGAACTTCGATCTCCGCTGCATAGTCCGCCATCATTCTGATTCTCGGTAAATGTGACTAGTAGCGCACCACACGCTCTTCAAATAGTCACGCAAGTTAACCATGACTGACACCAAGGTCAGCAATCTGATTCGTTGAGCTGTACAGTCGCGGGATGCCTAATTCCCCCAAGGGGTGCACCGCAGGGTGCCAGAGCTAGAATCCCTCAGCGTATTTTACTCGGGGGGTTCCAATATTGCTAGAGTATTTTGCGTGGGGGTGCCAAAAACCGGGGAAGCCAAATTCCCTATGACACCGGAATTGGACTTTAGTTTGCCGTTTTGCGACATCCTGGGGGAGTGGATTTGACGCTTAGGCCCATAGCGCCAAAAGTCGCACTTTTGACATCGTACTGTTTTGTGGCTTCTCTCTTTGAAACGAATTTCGCCCACGAACTAGTATTCTTGCTGGTACTTTGTTAGTGTTTCCACTCTCTAGGACTGTAGTAATAAGGGCGGGGAACGGTTCTGAGCATTGCAGCGAGCAGCTGTTCCGACGGAGACCGCCAGCTAGCGATAATATCGATCGAACGGTACAAGTAGGCAGGCTTATTTTGCTTTCGTCTTATGTTTACCTGGAGTAACGCTCCCGCTGTGAGCTACAATGGACCTCTCCTCTCCAGCAGTGGAGCAGGTGATAGCATCCAACCAGAGAACAGACAGCTTTACACAAGCCTTCGACCAGTACTCCCGCCGCGTGGCACACGGCATGGCTACCTCAGTGTGGCCCCACCCCTTGCATCCCCCTCATTACTAACTAGGAGAATGTAGAACATTGTGGGGCGAGCGTGAGCAAGCAATACACAGCTTTAACTTATATCAAAGGCTGAATCAGTGAAGTGTCACATCACAGCACACAGGTGGCGTGGTATGTAGCTGAACAAAGCTTGTCACTCTACTCTCTACAAACGTGCTTAACAGCTTAGAGAAGATGGTTGCAGAGACTAGCTTGTCATGGGGTGGTACCATACAATGCAGCCATTAGTGCAACCTAAGCATCTACTCTCTGGCTAACTGTAGGCTAAGTCTAAACACAACCTGTGACGTTGGTTGGCACTCATCCGCTGTAGCCTGGCTGCTCTCTCTTCTTCAGTCTCAGAGGCCAACCTGTGACGTTGGTTGGCACTCATCCGCTGTAGCCTGGCTGCTCTCTCCTCTTCAGTCTCAGAGGCCAGCCTGTCCCTCATCTGCTGAAGCCTAACTGCTCTCTCCTCTTCGCTTTCAGTTGCCAGACTCTGACGTCGGTTATCGCGTATTTGCCGCAATCTGGCGTCTCTCTCTTCGGCAGTCTGAGCGGCGCGTCTAGCCCTATCTCTTGCTCTTCGCACTCTCAGCCGTTCCTCTCTCTGTTCCGCGGTTTCAGAGGCACGACGAGCTCTCTCTCGCTCTCTTCTACGCTGCAGTCTGTCTTCTCTATTCCCTGATGACTCGGGGACTCTTGCTGAAGAAATGCTATACGACTCCATTGTAGAACACGTGGCGTCTGCACCATAGATAATGTACTAGGGGAATGCAGTGCATTGTGGGGCGAGCGTGAGGGAGTTGCATGGTGCATTAGCGTTTCATAGCACTACCTTTTCCCACTTGCATACATCTCACCATAGGTAATAGAGATGTCTCTATTATCTATGGTCTCACATAACAATAGTCTCATTCCCAGGTCTTCCCCACCAACTGTAGCCTGTAAAACTGGAGGCAGAAAATGCCTGGGGAAGAGGCTAGGGTATCAAATGTATGTCAATGTTCAAAGGAACAATAATTATAACTTGGGTATGGGCTCATCTTGGGTTCGTTGTACACTGTGTCATTACTGTTGCTCAATGCTCATTTGCTTGAGACGGGCCTCTCTCTGATCCGGAGTCTCATGGGTCAGTCTCATCTGCTGCGCAAAGCTCATTTGCTGGAGACGACTCGTTCTCTGGTCTGGTGTACACACTCTGTGTCGTTACAGTGGGGTAGTAGCTACAGCTGTAGGCAACAAATTTAGTCTCCAAGCAATTGGCCTGAAGAGTTGCAAGTCAAGGGTGAGGGTTCAACAGCTTAGTACGAACAAGTATATTCCATTGGTTTCCTGTGACTCCACATTTCGGCACTGTCTCCTCAAGTGCATGTCTATATAGTGGATATTTGCTGAGCCCATAGAGCTGTGGAATCAAGATTCTCTCAGCTATGGAGTATGGAGCCAGGTCTTTTTTGATGTAGTCTATATTGTCAGCTCATTTCCTGAGCACAATTACTGGAGTTGTCGTATGGAGTTCCACAAGCTCTTCTCTAGCTGTTGCTCGTATTTGATCGAGTCACGCAGGCCTCTGTGATTCGAATTCTCACAAGCTGATCGCTCTGTACACTGAGCACTCCCCGCTTGTGGCAGAGTCACGAAGCACGCCGTCAATAATCAGTCTCGGTTTCGCTAGTAGTGCCACCCTTTCCTCACTGTTTTCAAATCCCTGTTGCGTTGACTCCCACTGTTCAGCCTTTCTAGTCCTGTCTCTTGAGCAAGCAGTATTACATGAACCCAATGTGCAATGCGGAAATATTGCATCGCGCACAAATAGGGCAGAATGCATATACGGAATACGCACGTACCAAACATACCTACATATATATATATACATATATATATACATATATATATATAGACAATTTTCCGTTTTCACCACAAGTGTGGGGCTCGCTGCGCTCGCCCCAATTATCTATGCTGCACTATACGTATTTTATAGACGTTACGTGCGTTAAATTGGATAAGTTTAGGATATGCGGCACGACGTACGACACATAATATATCTATATATATACAAAAGTGCCGTTAGCATCACTAGAAGGGGGCTCGCTCACGCTCGCCCCGATAACAATCAGGGTATACCCCCGAGGTATAGAGAAGCTGTAACCATCGCCGTAGTGCAAGATAGGGATTGCTACGCACAGCTGAAGCAGTTATATCAACAGCCATACCGCGTAAAGAAAATTTTCAGATAAATCTGGGCCCTAAAGTAGCGATGTCGGGGTGAAAATCAAAATTCGCTTATCACAACAACAACCTTTATTTTTGAAAAGAGCATAATATGGCGATTCCAACGGTACCCATATCAATTGGATTGGGTGAATACAGCAAGCGGTACGGTCTTCGAAATGTAACTGGTTTACCAAATTTTTTCTACGTCATTTTAGCGCAATATTCCGGTCACTACCTTTCCGGAACCCGCTGTAAGCCCGATCAGAATGAAACTCGCTGTGAAAGATAGTCTGTACCTATTCAGTCCAATGAAGGTTGTGGATTTTACATATCTAGTATAATCCTTGCACTAGGCTTGATAAATGCTTAAAAAACGGCATTTTGTGGCCATAAATAGTTGCATTTCCGGGGAAGTTGGAGTAAGATTCCAATCAAAAACCTGTACCATCCCATTGGGCAACTACTCTAGTATACAGAACTGGTTGTGCTTTGTTGAATATTAAAGTAGCTGTGAGCAGCATTACAAAATGTCTTAATACTTCAACAATTTGCAGCAAAGTAGCGAGATGTGACAAAAAATTGTGTGCAGTTCTGATCGAGGCGGATATTTTTAACAAAGCTGTGCAAGGAAATATACCCAAGCCTCTAAGGAACCTCTATACTAAATTTGATGTGAATACATTAAGACATTGTGGAGAAATGGCCTGGGTAGAAGAGCATTTGCATACTTTTGGAAACTCTGACATCGCTACCTAAAGAGTTAAATTAACAGAACGGTTTTCGCGAAATACGCGCTGAAAAGCCAGGCATTGTATGCTGCAAGTCCATGAATACTGCGAAGCGCGTGCTTCTGTTTGTCTTACGATGAAAATTGTTCTGTTATTGAATTCCTCTCGTAATAACAGCTCTGTAGACGATGTTCCAAGTCAGTAAGTTACTCCGTTCGAAAGTTTTATCAACAAATAGGTCTGAATTTGGCCGCTCTACTGTTCAGCTTGTGGACAAGGCAGACTCATGAACTTGTACGTGTGTTTTGTAGTCTATATGGACGCTAAGTTGCAGCAGGCTGTGCGTTTATAAGCCTTTTTATTGCCGAGATACAACCTTGATTGAGATTGATCGGCCCCTATATACAGGGAGTGCAAGAGCACATGTTCACAAAAGAGTGTGGGAGAAAACAGAAACAGACAGAAAAAATATCAACTTGCTAAGCATAGTGGTAGCTACATCTAGAAACATGACATGACAAGTGTGGAGGCAAGATTCTGGCTGACGTCAGGACAGACAGCTTCCATTCAGGGCCATTGCGTCCAGGCAACCAGCACACATCTACAGACAACCAGCACTCATGTTCAGATGGCAACGACCACGCCGCGTCGACAGTCTCTGAAAGCTTGTGCCAAAGGGGCTTGAGTTGAAATGTTCTCAACGTGAATCGGGCAGGACTGAGAGTCTACCGTCGTTTGAAGAGCCACAGACACTGGACATACACACGGACACACAGACAGCAAAATCAAATTGTGAGCTGAGGTAGTTAGGTTCTGCACCTCAGAGAAGACAGCAACAGTCACGTCGCCATTTTACGCTGCTACGGTCATCTCTAGCTCTCTTGACTTCCATTTGCCTTTGAAGACCGCTGCCGCCCCCCTGCCCCTTAGCAACCAGCCGCGCGCGCGCCCCCAATTAGTTCCGACATAGATTATTAACCTCACGTGAGGTTAATAATCTATGGTTCCGACCACCCTTAATATTATATCCACTTGGAAGTGAGGGGCGGGGCTACCCAAGATGGCTACGATTGAGTACAGCGATCTGGTGTTCGAGGAACAGCTGGGCAGGGGGGCGGCAGCGGTCTTCAAAGGCAAATGGAAGTCGAGAGACATGACCGTAGCCATTAAACCTTCAGCCCAGGAGACTCTCACCAGCGAGGTTTGGTTTCACTTCTTACCACTACTGGCACTAGAGTTTCACTTGTAGCTACTGTTGTAGTCTTCTCGATATAATCATTGCAAAATACAGTGCCAGAGAGGCGGCAACTGGCCTAGTCCGGACGTACCATACTGTGCTCGTACGGAGTTCCATCGTAGTATAAGCAAGAGAGAGCGAAGACGGCTTTGTAATTAGATCCGTAGCTAAGTGTAAACACATTAGCTAAGTAAAAATAGAACCTTAGTCACGTTTCCATTTGTGTTTTTAACTATTTTTATTTTGATTTAATTTTGTTATGAAAAACTTGTTTAAATGAAACGTGACTGAACATAGTTGCTATGTGTGGTTCAGGGATAATTTTTGTTTGCTTGTTTTTTTTGTTTTGTTTTGTTTTTAGTCCGAGGTCATGAGATTGGTGGACCATCCCAACCTCCTTTGCTTCTATGGAACTGTTGTACAGCCACCCCTGTTCTACATTGTGACAGGTATAGTTTACACAGGGTGTTAGTGGTGTTGCTAGCCAGCTGTATATGCACATGTAGCTATTTGTGTCAGTTTTGCTATTGATATTTGCTGTAACTACTTGGTAGCTATTTTCAGAAGGGGAGTTCCATGCATACACAGGCATTATTATTATGCCACTCAAGCAGTAACCTCTGAGAAATGGCACTAGCCAGTGACCGTACTCATCTATGGGGCACTGTGGACCTGTTTTTGAAGACAGATTTTCTATCCACTTTATAGTGCGAAGCTTAGGATGGAATGGAATTTTTTGTCCTGCAAACTCTTGCTGTAGTCAGTTATTTCCCTCTTCCTGCTCAACATAACACTGTATGTCATGTTTTGCAAGATCCAATCTAATACATGAGTTCAAGGTCTGAGGTTTCAAAGTTCATGACTCATGGAGTTATGCAGAACTTTGAATGCATGGTGAGAATGTGATTGTGCTGATAGTTGAAGGCATTCTGAGTTTCTGCAACTTGCTTGATACCATGTGTATCTGCCATACTCTGTGGCATGTGTTCTTGAGGATTCTGAACTTGCAGGATTGGTATACTACAACAGATTCTAGTTTGAGAGAACAATTATAGAAACAAACTTGCAGATCTATAAATGGTGATGCAAAGTACATCTTGCAAGTCCAACTTTTGTCACAGTGGTATGTTTTTGCAAAGCTGCATGAGTCACAGTAAGCCACCTTAACTCAAGAATAGTGGCCCGGGAAGAAATTCTTAATACATACAGCATTATGATACTAGTCATATGCATTAAAGGACAAATGCACTGGCATGAATTTGTATGCCTTTCATAATGACGTTTAAGAATCTGGACCACGTGGCTAGCAGCTATTTGTTCTTGGGAGAGACGTTCTTTGCGAGTTCGATTATTGGCTATTGGCAGTAAGTATGCCTCCAACAAAGGTATGCCCGCAGTGTAAAGCTGCTGTACCTGTAATTTATCGTTACGGTTTTGGATGCTACGAATGAATTGATATCGAAAGGCATGCCATATCAACTCGAGAGCAAACATCATGATACTATCGTTCACGAGATCGATTCTAGTTAACACACAAGTACAATCACAAGCACTGCTGCGCCGAGGGTTTAGCACTTCAGTGCCTTTAATTTCAAGTGGCAACAAGAGGATTACAGTGTTTAGTAGCCTAAAAACAAAGGTTAGTTTGTCTTAGTTGCATATCCCAATGCAGACATTCATTCTGTTTCATCTACAATTCTATGTATACAACTCTCCTTTGGCGGTCCTAGAATTGTATAGTAGTAATTCATGTACTATGAATATTCAGAGTGCATGCAACATTCATTTTGTTTCACTCTTGCACAAACATGTTTGTGCCAGAAAAGGGGTGGAAGTCTGGCTATATTCATAGATTATTTGGCAGGGTCAGGTAGTTGAAGCAAGCCTGAGATTCCTCTGCTATTGCTTTAACCCATTTTGTAGACCTGGTCAGAACAGCTACTAGTATAATAGTAGCTGTTCTGACATGAAATTTAAGTGGTGCATTTACCTAGTATGAAACTCTACTACAGTATACCATCATTACTCAAATACTATATGTAGGCTTAAAAAATAGGTTGTGACCTTACATTAGATTAGATTCATCATAAATTCCTGGAATTGAATTTCTTATGAACAATGGCAATCAGTGAACCCAGTTTACAATTTCATGGTGCTTGTTACTGAGTCATGAAAACAGTTGTCAGGACAGAGAAAGCAATAACTTACATGTATATTGATAAGCTCCATAGTTGGTAATGAGTGACAAAACTTCTCGATTTACTCACAGACAATGCTTCATGGTAGAAAGTAAAGTAAGATGTAACACTAAAGTCTCAAATAGGTCATGTGTTTTTAACAAAGTCAAGATGATTGCTTCTTGATTCACAAATGGTCTCTGTTATACCATGTTAACCGCAAAACAGATTTGCACTTTCTCTCTGGCACCTCTCATTTGGTCAAAATAATGCTCTTTTCATTTTAGAGTATGTTGAGCAAGGAACTCTCTTTGATTTCCTCCATCAAAATGAGTTTAACTCTTATCGAAATATCACATGGGCAAGACAGATTGCTGCTGGTGAGTACATTAACTAGTACTAGCTCTTAGCAGTTCTGTCAATAGTAATATTCTTTTTAATAGGACTGAAGTATCTCCACTTCGATGTCCCAGACCAGGTGGTGATTCATGGAAATCTGAAATCAACAAATGGTATGCATGTCATTGTCCTCATTTCAAGACCATGTTGATCTGGGAATGAGCTAATATATTTGTATGGTGAATAATAATATCAAGAATTATTATTGACAGGGTAGCACTGTTTTATGGATATTTGTTTTGACTTTCTCAGTACTAGTGACTACTGACAACTCAGTAAAGGTAAGCTACACCTGAAAAAACATGCCACAATATTTATCTATAACTAGACTACTTGTCGGAGATTACTTTCCTGTTCTGTAGATATGTGGCTATAGTTCCTCAAAACTTCGTGGTCAACTGCCAGGAATCAGTATCCACACAACACTTGAAACTCTGAGGTGGATGGCTCCAGAGGTACGTATATAACTTCAGCTCATTCACAGGCATTTGCCACCTCCACTACTTGATGACTTCTAGTATTAAAAGAATTGTGGAGAGGGAGTACACATGGGCCCACATCTTGTTTTTTGGGGGGGTTTTTTGGCTTGTCTAGGGCTAGTTTAACCACAAATCCCTTTTTCACCCAGCAACATCTATGGAGAATTTTTTGCCTATACACGTAGCTCCAAATTCTTGATGGGTGTATCTACCTATCTACGAGTATATGTTAGCTATAGGTCATTGCTGAATTTTTTTACAGGGATATGAGCTTGTGTAAGGAAGCTCATATACTGTGGAGTGAAACCATTTGCAAACATTGTTTCATTTCTTGTACATAGGTAAAGGAGAACAAGCCCATCTCCAAGCAGTGTGATGTCTACTCCTATGGCATAGTGGTTTGGGAGCTGCTTACACACAAGATACCTTTTGAAGATGTGACTGATGTATTTGATTTATGCAAGAATGTGGCAGCGGTAGGTACTGGTAATCATAGTGGTATTAGCTTGTGCTCAGGATTCCACACCTCCATGCTTTTAGAAGTATAGTTGAAGTAGTTCTTTGCTAGTGGCTAGATGGGAGTTGTTGTTATAGTAGATGGCCTTGGTACAGATGTTTTACCATCCCACACATGCAGGCAAAACTAGGTGAGGTAATCAGTATGTATGTGAGGTAGTCCATTTAACTGTTATAAAATATTCAGCTCTTTGGTTGTGTATGAGTGCTACACTCATACTTATAACAATGTTTGGTTGCTTCAACTTCATACCTCTGAGTCCAATTGTGGAAATCAATGAAACCTGACAATATAATAGGAGGAAACGTGGACTCCTGTGGGACTTGAACTTACAGTCTTCAGTTTGTTATGTTGATATGCTTCTTATAATACTATGTATGTTGCATAAAGAAATGACTATGTGTGTACTTTGCTTGGTTTACATCTCACAGCAGCCACCGATTCCAAAAGACTGTTCACCTGTCCTTACTAATCTGCTGAGCAAGTGCTGGGACTCTAACCCAAGAGTAAGCAAAACAAAAAGTCAGATATAGTTGACTTGTTTCTCCAGTTTCAAGTTTAGTCCAGTCTGTTTTTAGGGTGGAGGGGTAGCATCTGAGAACACTACTGATAGCTAACATTATCTTGAGGTGTACCAATGTTGCACTGAATAACAATCTACAATCAATCTGTGTGTTAATATAATGTTTGTGAACTGTGTGCATGCTTGTGCTTGTAGCTTCGACCAGAGTTCACCGAAATTGTTTCAACCATGGAACGCTTGTCACAGATGATTGTGACCAAAGGTATGGAGTTTAGATTATAGCCTAGCTCCCATGCCTTCAGTCGCAGCTTTTAGCAATAGAAGCTGGGAATCAAGGCTTGGGAACAGTGCTGTGCTCAACTGTTGCAGTACACTTTAATAGCAACACATTTGTATGGTAAAGTAGACATGTCTATGTTTTGATATAAACCGCAGAGCTGCCATCTCAGCTGCAGACTTCTCCTCAAGGTTTTGGCATGGAGGTAAGTTGGTAGCCTATGCATTGTACTGGTGAATGGTTGGGGTAGGGACTAACTAACAGCATGCGTGCAGGAATAATGTATAAAGTATTAGTTTGAATATTCTGAACTTCTTGAATCACTCAACTTGATGTGCATGCTTTGTTGTCCTCCCCACCTAGACAGAACATTTGGGAGTGCCAATACAACAACCTGTTCCTTTGCCAAGGTCTCCAAAGGTACGTAGGCATATTTCATGTTTTGGTCATGACTGGGTTAGTGGGGTTTCAGTCAGGATGGACATACAGTACTAACTTCATCGATGATAGTATCCATTACATACTTCCTATGTCCATGGACATTTATATATAGGCACATCTCAGTGTGATGGATATACATGCATTATGTACAAACATATTTTTGGTACATACATCTTTGCAATATTGATCAGTGTAAGGGAAGACTTTGGAGATAGAGAAAGAGTAGAGTCAGATCACTTGAGCAATCCCTAAATATATATCTAACAAAATATGCTGTAGCATATGATTTTTGCTCCTTGTTTTCTGTGCAGCCTGTCCCTCGTCCAAGAAGTCCACTACCACTCACCAAGATGGCTACAATTAAGCGCAGTGAGCTGGTGTTTGAGGAGCAATTAGGAATGGGAGCATCTGCAACAGTCTATAAAGGCATCTGGGAGACAAAGAACATGACTGTAGCAATCAAGAGTTTGGCCCAAAGATTTTCCAGCAGCGAGGTTTGATTTTAAATGTATTACACTGTTAGACCATAGCATAAGCTTTACTTGTGCATGTAAAACACTTGTTTTTGGATTTCATGCAACTCTTCAGCTACTAGTAGTAGCTTTTTTGCCCACCAATTTCTATGATGTCATCTCTATATGAGCTCTTCTGACCACACCCTTTCTTTTAATCTCAAACTGTAACAGACACTTGTTTCACTTGCTAGGTTTCACTACCAGATACTTTTCTATTTATTCAGTTGGAGGTTCTGAAATTGGTGAATCACCCCAATCTCCTTCGCTTCTATGGGACTGTAATAGAACCACCCACATTCTGCATTGTGACAGGTTATAGTTACTACTGTCAGTTAACTCCACAACTTATCTCAACCTTTTAATGCTGATTAAATTACTTCCAGTCCATATTTGCCAACTCAACCCTCTGATTGGTTTATTTCATTGCAGAGTATGTGGAGCAAGGAGCCCTCTTTGATATTCTTCATCAGAATGAGTTTAACTCCGGTCGAAATCTCATGTGGGCAAGACAGATTGCTGCTGGTAAGTACATTCATGTGACTAAGCTTTTAGCTGTTGTGTTGATGGTAACATTTCTTTTGCCTTGACTAATAGGTATGAAGTATCTCCACTTTGATGTCCCGGGCCGAGAGGTGATTCACAGGGATCTGAAGTCAAAGAATGGTATTACACCATTTTCAGTCTAGACCAACACATCTAAAAATAGTTGACTATAGCTGTCCTGCCTTCAGCTTTTACATTCAGTGGTGTTGCCATCAGTTTGTAACTTGGATCCTTTGTGCACCGTCTGTTCATGTAGTAGGATGAGCGTTTTCTGATTTGGCACTTAAACTAGCTACATTAAGCATTGCTTCACAGATTTTTTTGTTCTGAATTCCTCAGTTCTAGTTGCTGCTGACAATACAGTGAAGGTCAGTTAGAGGATACATACTAATTTACACACTGAATATACCTACCACACTGTACTTTAAAATTTCTTTCCTATAGATCTGTGACTTTGGTTCTTCAAAACTTCGTGATCAGCTACCAGGAATGAGTATCCACACAATCACTAAGGGGGTTGGAACTCCAAGATGGATGGCTCCAGAGGTGTGTGTACACCTATAACACTGTCCTTGTTGCCAAGACACCAAAGAAGAAAATATGTGTAGAGTGTTACAGTCAGTATTGAGTCTAGTACACTATAATTTCCGAATTACTGGCATGGACTCAAAATTATAAGCATATAGAGGTCCGTATGCATGTACAGGTTGGCATATGGATGCACAAAGTCTGAGCACCTCTCATGTAACCTTGATATTGTATTTAACTTTACTCTTCATACAGTCTACAATTTTACATATGTGTTTGTACAAAGGTGCTAGAGAACAAGCCCATCTCCAAGCAGTGTGATGTCTACTCCTATGGCATAGTGGTTTGGGAGCTGCTTACACACAAGATTCCTTTTGAGGAAGCTGGCACTGATCATGAGTTACACAAGATGGTGGTAATGGACAAAAAGGTCAGTGTTTACTGGTTTTCAGTCTTTTTCCATCTTCATTTGTTAATTTTTGCAGAGATATAGTCTCATTCCCAGATCTTCAGTAAATTAGGATCTGGGAATGAGACTGGAGGTGGAGAGAATATATACTGTATATGGAAGTGGATGATTGAATCAGGAATTGCACCCAACATGTAGATATCTTTTTTTCAATTGTTTTATATAGTGCTGCACATAATAGTGGGAGGGGGAATGTAATTTACTTTGCTACAGCGACCTTCAATTCCAGAGGATTGTTCACCTGCACTTGCTAATATGCTGAGGAAGTGCTGGGACTCCAATTCAACAGTAAGCATTGTGAAAAGCAATTGCATTTAGCAGCAGTGAAGAAGTAGTGTTATATTTTTGTTTCAACATGTTTGTGATAGCTAGACACATTTGTACGTTACCATTCCCCACATCTGGTTGATTGTTTGAAGAGCACATTCAGAAAAAGTGTATTAGAAGGGCCCAGATGAATGTTGTTCCTGGAAGCAACTATTTACACATCTGTACATTGGTGTAGTAAATGACTGGAACGAAAGCTGAAACTGTCACATAGCATCAAAATTTATTAGCACTCAACTGCTCAAGTTGCCAGAGAATGATGTCAGTGTTTTCTGTATGTATTTACTGGTTGCTAAAATGTGTATTTTTTCAGACACAGCTATGTATGTATGTTTGTGAAGTTTAGAATGTAATGATGGACACAGAGGCTTTCATACCAATTTGGATTTCTGCTGCAAAGGGTAGCCACTTTCATGTTGCTGAGTGCAAGTATTCATTGCCCTACATAGCTACACCCTCATTGCTGAGTTACAGGCTAGGCCCTACTCATTTTCTTTGTTCGTGGATAGTGGAAAAGAGTTGAATCAGTGTCCAGCCACTTGCAGTTAGCTACAAAGACAGAAGCACTAATCACTGAAAATTGTTGTTGATGTAGTCACTGCAGTTGGTTTCACTAATCACTGAAAATTGTTGTTGATGTAGTCACTGCAGTTGGTTTCACTACCCTGGTTTTGTGTAGTGTTTAGCATGATATCTGCTTATTGATATGCAATGTTATTTGCTTGTAGCTTCGGCCTGAGTTCACTGAGATTGTTTCAAACATGGAGTGCTTGCCAGAGATGAATGTGGTCAAAGGTATGGAGTAGATTAGCCTTTTTCCCATGCCTTCATATGAAAGTGGAAAGTGCCCACATTGTGTTGTTTGTTTTGAAGCATGGGAACAAGCCTACCAGTTGGTATAATGCATTTGTAGATATCACCAATAGCTACATGTAGTTTATAGTAAAGTATGTGTGTGATTACTATATCTTGATGTTTAATAGCACCTACAAAGCTGCCAACTCAGCTGCAGACTTCTTCTCAGAGTTTTGTTGATGTGGAGGTAAGTTGGTTTTCTTGCCTCACATTAGCTATTGATGCTGGCAGTACTTCATTGCTCCATTTCACCACAATCTCTTTGTATGAATGGGATGCCTGATTGGTGTGATGGGCTAGGAATTACATCATGGGAAGACAGTATATGTTTGGATATCCTCACCTTCCTTAACCTGACTTTGTAAATTCTCTCAGGCTGAGCATCTGATGGTTCCGGCAAAACAACCTGTTCCTCTGCCAAGAAGTATGAAGGTACTAATAAACAGTAGTGTAGTATTACTGAAGGTACAAAAGAGACACAAAAATATCTGTGATTGGCGCTCTACCATACCACCATGTTCCAAAATCTGAACTCTCAAATAACCTCAAATTTAGTAGACAAAATGTTATGCAATCAATCTGGGATCCTTTCATGATGCACAACATATGCTAGCTTGCCTATGGTTTCACATAGAGAAAGTGACAGAATCTGCTAGCGCTCTCCTCTCTTTTCTTGAGCCTTGCTAGCCTTGTTCCTCTTCGGGCCTGGGAACAAGGGTAGAGCCTTCCTTGCCTAACTACCGTAAGCTCCCGAAAATACACCCCCACTACTTTGATGCAAAAATGAGTAAGGGGGCGTTTGTTCGAATATTCAATTAGTCCCGTGCATACGTCCCCATGGTTTCTCGCGATGTTTTTGCTCAAGTTTAATAATTACGATGACTCTCTGGAAGAACGGTCAGCAGCTTTGTTGAATGTGTACTATGAGAAATCAGTGGAGCTTGTGATGATACTAAGCTGAGAGGCATCAAAGCAAGTTGCTTTCTTGGTGGTGACAGGGGGTGACCCCACATAAGCTTGTACTGTGAGCAACGAAAACCTTGGCGGTGACCAGCAAATGAGACTATAGTGATTTTGTGTGTACATGTATACAAACACACTCGACGACGAAGCTAAACCAAAAGCTCACTAAAAGCATGCCCAGAAGATGCTCGCTACGGGGCGTTTACATGAGGAAAAATACCTCTGCATGAAATTGGGGGAGGGGGTTGCTTGAAGGGGGTGTATTTTCGAGAGCTTACGGTAATTTTCTCAATCAACATGATGGAGAGCAGTGGCAAAGGTTGGTGAAGTGGCCTGCTACTGGTTTCTTGAGCTTCTTGTTGCAGATGTCATTGTGGTGTCTATTGATGCTGCAGCCAACGTGGAGAAGTATTGAGTCTTTCCCATATATACACTGTATATACTGTAGCTTGTAAATCCTGCAGTAATTAGATGAAGTAGATTGTCGTAATTATCAGTGACTAATTGAACAATTTACCCTTATCATTGTTGTGGCTTATCATTGTTGTGCTATTATATGCCAGACAATTGCAGCAGACATTCTAGAACTTTCTCTCGTATTCCATGACTATATAAACCAGTTGTACTATTCTTCAAGTGGATCAGAATTGAATGGCAACAATTATGACAAATTGGCGACAAGGATGGGATGATAAGGGGCCGACTTCAAGTGGAGAATGCCATTATTCTTGAGGAAGAGTGTAAACTCTTCACTAGAAAAACAGGGACCATTATCTGTTACGATCGTCTGTGGTAGGCCAAACTGGGCAAATAAGGCTCGTAGTTGTTGGATAGTTGCTCGAGAGGTGGCTGCAGGCATCTGGAATACTTCTAACCACTTCAAATGTGCATCGACCACCACTAGAAACATGTGCCCGAGGAACGGTCCAGCATAGTCCAAGTGCAAGCGTGACCACGGATGGGAGGGCCACTTCCACGGTTGGAGAGGAGCTGGAGGAGGTGCTGGCCTGTACTGTTGGCAAATGTGGCATGATTGAACTGTCTTCACTATGTCTCCATCCATACCGGGCCACCACACAAACATTCTTGCCAAAGTCTTCATTCGAGAAATGCCAGGATGTCCGGCATGCAGCTCTCCTAGCACCACCTCTCGGCCTGGAGGTGGTATGATGACGCGGCTTCCCCAAAGTACACAGTCATCATGGAGAGAGAGCTCCGTTTTGCGGCACCAGTAAGGTTTCAGTTGGTCATCACATTGATCTGGCCATCCCTCGTGGAGGTATCGAGATACCCGAGACAACAATGGATCTCTTCTGGTCCACATTCTGATCTGTGTTGCTGTGACTGGAGATTCTTCCAAATGCTCCATCAGCAGAACAAGCTCTGCTGGTAGTGGAGTCTCCAGGGGCTTCTCAGGCAGTGGAAGACGACTCATGGCATCAGCATTTTCATGCTGTTTGGTCGGACGCCACAACAGGATGTACTCATATGCTGCCAAGGTCAAGGCCCAACGTTGTATCCTTCCTGATGCCTGTGGAGGGACAGCTCTGCTCTCATTGAAAAGAGTAAGCAGTGGCTTGTGGTCAGTATTAGAGTGAAATGACGTCCATACAGATGAGAGTGAAATTTCTTCACTCCAAACACACAGGATAGGCCTTCTTTCTCAATCTGTGAATACTTTATCTCAGTCTTGGAGAGAGTGCGAGACACGAAACCAATGGGCTTCTCACTGCCGTCTGGCATTCTATGCGATAAAACCGCTCCAATTCCATGTGCAGACACATCACAAGCAAGGATCAGTTCCAGCTCAGGATCATAGTGAACTAGAAGCTGTGCAGAAGTGAGGAGTTGCTTGGTTGCTTCAAATGCTTGATGTTCAACACACCCCCATCTCCATGATGTAGAGCGGCGTAGTAGCCTGTATAGAGGAGCAAGAACAGTGGACATGTTAGGAAGGAATTTAGAGTAGTATGTGAGGAGGCCAAGGTATGACCTAAACTCAACCGCATTCTTTGGCTGGGGGGCCTGCCGAACTGCTTCCACTTTCTCAGGGACTGGCCGGATTCCATCTGCCTCAATGCAGTGGTGACCCAGGTAGGTGACAGATGTTTGCATAAAAGAGCACTTCTGTTTCTGCAAGCACAGTGACTGTCCTGCTTTTTCAAGTCGACTAAGGACTTCGTCCAATGCCTTCAAGTGCTCTTCTGTCGTCTTGCCGGTCACTAGGATGTCATCTATATATACGACTACCCCTGGAATGCCATTGAGAAGACTTTCCATAACACGCTGAAAAATTCCTGGTGCCGACGACACCCCAAATGGCAGGCGGTTGTATCGATATAAACCACGATGTGTATTGATGACTAGGTAGGCCTTTGATTCTTCAGCCAGTGGCAACTGCTGGTAAGCTTGTCGCATATCCAGCTTGGTGAAGGCTTTTCCACCATTCAGTGTGGCAAAAAGATCCTCTATTCTTGGAATTGGATACTGATCCAGCTTAGAGGCTTTGTTGACAGTGAGCTTGAAGTCTCCACAAATGCGATCTGAGGATTTATCAGATTTCACCACTGGCACAATGGGAGCAGCCCACTCTGCAAACTCCACAGGCTCCAGGATGCCTTGCTTCACCAACCGTTCCAATTCCTCCTCCACTTTGACCTTCATAGCATAGGGCACTGAGCGAGCCTTGCAAAATACAGGCCTGGCTGTTGGGTCAATGTAGATCTTTGCCTCAAATCCCTGTAGGGTGCCCAGCTCCTCACGAAACACATTCTTGTGTCGGTCAAGAATGCTGGTCACAGCTGATTGTTCTACACTTTGCACTTGACAGATGCTTGGCCAATCAAGACAAAGGTGTCGCAGCCAATCTCGGCCCAACAAACTGGATCCCTCTCCTTGTACTACACACAGTGGTAAATGTGCTCGCTGCGCTCCGTACTGCACCTCCACATCCAGTTGTCCTAGAACCATCAACTGTTCCCCGGAATATGTGCGTAGATGAGTAGTGGTCTCTTGCAGAGGCTTGTTGGGGCAAAGACGTCTGTATGTGTACTCAGAAACAAGTGAAACAGCTGCACCTGTGTCCAGCTCCATCACTAAAGGTTGACCTTCAATTTGCAATGGTACTTCTAATGGTCTAATTTTCTCACCCTGCAATTGGCACAGCTTGTACTCCTCGTACTTTTCTGCCTGAACTTGAGCCATTTCTGCTTCCAACTGCTGTACTGCTTGCTGTCTCTTGCGCCCCTTTCCCATCGCAACAGATCCACTGCGGCAGACATTCCGCACATGCCCCTTTTTACCACAGTTGAAACACTTCGCGTCCCTAAATGGACACTTCCACGGCAAGTGTGACGTTTTGCCACAACGGTAACAGGGCTTTGCTGCCTCGCTGTCTCCAGAGTCAGCCAGTTTGTTGACTCCCTCCGTCGAGGCAAACTCCCTCCCCGACGATTGCAACTCTCGAACGTTCTTTACCGCTGTTTCCAATCCCAGTGCAAGCTCCATGGCTTTCTTGAAGTCGAGTCTCGGCTCAGATAGCAGGCGGCGCTGAATATAGTCATCATTTATCCCACAAACCAGTCGGTCTCTGAGCATATCTCCCAAGGAATCTCCAAAGTTGCATGTCTGTGCTAGAGTCCGTAGCTCGGAGATAAACGTCGCCACCGACTCCCCTGGCTTTCTGAATCGAGTGTGAAATTTGTAGCCCTCCATGATCTCTGACGGCTCGGGGTTGTAGTGACTTTTCAGCGCTTGTACCAGTTCTGCAAAGGACTTGTCTCCTGGCTTGTTTGGTGACACCAACGGCTGCAAAGCAACTTGTAGGTTTTGGGTCCAATGACCGAGAGAAAGATAGAACGTTTGCGCTCTTCTGCGGTCACTCCATTCGCAGCGAGGAGGAAATGTCCCATACGTTCTGCGTATTGCTGCCATTCCTCTTGGCCCTCACATTCTCCGAGCTGTCCAAAGAGAGCCATCCTTGTCGCCACAGAACATTCTCATCCCCAAGCTCCTGTGGTTGAAGAGGCTCCGACAACCAGGCGTTACCCAGCAAGAGACAGACGGCCACCTGATCGTCTAACTTATGACTCATAAGGGAGAAGGAGATGTCGTAATTATCAGTGACTAATTGAACAATTTACCCTTATCATTGTTGTGGCTTATGCTATTATATGCCAGACAATTGCAGCAGACATTCTAGAACTTTCTCTTGTATTCCATGACTATATAAACCAGTTGTACTATTCTTCAAGTGGATCAGAATTGAATGGCAACAATTATGACAGATGACATTTTTCAAATTACCTTACATACGGAAGATGTGGTGCTTATAAAGGTGTCCTTAGTCTGATGTGTTTGCATGTTTGACATTAAGAGTGCATGGAGCATGGTTTTTTTAACTGATCCAAGAAGTCTCAGTAAGCCATGTTGGGAGGGTTGAATATGGTACCACAATTGGTGTTGTGTGGTTGCGTTATTCCCTGTCTTCTTGGTGATGTGGCGAACTTTTGTTCAATTTGTTGTTGATGCGAGATGCATCTTCACAGTATCTATCACAATGAATGTAGCCATCTTCGGAATGTTTTCACGTATGCTGCAAGTGGCAATACTGAGCTAAATCACACTAGATTTCCACCTTACGTAGCTAGTAAACACTGTGGCTGTGTGATAATTTTTTTGGTTTTCGTTTCCTTGTAGCCTGTCCCTCAGCCAAGTAGTCCACAGGTATGTATACATTTTACTAATATTGTATATGAATGTACATAACTTCACTTGTTCTCTAATAGCCAACAACTGAATCCGAAGTTCATGTACAACCACAGAGTCCACAGGCATGTGATCAATATTAAGTATGGGGACTATAGGACTTACTTAATTTCCAGGTATTCTGCATGTTACAAACGAGAAAGGTGAATAAGACTATTGTAAGTTTAACTAGTACTGGGTACACTTATTTAAGGATATATAACATCTCTGGGATATGTACATCACACACTGCTCTTCTGTTAAATCTAATTTGTATAGCTGTGAAATATTAAGGGTCAATCATTGGGAGAACTGAAGTTGTAAATCCAGAGGGCTCTTCTACATTAATATAAGCATCCATGTTTTTCTGTAGTCTAACACCCTTGAAACACTCCTCTAATTGGACCATAGATGACATACACTTGCTATTTTTGCAGGGTGGTTCTTTGGTACTGCCTCCAGTTCCTCGTCCAAGAAGTGGGGGTGTTCAACGAAAGGTAAAATGATGTAAAATCATTCTTGCACGTTAAAATAAAATATGGGAAAAATTAGTTTCAGCCAACTTGAATGCAAGACAACTGATTTGTATTGAACTAAAGGAAACTGTGAACATCCTCTCTATTGTGTGCTAGTATTATTGCTACCATTTTCACTCACATACCTTCCTAATTGTACCTTGCTCCCACTCCTTCTAAGCAGCTATGTACACAGCAAATGTGCTAGAAATTAGTAAGTGGGTGCTTGTGAGATAGGACCCATTATATAGACGCATCCACTTACCCTTACTGTCATCAAGTGAGCTACCCCACATGCAGAAGTATTTTGCATGTAAAGATAAAGTTAAACCTGTCATGCATACTGGATAATGTCATCATTGCTAAAAATATGCCACTAGCAGCCAAATATGATGGTTTAAATAGAGTTATCATGATTTTTTTAAATTTTGTTGCAGGCCAAAGCGCCCATTCCAAAATCAAGAAGCACAACATTTTTGAGGAAAGTATGTTTTTACATAATTAAATCAGTCATTATGTCGTGCAAGGAGCCTATACATATTATACAATTGTTGTTACACTTTGCATATGATTGTGATGGTGTCACTTTTTAGGCTGATTTAGAGCAAGTGTCTACTTCAAAGACAAGAAGCATGACAGTCCCTGCAGAGGTATGATGTTTCTATGTGTCTTACAGTACTTGGTAAGGACTTGAATTAGGGATGTTGTTCTTCCAAGAGAGTGAAGGATAACTCCACACAAGAAATATTTGGGGATCCAGCTGGGATTCAAACCCAAGACCTTCTGAATACTAGGCAGATGCTCTTATCTCTAAGCCAATTGGATCTTTGGGCAGAAGAATGGAAGACAAGCCACATAAGCAGCATTACCTAGGGGACTCAGCTAATTTCACTTTATTCTCACTCTCTCAGAGCAGCATTATCATTCACATGCCTGCTATTGCCTACTGTAACTATGTAACACCAGCATCGATCTGAACATGAATCACCCATTCTGACTAAAGTGACCTGTATGTATCTCATGTAACTTTAGGTAGACAGATGTGCCTTTTTGCAATATGTTATCATATCTGGCCATTTAACATTGCACTTGAATTAGCAAAGTTTGCCTACAAATGGTTAAAAGTGAGTCACATGTTGCAATGATTATTAACTTGAAGGTCAGTCCATTGAACTGCTTCAACTGTTCTGGCAGCTTTGGCAGGTAGAAGTAATGATCAGTTTTGCTGATGTTTTTAGGCCCCTAGCAGTCTTTGTTGGAATCTCTTGGTGCTACTTTGGAGTAGATGTTGCTAAGGAAATTGATGTTGCATGATTTTGATCCTAAAGTTGCCAAAACTATCTTTGGAACACAACCTGTGTGTGATAAAGTTGACTACAGACGATAGTTTGTTGTTGTCATTCTTCGCAGGATGGTGTGTTGTCTGGAGTCACTCCTAGACCAAGAAGTAATGCAATATCAAGAGATGGTTCTCGACCGAGAAGTACTATCACCTATGAAAATGTATGTCATATAGCATAAACTTGAACGTGATGTTATTATCAGGATGAGTGTGAATGAGCCCTACATTAGCAATAGCGTAACATCAGACTGAGAGGCAAAAAGCCCAGATCACTACTCAAATGGGGTTGTGATAAAACTGTACAAAGATAAAATTAGCTCTGCAAAAAAAGCCTTCAGGAAATCATTTGGTTTAAATAACGTACCGTATTTCTTCGTTCAGACGCCACGGCTACCATTTTTCCGCTGCTCGTTTTTCTGCGGCTACTATTCGAGGGTGGCTACTATTTGAGGGCAGCGTTTATTTCTTTGGGAAGCCTGCAGACATCAACGATGGCCGGATGAGGTACGTACAAGTGATACAGCAACGACTGTTAGAGCATGGTGTAATAGAATACTGTAATGTGATTGGTCAGTGCCTGGATTCTAAATCTCATAGAATCCTGTCTGGCTACTTAAAATCCAGTCTGCTCACTTGGAATCCAAGCCCAGAAGGTATAATAACAACAAAATATTGTTTACATAATACATGTTTGCATTACAAATGCAGCATATTCCATCGGATCACAGCCAAAAATGGTCGAGTTAAGGTGTAGCTATCAGTGGCGGATCTAGAAATTTAGAAACGGGGGTTCAGTCACCGGCGCGCAAAGCGCGCCGGAAATTTTTGGGTTGCCACGCCCACTTTCGGTCACGTGAACGCATTCATACAAAATATAGCTGGAAGGCCGAACCGAGGGGTCCGTCACAAAAGAAATCTCGTACACTGTCCGACAGTGTTGTTTTAGTTAACTAACTTTAACTAAATACATTAATTTTTAGTATGGCCTTTTTAAAATTTAGTTAACCAAAACTACAACTAACTTGCTAAGCTGGGAACTATAACTAAAATATCCAAGAACATACAAGAAGAAACCTGTCGGCAGAAATCCAAACTGAAATCCAGAAATCCAAACTGAAATCCAGAAATCCAAACTGAAATCCAGAAATCCACTGTAAAATCCAGAAACCCACTCTGAAATCCGAAATCCACGTGAAATCCAGTGGATTTCGAAATCTCGTACGCCGAGGCGTGCCGTGTAGGACCCCTCGGGCCGAACTGAATATCTCGAAGCAACTCTAGGCCTAGTCAAACGTCTGGAGATCAGTAAGGAACTGATACGTGAGTGTGTAACTGTGCCTGGTTGTTAATTGTTGCTGCATGCCACTGCTACATAATCATTTGATGGACTCGCGCAGTTACGTACGCAAAATCCATTACTAGCCGCCAAAGGGGGGTGCATTTGCACCCCCCTTACCCCCTCTAAATCCGCCACTGGCTATCTGGTTGATTAACCTTTCCTTGTATGAAGAATGAAGCAGGTCACTGAGCCCTTAGTAAAATTTTGGCTGTTGATCTGTTAGAGTCAGAAATCCTGGTGCCTGTGTTGACGCCACTTTCCCTGCTGCAATTTGGTTTTTAGTAGGTTTGACTGCGGAGCGGTGGAGCTGGAGACGTTGTACGGGTGGAGTTAGAAAGCGGGCGTGGTATTTGGGAGGAGCTAAAATCGTTCCGCTAGTCGGGCAGTAGGGTACGACGGGCAGCTTCTGTCGCGTTCTGCGTTCGACTTCGTTGCTGTTGTTGTCGCACATTTCGGATTCCCAATCAGTGAACAGGTTGCCAAAATCCATCGTCGTTCGCAGTTGTGATTTGCGTCCTTTTTATAGCTGTTGCTATGCTCTAAACAAGTAAGGATCATCGGCTAATGGAATCTACGGTATTTGGAAGGCCTCAGGACCCTTAGTAACGTCCTCGCTACGCTCGGAACGCTACAGCCCCGGGCCCTTCGGCCTTCTAAATCCCGTAGATTCCATGGCCTCCGAATCTAACTATTATTTAGATGCTGGCAGTAGTACACGCAGCCTCTCAGTTCTGCTGTCAGCCATGGAAATGAGTCGTACAACACGAACAGCCCTAGCGCTAGCCTGGTGACCGTCGTCAGCCTGAAAGTATTCGCACACATGTGCGTGTGCCGCGTATACTAGCTGCGGCTACTATTTGAAGGCGGCGACTATTCGAAGAAATACGGTATCCTCAACAACCCTTGAAACAAATAGTAGTCACTAAGAAACCTACAGGAACTTCATGACCCTGCGCTGCAACACCTTAAGTGTAGCGTGGATGCAGCTAAGATTTTTTGGTAGGGAGTGATATGTAGAATGAGGTAGAGACATAGTGATGTAGATCCTGCTAGTTGATGTGCCTAATGTATTGCACAACTGTAAACCATGGATACAAAACAGGAACAGCTACATTCATTACTGGTACTGTGTACTGCATGAATCTGAATGGTGTAGTATGAGTATGGACTATACTAGGAGCAATTACATTGGTAAAAGTGTGGTTTTTAGATCCATGTACAGTCTCTACATATAGAGTCCATTTTCTGTGGGCATATAAATAGATGCATGTATCTTCAGTACATCTCTTGCCAACCAGCCAATCAACGGTGAGCCTACCCACAATGACTTGATCGGCACTGGGTTTAATTAACAGTAAATCCTAGCTACCATGCATTAACTGTGACTTAGAAACCTGATGGGTCATGCTATAGTCAACTTCCTTCTGACTCATGCAGGTCATGCAAGGTGGAATGAGTTCCTCAGAAACAAATCTTCAAAAGTTGTGCTCTCTAGTGACCAAAGAGGGTGGTGAATTGTTTGAAAATGAAGCAGTGAGCAAAGAGGGTGGTGAAGATCAAGCAGTGGGCATAATGGATGAAGTATATGATGTTCCGACAACTCCGCTCTCAATTCAGCCAGAGTCACCTGCTGAGATGGGTGACAAGCAACAACTTTCCCAAGACGCTCATCCCATCTGGGCTATATCCAAGGAGGAAGTGGAGCTGCTAGATGATGAGCTTGGCAAAGGTGCATGGGGTATTGTAACAAAGGCACGGTTTCGTGGTGAAATTGTAGCAGCCAAGCGTCTCCATAAGGCACTGAGTGAAAGTAATCCAGAGTTTGTCAACAAGGCTTTCCGCAGAGAATTGGGCAATGCTTCTAATCTTCGTCACCCAAACTTGGTCCTCTTCCTTGGAGCTGTCATTGAAGGGAATATTGGAGAGCTCATCATTCTGAGTGAGCTCATGGACAGCAGTCTCAGGGATGTTCTAGTCAAAAGCCAGCTTTCTAGGTCACAAATCAAGTCCCTCAGCATTGATATTGCACGGGCTCTCAACTACCTCCATTCATGCAAACCTCTACCACTCATACATCGAGATGTCAGCAGTGCAAATGTGTTGCTACAGCGCTTAGGCCCAGACTACTGGAAAGCCAAACTCTCCGACTATGGAAGTCTTCACAGCATTAATCTGGCCTGCACACTGTCTCCTGGCAATCCCGTGTATGCTGCACCAGAAGCCATGCATTTGGGGGGGCAGCAATCATGCAAGATGGACATCTACAGCTTTGGTGTTCTCTTGATTGAAATGTTCAGCCGCCAGCTACCAACTCCAGAGCTGCGGGCAAGGATGCTCCAGGAGATCAAGTGGCGAGAGATGCATCTGCTGATTGAGATGTGCATTCGAGCATATCCTGATGAACGTCCAGAAATGCAGCAGATCATCAGTTCACTGGAGGTATGTACCAGCATATACGCTTCACCATAATTATGTGCCAAGCCCTGAAAGCATGAGGGTGAGTTCCTTGAAAATCACAGTCTGAACCACGACTTCAGTGTGTACATTTCTCATTAAGCCAGGAATACCATAGGCTCTCTGATTAAGGCATCTTTCCAATAAAGGTGTCTCTCCAATGAAGGTGCCACTAAGACCTGGAAATATTTTTCTTTGCTCCAAAGAGGATACTTACTAGCCATTATAGCTATTTTGGGAGGGTGCCTTTTAATCAGAACTATTATTCAAGCTCCTGAGTACATGTGCAAATGGCAGCAATGATGGCATATTTTAGCATCGCCAATCTCCACATCAGTTTGTTGCATCACTGACTTCAGTGCTTAAATGTCCAATAAGCCAACCACAGAAAAAAAACGAAAGGTTTTGGTAAGTTTGGCTGGATACAGGTGCTAATGCTAGAAGGGCCCTGTCTAAACAAGGTGCCCTTTCAAGTCAAAAATATTTTTCTGTTCCAAACAAGAGGGCACCTTTGTGGATCATAATTGATGGTGCTTTAATTTTTATTGGAGAGCATGCAGTACAAATTAGATAGTAGGCTATTCAAATTATCTCTGTAGTACCTTGAAATATTAATCAACAGATTTACTGCTACCTCACATCTTTTATTTACAGCAAATACAAGAGAAGTTGCCATTTCAACAAGTAATGTGCAATTAATTCTACACTAGGTGTAAAAACGTCTCTGTGAGTTCACTTTTTTTTTTTTTTTTTTTGCTGTAGCATCCCAAGAACTATATCGAGATGTGAGTCCTCTCTCTCTGCCATATGTAACTACCGAATCATTTCATCAACTCATATAATTATACATACTGACATACAGGAAGTGGTTTGTTCCTGCAATAACTCGGACTGAAGCTGTGCAGAAGCTAGTTGCTGAGGTAGGTGTAAGAAAACAAAATCAGACATTGCATTCTATGTACATATACCAGTAAACATGACGGAGCCAATGAAGTGGTAAAGCATAATGTGTGTCCAATTGCAAGTCAGGGTAAGGAATTCAGCAACTGAGTTATGAATTGAGTGTCTTGAAGTCTTTGTGGCTACGTATTTGATCTCCTCACATGAAAGTAAATTTTGCCTCACAACTTGGAGACTTGGTAGGGATAAAGGCAGGTGCACGACTGCTTATTTCTAGGTTGACTAGCAGTATTATAGCCTCTAAGTTCTTCCATCAGGTCTTCATCAGTAGGGGCTTTTTCACCAGTTTTGTGTTTTCACACACTTAATTACAGGGGAAGGAAGGAAGCTTTCTGGTGAGACTCTCATCTTCAGGAGAAAGCAAATTCTCTTTGTCAGTATTGTAAGTTTTGAATCCAGCAACTCGATTCCAGGCATTAAATACCACATCTGCATTGTTTTGCTTCAACAGGCACGACAACAAAGTGTGCCATTACCGCATCCAACAGAACCAGAATGCTGAGTTCTACATTGATGAGAACATCAATTTCCAGTCCCTTGAAGAGATGATAGAGTTCTACAAGCAGTCGCAAGGAGGTAAATCTTGCAAATCCTATGGTGCATCATGAATTATTTAGTTCACATTGTGCAGCATGCACTTTGTTTTTAATATAGGACTCTGTAGCAAATTGTGTGAATACACACAAGCTGGACCAGGACATATCATGCACCAGTCTTCACTCACTGGTAATTTTGGGTTGACTGCAATAATAATTATTACTGTTTTACACTTAATCTTTCTTTTGTCATAGACACAATGTGGGAAATTCCCAAAGCTGAACTGAGACATGGGACAGAAATTGCAAAAGGGCGGTGTGGAGTAAGTGTTATTGGGGCAACCCTCAGATTTGCATTTCCATTCACAATAGTACACAAAATATTGTGAATGCAGACTGAAGAGTATAAAATGGGGCACACACCTAGGACCATGCAAGACTAAGAAAGGGTGGTCAGCAGCCACTTGACCACTGTCGTCTCCAGTCACTTTATTGCCACGATTGTTTCCAACACCATGACACCTGAATTTCACACCAAATACTTATATTCAAGTGCCATGCAACCAATTGTTACAAAGACTGCCCCTCTGGATCATCTGGGGGCATAGAAATTTCTATGAAGTGGTTACTTGAACTTTTCCTACAACTAAGTATTGCAGGTACTACTACCAGTAAATCTCAGTCCTTTACATCATTAAGGTGCAAGTTGTGAATGTGTAAGATTTGCAAAATCATAAGCATATTTCATAGCCATACACTTGCCCAGGCTTGCACCACAATGTCAATTGTAGTATTGATATTAACTTATCTGTCCCACACTGCAGTATGTGGTGGCTGGAGTGTGGAAGGGACTTGATGTTGCTATCAGAGTAACAAAGCAAGACAGTCTAGATGAAGCTGGACTACAGTTCATTGGAGATGCTATTAATGTCTTGAAGTAAGGATAGTTTACTGTGGTCCACATTGCATTTCACTATTTGCAAGAGTAATGAATTCTTACTTTAGCCACCTATATATCTCTACACCTCCATTCACCCAGGCAATAGTTAATTCCTGATACTCATGTGTTCTGCATGCCAATCTCTCTTCACCCTCCTTCCCTTCTCTTCCTCCATCAACATTTTTGTGTGGTACATATAACAACATGTTGATCACATGGGAATGGTGAGAGTGCCATGTGACCAATTTTTACACAGACTGCCCCTCTAGATGGTCTGGGGGCATGCTTGTCTAAGAAATTTTTATGAAGTGGTTTTGTAATAGCAACAGGTGGAAGGAATTCCCTGGGCCTCAAGGATGCTTTTCTTTGTGTAGCCTTATCACAAACATGGTGGAATTACCAGTTTGCATATCTGCACATAGGGAGTTCTGTCATAAGAATTTGGTGAAATTCCATGGGATCTGCACTCAAGAAGGTCCTCTGCTTATTGTTACTGAACTGATGCCCAAAGGTCAGTCTGAATGTCTTCTTAACTAGATACTGTCATATATGCACAATTTGCAAACTGTGCTGACTAGATGCCTTTCCTCAGGTTCACTGGACAAGTACATCAAGCAGTACCAAGAGCTTCTGGACAGAAAGGATGTGATTCTGAATATGTCTGCCCAAATCTGTTCTGCCCTGGATTTTCTTGAGTCAAAGGGAATCTTTCATGGAGATTTAGTAAGTTGTGATTCTGCTGGACAAGGAAGCCAACTTTGCACAAATACAACAGTTATACATTTAGCAAAATAAGCCAATTCATATGGTAGCTTATGTATCAGCAGACCCTTGGACTACGTACATGGCCCATTATGCCTGGATCTAGGACATTCTAAACCCAAGCTTGCAGCAGTGTCATTGCATTAATTTCATCAAATATGCTAAACAGACCTTTTTCCAAAGCACAGTGTATTAGAAATCCACCAGTTTAGTGTGTTTGTTCAAATGAATGAGTTATAGAAAGTTTAGTGTGTAGCATGTTCTGGTGATAGTGACGGTACAATCCATTGAGGTTTGTATAACGAGTTGTTTACTGATGAATTTCAGGCTTTACAGACAGACATTTCATTTGCATGCAGGCCTCTCGCAACTGTCTGGTTGGTGAAAATAATAATGTGAAAGTGGCTGACTACTCCCTTGCTCTCTATACGAGTTCTCGCAAACCATCACGGACAGTGGTATCTATTAAATGGGCTGCTCCAGAGCTCATTGTGCAGCAACCCATGTTCACCACCAAGTCTGATGTCTGGTCATTTGGTAAGCTACTTGTAGGTTATTTGGTATACTGGATTTATATCACGACCACAAGGAAGGCCTTGTGCTATGAAACTTTAGCCTTATTCTCAGGTCTTCCCACTGTCCAGATTTTGAATGGAGGGGAAGGCCTGGTCCATTTTATCATGTGCATGATGCCAATGTCTACCAATAGGTATACAGATACAGGGGTCCCTGATCAAAAAAGTAGATAGATAGATAGGTAGATAGATAGGTAGGTAGATAGATAGATAGATAGATAGATATATAGATAGATAGATAGATAGATAGATAGATAGATAGGTAGGTAGATAGATAGGTAGATAGATAGGTAGATAGATAGATAGATAGATAGATAGATAGATAGATAGGTAGATAGATAGATAGATAGATAGATAGATAGATAGATAGATAGATGAATGAATGAATGAATGAATGAATGAATGAATGAATGAATGAATGAACGAATAAATAAGGCCTTGTGCTATGAAACTTTAAAAATAAATACGTAATACCTACACGAATAAACAAACAAACAAACAAACAAACAAATAAATAAGTGGGCAGTAAGTTTTCTGCTTTGGAAATGTTTGGAACCCCAGTGCTTGGACTGAAACTACAAGAAAAGCCATGTTCCCAGGCCTTCCCCATTTTTCCTTTCGGCTGCATTCACAATAATACACAGGACCGGAAGAGCAGAGAAAACTGGGGAAGCCTGGAGGCATTCATCATGTAAATGTCATCAGGTGGACGCAAGTTGGATGTAGGGGGAAGGGGCCCAACCACAAAACAATGCACTGGATCAATCATTTGAGTGTTCTACTGCAGTTCTGGACTCCAGATGTACGAGTGGTTGAAACTACTCATCTTGACCAGTAAGAAAGTCGTTTTCAAGCTTAGTGCATTGTTTTGTGATTGGGTGTCTACCTGACGTCATTCATATATTGAGTGCTCTCAGGCCTTCCCTGTTTTTCGTCCTTCTTACACTCCTGTGTATTATTGTGAACACAAATGAAAGGAAAAAATGTAGGAGGCCTGGGACAAGGCGAAGAAAAAATCTCAAGCTCATTATTCAAAGACCCCTCCCCCCTCTGTTTATGTAGGAGAACATTGGCTTCATGCATGTGATAAAATAAACCAGGACCCCCCCCTCCATTTTTGCATACTGTGTATAAAGGGTGAAATATACCCCAGTACGTATCATCCACCTTCTCTTGAGTATGTTTCACCATTGTTCACAGATCCCAATTGTATATATACGTATGCGTATACTTCATACAGACAATAAGTCACTCTGGTACTGATTTCTCAAGTGTTTCTGTGAAGGTAATATTATTAGAGTTGTTCAGGAAGGGCAACTGGAGGGTGAACACTTACTGAATGAGGGTCACAAGATATATACTCTAGATAAACCAGTTGATTTTAGCATATATGGCAACTTCCTCTGAACTCAAGTGCATGACAAGCTGGGCTTGGTCATATCCATCCAAGGTTGAGCAGGATGCACTATTGCATGTAACAAGACCCTTTTCACACAGCAGTGAAGACTAGTATCATCCATTTCATAAATATGTGATATTACACAATTGTAGGTGTTGTGATGTGGGAGCTCTGGTCAGGTGCACAAACGCCCTATCTGGACCTACGCAACCAGGAGGTGAAAGGCAAGGTAAATGCGACGTGGGATTAATCATTTTGCAGCTATTGCTCACTATATACTATCGATTGGTGGGAGTTGTTTCTTCTACAGCTATTAGCTGGCCACCGCCTGGTAAAACCAGAAAAGTGTCCTGATGAAGTGTATACTGTCATGCGCAAATGCTGGAATTTGGTCAGTATGTACTAATGACTATAGTTGTCGTCACTTAGTCCGAATACACAGTGCTTGTTACCAGTTGTTTAGTTTTGCTTTCTCTTTTGATCAACAGAAACCTGAAGATAGACCGTCATTTACTGCACTATATGGAGAGCTAGATAATTTGGGGTAAATCTTATCATATGTTTTGTGGGGTAACCACACCCCAAGACCATAGGCATTGTGTGTACATATATAAGCTGGTATGTCTGTATGGAAGCCAGAGTTGTTTCACAAGTCAACAATAAAAACTGAACTTGTATGGCGTTTACTCTCTTTCCAACTCTTCTACTTGGTTTCTTTGCTAATGTTATCTTTACAGTAGTGTATGTGAAGCTGAGCTAAATATGTACTTGTAGCATAAATAGTATGTTGTATGTTGAATTTACACAAGTCATACAACTGTGTGCATTGAATTTGTATTACATGCTCAGGTTCAATGTGCATGCATAGTGAACAATTTCCTATAGTAACATCAAAGCACAAAACCCAGTATATGCACATTTTGCTATGTCAAATTATGTGTTTCATGCTTGCCTTGCAGTAATAAGCCGCAGAGATTCTATGATGAAATTGATAACCCTGTAAGTTAATGAAGTGGTTACTCCCTTTCTGCATACCAAAACGTTTCCCCCTAAGATTGATCAACAAGCTAGCCCTGTATTTAGATGCTGTTAGGTAACACAGCTCTAGCTATAGAGCTAAGCTCAAAACATTCCATACTCTATTTTATCTCTCTTCCCATGCAACCTTTATTTTTTATTTTTGAGGCTAACCGCACTCCAAGTGGAAAGAAAATGGTGACTTGAATGCAGGTGGACAAATCAGCTTGACCTGCTATAAATAAGTCATTAAGCTAACTCACTAGGTACAAATAGTGTGGAAGCCTAGCTAGATTAGGGCAAAAGTGGAACACAGAACAGGGAATCGGAGTTAGGTACACAATCCAGTTCCTAATAATAAGCATAGGTATTGCACCATAGATACTTCAATGATGACTGTTTCAAGCTGTGCTGTCAAACTTCAGTAAGTCCTCTCAGGCTGGGAAAGAAACACTAAAACAATAGGCATGCATGTGCACTTTTGTAGCTTTTCACTCATTTATTTATTCATTATCATAATAATAATTACACCCCCAGTGGAAAGGAAAAATTATTTTTCCTTTCCACTGGGGGTGTAACTTTTAAAAATTACAGGAAATTTCTCTTAGCATACCTTTTGTCTACTGGTGGGTTTATTTACTGATTTAGGAAGGTAGACAGGAAGATTCAGTAAAGGGAAGATGGGAGAATTGGAGGTGATAGTAGTACCAGACTACTTGTACACTATAACACTAACTTTATTCACTGCTCTGCATCCTCTCCTATAGGGAAGAAGTGGAGTACGTGCTATAGCTATCTATGACTACCAAGCAGGTAGTTATAAATTCTCATAATTGTGCAACATCCCAAGTTATATAGCCTCCTAGCTTCATTCCCAGGTCCTCCTCCTCTTCACACACACACACACACACGCACACAGTTGATGATGGTGATATCTCCTTTGATCCTGATGACATCATTGAAAACATTGAGATGGTGGATGAGGGGTGGTGGATTGGAGAATGTCACGGAAAGCGGGGACTCTTCCCCTCTAACTATGTAGAAAGGATGTAGTGCCAGAACCTGTCTAGCTAGTGTTAAATGCAGCAATACTTTCCCCATACTTGCAAAAACATATTTTTCACCAGTAAAGAATGGTAGCAATGTGTTACATATATCTCTTTCAGTGGTGCAGGAGATGATTTACACCCATCCCATACCGTATTTAATAATTAAGTTGGTGCATTTTATTGCTAACAGAGATAGTCATCATGATATGAAGTAAGATAGCAAGGTGTATTATAATCAAGGAAGGACATTACTGTATAATATGAATTTATCAGTAAATTTGGGAGAGTAACTGAACTGATAATGGATACGTAAGCCCATAAGGGCTAACGACTTGACCAGAACTCTATTTCCATTGCACACTACCATTGCAAGTACATTTCTTCCATTGCAAGTACACTTCCATTGCACACTACCATTGCAAGTCCACTTCCATTGCACACTACCATTGCAAGTCCACTTCCATTGCACACTTCCATTGCAAGTACACTTCCATTGCACACTACCATTGCAAGTCCACTTCCATTGCACACTACCATTGCAAGTACACTTCCATTGCACACTACCATTGCAAGTACACTTCCATTGCACACGTCCATTGCAAGTCCACTTCCATTGCACACTACCATTGCAAGTACACTTCCATTGCACACGTCCATTGCAAGTCCACTTCCATTGCACACGTCCATTGCAAGTCCACTTCCATTGCATGCACACTACCATTGCAAGTACAGTTCTTCCATTGCATGCACACTTCCATTGCACACTTACGTACTGCAAGCTAGTTCTCTTCAATTCTCATTTCGTAGCTACTATACTTACTGGTTAGTCAGAAGCCGGCTTGATGGACTTATATGGTGGGATGATGGATGGTTATTATGTTTGTGAACTCCATTAACCCTCAGGAAACCACTCAGGGGTTAGTCTTTCCTTCTTCTATGCACCGCAAGAACTTCTTACTCCAAATCAGTATCTATTAAAGCTAGAGCAGAGGTCTCTGTGTATACTGACATAATGTAAATGTGCTTTTTAATTGACAACCAGTTACCTGAGACTTGCATGGGTTCTGTCTCAAGAATGGTTCAAGAGGGCAGAGTGAGCATAGACATGCATGAGTATCTCTTGGTATTTCACAAGAGTGGAGGTGGTTCAAACATTTATCAAGATCTCTGAGGACCTGGGTCGATTACTATGGGCTGATGGTGAGGCTGAACTGTGCAGCAAATGAACTATACCACTCACAAACCAATCAATGCTGTTGTCTGTTTAGCTAGTCTCACGAGCCACAACGAAGGGTATGGCTTGCGAGACTAACATAACATCAAGCAGTTCAGTCCAAAACTCAGTCCGTAGTCCAGTCCGCGAGTCCAGTCCAGAGTCCAGAGTCCAGTTTTTACATAGACCCGTCCGGGGTAGCCGCTCAGTATGGTGGCCCAGTAGTGCACTCCGACGTTGCGTCCGTAGCGGAAACGCAGTTGTTCCGCATTTTGTCCGCACTATGTCCGCACTACTCCCGTAGTCTTTCCGCACCGTTTCCGCAGCATCTCCGCAATCTTTCCGCATTGTTTCCGCGGTATTTCCGCATTGTTACTACTCCGTAGTCTTTCCGCACCGTTTCCGCAGCATCTCCGCAGTCTTTCCGCATTGTTCCCGCGGTGTCTCCGCACTGTTGCCGCAGTCTTTCCGCATTGTTCCCGCGGTGTCTCCGCACTGTTGCCGCAGTCCTTCCGCAGTCTTCTTTGAGTCAGGAATTGCAGTATAGCTATACACAGCAGAGCGTTTCTCTTGTTTAGGCAGGTTCATTTGAATGAGAAGACTGTGGCCGAGACTCTGAGCGACCAAAGAGTGATGTATATATTCAGCTATGGTGTTGATATAGTTAGTTAATACCTTGTGTCATATAAACCTATGTATACTTTCTCACTAATAAATTCTGTACTGTTTGCTTGGTATTTATGTATACTCACTGGTTATTTCTTTCAAGCAAGTGATGGAAATTATATGCAGTCAACATGATGACTGCATGCATGACTATCAACTTTTATTCTTCGTTATTTCATACCATGCATAATCACATGTATCAACTTTTACATCCATCATACACACAACTGTCCAGTTTGTTATACATCAATTAGTTGCCCCGAATGCTTCATATTCTTTTCATGATCAGTTTATTTACCAGTATCATGCATGCATGAACAAAATTTTAAGACATGCATGTTTCAATGTGTGAATTTATAAGGACATGGACTTCAATGGAGGCATGTTCATTGAAATGGGGATGAATCAAAGGTGGAGTTGCTTTCTTTACCGCTTGTACCCACACAGCATGTTCAGCAGCTCCTATACATATATAGCATGGAAGACATGCATGCATGCATAAATTAATGATGTCATCATGCCGGCACTCTTGGTTCAGCTAAATGGAAATGTATTGACACACCCAGGCTATATAGTACAAAAATAACTGCTTCTGTAGTGTGTGGATATGAATGCCAGACAATATCATAATGCCTTTTCAACACTGTACGCAGAAAATGATAGCCTCATATATATCCATTTGAAGTTAACTAGGTGTACCATATTATGCCTTGGTGGACCATATATATACGCTATAGGTATCATCCTCATGACTGTTGCATGCAGTTGGCACACAAGACCATGCACACAACTTAATTGTATACCTTTTCTAATGCTATGAACTCTGTACTGAACACTCCAATGAATATCCTCAGCTGATACGACCGTCATGCCCCATGAATATAGAAGTAATCTGTCAACAACCGTATATTAGCACGCGATCTCAAGTTGCAGCACCACGATTACAACTCCTCATCATCACAGCTCTCGCCATCAAACTCTCTTTGGCTAAGCAGATATATAATCACGTGACACCATAGATAATAGAGCGGGAAACCCCGCTCTGTTATCTATGGTGACACTGGCAAGCACTTGCAGAAATTCAAAAAGATCCTAGAACTGCGGAAACAATGCGGAAAGACTGCGGAAAGATGGCGGGAACAGTGCGGGGACTAAGCTTCAAGGCGGTAACACTGCGGAGATGCTGCGGAAATAGTGCGGAAAGACTGCGGAAACATTGCGGAAAGACCGCGGGAACAGTGCGGGGACTAAGCTTCAAGGCGGTAACACTGCGGAGATGCTGCGGAAATAGTGCGGAAAGACTGCGGAAACATTGCGGACATAATGTGGAACACGGGCGGTCCCGCTGCGGACGCGACGTCGGAGTGCACTACTGGGCCACCATACACCAGGCCTTCTCCCTCCGTTTTGGGTCACTCTAAAAGTAGGAACGGGAAATGGGAAATGAGAAATGGGAAACGAGGAAATGGGGAAATGGAACGGCGGCGAGTCAGTGTAAAAAAGGACAGTGGAGTGTACATATGTTGTGCAAAGTAGCTAAAGTCAGCAGGTAGGCCTTTAGAGTCCTTCTGCGCATAAATCAGCACTAACAGTAGCATGGAAATAGAACTATTGTGTCACACAGTATGTCTCAAGCTGTTGTACATTCCCTCCTCCACTCCGTGCATGCAAACTATAATTCACACACAGTAATTATATTCTGTACAGAGCCGGTGTGTGCATCCACTGAAGAATCACTGCAAACAGGCATTTTGTGGACTTCTATTATAGATGCATTAGTACATGATAACAATGCATGAAGAAGCCTCAAAAACGTATTCTATATCTGCTCATGCATTCAGCGAAGAAACTTCTCCAGAAAGTATCAAGAAACTGCTAGGTATTTCATGCTCATACCACATTTCAACTCGAGACTGTGCACAAGCTGGGACTCCAACAAACCTCTTTTTTATTTTTTAACCTATCTATGTACCTGCTGTGGTTTCTCTTTATGTTCCTGCATGTCTGACATTTACACTCATAGACTAGCACTGTACATTATTACCTAATTTCACTCTCCTGCCTTGCCAAGCTCTTTCATCGGAAAGGTATAGCTAAAGCTATCTTGTGTCCTAGGCTATGTGTAACCTAGTACATTGTATTGTTTATATTTACAGCAATACATTTACATTTTAAAAGACGGCATTTGAACCCCCTAAAGCCTCTTCAGATAAATTTGCAGCACAAAACTCTAGTAAAGCTAGCCTTGTAGCTAAGTGGCTGTTTTACCTACGTAGCACTGAATTCTAAAGTGTTTGAGCCAAGGTAAACCTGCAGCACTAACCTCTTATGAGCATCTTGGGCTGTGCCTGCTCATTAGTCTAGCGAAGCCAGTGGACCCGCCGCTATGCTTGGGTCTGGCTTCGCCAGACTACCTGCTCATGTGCGCAACTGTGGTTAGACCATCTCTCACCCACTAGCACAACTCTGCACTGGTGCTTTTGGAGTTGGGAGTAGCGTGGGCCAAATAAAGAAATTGACCTGATCCAGTTTCTGGTGCACCTTGGATGGCGATCGGCGACGAAAGCCAGCCGAAATGTCTCTCTCGGTGCTGATCAAGTCAGCGAGCGACCTTCCCAACGTGGAACGGTTCTCGAAGAGTGACCCCATGTGCGTGATCACGTTGGAAGGTAGGACGGCTTTGCCTGCATCATGCTTGCATGGTGTATCAGTTACAGCACTTGAAATAAAATGTCGAGTCTGTCCAACAAATTATCTGCATAATTTCACTGGGTTTTCCTCTTTCCTCTTAATTTCTCTCTCTTTCACTCTCTCTCTCTCCCTGTTCCTCCTTTTGCTGCCTGCAGGGACGAAGAAGAAGACTAAAGTTATCAACAACAACCTTGATCCAGAATGGAATGAGGTGCATGGGGCGAGGGGTCCTACACATAGTTGAAATCTTGTACACTGTATGATGAAATCAAAGTCTTCAGAGCTCTGTGTCGGACCCCTAGGCATGAGACGTATCTCTGCTTTAGCCTCCTGTTGTTTCTCCTTGCATCTTCCTATTACTTACCATTTCATCCTTCTACAAAGGAATCATGCCTTTTTACTCATATGCACAAATGAATGCAGAGTTTGCAATGGAGCTTACAAGTAGCTCTCAGTGGTTCAGAGGTGCTGAAGGTGGAGGTCTATGACCATGAAACTGTTGGCAGTAACAGGTATACTACATCAAACCTCATTCTAACTCTCAATAAATCTCTTCAGAATGGCATCAATAGAGAACATGCTGAACAAAGTTATTAGCTCTAGAGAGTTTATCTCTGTGCTTTTCCTTAGATTGCTGGGGATGATGGATCTGAATCTCCGTGAAGTAGTTTCAAAGGGGAAACAGAGCGTGAACTCTCCTCTCAAGTCCAAGGAAGGACAGCTCATGCAGGTGGGTGCCATGACAATGATGTCTTAAGTTTTATACCCTCATGCTTATATATATCTAAGTAGTCTCGTGACCAGCCTGCGCATGCTTCCTGGTGAGAAAATAGTCTGGTGAACGGAGTCGAATTTCTTGGGCTTAAATCCCAAAAAGTAGTAAGGACCGATGAGATTGCGAGATCGGTAATTATTACGTAGCACTTTCCTTACTACAGTAATTTTTGAAATCTCTACTCGAGTAGCTATAGCTATCTGTACATTTTTTGAGCGGGGTTGGCGTAAAATGTTTTGAATGTTGCTAGGTGACATTGTCGCGAAAGTGTGCACTAGCCCAAGAAATTCGACTTGGTTCACCAGACTGTTTCTCCTCGTGAGAGGGTGGGATCTGGGGATGACACTAATATCTAAGATACACTTGCATGTGTTTCCACTGTTTGTTCCAAATGTTTCATACTCTGTTCCTTCCATGTCTTATATCTGACATACCCTCATACGATGTCAGATATAGGACATGAAAGTATGAGGGTATGTCAGATATAAGACATGGAAGTATGAGGGTATGTCAGATATAGGACATGAAAGTATGAGGGTATGTCAGACATGGAAGTATGAGGGTATGTCAGATATAAGACATGGAAACCAGCAGAATCTCAGGTAGCATTTTAGCAAGAACTCCATTTGTTTCCAAGATGTTATACAAAAATCAGAGACATACAGGACTGTAGGCAGCTGATAAACACAGGAAGGTCAATCAGACTTGGACATTACAAGGTATCTTTTTCTATGACGTAAAGTATCTTCTTTGCTCTATGACTTCTTTGCTCTATGACCTAAAATATCTTCTTTGCTCTATGACTTCTTTGCTCTATGACCTAAAGTATCTTCTTTGCTCTATGACTTCTTTGCTCTATGACCTGAAGTATCTTCTTTGCTCGATGACCTAAAGTATCTTCTTTGCTCTATGACCTAATGTATCGTCTTTGATCTATGACCTAAAGTATCTTCTTTGCTCTATGACCTAATGTATCGTCTTTGATCTATGACCTAAAGTATCTTCTTTGCTCGATGACCTAAAGTATCTTATTTGATCTATGACTTAGCGTTACAGTAACAAGTATATCTTTATTGATATGAGCACCTGGTTTCGCCTCTGCTTAATCCTTTAACAGCCAATGACGCCTTTTGGCGTCGTCAGTTTTTGGCCGCATGTTATCAGTTGGCGCAATCCGTTTTGAAGATAGGTTCTGCGCTATCAGAAAGGGTGGGACAGGGGGAGGTGGGTGCACCCCTCTGGCTGACAGTGCATGGCGGCCGTTGCAGCTGCCTGTAGAAAAGCCCTGGTCAATGCCGGGTGGGCCATTTGTCTGCTTTCTTGCACAAACGGGTGTAGAAAACGCTCCTTTCACCTTGTAGGGAGTCCATTTCTGGCATTTTAGGCAGCTTTTAGTCCGGAGGAGCGTTCTCTGGTCGGAGGGCCCTGACTATCGAATGCTCGCTAATGAGTGGGTGTAGCCAAGGTCATGAACCCACAGAGAATGTGTTGATAAAGCTTTGACTCAAGTTTCCAGTGCTAGCTCCAAGCAGAAGTGGAAATACGGACCAAGGAAGGTATCCATAGCCTAATAAAGGCTTCCAGTAAATAGCCTACGATTGTTAAAGAGTTAATTAAAGAAGATACACAAGCTGACAGGAGTTTTACATGCTAAGTAGCGTCTGTTTATTCTTTAGCTTTGTGGCATTGTAATTGTAAGACGGCAGACAAATGTTGTTTTCCCTCCAGTCCAAGATCAACCTTGAACTCGCCTACAATGCCCCGGCTGTTTCTGGCACAGTAGGAGGAGCGGATATAGATGAGGATGAAGTTGAAGGCAAGGGGGACATTGATAAAGAAGAGGAGAAAGGTGGGCGTGTATGTAGTTTTTGTTGTCACAGGAGATGTTAGCTCTTACATATTGTTTTGACAACTGTGTCATTTTTACAGCATATATCTGTTATGTTTTTTAAATGTTTGTCGTTCATGTGTCCACTCAATTGTGTCATTTAAATTTGTCCAATCTACTATACATAAGTTGGTGGTGGCCTATTGGTTAAAGCACTGGACTGTGGATCGAAAGGTCCAGGGTTCCAGTCCCACTTGCAGCAGAGATTTATTTCTCTTCTGGGTGCACTCAGCCCTACCTCAAAAATTGAGTAGAAGGTTTTCCTTCGCATCCTTCGGAGGGGACGCTGTCGGTCTCAGGAAACCCCTTAAATTAGCCTAAGTGCTATTGGGAATTTCCTCGTTAACTGGGTCATCCCAGGTAAACCATAATAATGTATCGTTCTGTTATGTTGTTTCATTCATTCATGTGTCCACTCAAATGTGTCATGTCATTCACATGTGTTTAAAGTTGGTAGTTGTCTCTCAAACGTGTCATGTCATTCACATGTGTTCAAAGTTGGTAGTTGTCTCTCAAATGTGATGTACTGTAGGTGTTGAGATGGGTGGTGATGAGTGGGGGAAGGAAGAAGGAGAGGGAGTAGGAGGAGCAAGGTTGGTGGAACTTTTAGCCAAGAAATGCCTTGTACCGTTGATCGGGAAATTTTCACATTAAAATAATTCACGTAATAAATTTTCGTAGTGTTAAATTTTCGCGGTTTCGTTCCATCCACAAAAAATTTTTTAACAGTTGACGGTTACAATATGGACGAGCGCCTGGAGAGTTCCTAGTGTTTAGTCTACTACCAGGTATCGGGAGAGCCAGGTATCGCTGGTTGTAGTCGTCGATCTGAATTTACCTTGGGGGTGGGGGTGGACTAGCGTGCGCACGCTTATTCATTGATCTTCGCTGCGAAGTATTTTTTTTCTCGTGTTAAATATTTGCGGTTGTCTTGACCGCGAAATTGTTTTTAACAGCGAAATTTTCCTGATCTACGGTAGCACTGCATGAAGTGTTAACTCTTTAATTACAAATGCCAACATCACACTGTGCAGTGCGCAGAAAAGATAGTCTCTGCACGCTTGCGGATGGGTTTTGCGTCAGCAGAAAAGGTGGGACAGCGGTAGGTGGGTGGGGTCACCTGCATGGTCATTTGTGGCAGTGAAGGCGATTTGGGCTCTGAACAGGTGCTTGATGGCCAAGAATGCTGACTATAGTGCAAGTTTGTTAATGAGTGGGCATGGTTAGGTTCATGAGTCTGTTTAATGCAGCTGCAAGTACACTTGGGTTCAGTTTTGGAGTAATAAAAATATGGTGCGTTGAAGGCATGCATATGCAAAAAGTAGTCTGAAATGATCTGAAATTAGGGGTTAAAGGGTTAATTAATTAATTGCAATTGCATGGTTCCTTCTCCCTCCGTCCTTTCCTTTCTTCCTTTTCCTGTAGGCGTCGTCAACGGAAGAAGTCAGCCAGCAGAGCTAAGCTACCAAACAAACCCACTGACTTTCAGGTTAGGTCTTTACAAAAACAGGTTTCTCGGTAGTGGCACCTCACTGTATATGTTTGTTAATCTGAATCAGTAACACGGTAAACTAAATTACAGTAATCTAAAGTATACTTCACCTTGTGTCTGCAGGTACGAGTGCACATTTTGGAGGGCCGGAAGCTGATTGGTGGAGAAGTAAACCCAGTAGTGAAAGTGGTGTGTGGGAAGGAGATCAAAAAGACCAGCATACAGAAAGGGACCAGTAACCCATTCTGGGATGAGGTACATAGAAGCAAGTGGATGTATCTGAATGGCTAGGCCACAGAGCCACTCCACACACTGCTTTGGTACAAGATGGCCAAAAGATATGCATGGCTCAAAGTTAGATCCCAAAGCTTGTGTGCTGTTCAACAAGACATGTGGATAAGCTTGAGGAAGTGGACTAATAATACGTTTGTGACATGCCGTATTTCCTTGATTACCATATTTCCTTGATTTCTTCCCTCGAATAGATCCTGCACTACATGTGCGAGTGCTGCTAAGCAAAATTAACCCCGCCCTCGAATAGTGCCCGCACAATAATGACGGTCTAGTGCACTGCATTAAGCCTGGAGGTGGTGGCAGCTGACGCCGCAGACCTCGGCCGAAACAGCCGCACTCGTTGCTGGCACCAACGAGGACCTTGATGACTCTGATCCTTTTGCCAGCGATGAAGAATTGGAGGATGACAAGACTTGTATAGATGATAACTAACTAGGTTGTCTAGGTAAAGCTGTGTCACAACATTCTTTGCAAGCTGCCAAACCAGCGATTTATTGTCTTAAAACAATACTGCTCGATACTGTAAAATACTGCATGCGTCCTGCGCAGTGGGTGACTTTGCATAACATCTAGGCCTGTTTTATAAGGGAGATGTAGTTCGTTGATTGTACATGCACCGCAGAACCGTGAGGTCAGTCACGTGCACTCGTGGTGCTCGTGTCGTAGCAGAGCGCACGTGTCGTAGCACTCTGGACTGCATGCACTTTACTGCTGAGTGATATTGACCCCGCCCTCGTTTTGTTCCCGCCCTCGAATTGTACCCGCATCCTGGCAAGCACTGAAATTAATACCCGCGGGAAGAAATTGAGGAAATACGGTACTTGACATGCCGTATTTCCTTGATTACTTCCCGCGGGTACTATTAATTTCAGACCGTACTTACCCGCAGGTACTATATGAGGGCAGGAACAAAACGAGGGCTGGTTCAATTAACTTCAGCCAAGTCCAGCGTGTGCTCCGATCATGCATGCACACCATCGATTGTGAGCACATGCTTGCCCAAGAAATGCACATGAGTGATCTCGGTACAAGTAGTAGGTACGTACAGTGCAGTGCATGAGTACAGACCTTCGGCTACAGACCTTCGGCTAGCTTTGGTGATTCAGCAAATGACAAATACTATTGTGACAGGTTAAAATTGTGTGACTTACACAACCTAGCTAGTTGTCGTCAATGTCATCCTCCAAGTTTTCATCACTAGCAAAGGATCTGACTCGTCCAAGTCGTTCTCATTGCCAGCAATGAGCATGGCTGTCTCAGTCGAGATCACTGCTGCAGCATCCGTGGCCATTCCTCCAAGTCGTGAGTCCCACCCATCACTTATGAATTTCATTAACATGCGGGAACTGTTCGAGGGTGGGGTTAACTTTCTTTAGCTCAAGCGAGCGTGTGTGCGTGCATGGTTAATTTAAGGGTGGGAAGAAATACGGTATTTAACTTTGAGTTTGGTGTTGTGGAGATGTTTGCAGAAGTATGAGATGTGTCATAGGTGAAACACTTTGGAAATAGCTGGCAACAGGTGCCCTGAATAGCACCCTAGGCATCCTGTAATTAGATGTATCCTAGTTCAGTATCATGTTTGATCAATCCAACCACAATTGGTATTTTGATCGGGTCAGTAAATTCATGTGCTGCCAGCTGACATTGCCAGAACATCTCTGTCTGTCTCTTCTTCTCCCTCCCCTGCCCTCTCCTGATACACTCACACACAAGGTGTTGTACTACAACTTCAAGGAGCATCCAGACGTGGTGTTTGACAAGGTAGTGGAGATAAAGGTGTTCAATTCCAAGAACCCCATCACAAAGGCTCTCATTGGTACCTTCAAGGTAACTGCATTTTACTCCATCATGACCCACTTCATTTTAGCATGTCTTTACTCCATTCCACCAACCTGTCTGGATTTCATTCCAACTCCTCTGAAGTTTATTCCACCCAGGCTGTATTTTATTTCAACCTGTCTGTATTTCCCCCCCTTGAAAGTCAGTTGCCCCCCCCCCCCCCCTTGAAAGTCTCTCTCATCACTACAAGCTGTAATGGTCATGCAGGTAGTAAATGCGTAATTATTTCTCCAGTCCATGTCAATTTTAAACAACAGTTCTACTCCTTCTCTTCCATGCACTAACAACCTCTCAAGATCCTTGTCAGTTTGTTTGGTGATTCTATCACGATTTTCATCAAGTTTGATAAGCTGAGGTCCCTGCTTTTCTAATCGAAAGGGCCTCAGATTCCACCCTATGAATCTAAATTTTCCTGGCAGAGCTATATATTGTTTTTTTATCATGTTTCATAAGCTGAACTCCCTACGTAAACTAGCCTCGTACCCAGGCTCTTTCTCGTAGTATGGCTTCACTATTACGAAGCCAGCTAGAAAACAGTTAGCTGTGGTTTAGCAAGTGTGGTGCACTTGTTGCAGAGCCTTGTTCCCAGGCTCATTTCCTCTTTCCTCCCGTGCGCGGAAAGAGGAAATGAGCCTGGGGACAAGGCTATGCAACAAGTGCACCACACTTGCTAAACCACAGCTAACTGTTTTTTAGCTGGCTTCGTAATAGTGAAGCCATACTCTATGCAGTAACTTTACCTAGTTGTGGTTTAGTAGAGTTGTGCTCGGCGTTGCAAAGGTGCAGAAATTTGCTTATGCCTCCCCTCTAAATGAAACCCTGCCAAACTCTGCATTCCTTGTATCGTCATGTTGTATTTTGTATGGACATCAACTGTTTCTCTTCATCCCTGTTAGTTTGACCTTGGAATGGTGTATGATGAACAAGGTAAGCAAACGCCTTTCTCTGCACTTTGTTCGAAAAGTCGACAGGAGCTTGGCCTGAGCATAATTTTTTGGGGCCTAATATTCTATTCTGCAATACCACTTTGCCATATTATTCTTCCCAAATGTACCTAGTATTCTCAAAAAAGTCTTGCCCGGATTAACATACACAGTCAGTAGCTGGACTAGCAACAGTTATATACAGTGGACCTCTAAGGCGGACACCATAGGGACCACCACCACGTGTCTGCTGTAGGGAGGTGTCCATATTTCGGGGGCTTCCAGTATATTGATGTAGCAGTGCGTACTCGCAGGTCATGAGACCAGGTTATCAGAGCTCTCTCTTGCTTATATCCACCAGCAGCAGTGGACGATCTTGCATGAGAGGTACATCACCCGATTCAGGTCATTAAGTATTTGTTTGCCTACAATTGGGTCAGCTTTTAGCATCTATTACATGGACTGTGGAGGTGTCTGCATTTCGAAGAGCTGTACTGTAAAGTATTAAGTACAATGGAGATTCAATTCAGACTGTAGATTTTGTGTCTGCTATAGAGAATGTCCGTTAAGAGAGGTTTCACTGTAATTCAGGGTGAAATCTAGTTCAGGTTCTTCCTCACTTTGAGAACTGGAATATGGGATCGCACTAGTGCTCACTGCCACTTGCACAATTTTGTGACCAGGACTCCCCCATCATTCTTGGATTGTGCTCAACTCCAGGCACTAGCCATTATTATGCTAGCGTACAGACTCAGGCCTACAGGTAGCTATAGTTAAGTAGCCTCGTACCCAGGCTCTCTCCCTGTTTTCCAGGGGAGGAGCCTGGGTATGAGCTTATAGCTAAGCTACCTCAGGATTTTAGTACCTCGTTATTATTCTTGCTGACACTACAGCTACTGACTTTAAGCTTACAGTTATTTAAACACATACTACAACATCTGCTATAAAGATACGAGACTTGATTTCTCCCATTCAAACTGAGTACAGTGGAACCTCCCTTAACGGCCACTTTGCTTACCGGGCCACTTGATGTGGTCCCGATTGAAGCGCTAATTATACAGTACTTATCCCAAATGCAGACACCTCGCTATTTTGTAAAATGGACAGGTTTTTCGGCCTCTCTAGTACCTGGACTGTATGAAATTCACTGGTTAATGTGGATGTTGACATACATCTCACACAAGGTTGTCCAGCACCACTGATTGATTCAACAACTGGACACTGTAACAGCACTGATACACATAGTACTAGCCTCTGGTTAGCCTTCACCAAGGGAGAGCTCTGGAACGCACCTTTGCAGCACTCAATGGCATGAATACGCATTAATTGCCACGCCTACTGGAAGTAAACTGAAGTAGGGACACCTCTTTAGTCAAGACACTTTAGATTGTACCAATGGTGTCACATCATAGCGGTTCCACTGTATAGTGCCAATTGAGAATGAAGCTCACAGAGTTCCTGAGATACTGTTCTCTGCGAGGAGTTTCTTATGCACAGTTCTAGCGTTTGTGTTTCTTACAAGTCTGTGGATGCTTTAATTTTTTATTCTCTCTTGTTCTCTAGATCACTGTTTCATCCACAAGTGGCTACTCCTCACCGACCCCAAAGACACAGCTGTTGAAGCCAAGGTTGGACCAGTAGGGGGAGTGGGGAAGGGTGCTAGGAACCAAGAACCTTGTGTTGTGTGTGTGTGTGTGTGTGTGTGTGTGTGTGTGTGTGTGTGTGTGTGTGTGTGTGTGTGTGTGTGTGTGTGTGTGTGTGTGCATGCATGTGTGTTGAGTGTGCGTGCATGTGCGTGTGTGCATGTGTATATATATAATTATATAGCTACATGTAAATAGGGTGTGTCTTAATATCTCTTCCTCTCCCCCTCTTCTCCTCCCTTCCTTTCCCCTTACTCACGTGCACCTCAGGGGTACCTGAAGTTCAGCATTCAGGTCATTGGTCCCGGAGATAAGCTCAAACATTCTCCCTCGGAAATTAGCCCAGAGAGGGTGGACATTGAGGCGTAAGTGGCATCAGACTTTTTTACTAGTCACACCTAATGTATGTATCTTCATTAAACTATCTCAATACTATAATTATATGAATAGTAAAAGTGTAATAACAAGTTCCCCCCACCTCCACACACCACACACACACACACCTCCACACACACATACACACACACACACACACACACACACACACACACACACAGTAACCTCCTCCGTCCATTAGGTGCACGCCTGCTCCCAGCAACACTGAAAATTCGTATCTACCGAGGGGAGGATTTTCCGCAGATGGACCCTGGCTACTTTGAGAAAGTGAAGAAGTTTCTCCATATTGGCACAGTTCAGAAGGAGTTGGTGGATCCATTCTGTACTGTGACCTTCGCTGGACATAAGGGGAGCACAGAGGTGATTTGGAATGAACAAGACCCTGAATGGAATGAGCAGATCAACCTGGGCATCAGGGTAAACTATGTGGAGTGTGTTTACCTGTCAATCTGTCTCCCTGTCTGTCTGTCTCTGTCTTTCAATCTGTCTGTCAATCTGTCTGTCAATTTGTCTGTCAGTCTGTCTGTCAATCTGTCTGTCAATCTGTCTGTCAATCTGTCAATCTGTCAATCTGCCTATCTGTCGGTCTGTCTGTCATCTAGTATTCATGAAATGCTTGAATTTGATTGGTCAGTGTGAGAACTCTAAATCACTCTGTGGACACTACATGTAGAGTCCACCACCCAGGGTAAATTTGCAAATAACAATGTAGATACATTAAAAAAGTGTTAATTATTGTTGTAACAAAACATGAATAATTAGTTGCTACTGACACAACAAATGTAAACTTATCACATCATGGATGCTGACATTCAAATTATGGTGGGAACAGTGCAGACGGACTGGTTCAGCTGTCAGGTTTGTGATAGTGTCACCCGAGTTTTTTGACACATTGTCTTCGCCATTCATACCATAAGTTTCATGGAACAGTCTGTGGTCTTTCCTTTCACTCTGCTGCCTTCGAGCATCGTTTTTGGGAGAGAGGAGCGGAGCTTCTTTTGGGGCAGGCACCTAGGTGCTGGCGTGGATGGGTGTAAATTTCATTTTAGTAGGTGGAGCCAAGGGTGCATTGAGCCGCCGAAACTCGAGCTTGTTTCGCCTTTCTCGCACAGTTGACAGAAGTTTCAGCGTACGTTGTCCTGCAACCATTTGAATAGCTCATTCCTAAGGTGTTCCATCCTTCATCTTGGTTTGAAAAGTTGCATTGTAGTGGCTGTATCTGTAGCATACTCGAAGTAATTTAGACGCTTTGACCAACAGGATCTACGCTATTTAGAAACCGTTGGGCTGGGCCCTCAGGTTTCTAAATCTCATAGATCCCTCGGTCTGTCTGTAATGTAGGAAAGTGACTGAGGGAGGTGATGGGTGGGGAGGGGGAATATAGGGAATGTTAAATGTGTTTGTTTTGTGTACAGTTTCCGTCGATGTGTGAACGCATTCGCTTCCAAGTCAAAGACAAGTAAGCCTACACTCTGCTGAGAGAGGAGTACAGCTGCTCTCCCCTTCTTCCCCTATCCTTCTCTTTCTTATTCCCCTTTCCCCCTACCTCCTCTTTCTCCCTACCTCCCCTTTCCCCCTTCCTCCCTTTTTCCCTACCTCCTCTTTCTCCCTACCTCCCCTTTCTCCCTTCCTCCCTTTTTCCCTTTTCTTCCTCCTCCCCCTCCTTCCTTCCCTCCTTCTTCCCTTCCATACCTTCCCCCCCTCTCTCCTTCCAGAGACAAGCTGAACCCTGACGACTTCATTGGGACATGCTACCTCAACATGTCCCAAATTTCAGTGCCAGGAAATAAGGGTAACCCTCCCTCCCTCCCTCAAACTGACACACACACACACACACACACACACACACACACACACACACACACACACACACACACAGGCACACACACGCACAGGCACACACAGGCATACACACACGCACAGGCACACGCATGCATACACACATGCACACGCACACACACACACACACACACATACCCATGCATGCACATTTGTAACAATACAGACGTCAACAAATTCTGGTATAGCTTTGTACTATTGTAATATTTATGCAGTATAACAAGCTGATTACAGAATGCTACACTTCAAATACTCCCTCTCTCCCTAATTCTCTTCCTCCCTCCCCCCATCATCCTTCCCTCCCTCCCCTGCTCCATCCCTCCCCTCTTCCCTCCCCTCCCTCTCTGCCCTTCCTCCTCCCTCCCTTTCCACTTACTCTTTCGGCAGATTGAGGGGGTATCATATCGTGGCCGTGTGATGGTTCAAGTGGACATGGATCTGGGCACCCTTCCCACCAACAAACACGAAGACATCAAGATCTCGGACCAGCTCAGAGTCAAGGTACATGCAAGTTTAATGATAGTTGGCAAAGACTACCATATCTGTCAGTTCAGTTTAAGACCAACCTGAATTGTGTATGCATGCAGTTGTTGTCAGGCCCGTAGTCAGGAGGGTTTCGAGTGGCAACAGACTGCCATGAAGCTAACAGAAATCCCTGGCGCCATCTACATTCTGTGAGCAGTGTGGCTTCTCCATGTAACTGTTAGGCCTGCTTTAGCTGCCTGTCCTGATTGCTTCTCCTAACCGTCTTCATTCACTGTGAAACGTTTGACTGCTGATGGTGGCTACATGAACAATCAGTGAATTTCATGCATCCAGAATCTGGGTGTCTACAGACACGATGTGTGCTGCTGTAATAGTGAGAATGGTCACGGCTGCGTCATCCTCTGAACTCCCCTTCTTAAAACCCTGGCTACAGGCCTGATTGTGCAGATTATTGGGATTGGTGGGTTTGAAATTTTTTGGACATCTATACATTTGGAACAGTTGGGCCATAGTAACAAAATTCATAGTTTCTGGTTATATATTAATCCATGCAGGTACGTAGATGGTATGTTTAAATTTAAGGTTAATTTTATTAGTTAGCAGGAACATCCACATTTCGCTGTAAACAGCCACAACTTTGAGAGCGAATAGGCATCATGTTCACCGCCATATTGTAATCCTGGGCTGCTCAACCACAATGTTCAGTACGTGCCAAACGTAGCCCTAATGTTTCCACTACATTGCATGGCTGAAATGGGCCTAACTGCTTACTTGCCACAATCACAGAACGAATGTCACAGCAAACTTGAAAATGGCAGCTACTATTAAACGGAACTTCCAACTACAACCAGAGTAAAGTAATGATAGAACTGTTCACTGATACCAACGAGGTTTCTAGCTGCAGAGGACATGCGCAATATTCTTTGAACTCTATTACTGGTAAAAAAAAAAAGCTGGAAGCACTGAATTTTTAGACGTGGGAGGTGACCTGAAACTATGACTGTATGGCCTTATGATTTCTAGCTTCCATATAATGATTGACATCACCATGGCACCAAGTATTTGAGTGAGGGGCATGGATCCACTAATGTCATGATAAAAGGGACAGTTGTGAGTGGAAATATAACACTGTGTTTGTTCTTCCCATAACAGCCGTTTCTTCGTCGTGAGAAATACAAGCTGTTTGCAGCCTTCTTTGGTGCTAGCATGGTACACCCTGTTGATGCACCTGTGGAGTTTGAAATTAGCATTGGTGTGTGTGTGTGTGTGTGTGTGTGTGTGTGTGTACATGCACTGAGTGTGTGTATGTGTGTGTGTATCTGTGGGTGCACATACATGCATATGCCAGAGCGTGTGTACATTTGTGTACATTTGTGTGTGTGTGTGCATGTGCATGTGCATTCCTGTGTGCATGCATGTGTGTTTGTGCGTGTGTGTGTGTGTGCATGTGAGTGTGTATCCTAAACTATAGTATGGAGTCTCTCAGTGTGTTGGTGAATCATGCAGTCAAATTTCCCACCCACCATCTGTACACACTAATGCTTAGGTAACTATGGCAACAAGTTGGATTTGAACACTCCTGCCCAGTCCTCCACGACCCCTCCTACGAACCCTGTATTTGATGGGACCAAGTACTATTTCCTTCCATGGATGGATCAGCTTCAGAAGCCTTGTTGTGTGGTGGATAGTTGGTGGGAGGATTGTACCTACCGCATTGAGTCAGCTAACATTATCCTCTTCACTGCAGACCATTTGGTAAGAAGAGAGGGCCGGGACAGAGGAGGGGAGGAAGGAGAGAGCTAGGGAAGGAAGGGGGGAAGGAGGAAGGGAAGGGAGTGGAGGAACTCCTCTCCTCCTCCCTATTTCCTCCCTCCCCTTCCTTTGAACATCACTACTGTAACCCACATTACCCCTCCCCTTCATCCCTCTCCCTCCCCCTTATTTCCCATTCCTTTCCCTCTTCTCCTTTCCCCTCCTCCCCCTACCCCCCACCCTTATCTGTCCTCTCCTCCTTTCCTCCCCTCCTTTCCTCCCCTCCTCTCTCTTCCCTCCCTTCCCCTCCTCCCTCTTCCCTGATCCCTCCACTCCCTCCCTTCCCATAGGAAGATGATCTTAAACAGGTGAAGAAGATAATGGAAGTGAAAGGATTTAAGAATGATGAAGCCATGAGAAAGCTTGTAAAGATGCTTGATGACTTTATGGAGAACCTTGAGTGAGTGGGATGAGGGTGTGGATGGAAAGGCCAGGGGAGGGAGTGCGAGGAGGGTGTGGTGTGGGAGTGGGAGGAGGATGTGAGTGGGGAGGATGGTGTGGGAGTGGGAGGAGGATGTAGATGGGAAGGAGGGTGTGGGAGTGGGAGAAGGATGTAGATGGGAAAGGGAGGAAAGGAGTGGGAGGAGGGTGTGGATGGGAAGGCCAGGGGAGGGAATGGGAGGAGGATGTAGATGGGAAAGGGACGAAAGGAGTGGGAGGAGGATGTGAGTAGGGAGGAGGATGTAGCTGGGAGGGGGAGGAAAGGAGTGGGAGGAGGGTGTGGGTAGGAAGGAGGAGAATGTTGGAGAAGGGTGGAAGTGGAAAAGGGAGGGAGTGTGAGAATAAAGTGTGGGGTATACGTAGGTGTGTGTCAGAATAGTAAGCTTCAGGTTTGTGGGTACAAAGTTCAATTTTGTTGATCTATTCCAGTCAAAAGCTGCCGGCTCTTCCAGATCCAGAAGTGTCAGGGAAGGTCTTCACCCTTCTAGACAAACTGACATTGGAACATCGTACACAAGAGCTTGTGAGTGGGTGTGGGGGTGGTGTTCTGATTGGTACAACTCATGTTCACCTACTCCCATTTTGCCTACTTTAGGTGAAAAAGTGGCGTTTCCCCTACTGTATATATTCTCTCTAAAATAGCAAGCTAAGAAATGATTCAAAATGGGAGTGTCTGGGAGAGTTAATATTTCTGAATGAAGTGTCCAGTGTGATTGGAGAGTTTTGTTTTTCTTTTTTCTGATGCTAACCACACCCCAAGTGGAAAGAAAATGGTTACTTGAATGCAGGCCGGACAAACCAGTTTGTCCTGTCTATATGCATGGTGACATTGGTCGGTATTCTAAAGAAGTGTGTTGCCATCAAAAGCACTATGGACGCATGGGATGTGCTGCAGTGTATATAGCAAACCAGTAGCTAAGTGCGCACTTCACCGAACTGTCGAAGTGACTTGTAGCTCATTGTAGCTGTGCTGGATCAATAACCTGCTACCAGAAATGTGTGAATTAATGGTGTACATACCTTAGTCTTTGTACAAGGCTCAAGAGCTGCAAGTCGTGGATAGGTGTGGTCACTGAAGGGACAATACTTTTGATCATAAAACTCAGGTTTGCAGTGGTTTAAAAAGAATTGCATATGCCCAGGTTCCACAAATACAAGTACCTTCATGCTAAAATAGCTAGCTTGGCCATTGTGAAATCCTGTGTGACTGTAGGTCACTTTCATGGATGGCAAATAGTTCGCCTTGTGCACTTCCTGTGGATTAGTTCTCAGTCTTAGGACTTGAACCGTAGATACTTCAATGATAACTGCTTCCAGCTGCCTGGTCAAAGTTGAATAGGCCCTGTTAGCCTGGGAGAAAAAGGCTGAAACAGTAGGCATTTGCTAGCACTCATATGGCCATGATACTACTTCTTTCAGCTTGTGGTGTAATAACGTCAATTTGGAAGTTATTGGGTGGGCTTTTGCTGTGAGTTACCATGTCCAACCAAAAACCTAATACCACCTTCTGTGTGTGTGTGATTATAATGTCAGAACCCACAAAGAGACGTGCTAAGCATTACCATCAGACTCCGAAGCACCATGGACGATGTAGGTGAAACAGGAGTAGATGTAACGATCAGTGATTCTCATTTCTTTGTGGAAACACTTCCACATGGCTGTACCTCTGCTTTTGTTGTTGTCTTCATAGAACTTCACTTAAACTTTCTCCAACCCTAATTACCTACCTTCATGTATACAATCAACAGCTACTTTTTGTTTCACTTTGTCCTTTACAGCACAACATCCGACAAGATGCATGGTGCCTTCGCCGTGACAGTAGTGTCTCCCTCCTGGACATGGTAGCTACGTGTGAGGAGTACATCCGGAGGTTGCGCTCCCTTGCTGTTGAGGTATTGAAAATTATTTTTATTTCTTACATAGTCAAAGCAACCAGCGGCTGCTGGGCAACTCAATTGTGAGTCTACTGAGCATGTAGGTGAGCCCAAAGCACTATTGCAGCATGCTATAGCTAAGAATGGGCCCAGGGTTAGAGTGGAGGGAGCCCGTAGAGTATGGGGTACAATGAAACACACCACCACTACGACTATTAAGAATGCCATCTCCCGTTTCTGCAAGATAGAGGGTCTGAGTATAAGAAGGAAAGTTCGCAACAATCCATCTACACAGAAAGAAAGCTGGTGGTTTGTAATTCATGCTGATGAGGTGATACTAAATGAGCTTGAGAGCAAATGGGACTCTGTTAATTTACAGACCTCATGGGTACTACAATATTGCTCTAAACCTGCTGTCGATACAAGCTTTACCCCGAATGACGATGCGAATTGTTCTGTTATCACTCCATCCTCACCCTCAATTAAACTCTCTTCCAGTGCCAACCCCACTTCACCTTCACCACAGTCCCCTCTTAGCCTTGAGCTTGCCCAGCCTAACAACCCTGTCCCCTCCCTGCCATCTTCCAGCACTGACACGTGTCCTTTTTTAGGAGCCCCAACAGGGGTAATGGTAGCTGCCCCCCACCTTCAATGAACACAATCTCGCAAATCACGCTCCTTCACTACAATGCTAGGAGCCTATTTCCTAAGTTAGATCATTTGAAAGTTGAAAGTGAGATCCATATGCCTCATATTATTTGCATAACTGAAACCTGGCTTGATAATGGTATCACTGACGATGAACTCACAATTTCTGGCTTCAAACTGTTACGGCTTGACAGAAACCGGCATGGAGGGGGTATTGTTTTGTATATCAATGACATCTTTTTTTACAATATTATTTTTCTAGGTAATTGTACTTTTGAATGCATTATTGTAAGTATCCTAATTGGTTCTTGTAAGTTCTGTATTTGCTTGCTTTACAGACCCCCGAGTAGTAGTGTTGATGTTTTTGATAATTTGTATAGCGTTTTATGTAATCTTGATATTTCTTTGTTCTCTCATTTTATACTTGTTGGTGACTTTAATGTAGACTTTATGTCTCCCAGTCGTGCCTTATTTTCTAAGTTACAGTCTATTGCATCCAGTTTTGTATTGTCACAGGCTGTTACTGAACCCACCCATTACAGTCACACTGGCGTTCCATCTGTTATTGATCTGGCTTTTGTATCACGTCCATCTCATGTTCTATCTTGTACCACCATTCCACCCCTGTCAACATCTGACCACATGGGAATTTTCATCTCGTATAAAATACCATCTGCTAGCAAACGACCACGCTCCTCCTCCAAAAGGGAAGTATGGTGTTACTCTCTTGGGGACTTTGAGAAAGCTAATGAGATGCTCGATCAGATTGACTGGAAATACATAATTGATGAGACTGACGTGAACGTCAGTTGGAAGAACTGGCAAAGTGCTTTCCTCAATGTTATGAGTGAGTGTGTCCCAAGAAAGATCTTACCACGCAAGAAACATCTCCCATGGATCACCCCCAGCATACACAGGGCAATTAAACGAAGAAATTCATTGCTCAACATTTACAAACGAACCAGCAGTCAGATCAAGCTAATTCAATATAAGCAAATTAGAAACCGAGTAGTCACAGAACTTAGGAAGGCAAAGCAGATATTCTTCAGGAGAATTCAAGATGCAGACTCAAAAACATTCTGGAAACTCTTTAAAATTCTCACAAAGAAGGAATCTTCTATTCCTGCTCTCTCTGTACCAGGATCCAGAATGATCACCGATGGGCTGGAGAAGGCTACCGTTCTTAACAAGTATTTTTTCAACAATTTTAATCATGCATATACTTCAGCTGACTATTCCTGGTTTGATTCTGCACTGGCTCCATCAACATCAACATCAACTATTCCTGAGGAATATCTCTGCAGTGATGAACAGATTCTCGGTCTTCTATCCTCTCTTAAAACAAGAAAGGCAACTGGGGCTGATGGGATTACAGCACAAATGCTGAAAGCCACAGGTACAAGTATTGTCAAGAGTATCACCAAGCTTTTCAACCTATCTTTAAAGACCGGTATATTTCCTACTGACTGGAAGTTTGCAAGAGTCGTTCCAATCCCCAAGACAGGAAACCCAGAAAGTCCTTCCAACTACAGACCCATATCAATTCTTCCCATTATAAGCAAACTACTGGAAAAACATGTACACAAGCTCCTTTATCAACATCTTAATAACAACTGTCCATTATCTCCAAATCAATGGGGATTTACTGAGGGTAAATCGACCACCACCGCCCTTCTCTCTTTTGTGCATGAGTGTCAAGAGGCTCTGGACAACGGAGGTGAAGTCTGTTCGGTATTTTTTGATCTCTGTAAAGCCTTTGACTCAGTCCCACATCAACCACTTTTGTGCAAATTGTTCCATCTCCAAGTGAACCCATTTCTTCTTAGGTGGATACATAATTATCTATCTAGCAGAACTCAGTCAGTTGTGTTAGATGGTGCACAATCCGATCCTCTACCAGTTGTTTCTGGAGTACCCCAAGGCTCAGTACTGGGACCACTCTTGTTCCTAGTGTACATCGATGGAGCATCTAACACTGTGCTACATGGCAAAATCGCCATGTATGCTGATGATATCGCACTGTATTCAATTATCAAGAACCCCAGTGACTACACATATCTTCAAAGCGATATTACCTCTCTGTGTTCCTGGTTAGCTATCAACCATCTGACCCTAAACCTTACAAAGTGCTGCTACATGCTTTTCTCTAGGAAACACCAGCAGACTCTTCCAGATACGGACCTCTATGTTGGCAACACTCATGCGCTTGCTAGAGTTGATCACTATAAGTACCTTGGACTAAACTTTTCTACAGACCTCTCATGGTCCCACCATGTTGGCCTAATATGTAAGAAAACTAGAAAGCTTGTTGGTATGCTTTACAGAAACTTTTATCAATTTTCCAGCTCACACATCCTGGTGAAACTTTATAAATCATTAATTAGGCCACATATGGAGTATGCTTGTCCAGTCTGGGACCCACACCTTAAGAAGCACATCCAAGCACTTGAAAACGTGCAGAAGTTTGCTCTGAGGGTTTGCTCTAAATCATGGAGCTCTGACTATGCTACACTTCTTGATACTCTTAGCATGCCAACACTATCTGACCGGAGAGAAACCCTTAAGTTGTGTTTATTGTTTAATATCCTTACAGGGAGAGTCATATATCCCTCCTGTCCAATCACAGTCAAAAACTCTCCCTATACCACTCGCTGCAGTAACACTTTACAACTTGTTGTCCCCCGTGCCCGCTCCAACCAATATAAACACTCATTCTTACCATCCACAACAGAGAGGTGGAACGGCCTCAATTTTGATGCAAATGGCTGTAACTCTTTAACTTCTTTCAAATATGCATTACTGTATTATTAATTAATTAATTAATTACTAAGCATGTTAAGTATTTGTTGTTGCTGTTAGTCATTGTCCTTGTTTTTGTTTTGTTTTTTGTACAGTGTCTATACGGTCTCAGGATTTATATTAGCTATAGTATAGCTATTTTCTTGTATGACCGGTGCATTTGCACAAATTTGTTCTCATAAAAAAAAATAAAAAAAAAATAGTTTCAACCACCATTGAACTTAATGGGTAGGTCTGGATAGGGAATTCTCTTCTAAAGTCACTGGGAGCGGTGAGAGCGGTTTAAGGGATCAAGTGTTGGTGAGCGAGATTGGATAGATCCACCATGGCACTAATGAAATGCACTCAGATTTGATATCCATTGCTTCCTCTAGCCTCCACCATGGATATGCAAATGTGGTTAAGCAATTCGTCTGTGTGTGTGTCTGTTGCCATTATTTTGATCTGTTTGAAAACCATGAGTTAACAATTTCTCAACATGAAATGAGCAATGAAATCAGTTTTTCATCAGAGGAGCAATCCTCACCGACCTTTGACGTCCGATGACGTGTATCCTCAGTAGTGCATGGCTATCGTGTGTTCGCACTTCTTCACTTTCGCCCTGATGACGACTGGAACATTCAGTCAAAACGTTGGCAAGTTATTTTCCGAGCTCAAGTTGTTAACAGATAACCTTCCTCTTCATTAATGAAATCAGTGTTTTATTAGCATCTGTAAATTTGATAGTGGTGAACGCAGCTCATTTCTTTGACTTGGCTGCACTTTTGTTTGACTTTAATGTTGCAACTGGAGATACACAACTAAATACACAGGTCTGGGTTATGCAGTCTCATGACTCTGCCCAAAACTCAAATATCAACACGCAAGTAGTCACAGAACGAAGTTGAAGAGCGAGAATAAAAGTGGAGACAGTCAGACAGAGAAAGGCTACAGCCTTGATCACAACTCAGTTAGAGTCTCCCAATTCTCCCTCTTTCCAGCCCCAGAACTGTGTTCCGGACGTGATCATCTGGATGTTGACTGGGAACAAGCGTGTGGCTGTCAAGCGCATTCCTTCGCACCTACTGATATATTCCAAGACGGCCAAGGCCAGGGGAAAACTTTGTGGCAAAGTCCAGACCATCTTCCTCATGGTAAGACACTACATGGGTAATTTTAGGTATACTTCAGTGTATTTCGTTTCTCATGCACAAGAATGGATCCTATATGCAAGTATTCGTAGATTTGTTGCACCTAGTCTGGCTGAATACAAGACTAGTGCTGAGCAAGCTAGCGCTGAAGTTCATCAGGACAAATCTGAGGTGCAGATCAAAGGCCCCTTTCAAACATACGTATTTCCATGTCATAACATAATATCAAAGGTTAATTTGTTTGTTTTTAGGGGGGGGGGGGGGCCTTGCAAGTATTATAATCTCCCTCCCTCCTTTCCTCCCTCCCTTCCCCCTTCCTCACTTGATTTCTCCCTCCCCCCCTTCCTCCCTCTCCCAATCAGCCCCCTGCAGTGGAGAAGGAAGAGGAGTTGGAGGACCTCAAAGATAGGGCCCAGCTTCGAGTGATGTTGTGGCTGGGACTGGAGGAGGACCAAAGCAAGTGGAATGAGCGTGGTCCAGGTGGAGTGGTTGCCATCTTTGCAGAGACTGTACGTTGTGCATGATGTAACTAGATTTGTTCCATACGATCCTGGAATTAATTGTAGTGTGTATTTATGAAATCTGGGCTATATGTAACCAGTTGAGTTTATATGTACACAACGTACAGTTAAGGCACACACACACACACACACACACACACACACACACACACACACACACACACACACACACACACACACACACACACACACATACACACACACAGTATGAGAATGAATATTTTATTGGCAGCTGGGAAAAGACAGGTCTGACCCGCCCCCACTGGTCTGATAGCCGGGGAAAGATCGAACAGCCAAAGGAAGCTTTTAAACCTCCTCCACCAGGATGGAAATTTGATGGAGAGTGGTTCCAATCACCAGAACTCAGGTTAGTCAGCAGTATGGTGAAAAGATTAATTGGGTATCATTTATGTGTTTATCAATTTTGAGTATAGGGAGACCGGTGGGGAAAATCCCTTCTGGAGTCACTGTGAGGAGTGAGAGTGGTGTACATGTAACACCACTTTCCCACACACTTGCTAGAAAACAAAAATATGTTTTTTTTGTTCATGTATTTGGGGCGAGCCTGAGTGAGCCCCACACTAGCGTGACTTCATTGCGCACGTGCGTGTGTATGTTTGCTTGCTTGCTTGCTTGCTTGTTTGGACCAACCACTTACCGTAAATTTTAAATGAGCGCATTCAAATATTTCACGAAGATTGATATCGTGAAGCATGTGAAGGCCAGTGGAGTCGGAGTGCAGTGTTGGCGACCCGGAGCGAAGACGACTGAAGTTGAAGCACGCGTGGCAACTTAATTCTGATTTGTGCTTGTATCGACGACAGCAGGCCGCTCACAGGCAGTAAAAATATGGACGGTAGCTAGGTGACTGCCGGGGTCGCTTCAGGTAGGGCCATGCATAAATGGTACTCATAAACGCCAGAAATTTAGCTCATGATTTCGGCGTAAAGCTTAGTCCATGCATGTGTAGCCACGTTAGCTGCCCTGGCTGGAGAAATGGCTGGCATATGTGATATATGCATAGTGAGGACTTACTAGTTACTTATGCGTTATCAAATTTGGCTTTAAGCAGTCGACAGTGACACATCCTGCTGTGTGCCATGACAAAGTAGTAAATCAGCAGTTTGCTGCTTGCTCAGGCTCGCCCCATGATGATGATAATCATCTCACTAGTAGGTGTACCATGCATGGCACTATATATTCTTGTCCATTACTTCTTCTGGACAGGAGAGTTGTCATATGGATTTTTTAATTCACATCTTGGGGTGTAATAAGTAGTTCCAATTTAGCCTTGTACCTAGTTTTTATGAATATGTCAATTCATGGACTCTCTCTTGATATCCTGAGTGCATGCATGACAATATTTACTGCAGTCAAATTGCATATGAGCCAGACGAGGGTCTAGACGAATGGCAGGAGAAAGTGTTTGAGACCCAGACACGACTGCCTCTCTTACATTGGCCAACTGAAACTGAAAAGTCCTACTGGAGTGACATTGTGAGTTGGCACATTGTGTTTGTCTTGATATATTCTCCACTTCACCCTTGTTTCTGTGGTAACAGGTAGGTAATATTTTCCATATACACTGACAGGAAGTTGTAGATTCTATTCTATATACCACATGCACAGTTGTAAAATGATGTTTCCTATGAGCTACCTTGTTTACAGTATAAACTACTTTGCATGTTTTCTAATAACATACACTGAAAACTACCATGTGTGTTTACTAATAACAACAAGGACCAATCAGAGTGGAGAATATAACAGATAAACCACACAACCATGGCCATAAACAACCCTTGCCCTCCCGCTCACATGGTTTATGGCCATGGACCATAAATCCCTGTCTACTGTGGTTTATCTATTACATGTATGGTGGTATTATAAAATGCCGTAGTCTTGTGAAAGAGCGCCCATGGGTGGAGCACCTTACAAGCCTGCCAAAGCGGGGGGTGGACGCTCTTTTAAGTGTTTCCACATTTAACCACCAAAGAGCGCTCATGTATGGTTACAGTGATTCATTGCCCACAAATTTACTGAAGTATTGGACAAATGTACAACAGAGCCACCGGCCTTAGAAGCTCAAGTTCTGACAGCATGCAACACTGTGACAGCAAAACACTATCGTGAGTGTGGTGTAGCTAGTGAGCACAGCTCTAATAGCCAGCTTCGATGCAAAGCCACCCTTCGGTAAAGTGTAATGTGAAGTCAATGCAAACACAGCAGTATGATAACTATAGGCGAATGCAGTGCATTGTGGGGTGAGTGTGAGGGAGCTGTGTAGTGTATTGGTGTTGCATAGGCAGCATAACAGTTAGCTACACATAATAAACTGCATGTTAGCAATAAAGATGACCTAAGGTTTATACAAGTTCATGCAGTGGCCAGCCCTATCTCTCCCTGTGTTTCATTATACTTTCTTGCTTATGCTTGGCTTATTTTGCCGCACCTTGAGCCCTCTCTCATTCTCTCCTGCGTCGTAGCCTGTCTTCTTTATCTTGTGATGGCTTCGATGCTCTTCTTGAAGTATTCAGAGTATCTATGTTCACTACAAGTATCAGAACAACTCTAAACTGAAGGAATCCTAACAAAAAGGATACTATAAAAGTGTCTAGGTGTGCATGTGTTGTTAGATCACGCACGTATTGTCTGTACAAGGCACGTGTACACATGCAATGGGCGTATAACGTATGTACAATACATATATATATATATATATATATATACATAGATCAGAAAATTCCGCTGTTCAACTCACTAGTGTGGGGCTCGCTCACGCTTGCCCCATTATTGGAATAGACTGGATATGATAATATGTGATACACAACAAAATATGCACACCTGCATGTGTACACATGCACACACACACACACACACACACACATACACAGCGGGGAGACCAACTGGTGGCATATCATGGACATACAAAGAAGGCGCTAACACGAGATGACATTAAGGCTCCAGATGGCTGGATTTGGAACACAGACTGGAAAATTGATAAAAACAGAGCTGTCAATGGGGAGGGTGAGTGTGTGTGTGTGTGTGTGTGTGGGGGGGGGGGGGGGGGGGATGGATTGGTAAATGCATGTATACAAGGCTGATATGTAACTTTGTAGTTAATTTTTAATTGGCCTTCCTCCCTCCTTTTCCTCCCTCCCCTCCCCTCCCTCCCAGGATGGGAGTACAGTACTGAGGCAGGCCTTGGGGCATGGGTACCATATGAGAGGAACACTCACCTATGTCGCCGCCGGTGTTGGGTGCGTCACCGCAAGAGGACCAAGGACTCCAGTGCTGTCAAGGAGAGGAGGGTATATATATAGGATGGTGTTCTTCCATGTTACCGTTCTTCTCCCTCATCCCTTCTCACTCTCGCTCACAGCGTAACAAGGTATTGGAGGACGGTTGGGAGTATGCCCGCCTCGCTCACCTCACCTACCATATTACTGAGCACCATCTGGACTTTGCCCGTCGTAGGCGGTGGATTCGCAAACTTGTGGCTACCGACAGTGGCAAGCCACCCATTGCACCCATCTTCTGCTTCCATGGAAAGAAAGAGGTGTGTGTGTGTGTGTGTGTGTGTGTGTGTGTGTGTGTGTGTGTGTGTGTGTGTGTGTGTGTGTGTGTGTGTGTGTGTGTGTGTGTGTGTGTGTGTGTGTGTGTGTGCATGTGTATATGAATCTGACTGACTTGTGCATAAAACTTAAGTTAAGTGTGTGATCATGAGTTGGAGATCTAGAAGCTATTAAGAAGTGGCTAGTGAACTCCCTCTCCTTATGCTGCCTCTGCAGAAGAAGAAGGATACCAAACAGCAAGTTCCCAGGATGTATCTGACCTTTAAAGGTAAACCAGGTGTAGCTACCACTGCACCATAAGTGAGCTTACCTGTTCCAGTGACATGAATGAAACACCTGCCATGTACTCACTGTGTCTATATACACTCTGCTCTCCGTGTACCCTCTACCCTCCCAGCTCCAGATGTCCACACTTACCAGCTGAGAGCTTACATCTATCAAGCCAGGGACATGTATGGGAGTGACTATTCTGACCTCTCTGGTGAGTGGTGGAACAGCTGCATATAGGTCCAGACACGTGGGATTGTGATCCACTTGAAGTATGATACCCTCGAGATCTCCTCACCCCCACACATGCATACACATGCGGCCCACCCTACAGACCCTTATGCTGTGATAGCTTTTGGCCGCAAAAGTGCAAAGTCCCGGGTGGTAAATGAAAGTGTGTGCCCTATCTGGGACCAGACCCTCATCATCAAACAGCTGCAGCTCTTTGGTGACCCCAAGAACATTCTGGAGTCTCCACCTCCAGTTGTCATCGAGTTCTTTGACAGAGACCCCATTGTGAGTTTATTGAGCCAGCTGTACGCATCATGTGATGTCATGTGATGTCCAGGGTTCCTCCTTTTTGTAATGCCATGTATATACAAAATACATGTTGACAGTTCTAGTGACCTCCACATAAAGCACCACACATGCACACACATACACGTACTCACACACACCCATCCACCCACCCACCCACCAACATACATACACACGCTTACACACATACACATACATACATACACACGCTTACACACATATACATACATACACACACACACGTACACACACACACACACACACACACACACACGTACACACACACACACACACACGTACACACACACACACACACACACACACGTACACACACACGCTTACACACACACACATGTACACACACACACACACACGTACACACACACACACACACACACACGTACACACACGTACACACACACACACACACACACACACACACACACACACACACATACACACACACACACACACACACACACACACACAAAGGGTGAGCATGAGTACCTTGGAACATCAACAGTGTTCCCCTTAGTGCGTCTCACCCTTGACACCCCTGCACCACGTCTGGACTGGTACAGAATTGAACGCTACACAAAGTATGCAGGGGAACTGCTGGCTGCCTTTGAACTATTCCTGGTGAGTATGTGTGGGGGTGAGGGGTGTGTGTGGGACTCTGAGGGGTGTGCTAGCTCACAGTGAGGGTGTGTGAAGGGTGAGGATGAGGGTGTGTGTATAAGAACTGGATGTGCTTTTGGTGTGTGTGTGCATGTGTATCATTTTTACCAAGTAGATCAAAATTGGCAGAAATGGCACTTCAATGGAACAGGCACTGTATTTTGTGCAATCAAACCAGAATTGGAACAACATTCACTCCCTTTTATGGTGCAAATTTTGGGCAAAAAATCAACTGTTGTTTTGGTCAATGCTACTTGTAAAATCTCATCTGTCGATACTCATCATCAATCGATTTATCAACCGATAAAATCGATGAAACTTTTTGCTTAAACTGATCGACAGTTGTACCAGCACATTGATCAGTTTTTCCACATGATATCATTTTATTGACCATTGAGACTTGACTCCTTCCAACTTTCCACAGTAGTCTGTGGACACCAAACCGTTTGTGCATGCAGTGTGTTATACCCTCTGTGTACTTCACACAGATCTGGCATGGGAGTCTTTTGATTGAACTGCGGATGCTAAGTTGGAAAGACAGCCATTCCTTGGTTGATCTTGAACAACGAAGAACTTCAGCAGCATGCACTTCCCTTAGCCTCGTGCCCAGGCCGTTCGTAGGAGAAACGGCCTGGCAACTTAATATCCAAGTTCAAACTGTTGACTTCCGCTGCTCTGGAGTTGGCAGTACCAATCAGATTTCAGAATGCTTCACGTGACAATTGTAGAATTTCAATTGCGTCTTAAATGCATCACAGTGTAACGAATATACCATACCTGTTCTGCTAGAGCTTGGATCGACGGTTTTGTTCGAACTCCTTCTGCTGACTTGTGTGCAACTACTACAGTACCTTCGGAGAAAACAGTTTCTTTACAAACAAGGATCTGTTCAAGAGTAGCAGTCACTTACTATCAGTCGGGCGTATACGACAGATGACAAGTAAGACATGCAGCAACCATCCAAATTATATAACTTGTAAGCCTGTAACGAGCCTTGCTGGCAACAACAACGCGCTTGCACATTACGAACAGTCACGTGGCTACAATCAAATATCACATGCATTATCCAATATTCATGGCTCGTATGGGTGCAGCTGTAATCTCCGTGACGTTATATCCATATACAGTTTGAACCCGGGTAAGTTACCAGGCCGTTTCTCCTTCGAACGGCCTGGGTACGAGGCTAGCACTTTCCTGTGAACTGAGCACATGTTAGCAATGGAACCTTTTAGCTGCCTTTTGTGACTAACCTAGAGTTTAACTGTCAACTTACAAGTTTAGCCGGTGAGGTGAGTCACAAGAAGCAATTTTAACTAACCAGTGCAGATGCCTTCAGCTTAGTTGAAGACCCAATCCACCCATTATGACTTTATCTATAAAGCACTTCTTGTTGCTTGTATTTATGATTCTTCCCCTTGGAATCTCATCAGAGACTCTCGCGCCATTCTCAAGAGGTCTATATGAAGTACATAGGGGTATAACACGACGCAAGGTTTGTGTGAAGTACATGGGGGGTATAACACGACGCAAGGTTTGTGTGAAGTACATAGGGGTATAACACGACGCAAGGTGTATGTGAAGTACATGGGGGTATAACACGACGCAAGGTTTGTGTGAAGTACATAGGGGTATAACACGACGCAAGGTGTATGTGAAGTACATGGGGGGTATAACACGGCGCAAGGTTTGTGTGAAGTACATAGGGGTAAAACACGGCACAAGGTTTGTGTGAAGTACATGGGGGGTATAACACGGCGCAAGGTTTGTGTGAAGTACATAGGGGTATAACACGACGCAAGGTTTGTGTGAAGTACATGGGGGGTATAACACGACGCAAGGTTTGTGTGAAGTACATAGGGGTATAACACGGTGCAAGGTTTGTGTGAAGTACATAGGGGTATAACACGACGCAAGGTTTGTGTGAAGTACATGGGGGGTATAACACGACGCAAGGTTTGTGTGAAGTACATAGGGGTATAACACGACGCAAGGTGTATGTGAAGTACATGGGGGTATAACACGACGCAAGGTTTGTGTGAAGTACATAGGGGTATAACACGACGCAAGGTGTATGTGAAGTACATGGGGGGTATAACACGGCGCAAGGTTTGTGTGAAGTACATAGGGGTAAAACACGGCACAAGGTTTGTGTGAAGTACATGGGGGGTATAACACGGCGCAAGGTTTGTGTGAAGTACATAGGGGTATAACACGACGCAAGGTTTGTGTGAAGTACATGGGGGGTATAACACGACGCAAGGTTTGTGTGAAGTACATAGGGGTATAACACGGTGCAAGGTTTGTGTGAAGTACATGGGGGGTATAACACGGCGCAAGGTTTGTGTGAAGTACATAGGGGTATAACACGACGCAAGGTTTGTGTGAAGTACATGGGGGGTATAACACGACGCAAGGTGTATGTGAAGTACATAGGGGGTATAACACGACGCAAGGTTTGTGTGAAGTACATAGGGGTATAACACGACGCAAGGTGTATGTGAAGTACATAGGGGCGCAACATTTATGTGAAGTACATAGGGGTATAACAAAGGGGAAAGGACAGGGACAGAGAGACAAAGGGACAGGGACAGAGGGACAGGGACAAAGGAGCAAGGATAGGGACGGGTACAGGGACAGGAAATTGAGTAGTCAAGAAGGAATGAAAGTTGAACCAAGTTTTTGTCTAAAAGATTCAAATTGAATAAAACTACCGTATAGCCGGAGTATTGGCGGTCTTAAATTAAGTTACGTCATCATAAACATTGCGTGTGCGTTTATCAGGGAGCGTTGCCGTCCTCGCTTGAGGTACTTGAACAAAGCTGTGAGTTGGCAAATTTACAAGAAATATAACCGGCAGCATGCTAGCGCCAAGTTAGATATATGTACAGCTCGCATAGAGGGGTGCCGGGCGGGGCCAAGAGCGCTACTGCATGCATTATGTCATTATGCGTTGCGGGCGTGGCACCGAGCGAAAATATTATTGGCGGATTTTAATTTGGCAGTTTCAATCCCGACTGCCAAACCGGCAAATTTAATTCCCCGTCAAATTTTCCGGCTATACAGTATAACCAAATCAACCAAATTTTGCACTAGAAGTTGACCATTTAGACCAACATTGGTTGAGAAAGGGTATGATCAAACAGAGTGCAAGAGAAATGGCCCATCCAGTGCCGACTAAGGCGCATGCATGCTGCACCACAGTTTCTGCCAGAATTGGTCAAAAGAGGTTCTACCAGAATCGGTTGAAAACAGGTTTCTACCAAAATCGATTGAAAACAGTTTCTTCCAGAATTGAAAATTGGTCGAAACAGTATCTACCAGCTTCAGAATTGGTTGAAAACATTTTCTATCGGAATTAGTATAAAATGGGTTCTACCAAAGGTTGGTATAAACTGTGGTTTCTACCAGAATTAGTCTATGACGGGTTCTACCAAAGGTTGGTATAAACTGTGGTTTCTACCATGCAGAATTAGTCTATAACGGGTTCTACCAAAGGTTGGTATAAACTGTGGTTTCTACCAGAATTAGTCTATAACAGGTTCTACCAAATGGAATGGAAGGTTCTCGTTACCAACTTGAAATCGGAAAACTTTTTGCTGGCGTTTCAACTGAGCATCGTCTGGATGTGCTGGGCCACCTATAACTCTTGTCCCCTGTCATGGTCTAGCGCTGATGTCTCCTCCAAGTGGATGGGATGGTAGTTCTCCGTGCAAGCTCCACCAAAGCTGATTTCTCCGTCATCCCCCTCTTGCGGGTATTCTGGTGTTCCTTCAGTCTCATCTCCAGTCTCTGTTTGGTCTACCATAATTGGTGTAAAATGGTTTTCAGAATTAGTATACAACATAATCTACCATTATTGGTTCAAAACAGCTTCATCCAAAATCCGTAGAAAACAATCCAATGGCATGCCATTATATTTGGACATCTGTTTCTGACATGTAGGATGAGGGAGGGGGGCTGCCGATCACCCCTCTCTCTTCTTCAGATGATACCCACTACATTGTGCCTAGTGATATCCGACCCACCCTACAGAAGACCATGATTGAGGTATGTACATGTATAGATAGGTGTAGATAGATAGATAGATAGATAGATAGATAGATAGATAGATAGATAGATAGATAGATAGATAGATAGATAGGTAGGTAGATAGGTAGATTGATAGGTAGATTGATAGGTAGATAGGTAGATTGATAGGTAGATAGATAGATTGATAAATCAGTCATAAAGTACTTGAAAGCATTCTCATGTCACTGCAGGTGCTGTGCTGGGGTGTGCGGGACATGAAACGTTACCAACTGCTAAAAGTAAACTCCCCCTTGGTGGAGCTGGAGTGTGGGGGGACTGTCATTCGACCCAAACAACATATCGAGGATGCCTCAATAAATCCGAACTTCACTGATCCTGTTGTCACTGCTGTCGTGGTATGTGCACAGACCACTTGTCATTGCCTTATCCCTAGGTACTTAGAAAGAAAAAAATGGGAAGGAGTACCTGGTACACACTGTTCATGCGCAAAGTCCCCTTGGTGACCTGCATACTACTCTGTTACAATAATAACATCCTACACGTGTGGCAGTCCCGAATAGAAATCGAATATTATTCCGTCGCGTATTTTGAGTGCATCACAAAGTTTGACACGCTATAGAACTGCGCTTCCACTGAGGGCGGGCCTCATACGCGCTTCATAGACATATCAGATATTCATACATTTACAATCGCATATGAGCCCCGCCCTTAGCAGAAGCTCAGTGCTATAGCGCGTCAAACTTGGTGATGCACTTGAAATATGCGACGGAATAATATTCGATTTCTATCCGGGACTGCCACATGTGTATTTCAGTAAAGGTCACACTGTGGGGTTATGCTGCCAACAAGGCATATTCAGGTGAGTTTGAAGCCAGAACTGCCATCGCTTTGACAGCAAGAGTCTGTATTGTCTTGTTTTGAGGCAATCGGCAAACTTCAAGCGGAAAGATTCACATGCCATAATGTTGACCTGGAATGGATGAATATGCAAGTAGCTTTTGCAAGCAAAGAGCTGAGTGCTTTAATCACTTTCTCATCATCATTCCCACAGATCACAGTCAGTGGTAGGTCTTTTTCAGAACAAAGAAATCAGTTGACTGACAGAGTTTGTGCGATGGAGTACATTGTTTCTGATGCCCCACAAAAAGTGGAGTGTCTGCGCATGCGCAAATAGTGTGTACCAGGCCCTTTCTTGTAACCTGGGTATAAGGCTAGTGATTGTGATGTCACCACGTCTCATCATGGTCTCATTGTGATGTCACCACATCTCATCATGGTCTCATTGTGATGTCACCACGTCTTATCATGGTCTCATTGTGATGTCACCACGTCTCATCATGGTCTCATTGTGATGTCACCACATCTCATCACGGTCTCATTGTGATGTCACCACATCTCATCACGGTCTCGTTGTGATGTCACCACATCTCATCACGGTCTCGTTGTGATGTCACCACATCTCATCACGGTCTCGTTGTGATGTCACCACATCTCATCACGGTCTCGTTGTGATGTCACCACATCTCATCACGGTCTCGTTGTGATGTCACCACATCTCATCACGGTCTCATTGTGATGTCACCACATCTCATCACGGTCTCGTTGTGATGTCACCACGTCTCATCACGGTCTCGTTGTGATGTCACCACGTCTCATCACGGTCTCGTTGTGATGTCACCACGTCTCATCACGGTCTCGTTGTGATGTCACCACGTCTCATCACGGTCTCGTTGTGATGTCACCACGTCTCATCACGGTCTCATTGTGATGTCACCACATCTCATCACGGTCTCATTGTGATGTCACCACATCTCATCACGGTCTCATTGTGATCTCACAGAGTCTTAGTAAAATGCCTTTAAAACTTGGTGGCTTTATCCTGCTTATGGTCACACAGTGCCTGCCCAAGGAGGAGCTGTATGCCCCTCCCCTCAACATTCGTATCTTTGACAAGAGGAACTTTGGCCGGTTGCCCCTGGTTGGCACCCACGTCATCAAATCCCTCAAAGACTTCCATGTGAAACCTGATCTCTCAGCAGAGCAAAACGCTGCTGTCCAAGGTGGGGAGGAGGGAGGGGGGCCTTCTAGATCTTCCGCTGGCTCTGGTCCACATGTCTGTTGCACCATTACTCTCTTTGCTGTGTTGCTCTCTGTTAATGTTGGTAGGGTACACAGTGGCCATGCACAATTAATCTAAACCTTGAACTTTAATTGGGTGGGCCGACTGACAAATTGGACAGGCCAGACTCACCCTGACCCACCCTTGGCTATGCCATTGCATTTTACCCCAGGGAAGACGGAGATAGCTTACTGAATGTAGTTTGTTGTGTCTTCTCCTGCTACACCTAGCCTATCATTCCCAGGCCTCCCCCTTATTTGACTCTTTGGTTTGCTTTCACAATAATGCGCAAAAGTGGGAGAGTGACGAAATATGTAGATAGAAAGGCCTGGGATCATTCATCACATGAGCGGATGCCAGGTGGATGTAGGGAGGGAGGGGCCGATGTTCAAAGTTGAGTTGTTTCGACCACACGAACGTGTGGAGTCCTGACTAGCAATGGAGTGCTTGAGCAGAATATATAGTGCGCTGTTTGAAGTTACCCCCTACGTTCCCCTCGTGACCACTCGGTTATGAAAGGTTCAGGCCTTCTCTGTTCACATTTATTTTTACTGCTATTCAGCTTCTTTGTAGCTGTGAATGCAAACCAAAGAGTAACAAACAATTGGGGAAGCCTGGGAGTGAGGCTAAGTTACGTCAATTCCTACTATTCCTGCACCATCCACTCCAGCTCCCCCCACCAAAGAGGTGGCCATTACAATGGACACTGATGAAGACATGCATGTGAGCACACACACACACACACACACACACACACACACCTGTACTAAAGTGTAATCTTCTTTACCCTGTAGCACACGCCACAATCTGACCCTGACTCCCAGAAAAAATCAGACTTTGATTGGTGGACCAAGTACTACTATGCCATTGGTGACAAACAGCGTACACAGAAAGAATATGTGGATGCCGGCTATGACAGCATAAAGGTATGCACACCTACCCACCCACACCCACCTGCATACCCACACACACACACACACACACACACACACACACACACACACACACACACACACACACACACACACACACACACACACACACACACACACACACACACACAAACACACACACACACACACACACACACACACACACACTCCTCCTCTTCCTGTTCTCCCTATACTCTCCTCCTCTTCCCTCTCCCCTCCTCTCCTCCCCTCTCACCCTCTTCTCTCCTCTTCTCCTCCCCTTCTGCCCCCTCTGTCTCATGCCTCCTCCCTCTCATGCCTCCATTGCAGATATATGACAAGGAGCTGGAAGAGTTCTTCAACCACTTCACTGACCTGCTCCAAACCTTCCCCCTCCATCGGGGCAAAGGCTCTCGTGACCCAAAGGACCCCAAAAGAGAGGCTGTAGGGTACTTCAAGGTCAGTCCAGATCCTAAGAACAGTATCACCTGTTTAGTCTATTAAGTCATACTTCCTCCTTTCCCCTTCCGTTCCCTTGTCTCCTCCACTTCCCCCTTCCCTTTTCTTCCCTTTCCTCCATCTCTCCCTTTCCCTTCTCTCTCCCTATCCCCCTCCCCCTTCCTTTCCTCTTCCCCCCTCCCTCCTCCCTTCCCTCTCCCCTCCTTCCCCCTCCCCTCCTTCCTCCTTTTTCCCTTCCCTCCTTCCTTTCCCCTCCCCTCCTCCCTTTCCCCTTCCCTCCTGCCTCCCTCTCCCCTCACAGGGCGCAGTAAAGATGTACGAACTGCCACAGGATGATGATTCCCATTCGCCAAGGCCAATATTTTTTGCCAACCTTCCCTCCACTGATCCCATCCCAGTGATTGTACGTGTCTACATCATCAAGGTACATGCATCCCCTGCCAGCAGAGAGGGAGTCTGCAGCTTTCTCATAGAATTTTGCTCCTTGTAATGATAGCTGGCCTAGATCAAGTCTAAAACACCTTCTGTGTGATTTAATTTTTATAGGGTATTGATCTTCAGCCACGAGATGCAGATGGAAAGGTAAACTGTCTTTGTGAAAGGTGCGAGAGGTTGCCCCTTGAACTCACCCCCCCCCCCCCCCACCCTCACCCTATCACTCCACACCTGCTCACCTCTCCTCCACCACCATCACCCCATCACTCCATGTCTGCTCACCACTCACTCCCCCACTGTCACCCTATCACACTCCACATCTGCTCACCTCTCACCCCTCACCCCTCACACTCATCCTGTCACTCTTTCTCAGTCGGATCCATTCCTGAAGATAAAGATTGGAAAGACAGAAATCAATGACAAGCACAACTACATCCCCAGTCAAATCAACCCAATCTTTGGTAAGGTGTTTCATCTCCCAGCTGTTCTCCCCCTCGACCACACCCTCACCATCACTGTCATGGACTGGGATCGTGGCTCAGCTCATGATCTCATTGGGGAGACGAGCATTGATCTTGAGAACCGGTTCCTGAGTATGCACCGCGCTACCTGTGGCCTCCCAGAGAGCTTCTCCAAGTGAGTGTCTGGGAATGAAGTCACTATATATATATATGATGTAAAGTTCAACGATGTAGCTTAGTTGTTGAATCATTACAAAGCACTGCATACTGCATTTGTATGATGTGGATTCTTTGATGCACATGCACATACACACAGACGTGGTGTCACAAAGTGGCATGATCGAGAGCTTCCTGTACAAATCCTGGAGAAGTGGTGCAGGGAAAAGTCCATTGCCGATCCCTGGTCTCCTGACTACAAGACGTTGCTCATTGATGGAAAGGAGTACACCCTTGACCAGTTTGGTGAGTGTGTGTCAGAGAGAGGCCAGACAAAGGAATGCTGACTAATCCCTCCTCCCCTTCTTTCCTCCATTCCCTCCCCTCCTTTCCTCCCTTCCCTCCCCTCCTTCCCCTCCGTCCTTTCCTCCCTTCCCTCTGCAGAGGAGAAAAAGAAGGATCACCCTGATGTGGGAGAACCCTCTGCAGAGAAGAAAAAGAAGGATCACGCTGATGTGGGAGAACCCTCTGCAGAGAAGAAAAAGAAGGATCACGCTGATGTAGGAGAACCTTCTGCAGAGAAGAAAAAGAAGGTTCACCCTGATGTGGGAGAACCCCAGCAACGCCTTGCACTCCACTTCCTACGACAACAAGGTCTCGTCCCTGAGCACATAGAGACTAGAAACCTCTACACACCCATGCACCCTAACGTCCCACAGGTATGCCATGTGACTGTCATGTGACTATCATGCAACCAGCCTAACTAGAAAATGTAGAACATTGTGGGGGCGAGCCTGTGCAAGCTGATGCAGGAATATATCACTGATGAGTGCATCAATACAATCATCCTCCCACATGCACTATATGCATGCACATCCATTTACCATTCACAGGGTGTTTTAAAAGTGTTTTTGCTTTTCTTTAAATGTCAAAGGTGTGCAAATGAAGACATGCTATGCATATATACACAATCATAATGCATAACAAAGAGAGTCCTTTCTGCTCTTCAGCACCATCTTTCAAATGTTTATCTGTTCTTTGGTAAGGAACAATACATGTGTTGGGGTGGTAGGACAGTACCTCAAGCAGACTTATATACATGTACCTCCCAACTGGTAAAGGTGAGTGCTTGGTGACTATAATTTGAGCTTTCGTTATCTCCTTAACAGGTTCCATTGCTCTATGTTCGTGGTCGCGCTCACGTAGTCTCTCTAGCCTGGATTGTCTAGCCCCAGCCTGTTCTATTGCTGTACGTTCATGGTTGCGCTCGCGTGGTCTATTTAGCCTGGCCTGCCTAGCTTCGGGCTGCTCCCTTGCTCTGCGCTTGTGGATATGCTCGCACTCTGTATCTAGCATGGCTCGCCTAGCCTTGGGCTGCTCCCTAGCTCTGCGCTCGCATCTAGCAAACAAATTGCGTTGCCTCACCTCGGTCTGTTGTGATCGTCTTCGCTCTCGGTCTCATTCTTGCCGACACTGCAGTCTAGCAGTAGCCCTTTCCTCTTGCTGAAGACGCAATCTCTCTCTCACACTCAGTAGATCCACTGTCGTTAAAGAAGATGTAGCCTCGTTCCCTGGGAACGAGGCTAAAGAAGATGGTGAGGACTCCATGATCATAATAGATTTTAGCATTCAAAATTAATTTGCAGTTTGCACGTATAATTTTTTGTAGATGCGCAGATTTAAAATTTCCGGTAAGTGGTTCGGTCCAAACAAGCAAGCGTACAAGCATACACACTGTGCACGTGTGTGCAATGCAGTCACGCTAGTGTGGGGCTCGCTCAGGCTCGCCCCAATCAGTAAATATGTACATATTGACACTCAGACACATCTCCCCCTTCACACACACACACACACACATGCACACACACACACACACACACACACACACACACACACACACACACACACACACACACACACACACACACACACACACACACACACACACACACACACACACACACACACACACACACACCACTACATACACAGGGCCAGCTGCACATGTGGGTAGACATCTTTCCTGATGATAAGAAACCCCCTCCCCCTGTTGACATCTCTCCTCGCAAGCCAGAGAGGTATGTACTACGCATCGTGGTCTGGAACACCAAGGATGTCGTTCTGCAGGAAACTTCTATAACTGGAGAGGACATGAGTGATATCTATGTGAAAGCGTAAGTGTGCGTTGGTGTTGTGTGAACGTCGGTACATGCATGTACTGTGTTGTGTGCATCTGTCCATCCACATTCAGCTAAGAGCCATTCGCATGTTAGAAAATCTTCACCTCTTCCCCCTTCAGCTGGCTTCGTGGTGACAATGAGGTTCAGAAGACAGATGTGCACTACCGCTCCATGGATGGGGAGGGCAACTTCAACTGGCGCTTCGTGTTCCCCTTTGAGTATATCCCACCCGAGCAGGTCATGGTCATCAAGAAGAAGGTGGGCAGGGCACCATTGTCTCTACTCTGTACTGAGAGATTTTAGTGGTTGTGTACATGTGTTTTATAGTTTGTTGCCGGGTGTGTGTACATCCAGATTTACTGGCAATTTCTTGTACTGGGTCCTACTACTTGATAAGTCACATGACAATACATAAATTTGACAGTGCTAGTTTGATAGTTTTTGGCATCTTTTGCACACCCACTGTGACTGGCTGTTAGACTTGTTTTGTCACAAATAAATACTCTATTTTTTGCTTTTTGTATGGCTACTGCCACAAATTGGGTACATGTAATTTTCATGCTTGTGGTCATTTCAAACCGATCCCATCACCTATCCTCTTTGGTCATGATACATACTAGCTATATGATAATAGATTTTGCATTTGTTGTAATTGTTGCATTGTCGTAATAGAACGGATACTAATACATTATTGGGACAAGCCTGAGCGAGCCCCCACACTAGCATGACTGGATTGTGCACATGCGTGTGTATGTTTGCTTGTTTGTTTGCTTGGACTGGCCACTTACTGTAAATTTCAAATGAGTGCATTAAAATATTTCACAAAGATTGAGTGTCCACGGTGACATGTTTTCAGCTCAGTTGTTTGAAGGGCTACTGCCAGACTGTAGTGTCGGCGTGAAAAAAAAAAAAACAGGAGCAAAGACGACTCAAGCTGAATGCATTTGCAGCACGCATGACAATTTACTCCTGATAAATCTATATATGCTATGAGTCTCACCGCTGTGTGACAAGGCACGCTGTAAGTCACAGACGGCAGAATATACTGTGGTGAGGTTCGCTTCAGGTAAGCACCGTGAATGAACGACAAGCTAGACAGCTCATACACGGTAGGGATTTCTCCTGCTAGCCAACAGGTTGAGTTTAGCCCATGGCTATGTAGCCTTAGTAGCTCCTCCAGCTGGACGAATAGCTGCATTGTCATCACGTGTGGTCACCTACATGTGTACATTTGGGCCTTTTAGCTATCAAGTTTGCTAGACCATCTGCTCACTCAGGCTCGCCCCAAGATGCGGCATCTCACTAGTAGAAGTATTTTCTGACTATAAAAGGTCCCTTGTTTGAGGTACTGGTCTTTTTCTTCATAGGAGCACTTCTACAGCTTGACAAAGTCAGAGAAGCGTCTCTCACCATGTCTCACTCTGCAAATCTGGGACAATGACCACTTCAGCCCAGATGACTTTATTGGTAATGGGAAATTTAAGGGTATGAAAGGAGAGGGTATGACATAGTTATTCCATGTGGATGATATCTGGACAAAAATTCAAAGTAGTGCACAATGAAGGTATGAAGAGATAGTGTGAGGAAAGATTGTGTGAGGGGGTGGGGGGTGGTATGAAGGGAGAAGTGGTGAGCTCTAAAGGAGATGGTGTGTGGAAAGATTCTGTGAGGGAGGTGATAAGAGATGATGGTATGAGGGTGATGTTGTGCACGAGGTGGGATGTTGTGGGGGGCAGGACATGGTAGAGGGGTGTGAGGAAATGGTGAAGGGGGTGGTGTGTGAGGAGTTGTTTTATGACGTGAGAGGGTTATGGTATATGAAGGAGCTCAAGGGAATTCAGAGGTTATTGACAGTGCTCTTTGCTCTCTATGGTTTAATGCTCTCCCCTCCCCTGCACTTCAGGTACACTTGACCTCAATCTCCATGCGATGGAAGAGCCGGCCAGCAGTGCCTCTTTCCTCGACATGCTACTAGAGCTGGAGCCAGCCAGCAGTACTTCCTCTCACTCCTCGGATCAAGAGGAGGAGCAGGAGCCAGCCAGCAGTGCCTTCTGCTGCTGCCTGGCTATGCCGCCGAAGCCAGCAAGTGAGGGGGAAAATGAAGTGAAGCTCACAGACCTCTTCAAGAAGAAGAGGATGAAGGGATGGTGGCCAGTATATCGGGGGACAAAACTCACTGTAAGTGGGGGAAAGGAGCAGTAACATGCAAGTTTATCTACTCCAGTTTTGTCTACTGTCATTTTGTCTACTCAACATTTTGCTTCAATTTTCGATACATGTTTGGTTTACCACCCAAAGTTTTCACAGTTTTCTTTGATTTGAGGTATTTCTTTGAGAAGTGTCACACAAGGTACCAAGTCAAACATTACAACATTTTTTTTGCTTAGAATGTTTTTTTCTTATAGCTCATGCTCTGACAACACATCATAGAGTAACATCCACCATAAGTGCATAGGAATAGACCATCCAAAAATAACTATGTAGAAGGTTGGTACAGCAAAATAAACTGCCTGGCTGGAAAGAGCTGTCTGAACATTTATATGACAGAACAGGCAGTGAGTGAAGTATCTTTATCTAGCAGTTTGAGGCTGAAGGGGTTGTTGCACCCAAAGGAAAAGTGTTCAGGCTCAAAGAGAAAGACGGAAGACAATTCACAAGTTCTGTAATGAGTATATGTCTTTAGATAAGTTATTTATATCAACGCACTTTGTAGTCAGTTAGTATTTACTTACACATGCGTATTATGTTTGACTGCACATCAAAACACACATCAACTTTGAATCGAGTATGATGTGTATGTGTTTTTGCAAATGGAAGCAAAATACCACTGAGTAGACAAACTGGAGTAGACAAAATGGAAATAAATGGAACATGAGCAGACAAACTAGGTATAAATAAGCTCTCTCTGAGACAGCTGACTAATGGCTATAGGGATTTATTGGGGCAAGCCAGAGCGAGCCCCACACTAGTGGGACTGTCTTGCGCACATGTATGTGTAGGCTGGCTGGCTGGCTGGCGTAAATTTTAAATGAGCCCATTTAAGTATTTCACAAACACACACATGGCTACTGTGGACCATGACAGACAGGGGGAGGCTGCTCACAGATGGTACAAATTGCACACAGTGGGGTTGAGTTCGCTTCAGGTAAGGGCCGTACATAATCGACACTCATAAGCGCCAGAGATTCAGCTCATAACTTCAGTGTGAAGTTTAATCCAAGCGTGTGTCTAGCCGTAGTAGCTTCCTTGACTGGACAAATTGCTGCAATTTGTCAGAATGTATGATCATCTATATCTGGTGAGAACTATACTGCTTGGCTACATGAAGTTTTGCTTACCACGCTCATGGAACAGCAGACAGTGACAAACCCTGCTGTTATGCATGGTTTGTGTGCCATGACAAAACATTTAAGTCAGCAATGTATTGCTCGCTCAGGCTTGCCCCACGATGATGAATCATCTTACTAGTACATATAGATATAAGTGTTCCCTTCAGCTAAATGGCTTTCTGGTTAAGAATTCTAGTTTGTGCATGGTTTGTGTGCCATGACAAAACATTTAAGTCAGCAATGTATTGCTCGCTCAGGCTTGCCCCACGATGATGAATCATCTTACTAGTACATATCGATATAAGTGTTCCCTTCAGCTAAATGGCTTTCTGGTTAAGAATTCTAGTTTGTGCATGGTTTGTGTGCCATGACAAAACATTTAAGTCAGCAATGTATTGCTCGCTCAGGCTTGCCCCACGATGATGAATCATCTTACTAGTACATATAGATATGAGTGTGTAAAGTCCCTTCAGCTCAATGGCTTTCTGGTTAAGAATTGTAGCTTGTGCATGGTAAACAGATGCAGACTAAAAGTATCCTAGGAACACCTTGTGTATACCTCTCGCCCTACATATGGGACAGTGTGGAGGTGCCGCCATTGTATTGTTGTAGGTGTGAAACAGACTTGACCACACACACACACACACATGCATGCACGCACGCATGCACACACGCACGCACGCACGCATGCACACACGCACGCATGCACGCACACACACACACACACACACACACACACACACACACACACACACACACACACACACACACACACACACACACACACACACACGCATGCATGCACGCACACACGCACGCACACGCACACACACACACACACACACACACACACACACACACACATGCACACACACTCTCTCTGAGTCCACATAATAACATTAACCAAAATTAGACAACTTGTAGATAGCAATTATTGATCTACACCCAACCAATTAGCAATCATATCATAGCCTACCTATGACATCATGAGAAAAAGTCAGTCACATGTAGAAGAGAAAGAAGAGAGATCAACTAAAGAGAAGAATCTAGCAGCATCCATTGCCTTCCTAAGAGATAAGTCATAGAAGTATACTTTTAGCATTGCTACTACTTTCATTTTGCTGGCCTGTAAACAAAAAAAGAAAAAAAGAAAAATTAAAAAAAAAATAGCTCAAGTACTCATTCGATTCTCAGAGATTCAAGTTAAAGGCCAAACAGCTGTGACAGTCTATAGTCATCTAGCTACCATAAGACTCATGACTCAAAGCATGTGTAAGATCGCATGTAGTGAGCCTACATGTTCCAAGCCCACATGCAGCATGTCCCAACCACCAGATTTAGCTGGACTCCATGTACATATGGGAGTGGCTCCGCCCTTTCTGTAGCCATCCACAGGTCGGGAGTTTAAAGGAGCCGAAACCTGTGTTTGTGCAAAGATCAGACTGGGAACTCCCCTGACGACCAGCAAAAGAAACTGTGAACTGGAAACAGCAGAACAGTCAAATATGTAGTTACTACTGTTATACCCCCACAATAATAAGCTTAACATTACATTACTCGGCACGCTGTATCACACGCATACAAGTCCTCCCAAAAGGAATAAGTAAATAAAATCAAGTATCTCATTTTCACTGACTCATGGTGCAATGGACACGTTCCCTGCCACCCTCCTTGTTAAGGAAGACTTTCCAAACACATGCATGCACGCACGCATGCACACACGCACGCACGCACGCATGCACACACGCACGCATGCACGCACACGCACACACACACACACACACACACACACACACACACACACACACACACACACACACACACACACGCATGCATGCACGCACGCACACACGCACGCGCACACACACACACACACACACACACACACACACACACACACACACACACACACACACACACAACACACACTGACATGCAAACATATACACAGGGTAAAGTTGAACTAGAGATAGAGGTGGTAACAGAGGAGGAGGAGAAACGCCGCCCTGCAGCGAAGGCCCGGGATGAGCCCAACATGAACCCTGTCCTGCACCCACCAAAGTGAGTGGAAGAAGTGTACACTGTGCTAGTGGTCCCACGAGATAAACTAGTTTATATGAGAGCTAGTGAGGGAGAGAGCCACTGTACTAGTTGTCCAATGAGACAAGCTAGTTTATTGGGGCGAGCCTGAGCGAGCCCCACACTAGCGTGACTGCATTGCGCACGCGTGTGTGTATCTATGCGCATATATATGCTTGCTTGGACCGACCACTTACCGAAAATTTTAAATGAGCGCATTCAAATATTTCACGAAGATTGATATCGCGATATCGTAAAGCATGTGAAGGCCAGTGGAGGGCTACTGTCAGAGTGCAGCGTCATGGACCGGGAGCAAAGACGACTGAAGTTGAAGCACGCGTGGCACTGGTTTGTGCTTCTACCGACGACGGCAGGCCGCTCACAGGCGGTGCAAATTTAATATGGACGGTTGTTGACTACTCAGAAACCAGCGGTGTAAAGCTTATTCCGTGCATATGTAGCCACGTTAGCAGCCCTGGCAGGTCAGTTTCAGGTCAGGGCCATGCATATTAAAACGGCACTCATAAACACCATGAAATCCAGCTCATGATTTCAGTATAAAGCTTGCTCCATGCATGTATAGCCCAGGATGGAGAAATTGCTGCAACTTGTTGGCATATGCGTCATCAGGTTTGGCTTATTACGCTCATGTAACAGTAGACAGTGACAAATCCTGCTGTGTGCCATGAAAAGTTAATACGACATTTAAAGCAAATCAAAAACCATTTTAAAGCCCCCTGTGAATGGTAAATGGATGTGCATGTAGGAGGATAATTGACTTGATGTATTACATCACTCATCAGTGACATAATATCCTGTATCAGCTTGCTCAGGCTCGCCCCCACAATGTTCTACATTTTCTAGTATGAGAGCTAGTGAGGGAGAGAGCCACTGCACTAGTTGTCCAATGAGACAAGCTAGTTTATATGAGAGCTAGTGAGGGAGAGAGCCACTGCACTAGTGGTCCAATGAGATAAGGTATAGTTTATGTGAGAGCTAGTGAGCAGGAGAACCACTGCACTAGTGGTCCAATGAGACAAGCTAATTTATATGAGAGCTAGTGAGGGAGAGAGCCACTGCACTAGTGGTCCAATGAGACAAGCTAGTTTATATGAGAGCTAGTGAGGGAGAGAGCCACTGCACTAGTGGTCCAATGAGACAAGGTATAGTTTATGTGAGAGCTAGTGAGGGAGAGAGCAGGAGAGCCACTGCACTAGTGGTCCAATGAGACAAGGTATAGGTTATGTGAGAGCTAGTGAGGGAGAGAGCAGGAGAACCACTGCACTAGTGGAACAATGAGACAAGTAATTTACTGTACAGTCTCACGAAAGTGCACCCATGGGTGCAGCACCTTACAAGTTTGCCAAAGAGGTGAGGGGGCACTCTTGTAAGTATTTCCACATTTAGCCATAGTGTATATACAAAAGAGCTGCAAGCCTTCGAAGCCCAACTCTGACAGCACACAACACTCTGAACAGCAACACGCCACCCAGTGTTATACTTACCAAATGGTGGCTTTGAGTAGACAAACATAGCTAATGCACTGCCACAGTCGCTTTGTACAACACGAAGTTTCTTACCTCAGATAAAGATAAACATAGTGCTTGAGGCTGTGCTTCTCAACTCGGGTGCATGGGTGTTCATTGGTGAAAACTTTGATACAGGAAATTGGGGTGGGCGCTCTTTTGAAGGTGGGTGCACTTCCATAGGACTATGTTACACATATGAGAGCTTAGTGAGCAGAACCACTGCACTAGTGGACCAATGTGACAAGCTAGTTTATGTGAGAGCTAGTGGACCAATGTGACAAGCTAGTTTATGTGAGAGCTAGTGGACCAATGTGACAAGCTAGTTTATGTGAGAGCTAGTGGACCAATGTGACAAGCTAGTTTATGTGAGAGCTAGTGGACCAATGTGACAAGCTAGTTTATGTGTGAGCTAGTGGACCAATGTGACAAGCTAGTTTATGTGAGAGCTAGTGGACCAATGTGACAAGCTAGTTTATGTGAGAGCTAGTGGACCAATGTGACAAGCTAGTTTATGTGAGAGCTAGTGGACCAATGTGACAAGCTAGTTTATGTGAGAGCTAGTGGACCAATGTGACAAGCTAGTTTATGTGAGAGCTAGTGGACCAATGTGACAAGCTAGTTTATGTGAGAGCTAGTGGACCAATGTGACAAGCTAGTTTATGTGAGAGCTAGTGGACCAATGTGACAAGCTAGTGAGTAGGAGAACCACTATATTGATGTGTACCTAGTGGACATTTACTATACAACAGACGTACATTTATGAAAATACCAACCAATTCTCCATTCACTTAAGTACTCAAACAACTACTGAATGGCAAACACCCCACTACCTCTGTATATGGACACTGCATGTAAGTTGTCCTGGTTGTATGCAAGCAATACTTAGTGACTTTCATTAGGCCTTATCAGCAAGATTGTTCACCAATGCTGCTTGATACACACACACATGCACACACGCATACACGCATGCACACATGCACACACGCACGCATGCACGCACACACGCGCACACACACACACACACACACACACACACACACACACACACACACACACACACACACACACACACACACACACACACACACACACACACACACACACACACACACATGCACATGCACATGCACACATACATAGTCGTCCAGCTACGTCATTCCTATGGTTCACATCTCCCTGGAGGACCTTCAAGTACATCATCTGGCACCATAACAAGTGGCGTATCATTGGACTCATTGTCTTCATCCTACTGGTGGTGATCATCATCATCTTCATCTGTACCTTACCAGTAAGTCACACAACTGACCTTTCATCTGACAGGCATGTGACCTGTCATGTGACCTGTGTGTGACCTTAATTTCATTTTACTGTTGTAATTCTGGTGATAATGTTTTGTCTCTGTTCAAACACTTGTCTCTTTTCTTTCCCTCTAGGGTACCTTCAGTTCGTGGATTGGTAACCGCCTTCTTCCAGGCTAGATGAACTACATCTGTAAATGAATGAATGTTGCACAAACAATAATTAACTTTACTGCTAATAACTATGTCTGAATGTCAATGCACAAACATTTAACTTCACTGCTATTAACTATGTCTATAAATGAATGAATATCAATTGAAGCCTGGAACTCGCTACACTTCAATGTTGCCAGCACGAATTCTTTGTTGTCCTTTAAACGTGCCCTCCATAACTAGTTGTACTTGTAGCCTACATCTTTCTGTTGTTTGGTTCTGTATCCTGTCATAAGGTCTTTAGATTGACACTAGCTTTATATAGCTATTTTCTATTGACCTGTGCTGATGCATTATCATTAAAAAAAAAAAAGACTTTGCACAAAGATTTAACATTATATTACTGCTAATGAACTTGATTTTAGAAAAAAATATGAACTTTTTTTTTAATATGCTCCTTGTCCTATCTAACACCTTGGCCTTCAGGTTATGCAATCACTTAATATACTTATCAGTAGTCCAGATTTGAGAGCTAACCTGGCTTTCTTTCTCAAAACTGACAGGTTTAAATTTCACCACTGTGTATATGCATACATCTAGGTTTGGCCTATCAATAGTCCACAGTACACATTAATGTCTTCCTCTACTGTATTCTATGCATATACCTTACCACCATAGTTCAATAATATATTATCCTCTACCATACACTCTTCCTTTTTTACCTTACTCTGTTGTACTCTGTTACATATCTCATTATACCATATTATCCCATGGCTCTACCTATCTTACTCTATTGTACTCAACCCATGGGTTTATCTGCATGGTTCCATCTTGCTCTATCTTGCTGTATGGTAGAGAGTATGGTAGACCATACTTAGCCTCAAACCCAGGGTTTCCGTTCTGGATTTTGTCTCGAAAAATTAAGAGATCAAAGTTGTGACTACCATTTTGTCCTTTGAACTCCATAAGTCAAGTCTTTAGGAGGGAACAATCGACATGCAATCTATTTGGGATGTACAAGAGTGACTGGAACACCAGCAAGTACAGTGAAGTAGGGAGATGACTGGGACTTGGTGAGGCTAGCTAGCTGCACATGCCAAACTGTAGAGTGCTTGTGAAACAACAAGATTGTATACCAATTCAAGTTGTTTTTGTTTGTCGTGTGTAGAATCTGTAAATGTTGCACAATAGATTGTACTCTTGTTATAGGGATGTAGCCAATAGGGTTGAACTGTTACGGGTATCAACTATTCAGAATATATTACGTGGGAAGACAAAAAGAAAATGAGATGACAACACAAATGCTGTTGTATGATGACGCCAAGTTCATTACATGGCAATTTCATAGTTGATTGTTAAGTTCCAACCTGGGGAAAGGGTAGGCATTCTTCACTGAAGGAACAGTTTTGTTTCCCAGAACCATAATTTCAGAAAATTCGCCCATGGGCTATAAAGTTAATGGCTTCTCAAAGAGGGGGGGTGGTTTTATCTCCCAGAGTGATAAAATACACTCACGCAATTAGTCTAGCCCAATAGATGTATGCATGCAGTAATTTTGTAATGCCCCTTTTGTCATGTGCTTGCTTATGCCATACATAACAGTGAATGGTGCCGTCTATTGTTAGTCCCTAGTACTGCTTCTTTTGTAGCCTTGTTCCAGCAACTAATCTGAGGTAGGTATAATGTACCCCAGACAATAGCCTCCCACGCACCATTTTGGAAATGTTTCAGAAACAATCCCCTGCCCAACTCTTATGAAGCTGTATAAATCTGCATGGTCAAAGAGTTGTACATTCCCAGGTCCCCCCCATTTTCATTTGCATTCACAATAATACATGTAACAGCGGTGTAGCAAGCATTTTTGCTGATCCGTGTAATAGCTATTGTGGACATAAGCAAAAAGTAAATTAAAAATGGGGGAGATCTGGGAATGAGGCTACTTCTTTGGTGCTTCTTGCATAACCACATGGACTGCAGCATAAAATAGGTGGGCATACTTTCAAGAGAAAAACACCCTTTGGCTTTGCAATAACTAAAAGGGGGGAATGCAGGATGGGCTTATTTGCGAGGGTGGGCCTATTTGCAGGAGATTACAGTACAACTAACCAGTTTTATTACCGACAAACTTTCAGACTCCAGGCCCGTTTAGAAATTAGATGCTCTGAGATTGCTTCTGAGGCCATTCTGAGAAACAGAGCCGTAGTAGCTACATGGCTCGCGGAGTATTGCATCCAATTCAAGTTTGGCTGTCCACTCGTATGCATTTGCTAAGCCAGCTGACTTGCGAATTTCCAAGAGAGAAGGTACTAAGGTTGGCAGAACAGCAGGTGGGGTGACATCACTAGGAAGACAACTGGTGAACTCTCGTCCTTTCATCACAGCGGCGTACACAGCTTACGCGAGCGTTCCGCGCTGGTCCTCCATGAACAAACTCGCTTAGCTGCAACCAGACTTGTTTTGACGGCGGTGATTCTCAATAGCATCGAGGCTAGTGGACCAATTTCAAACGGTAGGGCACTTAAAATACACAGTTAAGCGGTGCATATAATGGAGACTAGCCTCGTACCCAGGCTCCTCCCCATGCCCTAACCCTAACCCTAACTCTCTCCCCGCTTTTCGGCATGGCGAAGAGCCTGGGTATGAGGCTAATGGAGACCAGAAGGGGGCTTGACCGAACCCCACTGCCTACGGGCCTGGAGTGACTCACTAGCTACTAGCTATAGAGTAGAGTCCGTTAGAGCCTAGGAAAATCAGGTAGAACCATTGTAGAATAGAGTGAAGTAGAGTCCAGTACAAAATCAGGTAGAGTCAAGGGTGTGGCTTGCGGACTATTCGGGTTCGTAGCAAGCTGTTAGAGGTGGTGTGGCCAAAGTCAAGCGCACATAGGGGATCTTGGGGGCAATGCTCGCCCAGGTATGTTTTTTTTTTTTTAATTCAGACATGTTTATTAGAGATCGTTTCTGAAGCCATTTTTGGGCCGAGAATGTCATATCTTCTTGGCGAGCAGGATTTCGGGAGTTACTGCGTGCACGTCCACATCGCATGGTTAGATTGCGCGCGTAACTTAGCGCTGCGTGTGCTATGGCCCCGCTATTTCATCTTGCATGCGCGCCTCTAAAATTTCAATTTCCACTTGAAGTGAGGGGCGGGGCTACCCAAGATGGCTACGATTGAATACAGCGATCTGGTGTTCGAGGAACAGCTGGGCAGGGGGGCGGCAGGGGTCTTCAAAGGCAAATGGAAGTCGAGAGAGATGACCGTAGCTATTAAAACTTCAGCCCAGGAGACTCTCACCAGCGAGGTTTGGTTTCAGCTTCTTACCACTAGAGTTTCACTTGTACTGTTGTTTTTGTAACTTCTCAAAAAATGTACTGCTAGAGAGGCAGGAACCGGCCTAGTTTGCCCGTACCATACTATTCTCATATGGAGTTCCATCGTGGTATAAGCAAGAAAAAGTGAAGACAGCTTTTCAAGTATGAACACATCAAGTAGAGATGGAACCTTAGTCATGTTTGCATTTGTATTTATAATACTTTTTTATTTTATTTTACTATAAAAACATGCCTTTAAATGAAAAGTGACTAAGGTGTGACTTAGTTGCTATGTGTGGTTCAGGGATACATTTTTGTTTTCTTTTTTTAGTCCGAGATCATGACATTGGTGGACCATCCCAACCTCCTATCCTTCTATGGAACTGTTGTACAGCCACCCCTATTCTACATTGTGACAGGTATAGATTACATAGGGTGTTAGTGCTGTTGCTAGCGAGCTATATGCACATGCTATATGCATTTGTGTCAGTTTTGCCATTGATATTTGCAGTAGCTACTTGGTATAGCTATTTCAGAAGGGGAGTTCCATGCATACACAGGCATTATTATTATGCCAGTCAAGCAGTAACCTCATTCAAACTGAGAAATGGCACTAGCCAATGACCGTACTCATCGATCTATGGGGCTATTAACAATTTCTTCCACTATTCCTGAATTAAGGTGGCTTACTGTGTGACTCAGCTTTGCAAAACTTACCACTGATGACAAAGGTTGGACTTGTACTTTTGCATAACCATAGAATTCATTAATCTTTTGCAGAGAGTGATAGATCTGCAAGTTTGTTTCTAATTGTTCTCTCAAACTAGAACCTATATTGTAGTATACAATCCTGCAAGTTCGGAGTATGGCAGATATACACATGGTACCAAGCAAGTTTCAGAAACTCAGAATGCCTTCAACTGTCAACATTCTCACCATTCAAAAATTCATTGCATTGCATATTTCCATGAGTATGAACTTGAAACCTCAGACCTTGAATTCATGTATTAGATTGGATCTTGCAAAACATAACACACTGCACGTGTTGTGTTGAGCAGGAAGAGGGACATAACTGACTACAGCAAGAGTTTGCAGGACAAAAAATTCCATTCCATCCTAAGCTTCACACTAACTGTAAGTGGATAGGAAATCCACAGTGCATACAGCATTTTGTTGAATCATACAAGTAAAGGACACTGCCATGAATTTGTATGCCTTCCATACTGACGTTTAATTTCAAGTGGTAACAAGATGATTACAGCAGTAGCCTAAAAAGTTAGTTTTTTCTACTGATGATTATCTTAGTTGCATATCCCAATGCAGACATTCGCTTTTCACGTTCTGTTTCATCTACAATTCTACATATGCAACTCTCCTTTGGTGGTCCTAGAACTGCAGTATTAATTCATCTGCTATGAATACTCAGCGACATTCATTTTGTTTCACTCTTGCACAAACACGTTTGTGCCAGAAAAGGGGTGGAAGTCTGGCTATATTCATAGAGGGGTCAGGTAGTTGGAGCAAGCCTGAGATTTCTCTGCTATTGCTTTAACCCATTTTGTAGACCTGATCAGAACAGCTACTAGTATAGCTACTAGTAATTGAAGTGGTGCAATCACCTATATCACATATATACAGTAAAACAGAAATGTTGTTGTGACCAAAGTATGCTGTTTCAGTTGAATGTTGGATGCTATACTGTGAATGTTGTTTACAATAGACATACTAAACCCTGGTAGCTATACATGCAGTGTTCTAGGGAATACAAAAAATTTCTTAAGAGCATCTCCATACATTTCATTCATGCACCTAAAAACAACATTCCTCTTCTTGGAGTGAATTATAGCATGAAACTTTACTACATAGTATATGTAGGCTTAAAAGTAATTAGGTTGTGACCTTACATTAGATTGGATTCATCATAAATTCCTGGAATTGAATTTCTTATGAATCAGTGAACCCAATTTACAATTCATGATGCTTGTTACTGAAAGTAGTTGTCAGGACAGAAAAAGCAATAATGTACATGTATATTGTGAGTTCCATAGTTGGTAATGGGTGACAAAACTTTAACCGATTTACTCACAGACAATGCTTCATGGTGGAAAGTAAAGTAAGATGTAGCACTAAACTCTCAAATAGGTCACGTGTTTTTAGCAAAGTCAAGATGGTTTGCAGCCGCACAAATGGTCTCTGTTACCATGTTTGTTAAGTGCAGACAGATTTGCACTTCCTCTCTGGCACTTCTCATTTGGTCAAAATAATGGTCTTTTCATTTTAGAGTATGTTGAGCAAGGAACTCTCTTTGATTTCCTCCATCAAAATGAGTTTAACTCTAATCGAAATATCACATGGGCAAGACAGATTGCTGCTGGTGAGTACATTAACTAGTACTAGCTCCTAGCAGTTCTGTCAATGGTAATATTCTTTTTAATAGGACTGAAGTATCTCCACTTTGATGTCCCAGACCAGGTGGTGATTCATGGAAATCTGAAATCAATGAATGGTACACATGGCAATGTCCTCGTTTCATGACCATGTTGATCTGGGAATGAGCTAATATATTTGTGTGGTGAACAATGCATTATTATTATTGACACTGCTTTATGAATATTTGTTTTGACTTTCTCAGTACTAGTGGCCACTGACAACTCAGTAAAGGTAAGTTACACCTGAAAAATAAACAGGCTGCACGTACTGCACAATATGTATCTATAACTACTTGTCGGAGATTAATTTCCTGTTCTGTAGATATGTGGCTATAGTTCCTCAAAACTTCGTGATCAACTGCCAGGAATCAGTATCCACACAACACCTGAAACTCTGAGGTGGATGGCTCCCGAGGTATATAACTTGAGCTCATTCCCAGGCGTTTGCCACCTCCATCTATATATCCACAAGTATATGTTAGCTACAGCTCATTGCTGATTTTTTCTTACATGCAGGAAGTATGAGCATGTGTAGTGGAAGCTTATTATACTGTGGAGTGAAACCTGTACCTCCATAAGTGTGGATCCTTATGTCCTTTTGCAAACATTGTTTCATTTCTTGTACATAGGTAAAAGAGAACAAGCCTATCTCCAAGCAATGCGATGTCTACTCCTATGGCATAGTGGTCTGGGAGCTGCTTACACACAAGACTCCTTTTGAAGAAGTCACTGATGTATTGGATTTATGCAAGAACGTGGCAGCGGTCAGTATTGGTAATTATAGTGGTGTTAGCTTGTGCTCAGGATTTCACACCTCCATGCTTTTAGAAGTATAGTTGAAGTAGTTCTTTGCTAGTGACTAGATGGGAGTTGTTGAACGTATTTCATAGTTGACGATCATGGTACAGATGTTTTACCATCCCACACATCCAGGCATGGTAATCAGTATGTATGTGAGGTAGTCCATATGTCCCATCTGTCGTGCATCAGCCATGTAATTTAGGCATGCAGTTTCAGAGGGAGCAAGGCACTATGAAAGTTTTTTCTGTCAATTGAGTACAATATAGCTGTTGCCAAATATTCAGCTCTTTGGTTGTGTATGAGTGGTACACTCATATATTGTCAGGTTTCGTTTTGGGGGATATGAGGAAAGTGGACTCCTGTGCATGGAACTTGAACTTACAATCTTCAGTTTGTTATGTTGATATGCTTAATACTATGTATGTTGCAGAAAGAAATGATTATGTCTGCACTTTGCTTTGCTTACATCTCACAGCAGCCACCAATTCCAAAAGACTGTTCACCTGTCCTTACTAATCTGCTAAACAAGTGCTGGGACTCCAACCCAAGAGTAAGCAAAACAAAAAGTCTTATCTCTTGCCTAAGGCAAGATGGTAAGTGCTAAGTCAGAAATAGTTGACTTATTTCTCCAGTTTCAAGTCTAGTCCAGTCTGTTTTTTGGGAGAGGAGGGGTAGTAGGGGTATCTGAGAACACTATTGATAGCGCAAGTATGGTAACATTATTTTGAGGTGTACTAATGTTGCACTGAATAACAATCTACAATCAATCTGTGTGTTAATATACTGTTTGTGAACCGTGTGCATGTGCTTGTAGCTTCGACCTGAGTTCACCGAAATTGTTTCAACCATGGAGCACTTGTCACAGATGATTGTGACCAAAGGTATGGAATATAGATTATAGCCTAGCTCCCATGCCTTCAGTCCCAGCTTTTAGCAATTAGAAGCTGGGAATCAAGGCTTGGGAACAATGCTGTGCTCAACTGTTGCAGTACACTTTAATAGCAACACACTTGTATTATGGTAAAGTAGACGCATGTATGTCACTGTGTTATGTTTTGATATAAACCGCAGAGCTTCCATCTCAGCTGCAGACTTCTCCCCAAGGTTTTGGCATGGAGGTAAGTTGGTAGCCTATACACTGTACTGGTGAATGGTTGGTGTAGAGCTAACAGCATGTGTGCAGGAATAATGTATTAGTATTCTCGACTTCTTGAACCACCCAACTTGATGTGTAATCTTTGTTGTCCTCCCCACCTAGACCGAACATTTGGGGGTGCCAATACAAAGGCCTGTTCCTTCGCCAAGATCTCCAAAGGTACATGGGCATATTTCATGTTTTGGTCATGACTGGGTTAATGGGGGTTCAGTCGATCAGGATGGACATACAGTACCAACTTCATTGATGATAGTATCCATTACATATTTCATGTGCCTAAATGTCCATGGACTCAGTGTGATGGATATACATACATACGTACAAACGTAGTTAATATGGAATGTTTTTGGTACATACATGCAATATATTGATCAGTGTAAGGGAAGACTGTGGAGATAGGGAAAGGGTAGAGTCAGATCACTTGAGCAATCCCTAAATTACTTCATATATCTAACAAAATATGGTGTAGAATGATTTTTGCTTCTTATTTTTTGTGCAGCCTGTCCCTCGTCCAAGAAGTCCACTACCATTCACCAAGATGGCTACAATTAAGTGCAGTGAGCTGGCGTTTGGGGAGCAATTGGGAATGGGAGGATCTGCAACAGTCTATAAAGGCATCTGGAAGACAAAGAACATGACAGTAGCCATCAAGAGTTTGGCACAAAGATTTTCCAGCAGCGAGGTTTGATTTTAAATGTATTACACTGTTAGACCATAGTGTAAGCTTCACTTGTGCATGTAAAACACTTCTTTTTGGATTTCATGCAACTCTTCGGTTACCAGTAGAAGCTTTTTTGCCCACCAATTTCTGATGTCATCTCTATATGAGCTCTTCTGACCACACCCTTTCTTTTAATCTCAAACTCTTGTTTTACTTGCTAGGTTCACTGCCAGACAATTGTTTGCTGCTGTCGGCCTGTCTGCTTTCAGTCATACTATGTCCAATCATGTCTAACTGTTATGTCATCTACTTTTATATTTCTTCAGTTGGAGGTTTTGAAATTGGTGAATCACGCCAATCTCCTTCGCTTCTATGGAACTGTCATAGAACCACCCACATTCTGCATTGTGACAGGTTATAGTTACTACTGTCAGTTAACTCCACAACTTGTCTCAACCTTTTAATGCTGATTAAATTACTTCCAGTCCATATTTGCCAACTCAACCCTCTGATTGGTTTCTTCATTGCAGAGTATGTGGAGCAAGGAGCCCTCTCTGATTTTCTTCATCAGAATGAGTTTAACTCTGATCGAAATCTCATGTGGGCAAGACAGATTGCTGCTGGCAAGTACATTCATGTGACTACGCTTTGAGCTGTTGTGTTGATGGTAATATTTCTTTTGCCTTGCCTAATAGGTATGAAGTATCTCCACTTTGATGTCCCAGACCAGGTGGTGATTCACAGGGATCTGAAGTCAACGAATGGTATTGCACCATTTTCAGTCTTCTAGACCAACACATCTAAGAATAGTTGACTGTCCTGCCTTCAGCTTTTACATTCAGTGGTGTTGCCATCAGTTTGTAACTTGGATCTTTGGGAACCTTGTCAACCTCTTCATGTAGTAGGATAGCCTCGTACCCAGGCTGCTGCCTGGGTACGAGGCTAGTAGTAGGATGAGCGTTTTCTGACTAGCTACATAAAGCATGTGTATAAGTGCTTCACAAAATTTTTGTTCTGAATTCCTCAGTTCTAGTTGCTGCTGACAATACAGTGAAGGTCAGTGAGAGGATACATACTAATTTACACCTACCACACTGTACTTTAAAATTTCTTTTCTATAGATCTGTGACTTTGGTTCTTCAAAACTTCGCGATCAGCTACCAGGAATGAGTATCCACACAATCACTAAGGGGGTTGGAACTCCAAGATGGATGGCTCCAGAGGTACTTATAACACTGTCCTTGTTACCAGCAGACCAAACAATAAAAAGGGTGGAGTGTTATAGTCAGTATTGAGTCCAGTACACTGGCATGGAATCACAAGTATAAGCAAACAGAGGTCTGTATGCATATGCAGGTTGGCATATGGGGATGCACAAGGTCTGAGCACCTCTCTTGTAACCTCGACATTCTGTTTACCTTTGCACTTCATGGAGTCTTCATGGAGTCGACAATTTTACATGTATTTTGTTTTGTTTGTTCAAAGGTGCTAGAGAACAAGCCCATCTCCAAGCAGTGTGATGTCTACTCCTATGGCATAGTGGTTTGGGAGCTGCTTACACACAAGATTCCTTTTGAGGAAGCTGGCACTGATCATGAGTTACACAAGATGGTGGTAATGGACAAAAAGGTCAGCGTTTACTTTTAGCTGGTTTTCAGTCTAATTTCTTGCAGAGATAGTCTCATTCCCAGCTCTTCGGTACATTACAATCTGGGAATGAGACTGGAGCTGGAGAGAAAATGCACTGTATATGGAAGTGATGACTGAATCAGGAATTGCACCCAACATGTAGAAATCTTTTTTCAATTGTTTTGTATAGTGCTGCACATAATATAGTGGGGGAAATGTAATTTACTTTGCTACAGCGGCCTCCAATTCCAGAGGACTGTTCACCTGCACTTGCTAATATGCTGAGGAAGTGCTGGGACTCCAATTCAACAGTAAGCATTGTGAAGAGTAATTGCATTTAGCAGCAGTAAACTTTTGTTTCGATATGTTTGTGATAGCTAGACACATTTGTACATTACCATTCCCCACACCTGGTTGATTGTTTGAAGAGCACATTCAGAAAACGTGTATTAGAAGGGCCCGGATGCATGAATGTTGTTCCTGGAAGCAACTATTTACACATCTGTACGTTGGTGTAGAAAAAAACTGTATGACTGAAACGAAAGCTGAAACTGTCTTATATAGCGTCAAATTGTATTAGCACTCAACTGCTCAAGTAGCCAGAGAATGATGTCAGTGTTTTCTGTATGTATTTACTGCTATTTGTTTCAGACACAGCTATGTATGTATGTTTGTGAAGTTTACAATGTAATGATGGATACACATACCAATTCTGCTGCAAAGGGTAGCAACGTTCACGTTGCTGGTGCAAGTATTCATTGCCCTACATAGCTTCACCCTTCATTGCTGAGTTACAGGCTAGGCAGTATACCTACTCATTTTCTTTGTTTATGGACAGTGGAAAAGAGCTGAATCAGTGCCCAGCCACTTGTAATTAGCTGCAAAGACAGAAATACTAATCACTGAAAAATATTGTTGATGTAGTCACTGCAGTTGGTTTCACTATCCTATAGTGGTTAGCACGATATCTACTTATTGATATGCAATGTTATTTGCTTGTAGCTTCGGCCCGAGTTCACTGAGATTGTTTCAAGCATGGAACATTTGTCAGACATGAATGTGGTCAAAGGTATGGAGTAGTTTAGCCTTGCTCCCATGTCTTCAGTCCCAGCTTTTAATTCTTGTATGGAAAGTGCCCACATTGTTTTGTGGGATCTGAAGCCTGGGAACAAGACTACTATGTGATCTCACCAATCGCAACAAATAGTTTATAGTAAAGTATGCGTGTGATTACTATATCTTGATGTTTAATAGCACCTACAAAGCTGCTGACTCAGCTGCAGACTTCTTCTCAGAGTTTTGTTGACGTGGAGGTAAGTTGGTTTTCTTGCCTCCCATTAGCTTTTATTGTTGGCAGTACTTCACTAATATTGGTCCATTTCGGCACAATCTGTTTGTATGAATGGGATAATTGGTGTGATGGGCTAGGAATTACAAGACATTATGGTTCGGATGTCCTTTCTATATTCTTTCAGACTGAGCATCTGGTGGTTCCAGTACAACAACCTGTTCCTCCGCCAAGAAGTATAAAGGTACAAATATTTCCTGAGCGGGGAGTTGCATGCAAACAGTAGTGTAGTATCTGTTCGATTGCTGTTGGTATACAGACAGACAGACACAATAATATCTGTGGTTGGTGCTCTATCGTGTCACATTGCTCCAAAATTTGAATTTTATGTGGCCTCAAATAATCTCCAAACTTGGTGAATAAAATGATTTACTAGCATTCTTTTGTGATAATCAAGATGTGCAACATATACTAGCATACCTATGGTTTTGTGACATTCTCTCAGCCGAGGAAAGTGACTGAATCTGGTAGCTCTCTCCCTTTCTTATTTTGAACTTTGCCTAATTTATTTTCTCAATCAACATGACGGAGAGAAGTGGCAAAGGTTGGTGAAGTGGGCTGCTACTGGTTTCTTGAGCTTCTTGTCGCAGATGTCATTGTGGTGTCCATTGATGCTGCAGCTGATGTGGAGACGTTTTGTGTATTTCCCACTTATACTGTAGCCTGTATCTCCTGCATTGGATGAAGCAGTTGACATTCCTCATTTTCAAATTAGGCTAAACATGGAAGAAATGGCTCTTCGTAGCACTTATGAAGATGTCCTTAGTGTGTATGTGTTTTGCATGATTAGGAGTGCCTGACCCCCTGGAGCATGGTGTTTTTATACTGACGAAGAAGTCTCTGATGTTTTGGGGCTAATGCTAACAGTAAGCCATGTTGAAAGGCTTGAGTATATATCTTGTTTGAGTTGGTGGAATGCGTATCTGGGCTATCAGGTGTGGGAGATGTCAGTGGTATGGTACCACCAGTGTTGGATGCTTTATTCTCTGTCTTCTTGGTGATGTGGCAAGCTTGTTCAACTTGTTGTTAACGTAGGATGCATCCTCACAGTATAATGAATATAACCATCTTCTGAATGTTTTTGTCTATGTTGCAAGCGGCAAAAGCTGGGTCAAATCATCAGATTTTTATCTTACGTAGCTAGCAAACATTGCAATATTGTATATGAATGTACATAACTTCTCCAATAGCCAACAACTAAGTTCATGTACAAGCACAGAGTCCACAGGCATGTGATCAATATTAAGTATAGGGACTATGAGACTTACTTAAGGTGGCGGGATAGTCCCGGTGGGCGTGGTTTATGAAATATATCAACACAAAATATCCCATACAGAATTCATCCCAGCACTACAAAACTTACTGAATATGAAGTAGGGAGGGTAGTGAATGTGTACTGGAAAAATCGTTGGAGTAGCTCACGTTGTAGCCACAGTAAGTACACGAGCATCCCCGCAAACTATTCACCAAATATCTACAGTATGAAGTATGCTAGCGACTTGATCTCGCTGTTGGAGATGCGCATTAATAAAATCTAAGGCAGCATGAAACATTTTTGCCGCTACGGTAAATCGTACTCGAAATAGAAAGGAAAAACTTACTGTCTTACGCACAGAACGGTACCCCGCCACCTTAATCAGGTATTTTGCATGCTGAAAATGAGAAAAGGGACTTAAGTTAACTAGTATGCTCATTAAAGGATGGCATCTCCAAAAGTTAGGTATGTACATCATACAGTGCTCTATTGTACTATATCTATGAAATTTTGTGAGGACTCAGGTTGTAAATTCAGAGGGCTCTTCCACATTAATAAGAATCCATGTCTTTCTGTAGTCCAACACCCTCGTAAAGCTCTGTGATCTAATTTAAGGAACATGACATACACTTGCCATTTTTTTATTCAGAGTGGTTCTCTGGCACCATCTCCAGTTCCTCGTCCAAGAAAACTGGGTGCTCAACGAAATGTAAAATGAAGTAAAATGATTCTTGCATGACGATATTTTCTGTATATTGTATTGTGCAAACAGAAAACAGTTCGTCTTAATCCTAAGAAAGTGGTGCTAATGAGGGCAAACACTTCAATGCTCCCCAGTTTTGCTCACATAACTTCCTGATTGTACCTTGCTGCCACTCTTTCTAAGCAGCTATGTACACAGCTAATGTGCTATTGATTGTTGTTGGTGAAGTTAGTCAGTGAATGCTTGTGAGGTATGTAAGACTCACTGTATGCACTTACCCACTTGGACTTGCCCACTTGCCCACTTGGACTTGCCCACTTGCCCACTTGGACTTGCCCACTTGCCCAATTGACCTACCCTACATGCAGAAGCATCTTGCATGTGAAGTTGAAGTTAAAAATGCCATGCATACTGAAGATGTCATCATACTGAATGACTTGACATTACTAAAAATATACACGACCAGCAGATGAATATGATGGGATAAATTGAGTTTTCAGTGCTCATGTTTTGTTTTGCAGGCAAATGTACCCACTCCAAAAGCAAGAACAGTTTTCAGGAAAGTATGTTGTTGTAATTCACATATGTAACTACATCACTCAGTCATTATATCATACAAAGGGCCACAATTTTTGTTGCACTTTGATGCATGTAATTATGATGATGTCACGTTTTAGGCTGATTCAAAGCAAGTACCTACTTCAAAGACAAGAAGCATGACACTCCCTGCAGAGGTATGATATTTCAATATATCTTACAGTACTTGGTAAGGCTTGAATTGTGTATGTCGTACCGAGAGAGTGAGGAATAACTGTATGGAGAAAGTTTGATCCAGCTGGGATTTAAATCCACAACCTTCTGAACACTCGTCAGGTGCTCTTATCTCTGGATCCTTAGGCAGAGAAATAGAAGACAAACCACATAAGCAGCATTACCCAGAGCGTCAGCTGAATTCCATGCATGTGATTCTCCCACTGAACCTCTGAACATGGATTATACCATTACCGAAATGACCTGTGTGTATCTCATATATCTTTAGGTAGACAAATGTGCCATTTAGAATCTTATCACATCTGGCTGTTTAGAGTATTCTAGATTTTAGCATTGCACTTGAATTAGCAAAGTCTGCCTACAAATGGTTAACTGTGAGTCACACATTAGCAGGAATCAATTGGAGTTGGTAACATGTACTTTGGAATAGATGTTGCCAAGGAAATTGATGTTGCATGATATTGATCCTAAAGTTATCTTTGGAACACTACCTGCTTGTGATATTTTATTGTTGTCGTCCCTTGCAGGATGATGTGTTCACTCCTAGACCAAGAAGTAATGCAATATCAGGAGGTGCTTCTAGGCCAAAAAGTATCACCTATGAAACTGATGTATGTTGTATAAGCATAGTATGGACATGCTACAACAGGAACTGTTATTGGGGTGAACCTGAGTGATCCCAACGTTAACAATAGAATGACACCAGACTGAGAGGCAAAAAAATAGCCCAAATCACTATTCGAACTGGGTTATGACAAAACCGTAAAAGACAAAATTACCGTATTTCTTCGATTAGATGCCACCCTCAAATAGTCACCGCTGTCAAATAGTCACCACCCTGGCCACAGCTAGTACACACAGCGTGCAAACTCATGTATAAATAATTGCTGACATCGATCATTGCCTGTTGGTCGATATAATGTGTATTACAGACTGTAAACCAGGATGCAGAACAGAATCTAGATTATTACCAGGAGCATCAGTTAAAGTATGGTTTCTAGATCTATGTACAGTCCTACATATAGTCTAAGAGTCTATGCTTTATGAGCATAAAAATAGGTGCCTGTAATTTCAGTGCATCTCTTGCCAACCAGCCAAGAGTGTCAGCACAAAATTGTCCTCATGCAGGCCATACTTGATGATTTATGGTCAACTTCCATGTGATTCATGCAGGTCATGCATGGTGAAATGGGTTCCTCAGAAACAAATCTTCAAAGGTTGTGTTCTCCAGTGAGCAAAGAGGGTGGTGAAAATGAAGCAGAGGACATAATGGATGAAATATATGAAGTTCCGACAACTCCACTCTCAATTCAGCCAGAGTCACCTGCTGAGATGAATAACAAGCAACAAGTTACTCGTCCAATCTGGGCTATATCCAAGGAGGAAGTGGAGCTGCTAGATGATGAACTTGGCAAGGGTGCATGGGGTATTGTAACAAAGGCACGGTTTCGAGGTGAGATTGTAGCAGCCAAGCGTCTCCATAAGGCACTGTGCGAAGGGAACCAAGAATTTGTCAAAAAAGCTTTCCACAGAGAATTGGGCAATACTTCTAATCTTCGTCACCCAAACCTGGTCTTCTTTCTCGGAGCTGTCATTGGAGGGAACATCGGAGAGCTTATCATTCTGAATGAGCTTATGGACAGCAGTCTCAGGGATGCTCTAGTCAAGGGCCAGCTTTCCAGGTCACAAATCAAGTCCCTCAGCATTGATGTTGCACGAGCTCTTAACTACCTCCATTCATGCAAACCTCAACCACTCATACATCGAGATGTCAGCAGTGCAAATGTGTTGCTACAGCGCTTAGGCCCAGATTACTGGAAAGCCAAACTCTCCGACTATGGAAGTCTTCACAGCATTAATCTGGCCTGTACGCTATCTCCTGGCAACCCCGTGTATGCTGCACCAGAAGCCATGCATTTGGGGGGTCAGCAATCGTGCAAGATGGATATCTACAGCTTTGGTGTTCTCTTGATCGAAATGTTCAGCCGCCAGCTACCAACTCCAGAGCTGCGGGATAGGATGCTCCAGGAGATCAAGTGGCGAGAGATGCGTCTGCTGATTGAGACATGCATTCAAAAATCTCCCAATGAACGTCCAGAAATGCAGCAGATCATTAGCTCACTCGAGGTATGCATGTATGCACTACCCCAATTACAAAACTATAGAAGCCATGAGCATCAGTTCCTTGAAAAGCTCAGAATGATAACAAGCTACTCCACTCTTTCAGTATTACCCATAATCAATGCTCATTGCTACCTCACATCATTTCTTTCATAGCAAATACAAGAGAAGCTTCCAGTTCAGCAGGTAATTTACAACTTTCATAGCTGAAAGGCTTGAGGTAACTTGTTGACACTTCTTTGTTTTCTCTCTGTAGCACCCCAACAACTATGTTGAGATGTGAGTCCTGTCTCTGTGTTTGCTGTATGTAGCCACTCTGTCTCGCTCTCTTTGAATTGTAACCCATTAAGCTATTCTGACATACAGGAGGTGGTTTGTTCCATCAATATCTCGGACTGAAGCTGTGGAAAAGCTAGTTGCTGAGGTTGGTGTAATAGGATTTGATCTCTTGTGCAGGAAAATATTGATATGTGCATGTGTATATCAGTACTTATATATCAGGAGAGTTGTATTACATAGCGCATAGTAAATAGTTATGTGGAATAACAAATAGAGGTTGTGTTTAGGTCAGGGTCGGTTACACCAATTTGTTGTGGTTTATGTTGTGAGGTCATTGCGATTATGTGGTATAGGTCTGTCAGAAGCATCTCCACTTCTTACCACCATGGTGCAGACTAGTAGCTAGCTATTGCTTCAGAATTTGGAAGCTTGGTAGGGATATGAACCAACAGTCTACTTCTAGGGTGACTAGTAACTAGTAACAGTAGAGCCTGTGGTTTGTTTCATGCATGAGTGCTTATAATCAGGTAGTGCTTCTCCGCTTGTACTTGTTTCAAAGCTAAACAGTGGGCTCCAGACCTCTTTAATACATATGACCACTTCAGATGGCAGTATAGTTGCCTTATGAAGTGGGAATTTGTGAGATCAGTGGTTATTTGGTAGCTATGGCCACCAGAGATAGTATGTGCAACAAGGTTTGTTCTCTAATGCTGTATTGTGGTCAGGTGTACCATTTTATATGAGCATTTTGAGGTAGTTGCTCACGGTGTGGACTCTCTTCTGGGTAATTTACATTGTATTACAGGGGAAAGAAGGAAATTTTCTGGTAACACTCTCATCTTCTGAGGAAAACAAGTATGCATTGTCATTATGGTAAGTTTCAAACTCTCAGAGGAGCCTGGGATTGAGGCTAGCATACTGCATATCTGTTTTATCATACATGCAGGCACAACAACAAAGTGTGCCATTACCGCATCCAACAGAACCAGAGCACTGAGTTCTACATTGATGAGAACATCAATTTCCAGTCCCTTGAAGAGATGATAGAGTTCTACAAGCAGTCGCAAGGAGGTAAATCAGTACATCACATTCAGTAGACATTGTGTATACCATGGATGCACTCTAGCTATCTTTATATATAGGACTCTGTACCAAATTGTGTGAATACACGAGAACTAGACCGGGAACTCTCACACACCAGTCTTCACTCACAGGTACATTTGAGGTGATTACTTCACGCTGTTATAACAAAATTTAATATGCATAATCATGCACTTTACACCTTCAAAGACAAAGCATGGGAGATTCCTGAAACTGAGCTGGAATTTAATCAAGCAGAAATTGCAAAGGGAAACTATGGGGTTAGTATATTTGATCTCAGTTCTTGTTGTATATAGCTTGGCTACATCCACTGACACCAGACTGAAAAATGGCCAGCTGGAATGAAAAAAAACAAACCTTTAAGTTAGTTGTGATCACTGAGACATTTAGAGTATATGCGGATACCCAAGCTCAATATTCACAACTCTATGGCCATTGTTACAGTGGGAAACAGCTATAGATCATCATAGGAACCAACAATGAGTGCATTACTTGTTTAGTGCTTACATATAACTTATTCCTCACTGCTGTAGTATGTGGTGGCTGGAGTGTGGAAGGGACTTGATGTTGCTATAAGAGTAACCAAGCAAGACAGTCTAGATGAAGCTGGAGTACAGTTCATTGAAGATGCTATTACCATTCTGAAGTGAGCTCCTACAGGATACAATTGATGTAGCCCTTTTAGCACTGATGTTGACTATGCTAGTTAGAACACCAATTGACAGACTTACATGCATTTATTGTGGTATACATCAAACATTTCAGCTATAGGGTAGCTGTCTTCCACACTTCAATAAATTATAACAGCCGTACAATATGCAATACAGGAGAATATTGCATGGTAGCTCTGTGGAATAACACTGCATGTGCACTTGAGACTTGAGTACAGAATAAGAATAGCATTAAAAAAAAACAGATGTATATATTATGTGTATACATGCATATGCATAGGGAATTCCATCATGAGAATTTGATAAAATTTCATGGGATCTGCCACCAAGAAAACCATCTGCTTATTGTCACTGACCTGATGCCCAGAGGTTAGTTAGAAGAAACATTAAATGTATATGCTACAAAATATTACAGATGCAAACAATTATGTTATTTCCTCTCAGACTCACTAGACAAGTACCTCAAACAACACCAGGAGCTTCTGGATCGAAAAGATGTGCTTCTGGATATGGCTACCCAAATCTGCTCTGCTTTGAAATTTCTTGAAAACAGAGGAATAATTCATGGGGATTTAGTAAGTTTGTAGTAAGCTATAGTTATCTAAACTGGCTGCAGCATGGTCAGATGAAGGTACAAATTTTGAGTGATCAGACTACTTGTGGCAAGTTGATGAAAGGACTAGCTTCCGACTGTGGAATCCTCATATCAAAAACAATTTCTTTGGCATCTTCAGTTTACATGCTAAATATGTGCATGTGTGATCGTAAATGAAGAGGAAGGTTATCTGTTACCATCTTGAGCTTGGAAAATAACTTGCCAACATTTCGACTGAATGCTCCAGTTGTCATCGAAAGACTTACATATAATTATGTAATGGCTATACACATGTGGACAGGTGATAGTGATATTTATGCTGGCATGTTACACTGTCAACTTTAGTGCATGACTATACTTGTCGCTCAAGTTGAAACGTGCCAGCATAAATATGTGTGATTTTGAGAATGCCCCCGAGGAATAACTTTTGGCTCATAGGATAGTTTGTTAGTGGATCTGACATACTGTTATTATTCTGTATGAAAATATATCTAGATTAGTTTCACAAAAGATTTTGAGAACAATATTTTCCCGCTAGATTAGATCTATCATTGTAGTGGAAGCACATTTTCCATGAAAACTACTAGCCATGCATGGAGGTCTCACTTCCTGGTGCCTTTTCTGGCAGTGACTTAGCCATTTTGTTTACTTTGTGGTAGCTACTTTCTCTATCTGGCATAGTTTCACAGAATCTTACAATAATTATGATCATGGATAGTGACAATTGATTTGATGATTGATGACAGAATTTCAGCTGATTCCCAAACCCAATAGTTAAGTACTTGTATCATGGAGTTGTGTTCTTTAATCAGGTTATTTTTATGCTACAATTGAGTGCTCCATTTGTGTGACTTACAGGCTGCTCGCAACTGTCTGATTGGAGGAATGAATACTGTGAAAGTGGCTGACTACTCCCTCGCTCTTTACACAAGTTCTCGAAAACCATCGCGAACAGTAGTTTCCGTTAGATGGGCTGCTCCAGAGCTCATTGTGCAGCAACCCATGTTCACCACCAAGTCTGATGTCTGGTCATTTGGTGAGTGCACATATACCAGTATATGCGTGAGTAAGCAGGAGGTTGCAGTATGCGGGCAAAACTTTGACAAGTTGATGCTCATGTCACATAGCTAGCATTCTCCACCAACGTAGTCATGCATTTATCCATCCTCTCTTGTGACCACATGATGTGATCATGGTGGATTTTCATCCAGGAGTTGTCATGTGGGAGCTCTGGTCAGGTGCACAAACGCCCTATCTGGACCTACGCAACCAGGAGGTGAAAGGCAAGGTAAATGCAACGTGTGGAATAGAATTTCACATCAAAAAAAATGCTAGGAGTAAATTCCGAGTAATTCCTCCCACAGCTGTTGACTGGCCACCGTCTGGAAAAGCCTGAAAATTGTCCAGATGAAGTGTATACCGTTATGCGCGTATGCTGGAGTCTGGTTAGTGTGCACACTTGGTTGTGAGCCACTGTACTATACTATAACAACATTACCTCTCGTCTTAGATTATTGTTTTGCACCAAATTAAAGCATGTGAACCAAAAATCACAGATTTACCATAACTATGGTTGTTATTACTCTAGGATCCTCAAAAAAGACCGTCATTTGAAAATCTTCTTGGCAGGTTCTGTTCATTTACTGTGTACATATGAACTTGTGTGATGAACTGTTGTACATGTAGTGCTTATTGTATTTAGAGTGTGTTTATAGGTCAGTCTCTTGAAGTTGTACCAGTTGTTTACGTATTCATACTGAGGTCAATGTTTTACTGCGCATGTGCAAACAAACTGATTAGTATCCAGAGGGTAATCCGACAGTCTAGCCAAGTTTCTACACATGCCCCGGGCTCTTTAACGATCGGCGGTTAGAGCAAACAAGCTTTTCTATGGGTCAGTGTTGCCCCGGACGAGTTGGCAGGAGCTCCAAGCAAATTCGAAGCCTGCAACAGCAGTTACAGCAGCTTCAACGAGCAACTCAGGAGAAAGATCATGTTATCGAAGCCAGAGAGCGGCAACTTCAAGAGGTCAACCAACAGCTGGCAGCTAGTGAACAGGTAAATGCGCAGTTACGGGAAAACCTCGAACATAGAGAGAAAAGGACCCAGGAATCGCAGCAGGGAGATTTGCACCAGGAGGAGGCAATTGAAACTGTCCCGTACGGCGTTGGTGAATGGCTCCCATCTGACCAGGCAATTCTGGACAATTGGGTGGAAGCGCTTATCGAAGAAGTCGACGTCACCGTCCAGTCTGAGAAACCATTACATCCTGTGATTCAGGAGTTCAAAGATCTGATTGATAATGATGCTGAAATCAATATGTTTTTCACTCAGATGTTTGATCAAGTACCTAAGAAACACAGTAAGAGCCCCTCTGGCAAGCCACAGGTTAGGGATTACCATCAGATGCTTCGGCTACTCAATGCTATCATGACAAGGGCACCTGAGTTTAACAAATCACAAATAGTCGGTGCTCCCATTTGTGCGATCTTATTTTGGTCAATGGCAACAATTGGCGGATATGCAGGCTTTTTGAACACCAAAGTCAACTGTCAGTTGAAGAAGATCCTGAATGAGTGGGGAACGTTTCTGAAGTCAAAAGATTCCTGTTACGTCTTAAGCATGGACCCGCATAAAGGATGGTTTGGTAAGGATGCCAAAGAGCAGATGCCGCATTTTGATGAAGAATTTAAATGTGATCCAAGCAAGCTCCACCATGGATTCACTTCATGGGATGATTTTTTTACCAGGGAATTTCGTGATGGCGTGCGCCCGATTGCAGCCCATGACGATGACACAGTGATTGTCAATGCCTGTGAATCGTGTCCCTACGAACTCAGATTTGATGTGCAGCGCCGTGCGAAATTCTGGATCAAATCACAACCGTACTCTCTACAGCACATGCTTGCAAACGATCCACTTGTTGAAGAGTTTGTAGGGGGAACTGTCTACCAAGGCTTCCTCAATGCATACAACTACCATCGCTGGCATAGTCCTGTGAGTGGCAAGATTATCAAGGCCTACATTCAAGATGGGGCCTACTATTCAGAGAGCTTAGCGGGGGGTTATGACAACAAAGGAGATACTGACGTCTCACAAGCTTATCTTACTCAAGTCGCAACCAGAGCCATCATATTCATCAAAGCAGACAATCCCGATATCGGACTGATGTGCTTCTTGGCTGTCGGTATGGCTGATATATCGACCTGCGAGACCACCGTCTATGAAGGACAACACATCAAGAAAGGTCAACAGACAGGGATGTTTCATTACGGTGGTTCTACCCATTGTCTGGTTTTTCGGCCTGGTGTGAATCTTGACTTTGACCTCCATGGTCAGGATCCGAATAAGGTGACTCTCAAATCAAGAAAAAACATTCCAATCAACTCCAAGATTGCCACAGTACACCACTGAGTGAACCCTTGCACTATGGACAAATAACCTAATCTATAATTGGTTAGTTTCATATCTGAGTTTGTAATTGCCAACTGTAGTAACAACAGTTTATATATAAATATCTGTGCACAACATAGTTACATGTATGTAGTAGTCAACACATCAGGATCCAGTGTTGGTTTCTAGTATTTCCATAATTGGATCTACTGCACATTACCACAGAGTAGTATCCCATAAATACGTTTTGTGTATTGCTCACAGGTTAGGCTCTGTACACTAATTTGGGGGGAGGGTGGAGGTGCAAATCAGTCGTATCAAGTCGGTCAACTTACAGTCTTGTGTAACAAAACTCTTTCCGCTAAGAGTTTGGCCCACACACAACTAGTCAACTTAATCTAGGCCTATTTGAAGTGAAGAGGAATAGGATCAAAGAAAGACTAGCATAGATTGGTCTCAGTGTCTTAGACATGAGACAGCAACGAAAGGGAAAGGAGCACACAGTAGCTAGTCTGTCAACAGAGGTGCATGAACGTTCCCAGGCCATTCCAGATTTTCCTCCACAGCCGCGAGATAAAATCTGGGAACGAGGCTACTAGCTGGCTAAGCTCCGCCCCTTTTACGGTAGGAGGACCTTCAGGTTGTCGTGTATAATGGGAGCGTTGATATCCAGGGTCTTCGGAACGTACTACCTGAAAAGAGCGCGTCAAGACTCCACAGTGCTGCACTACAGGAGAACTCCGACGTGGAGATCCCTTGTGCTGTTCATTGGTTCGTAAGTCATAGCTACATAAATGCAGCTAGAAGATATTATGGGTTATAAATTTCGTTGACAGGACTGTAGCAGTACTGATATATCAGTACCACCTGTGCTGTTCATATAGAGGATTGTGAGGGCTGTTGGTTGTCTGGTTGTAGCTCAATGGCAGAGCACTGGCAGCTCAAAATGGAGGGGAGAAGGTAGTCTCGTCCCCAGACCCCACCCTCTCCCGAGGAGAAACGGTCTGGTGAACCAAGTCGAATTTCTTGGGCTAGCGCACACTTTTGCAACATTGTAACCTAGCAACGATCAAAACATTTTGCGGCCAACCCGCTCAAAAAAGGTACGGATACTCGAATGGAGATTAACAAATTTTACTGTTGTAAGGGAAGTGCTACGTAATAATTACCGATCTCGCGATCTCATTGGTCATTACCCGTTTTGGGTAATAAGCCCAAGAAATTCGACTTCGTTCACCAGACCGTTTCTCGCTGGGAGGCGCGCGCGGGCGGGGCACGAGACTAGGGAGAAGGCTGATATAGTTGATTACACGAATGACTACCTGGATAGACAAGGGTCTAATGATCTTAAGGCATTTTTGTGTAGTGTTAGTCATACCATTGGATTCCAAAGCATTCAAAAGCCAATAGGATAGGTGAAGCTGGATAGGGTTAGGCATTGGCAGAGAAGCACATAGTGTCTGTTATACTTGGATGTATAAAGGCCCTGGGTTGGCACTGAATCGGAATGCCTTGTATATATATGGGCTCTATTTCTTAATAGCCAGCTTTCAGTGATTAGCAAATGCCTGTCCAAACTGAAAATTACCTCCAGTGTGGTTCTAGTCACAAATCTGTACAGATAGGCTGAAAGTATGTTTGGGTCATGTATGAAGCATTAGATCCAGAAGCTGAAATGCTGTACATTGAAACAACTCATAGACATCTACAGAAAATGTGATTGATCAGTTAATCATGTGTAAGTTAGGTGGTGGGATCAGTGGTAGATTAACTCATGCTGACTACATGCACAAAACTACATCTACAAAAACTTGGAGCATTAATATACACATTGAGTTATGTGAATTCTCAAATCTAATCCGGGATATAAACCTCTTTTTTAGCCCTGTTTTGCAACTAGGCCACCGTCATGGCTCATTGCTGTTGTCAACTTTGTGCATTGTTATATCTTTCCCACAGTCTTGTTTTCTTTTACCCACTTCATCTCCACTCAAGCAGGTAAGAATCATGTCTGTCTGTTGTTAATCTATGTTTTCAAAAACTACCACCTACAAATCATGTAGGAAGTCCATCAGTAAATTTACAGAGATCTCCAGTGGTAAGAATCACCAGCTCTATATACACATGTAGGATGTTTTTCAGTAAAGTAGGTTGTAAGCAGAGGCGGAGACAGCTACCAAGAAGTGGGGGGGCTCATGTTCTAAATGTTAAGCTGTGGGGGTGTGGAAACGAGATGATATTGTATTTCTCTGTACAACTAGTAGAAAAATTGGGGGGGCTGAGCCCCCCAATCTGAAAAGTGGGAGGGCCTAAGCCCCCTCTGCCCCCCCTATATCTCCGCCCCTGATAAGGTTTGCTTGAAAGAGGCTAATTTGATGAGCTAAATACAACTTTCTTTACCCACAGAATTTCCCTATTTGGGTTATCTCTGCTATGCATTAGGAGTCTACTTCTGCTACATAGGAACTGAAAAATATGAGGTACATGTATCTATTACTTGACATTTCAATCATCTTCATTCTCATAGCAGCTTTCTTTTTGCCCTTGTAATGTGTCACAATGCTTCCTATGTGTTTGGCAGTATGTTGCCAAATGTTGGCCCAACGTGGCACCACTAACCCTTAAACTGTGCTAGAGTCTTCCGAGTGTGCTTCCTGTGTACATTCGGGAAACCTATATCTTTGATCCACATTGTGCTTTCCTGCACCTATTGTAATGTGACCCAACTATTGCATACATACATGCATACATACCACTTCTAATAGATAGGCAAGCTTGCTTTTTGTTGATGCATGTGTTTACTGTATTGTTGTAAAATGGGACATATCCTACACTAGTCTCATTCCCAGGCCTCACACAGTATTTGTGATTCATCAGGTTATTCTTTCCATGCTTAAATGTAACGCTGCAGGAGTGCATATTTGACAAGTCAAAAGGCACTGTGTCCCTGATGAATGCAAGATTCCTGGAAAAGTTCATCCTGGGCTACAGGAAAAAGAGTAAGTTTCTATATCCCAGCATCACTGGAAGAAACAGACACTTGTACTGACAGACACTGTTTGTAGTCACTTTTGTTAGTATGCCATTGAGGCTTGCTTTGAACTTCAGCCACTTTCAGGTGGTAACTTGTCCTGTGCAGAAGAAAAGCTGCACTATACAAGAAAGCAGAAGTGCATGGTAACATGATAAACCCAAATTTCACATGAGTTTGATTTCTGCAGACTAGTGGCCAGATAGACGACTAGTGTTTCTTTTGCGTATAGTCCTCTGGTAGCTGGTATGTTTTTGTTCTGTTACCAGGCTCTCCCCGCTAAGGAGGGTATAGTAACAGTAGCCTCATTCCCAGGCTCTCCCCGCTAAGGAGGGTATAGTAACAGTAGCCTCATTCCCAGGCTCTCCCCGCTAAGGAGGGTATAGTAACAGTAGCCTCATTCCCAGGCTCTCCCCGCTAAGGAGGGTATAGTAACAGTAGCCTCATTCCCAGGCTCTCCCCGCTAAGGAAGGTATAGTAACAGTAGTCCTCTGGTTGCTAGTATCTTCTTGCTCAGTTGCCATACCTTGGCCTACCTATGTATGACACTGTAGGCCTCTATTGTAACACCATTAGCTGGGGTACACAGTCTCAAGATCTGATTGTACTTTGCACTGCTCTCTCCCATGTTCATGAGCGCAGTTGTTACGGAACTGAGTGAGATTGTTGCCGTGTCAGTGGAAAATCAAAACGTCTCTCCTGGGGGAGTTGGCTACCAGGTAAATACGTGAACCATGTTTGGTACTCTCTTCAACTTGCCTATGCAGTGTAGAGTGTGGACATGTATGAACTATGCTTACACTGAAGAGCTGATTGTGTACAGCCTTCTATACCCAGCCTACTTTTAGAAATGTTCCTTAGATCAAGCATGGTATAAGGAGCAAACATCATACCACCAGAGGAAGAAATCGAAGGAGGTCTCCCTCCACTAGAAAATTTAGTTAAAGTACTATAGAGTGCTTGCACAATGTTCTAGTTCAAGTCTTGACATCAACAATTTCATTGCATCCCAATACTATGTGCATTATTCATCTACAAAGTGATATGGAAATTGATCAGAGAATTGTTGCCTCGTGTAGACTAAGAGCATGTATGTATACTTGGCTCTTCTAGCCTTTGAGAAGAGCAGGAGGCTATACATCTAGAGGAGTGCCATGGGACATAGGACTGAACCTTTCAGTTCATGTGATGTAACATGACATATGTGATCTAACCTTCCAAACAGTTCACATGCACATACACTGAGATGATCTGCCATAACTGATGTGCCTATGTAGATGTAAAGCAGTAGTATACAGCACACTATTTCCAAGTACAGGCGCCGAAAATATATTTGTAACTGAACAGTGCTGAGATGCTACAGTGTAATCTTTGTTCTAATTCACAGGTAGTTCTGCTATTTCTGTCTGGCCTGACCCTTTCACTGACAGCTCAGTGCACATTTGGAGACAAGAGGTCTGTGAAGCCAATGGATAGCTATATCACTCCTCTCTTGCATGTGCATCATGCATAGTAACAAATGTAGGGATGGCCCTCAACAATGGCCACCCAAGGTGTACTAAATGACATAAACTTTCCTTAAGGATTTGTCAAAGGCCTTTATGAGCCCCACGATGTAGTCATTGTCAAGTGAGTATATAACATTGCTGGAAAGCACTGCTGAAGTTTCAGACCAGCAAGTTGCTAAACAGAAAAAATCGTCAATCTTTACTGCAAATATGTCTTATGTATGCACATGCACACACACACACATGCACACACACACACACACACACATAGTGAGCATGAAGCCATTGCCAGAGAGATAAACAAGTTTTTGGACCTTCCCTCCCACTCTACTGTGAACAAGGGCAAGGAAGACAGTGACCAGCAGCAACAGACAAAACAGAAGAAGCCAAGAAAACAGAAGGGAGACTGAGCAGTTTGTGTTACTGTTAGCTGCACATACACATCATCTGCATGAACAATTTCAAATTCCATGACTGTTTCAAGCTGGCTGTAATGACATTGATCATGCATGTTTGCAGGGTATTTGGAGTTGGCGAGTCACTCTATACTTATAACCGTGTCATTATGGTATGGTATGTTACTGGTCTACACTAAATACGCCTTAATTGTCCACAGTCATGTATACCAGCAAGTGCTACCAATCCCTATATATATACAGTGGAACCCCACTATAGCGGACACCATTGGGAGCCAACACTTTTGTCCCTTATAGTGAAGTGTCCCTAACTCAGGGGCTTCCAGTACATTTCCAGTAGGCATGATACTGTGTAATTGGGTTGTTAACTTAGCCATGTTTTCAGAGCTTTCCCTTGATGTACGCTGGTTGCATGGGGAAGTGAGGGAGGCTAAGCAGAGGCTAGTACTGTGGGTAGCAGCACTAATCTAACATCATATTGTTAACTCCAGTGTGGCTGTGGACAATCATGCGGAAAAGGTTGATGAGTGTCCGCTGAATCGGGGTCATTAAGTATTCAATTAAGCAACCCCTGAATAGCAGACATCCTGCTACTCTGTATAATGGCCACTTTCGCACCCCCAATTATTGAAATGAATATATAGGAGGACAGCTGGGGAATTTCATAAGTATCCATTATATAAGGGTGAGGGGTGTCAAGCAGAACTATAGTAAGCAGTCCGTAACAAACGATCAATTACCATAGTACTTTCAGTTGTAATTATGACACTAGCTACTCTCACTATCTCAGCTAGACCCCACCTTGAGCGTGCAACACGCCCAACAAGGACATGTTCTGGCACCATGGAACTGGTGTACAATAGATAATTATGCACAAAAGTCGATGTTCCTTGGCTTGCTCTCACATGAAGCTTGAGCTTCTTGACCAGCCACCCACACCTCTGCTTACATTACTAACACAAAATCACACTGCAGATATAATTATGACATTGCATATACAGTAATGATAATTGGTAATAGATGCTGAAATGTCAGAAAAGTCTGGGATCTTTCAAACACCGAGGAAGTTTGTTTACATAAGGCATGAAACCTGCAAAATGAAATGCAATGCAGAGTCACGTGGTTGTACAATCATGTATGGGTAACAACTGAAAATAAATAAACTAGGGCCTGAACGAATGGAGAATTCCCCCATTCAAATGTTCGGTAACTATTATTCGAACAACATTCGGTAGAATCAAGATATTATGTAACATGGGTGTGCTTGTGGTTTCTGCATGAATGCACAATGCACGTTTACTTATTTAGCCACCCAGTTGTCTACAGTTAAAAGTGTCAACTGCGGACCGCCTGCAGCAACGATGGACACACCAGTTACTTCGCAGAAGCGCCCCGAATGAGTGTACAAAAGCGGCCATTCTAACTTTCTGAAAAATTGTGCTAAAAAATCCTGGACACTGCAAGTAAATCATTTTGTGTTTGTTAAATTCCTGAATTCACAGAAGTGAAGGCTTCTAGATTGTTTTGTGGAATCTTTGAAGCTGTAGAATTGGTCATGAAACAAGCAGTTTTTAGCAATGTGCTGGTCCACAAGAACAGCAACTCCAGAGATGCCATGTGGTAAAGTTCCAGTTCTGTTTACCACATGGCATCTCTGGGTTTTCAGTTCAGTAAAGGCAGAAATTCAACAAAACACAAATAGTTTACTTACAATGTCCAGGATTTCTAGCACAATTTTTCAGAAAGTTGGAATGGCCGCTTTTGTACACTCATTCGCCCCGCTTCCTTGCCCTTACTTGCTAAGGCTTGCCTGTCCCGCTAGCGCCAGGAGCATCTCTCCGCCTCACGTTCTACGCTCGGCTACGCCGAAGGCCTGAAAAGTTTTCTCCGCCATCTTGCAAGATTGCACGTGGGGTGTGCATTGATTAGAAATAGGTCATGTGCGAACATAAATAAACCACATATTAATATTAGTTACTGACTCCAAAAGGTACCTCAAAGTAATTTAAATCACCTCTATATCATCTCTACATAAGCTAGGCTTGTAGGAAGCAACTCTTGAATGGTCCAGAGGCTCCCATTGATGTATCTGGATGCAAAACTAGAGGATGTGCCCCCCCCCCCCTCCTTCCCTCCAATTGACGCTTTATATTTAAGAGCCATGAGGTCACTTCTGAAGCCATTCAGAACCAAAATAAAGTCCAATGAAGCCAGCTACAGGTTACCCAAACTGACAACACAGCTGCTAGTTAGCCGTACAGTTACAAACTCACCCACAGTTCTTGACCTTTTAATAGCTTTAGCAATTCTCCTTTGTTTTTTCATGCAGATTTCTGGAGAAAAGACATCATAATGTTTAGCTATCAAAGTAAGGCCTTGCTGTTTCCCAGGTAACAATACCCCCAGTAAACAGAACTTGCTTGTTATGTTCCTTGGTATTATCATCCCAGTCTGAGAGGAAACAAACTGTGACAACAGTCGAACATTCTGCGAAAGATTCGTATTGCAGTCTTGTGTGAGTATGTGCAAAACTCACAAATGAACTATCAACTAGTCCATCATTTTGAGTGTAGGAGAATAATGTCAGCTAAAATATTGTAAATCAACTCTGGACTTGACAACCCACCTTATAATCTGGCTCAATATTGTTGGAGCAGAGGCAGTTATTTGGGCAGTCATTGATCCCACTCATGACATCTTTGTATTCTGATTGGTTCACCTACACGAGAATGTATACGCATTCAATCCAGACAGAAGTCACAGAATGGAAAATGGCACATAAATCAGGTGCAGATACCCACATACACAATGAACAGACTACTTCTCCCTCAAAGAAGGCCTAGTGGTTATGTAGAGTCACTGACTGCGCAAGATCAGTCCTTGTCTGCTATGCTGAAGAAGACTGGACCTGCTAACCATATACTAGTGTGTTGTGCTATTAGCAGGGATAATGACTGGTGACACACTGGTATAAACAAATTTACTTTGCCTGGCCTAAAGGAACTTTCACATTTATGCTGGAAATTTCAATGCATGGAATAAAACTTAGTCTCACTTGCTAGCAAAACTAGTCAAATTCTAGTCTTGTAAGCCATACCCTTTGCAGAGAGAGAAGGGATGTGGTCACACTGTAAGTATCGAGTTGTTGCCAAGGGAGAATTTCACCATCAATAATCAGATATGTGCTCTGGTTATATTTGTTGCTTGGAGTAGCCAATGTTTAGTGGGCGTTGGGATCTATTTACCTGACTGCATTGTATAATAGTTGCATTCCTCAGTGACAACTCTCCAGCGTCACCAGACCCTTCTACTATCTGCAAAGTGTGTAGCTTGCGAGACTAGTCAAAATCCTGGTCATGGAGTAACCTAGTCTTGTGTACACACGGTGATAATGCAGTGAGGAGGATCTGGGCCACAAGAGACTAGAAATGACCAACATGCATTCTGCTAGTCTCACAAGCCAGACAGGTGCAAGGGATCCAACATGAAGCTCTGAAGTATATGAGATTTCAAAATCACGTGATTCCACTTGGGATTTCTGATTTCAGCAACATTTTGCACTGATTTTCTAATTGATTCCTTGATGATTTCTGCGATTTCTACGATTTTTTGGTGATTTCTGTGATTTCTATGATTTTTTGGTGATTTCTGTGATTCCAGCAGATGGCATACAAGATTTCTTTAAGATAGATGAGTTTGTCACATGCGCTGAAGGTCATATTTGGACGTTGGAGGGTATACAGATGTTAGCAAATGTGATATCTGATTTCGGCAAGGCATGATTTCTTGATTTCTGCTGTGGTTTATTGGTGATTACTATGATTTCAGTGGATGGAGTATGATTTCTCCCGTGTTGGACCCCTCAAGACAGTGGCATGAGACTAGCATTCTGCCACTGAAAACATACCACAATACCTTTGGCGGTCGTATGTATAGACTGCGTATTCCAATACCACATCTGCTACACTGGGCACCTGTAGGTATTATTGTAACACACACAAATTATACAGTCACTTTACTATGTGACATCATTATGGCTCGCAGTTCTAGGCATGGATCTTACTAGTCTCGCAAGCCAGACCCTCTTGCAGAAGTGGGTCTGGCTTACGAGACTAGGATCTTACCTGCAGGTGGCCTGTCACACACTTCCAAGGAGAACGGTCTCAGCAAGCTTCTAAAATGAGCTCCACCACACAGAAGTCTGAGAAGAGCCATCACGCTTTGATGGGGGAGTGGTTGCGCATGCGTACTAATCAGCGAGCACGTGGAGGATGGGCAAGAGGAAGACAGCAGAGTTGGATCCCCATGAACCGGCTGCCGCAGGAAAGAAGAGAGCGAAAAAAGGAGAGGATCCCTGTGGAAAGTTTTTATCCCTGGTGGCAAAGGAAGACACTGTTATTGCGGGTGGGTTTCAGCTAGACAATAGTCTCGCGGGCCAGAGTCTGGCCTGCGAGACTAGCTAGACAAGCTTTGAGTATGTGACATCACCTTTGCGTAGATCATCTTGTTTTGTGTTGGTACCATTCCTCCCTTGTCAGGCCTCACGTATTTCCTGACTACATCGCTGCGGGATGGGGGGTCCCCCTCTATGGTGGAAGTCTACCTGCAGCGGTCCCCCGAGTGTGAGCACATCCTGCAAACTCTGCGATGGGGGAAGGAGAGACGCACTCATGATGTGGTGAGTAGCGTGTGTTTTACATATGTTTGCACATGTGCACTTAGGACACAGTCCATACACCCATAGTATGGCCTAGTCTCCCAAGCCAGACCCACTTCCGCAAAAGAAGGGAAGGGTCTGGTGAACTGCGTATACAAGCCGTGTCCCACCGGAATGCAATTAGCTGGATGACGTAACCAGATTTCAAATAATGCACTCTTGAATTACCTGTTGTGAAGTAAGCACGCTCCCCGGGAAGTAAAGTCGAAGTGTTTTTACAGCTTCTGTAGTAGCGGAAAAGATGCCCTAGCTCTCTTTCGCCCGTTTTTAAGACTGCTATTGCTACTCAAACAGTGACGTAATGCGTCATGTGACAAAATACTGCAATCTGATTGTACCGCACTGTACAGTGCGGCGGGACACGGCTTGTATACGCTGTTCACCAGACCCTCTCCCTTCTCTAGCGGAAGTGGGTCGGGCTTGCGAGACTAAGTATGGCCCCACACACTCCCTTATGCATCCAAAATCGTCCCTAGATCTGGCATCATTTCCAGATTCTCAGGCTACCTGAGTACTACCTTGCAATTTTACAGTAGTCTTCTCTTCCTTTTCAGCTGCTACTCTGCTTCCAGTGTCTTGAGCAGGTCCTCCTGTTCATAGCCTCCACTGATGACCATCGATGCATCAATTCTTCTGCTGGCTCCAATCTAGTCCAGTCTATCCTTAGAAACCACATGAGGCCTGTATACTCCTCCTTGGTCACCACTGTGCCCATGATACTCATTGCAGCTTGCCTGAAGCTTTTAGCAGCCATGGTTACCCAAGGACCACGTTCTGCCAGGGAGGTGCAACAGACATTCAACTTTGGCTATAAGCCCCTGGAGTTCTTACCACACAAATCTCACCATATTCAGGTATATATTTATTGAGAGGCCTTAGTTTGGTCCTTAATTATCTCGTTTCAATAGCTTACTTCTTACTGGAGCTATATACTGGAAAAGTGAAAAGATTTAACCCTTTTACCCTGGTGCGTATGCGCAGAAATCGATTGCGTGGATACAAGAGAAGCTAATAAAAGATGGCGATTTTGTGTAGTGTTGATTCATTGCATTATGTCTTGTAAAATAGCTGAGTTCGGGCAATGATATTTAGGCTTAGCTTAGTTGAAAACAAACCTGCTTTGTTGAGGAATAGTCAGAAGACCTGCTAGTAAAGTCCGAAGAAGCTACAATAGTGGAAACGTAGGTACCCGCTGTGTACCCGAAAATGACCGATAATACACGGCAAAAGTTGGCTGACAGTTTCAGCGAAGGTTCGTTTCCACTGTCACTGACACAATTAGATAGTATATAGACGATAGCATGTGGATATAAGCTGTACCTGTGGCCAACTATGATCTGCAGGCAAACTTCGAAAGTGATTTTGAGGGGAATTCCCTATGGGTCATTCCATGTCAAATCAACACAAAAAAATCCTTACCCTCACCGATTTGAACGAAACTTGGTTCTTACACAGTGTCTATTGAGATATTAACCCACAGTAAATTTCAGCATTCTGCAATGTATGGCTTCAGAGTTAGAACCAGATGAAAAATTGATTTTTCGGAAATTTTCAGCTTACCTATTGTTACTAAATCAACCATAACTTTGAGTGAGATTAACTTCATGATCTACAATTTACACCACTTGTAGCTCACAAAATTTCCTTTCGTTTGATATAATTAACAGGTATATCCCATAAAGTTTGGGTCAAAGGTCGTCATTAGTGCACTTTGACCTTTGCTATCTCAAAAACGAATATTTTAATTCTGATTAATTTTTTTCCAAATGTTGTTTGGGTCCTTCTCTCCAAGTGGTATTAAAATGGTTTTGGGACTGACATGGGATTGGGAGATATGTGACAGAATGTAATGGCAGTTAGGGGAGATGTATTGTAAAGCATTCCTATACTTACCTGATGGTGGTTCATTTTGATTGGTATGGTGGTGGATACCTTTGCAAACATGACACTACAAAATATCCATGATTCCATGGTTGATATGTGATGTCCAAGTGGTGGTTGCCATGGTTACTAGGTCAGTTGTCTCCTCTAGTGACCAGTTGTGTGGAGAAGGGTGAACAGGGAATAATCTAACACCAGACATGTCTCAAACACCATGTCAGATGTGTGACCACACCAGCAAAATCAATTTTTTATATATAATATTTCATCGTGATTCAATTCGTCACAATTTCATGGGTGTAAGTGGTGGTGTAGTCTTGATACCAGGCCTGTGTTGCCTTAAGTTTCTATTTGCTTGCAATACACAATTACAAAGGGTCATGTGCTTTGAAATCAGGTGGATAGAGGGTAAACACACACAGGGTAGTGCCCGACCATAATATTTCATGCCTAGCGGTGAGCAGTATTCATCCTGCTTTGCAAATGTTCCAGCTTCCAATGAACATTAGAGGAAAGGGCCTCGAGATCCTCCCCCCTGCTCTCCCTGCCCCCTCCCCCCCAACTTTGTGTCTACCCTCTGTCTACCTGCTGCCATGCATGTGGTCAGATCTTACAGACCTTCCCCCTCTGTATCACATTTTTGTATACTACATAGTTATGATGAAAGACGTGTGGGAACATGTGCACTTACTTCACAAGAGTGGTTGCTGTTGACAACAAAGTCCACTTCTCAAAGAATTCAAACCTAAACAGCAAGCAAACAGCCAGCCTTTCTAGTAATGTGAGAACAACTTCACATCACAGCTAGTGCTGGCACCTTTTCCATGCAGGTGCTACGTACTTTGCCAAGCTTTAACTCACACTCGGTGCAAGTTTCAACTCAGACTCGGTGTCCGTGCAATTCAGCAAGGATCTTGCCTTCTGATATAGCTTTCTATCACCAGTATTGCAATTTTCCTAAGGTTCATGACATCACTCAGTAAGCTACCTCCAAATCCACCAAGCTGAATCTTATTTAAAATCACTGTAGCTATCAATCAGCTAAATTTTATCCTCTCAAAATTTCCAACCCTATTGTATTACTGAAATGCAAACATTATGGGGAGAACCTGAGCATGTTGTAACAAAAAAAAGAATGCTCATCATTTCCACATGTTGAACAGCACTGAACTGCTCACTAGAGGAGATAACTGACCTAGTAGCCATGGCAACCACCACTTGGACATCACATATCAACCATGGAATCATGGATATTTTGTCGTGTCATGTTTGCAAAGTATCCACCACCATACCAATCAAAATGAACCATCATCAGGTAAGTATAGGACTGTTTTACAATACATCTCCCCTAACTGCCATTACATTCTGTCACATATCTCCCAATCCCATGTCAGTCCCAAAACCATTTGAATACCACTTGGAGAGAAGGACCCAAACAACATTTGGAAAAAAATTAATCAGAATTAAAATATTCGTTTTTGAGATAGCAAAGGTCAAAGTGCACTAATAATGACCTTTGACCTGAACGTTATGGGATATACTTGTTAATTATATCAAACGAAAGGAAATTTTATGAGCTACAAGTGGTGTAAATTGTAGATCATAAAGTTAATCTCACTCAAAGTTATGGTTGATTTAGTAACAATAGGTAAGCTGAAAATTTCCAAAAAATCAATTTTTCGTCTGGTTCTAACTCTGAAGCCATACGTTGCAGAATGCTGAAATTCACTGTGGGTTAATATCTCAATAGACACTGTATAAAAACTAAGTTTCGTTCAAATCGGTGAGGGTAAGGATTTTTTTGTGTTGATTTGACATGGAATGACCCCTATAGGACATCGCAGCTAATTATGCTTCGATTGACTTCCTGTTACACGTAATAACTAACTCCAAGTCCGAAAAGGCTCAGCGATCACGATAAATAGCGGAAGCTAAGCGCGGGTGCGTTTGGCTGCTATCGGGTGTAATGGGTTTAACCCTTTACCCCCGATAGCACCCGTATGCACCCAGAATTTTTACAACCTTTAACTCTTTACCGACCATAACGCGTGATTGCAATGTTACGTAATAAACCATAATAATTATGAGCGGAACGATTCAGAGAACGTGTTGAGTATTCCGTATTATATCTCCAATTCTAAAACAGCTACAAACTTCTGGTAAAAAGCAATAGAGTACCTTAGGCTTTGCCCAGCTTCGCTGTTGTTTTGAAGCTTGTCACTAAAGCAGAACCTGTGAAATACACCGGAAGTTGTCACACCGGAAGTCGTGACTTTCGATCTGTCCCGGTACTTATAACTTGGCAGTACAATTCATGTCAGGTTTGAAATCTGCATGGAATTTAGAGCATTCGTTTAGCTCTACGCTGCTTTTTATTTCATCTTCATAGCTTGTGTACTTTTCGAGATCGGTCACGATAAACTCGGCCCTGTCGATTGCGATAGAGTCTTGCGCCCCGTAACGTTCAACTTCCGGCTTGTACGTTGTCTATTTGCAATCCCATTGTGCACGTTTAGTTTCCGGTGGGTGCAATAAATATGGTTAATAGCGTAGATAGTGCCCAATAAATCGCTACGCTCGAAGAAAACTCCAAAACTACCGATGATGCGTATACGCATCATTGGTCGTTTAGCGGAAAGTTGATTTATGACGCGTATACGCGTCTTTGGTCGGTAAAGAGTTAAACCCGATAGCGCCCGTATGCACCCAAGTTAGCTTCCGGCTATTTATCGCCACAGCTGCGCGTTTTTGAGTTAGTACATAGTTATTATAAGCCACAGGAAGTCGATCGAAGCATAATTAGCCGGGGTGTCCCATAGGGACTTTCCCCGGAAATTGCATTCGAAGTTTGGCTGCCGACCGTGTTGAACCTAGCATTGTCACAGAACAGCTTGTATCCTACGTGCAACTAGTTCTACAGAATTGTTTCTAGCTAATCATCTAAACAACAATGAAAACGTACCTTTGCTGGGAGTTTGGCCACGGATTTCCCCTCATTTCCAATGAATAGCAAGTACCCGCCCTTCATCCGTTCTGGCTCAGTCGAACTTCCCATCAACTCGTATGACTACTTCCTGAGTAAAGCAGGTTTGTTTTTGATTAAACTAAGCCTAACTATCAACCTGTGAACTCAGCTAGTTTACAAGATATAACGCTATGAATCATCAATCGCCATTTTTTCAATATCTTGTCTCGTGGCTACGAGATTGATTTCTGTGCATGCTCGTCGGGGGTAAAGAGTTAAGTATTTCTCCAACATTTTATTGGTGCCTAATGTACAACAGTTATTTGATCATTAAGGAAGCAAGTGTTCAAATGGCTAAAGTCACTGTTTCAGCACTAAAACCTTCACTGCATGAAGTTCCTCCTGTAAGTGCGGACGAATGTCCTCTAGTACCACTGCGATGTATACTCTCAACCCCAGGGTAGCAATCAAGACTGCCATGTTGAACTGTATACTCCCAATCCCAGGGTAGCAATCAAGACTGCCATGTTGAACTGTATACTCCCAATTCCAGGGTAGCAATCAAGACTGCCATGTTGAACTGTATAATCTCAACCCCAGGGTAGCAATCAAGACTGCCATGTTGAACTGTATACTCCCAATCCCAGGGTAGCAATCAAGACTGCCATGTTGAACTGTATACTCCCAATCCCAGGGTAGCAATCAAGACTGCCATGTTGAACTGTTACTCTCAACCCCAGGGTAGCAATCAAGACTGCCATGTTGAACTGTTACTCTCAATCCCAGGGTAGCAATCAAGACTGCCATGTTGAACTGTATACTCCCAACCCCAGGGTAGCAATCAAGACTGCCATGTTGAACTGTATACTCTCAACCCCAGGGTAGCAATCAAGACTGCCATGTTGAACTGTATACTCTCAACCCCAGGGTAGCAATCAAGACTGCCATGTTGAACGGTATACTCTCAACCCCAGGGTAGCAATCAAGACTGCCATGTTGAACTGTATACTCCCAATCCCAGGATAGCAATCAAGACTGCCATGTTGAACTGTATATTCCCAACCCCAGGATAGCAATCAAGACTGCCATGTTGAACTGTATACTCCCAACCCCAGGGTAGCAATCAAGACTGCCATGTTGAACTGTATACTCTCAACCACAGGGTAGCAATCAAGACTGCCATGTTGAACTGTTGCTGTGTGTATACTCCCAATCCCAGGGTAGCAATCAAGACTGCCATGTTGAACTGTTACTCTCAACCCCAGGGTAGCAATCAAGACTGCCATGTTGAACTGTTGATGTGTTTATTGAGACCATCTCTTGTATGCAGGGTACTGATGACTCGGTGCGATCATGCTTCATCAAGTTTGCCCTTTCCTTCTTGGTCATTGGAGGGGATCATGTCATCAGGGCCATATTGGAACTGAAGGGTATGTAACTATACTCAAGTACATAACCTTATATTGCCACAGGAAAGATACACTTTTTCAGAGTCACAGTACGGCCATTGTCAAGCATCTGTTCACAGTGCCCCTCCTCAATTACATGTTATATGTGGCAGTCCCAGGTAGAAATCGAACATTATTCCCTTGCGTATTTCGACCGCATTACCGCGTTCAAAGCGCTGTAGTGCAGAACTCCTGTTGAGGGCGGGGCTCATACATGCTACGTAGACTTATCAGATATTCATGCATCTTCGCTGCGCATATGAACCCGCCCTTAATGGAAGTTTTGTGCTACAGCGCTTCGAGCGCGGTAACGCGATCGAATTACGCAAAGGAATAATATCTATCCGGGACTACCACATGTAGATGCTGTTTAAGGCAACATATCGGCTGTCTCCCATGAGTTGCGTCTTTATTCTAGTAGCTATAACTCAAAGTGGCCCCTTTTACCATACCTGAATACTTTCTGTTTGGGGCTTTGATGCTGAAGTTGTCCGTTGTGGTTACCCATGCTTGTTAAGCAGCATTGCCTGAGCCTATTATAGCATTGTGGAGAGTCAGTAGTAGTGGTATTCATTCACTGACTCAGCACACATGCGTATCTGAGTGTTGGAATCGCATCTCTTGTTCTGAGGTCAGTTTGTCCTCCTGTTTGAATCCTGGTGCTGATGTTTTCACTGGTACTGTACCTTCACTCTTCCTCGGCAGGGTATTGTTGTCAGCTAGCTTCCCAAGCAGCTTCAGTGACTCTAGCTTTCTCTTTTAGTCGTGCACTGCTATCTTCGCAGGCACCACCAGCAATGTGAGCTCAATTATCATCACCTGTCGGACAGTCACCTTTTGACTTTTCATTGGAGGCCCTGCGAACCCACACCCACTCTGATTCTTCAAGCTTTTTGCTCTGTAAGAACTGTGTCTCTCCTGTACAGGGTTTGCAGAATCTTTACAACACCCAAGCTCAAAGCATTCAAGTTACCAGCTGTGTTTGGTTAATACCAGAGACTCTGGTTAATACGCACATGCGCTTATAAGTGTAAGCGGTAAGCACACATGCACCTAATAGAGGATATGCGCCAAATTAGGGACATAATTAAAGCCATGCCCAACAGGTATTGACATGATTACAGCATTCTGGTGCTGTGCAGTAGGTCATTAGATGCACTCATTGACGTGAACATTGACATACAGTCAGAAGACTCCATCCTCCTCAAAGAGAGCATAGTTTGTAGCACCATTGCGTATTCAAGGGGCTCCACACGTCTAGTCTTGCAAGTTGCGAAAGGTGCGGCTTGTGAGCTTTGCGTTAGCCAGAAGTGGGGGGAAAAACTCTGTACCTCTTCTTTGGTTGACTTTAGGACGATCACATCTGCATGCTCATGATGCCGTGGTTTTTACTTCACCTCTCACCACCCATCATGTACTCTATTTAATACAGACCGTCTCATTCTTACTCACATGGCGGCATGACCATACCATTACATCATGCCCTGTGTTGTAATCATGAACATTGGTCCATACTGCTGTAGTCTCACTTATTTGAGCCTCAAATATTAAAGTCACAAAAAAGTTTTCTCAATGAAAACAAGCACATGTAGGGATGGAACCCTCAAAAACCAACCAAACAAGATAGGAACAACACCACAATACTTTTACACCATCCCTACATCTTGTGCCATTTTGCCAACCACGTACACCACAAAACCCTTCAAATTTTAGTTTTTAGGGTTTGTGCTTTTAGTTTAGTTATAGTTAGTTTTTATTTAGAAAACACTTTTGGTTTAGTTTAGTTCTAGTTTCCCGGTTTTACAAAATTTTTAGTTAGTTATAGTTTCAACCACTGAAACTCTAAAACTCCTTACTAAAAGGTATTTAGTTACACTTATTGTTGAAAACAGGCTGTATTCTGTTTTAGTACAGTTACGGTTTCTTCTTGTACGTCCTTGGACGTTTTAGTTACAGCCCCCAAGTTAGCAAGAAAATTAGTTGTACTTTTGGTTAACTAAATTTTAAAAAGGCCATACTAAAATATATTTAGTTAAAGTTATAGTTAACTAAAACAACACTGCACACCAGCTACACCCACAAACCAACAAACAACCTTTCTCCCTACAACTAGCTACCTACCCCACAAACCCTTCAAACACACCACCATGTCGTTAACTACGGACCGACCCAGTACTGCTCACACCACAGCCTTCCACTTACAAGACAACCCTTACCTGCCATGCCCAGCAGCTACAAAAGCCCACAACATACGCAACCCACTCCAACATGCCACACAGACTCAGCACTGATCTTGCACCCCACAGCTTGTACATATTAAACTAGCTAACCATGCCTGCCACACTCAACCGTAACAAAGTTACAGCCACCCACAACACAACGCACTCTCCATACACAACAACGTGCACTACACACCCAGTACTGCTCGTTCCACAGGCTTCCATGCCCAAGACAACCCTTCTGTGCACACAAGTAACAAACACAATGCATAGTCGGCAAAACGGCACAAGATGTAGGGATGGTGTAAAAGTATTGTGGTGTTGTTCCTATCTTGTTTGGTTGGTTTTTGAGGGTTCCATCCCTACATGTGCTTGTTTTCATTGAGAAAACTTTTTTGTGACTTGTTTGCTTTGTTTTTTGTTGGTTTTGTTAAAGAATGGAAGTCACCAGCATCCAGAGCCTTGTCTATGCTGGCAACACCCAAGTGGCTCCTTCTGGCTGTGTACACATGATCCAAGAGTGTTCTCAACACACCATAGTGGGTGGATGCCGCTGCATGTGAGGATGCAAAGTTGACTGCGGCATCCCCCATCGTTGGAACAGACTAAAGGGTGACCATGTAATTGTGTGACACCCCAACCAAGGTCATCCCTACTAACTACTCTGGTGTAGTGCTGGTTTGGACACCCATCATCACATGTGTCTAAAGCACTTCGTAGTTCATGCATGGGTTTGTCAAATGCCTGCCTGAGGTGAACTATGGCAGCAACTTCTGTATCCGTTACCACCTTACACTCACTATGACAGTTCCATTGCTTGGGTGGTTGATCCCCCTCAGTCTTGGCACTGTCATTTTGTCTGATTTCATTAGCAACTACACACATGCCATTCCCCTTAATGGGGATGGCAGAAGGCCTCTTTACAGGGTGGTAGGCTGAGTCATAATAGTAGGGCTCAGATCCTGTGGTATGACAACCTTCTCCAAAATCATCTCGACCTTTCATAGTAAGCTTTTGGACTGCTCTTGTGGTCTTGAGCAAAGTACCAACATGCTCTTTACGAAGTTTTAAGGCTTTGTTGCACAGTTTTTTAGCTGCTATTAGACCGACAGTTTTGACCATGCATTTTGGCAGTCGCTTTGCTGTAGTCTTGGACTGTTTCTTAAAAGCTTCTACCAGCTCCAACTTAGCCCCAGGGTTGCTCAATAGGTGGTGCTGTATTTTCTTCACATGCACTTGTATTACAGTACCCTTTGGTTCTGCTAATGCATACCTGCTTCTCCTGGAAGCACATATCCCCTTTCCATGTTTTGCATAGTACCATCTATACCACTTGAGCTTGGCTTTTGCAGCCTTCAATCAGTCATACGAGCTGCTGCCCTTTTTTTGTCAGGGTCCCTCCAATAACTACTATGGGAGGATACGTGGGAAGCTGCCCTTCCTTTCTCAGGGTCCTCCCAATAGCGGGTATGGGAGGACGCCCGGGAAGATCCCCTTTTCATCTCAGGGTCCTTCCAATAACGAGCACGGGAGGACGCCCTTTTCGTCTCAGGGTCCTTCCAATAACAGGCATGGGAGGACGCCCTTTTCTTCTCAGGGTCCTTCCAATAACAGGCATGGGAGGACGCCCGGGAAGATGCCCTGTGTTTCTCCGGGTCCTTCCAGTAATTATTACGGGACGCTTGCCTTTTTTTTTTCTTTGCTTCGCAGGTAGTTCTGCTTGTCCTGCGCTCGTTTCTTACGGACATTACGCATATTGCGTTCAATGTAAAGTGCAGCACAACCACGTCAACTGATCCACGAAACCAGATTTGCAAACTGCAACGCTCAATTCTCACCTTCTCTATGAAGTACTGAACTACACGTGCTCAGTGGAACTCTGGTGACGTAATTATGAATAATCGAGCAAAATGGCGTGTAGCAGCTAGCGTAAGTGTGAGATTATCTGAGAATCGCCGACAAGTTTGAGTTCTTTCTTTTAGACCGATAAGTGGCAGGTGCAATACCTAGTGATTTACCCTGTTCTTTTGCGTTTGAATCGTTGTAAAAGCTCCAGCCGTTATCGTGCTATCGCGGTGAGAGGCAGAAGAAAGTCAGAAGATAGACGATTTGTCCGTTTTGGCGACTTGCCGGTCTGGTGCTTAGCGATACTTTCCAGCAAACTTAACAGTCTTTTTGCTCATGAAAACAATCGATAATGCCTGATATGGCTCATACAGGCCTTTGACTAATCTAACGAAGACATTTCGAGCATGTAATTTGTGCACTTTTCATATGGGCGCCATTTTTTTTCGGGCCCATCCCTACATATGGCGTACTACCGTACGCCATGATACAGCCTTGACTTCTGCAGAGTCTATTTAATGCCCACGATCTGTGGTACGCACAGAGCAAACTAGATTGTGTGAAGATAGGGATTTCGAAGCCTGAAGAGGCCTAGCCTCATACCCAGGCACGGAGGAGGGGGAGGAAAAAGAGTGCCTGGTATACACTGTTTGCGCATCTGCTTAATCGGCACGGAATTCCGTGGTGACCCGTGTTTGTACGTGTACGTACGTATACTGGTGACGTCATAAACTCGCCGCGTTGATGTTTCAGTTGGCGTTCTGTTCGAGTGAGAGTTTTATATTGCGCTATTCTATGCCTTCTGGTAGCTGGGTACCTCGAAACAAAGCTCAAGAAAGAACAGGTTGCCTCCATTGAGTGCATTTACCGAGGAAGCATACCTTTTGCAGTTATCCATCAATTTTGGTAAGTTGATTCCTACCACTGCCTACCAGACATTTCTCTTTGTATCCAACAGTATAAAACTAGGCAGAGCAAGTAGCAGCGATGTTTATAGCGTCAAAAGCTGAGGTAATATTTATGACGGTTTATGCTATTCACGTGAACTGTTGATCGTCATATTAGTACACGCCCCTAATTCTGCCACATGGCCTTTGCTATAATTAGGCGCATGCACAAACAGTGTAAACCAGGCGCTGTTTCTCCTCCCCCTCCTCCGCGCCCGGGAACGAGGCTAGAAGAGGCCAAGATACGATTGTTTGCACCGACGATTGATGACATAACATGAAAAGAAACAACGCTTTTGCACTTAGCTAATATTAATAATAATAAATTATAGATGCTATTTGCATAATGATTCACATATCCAGCCATTGTACTTACCTGGTTGTGTAGTGGCCAGATAAGCGAGCTGGGTCTACTGTTCTGTGTAGTACTATATGGAATTGATGTGTTCTCTGTGATTGATATCTTCAGGATTTCTATCAGCCATCTTCAAACTTCTCCCAAAGGACCCTGTTGAGACTGTCTATTTTGTGCTCTCAACTCTCATGCAGAGGGTAGGTCCTTGTGCTGAGTGAATGGCTTTCATGTCACCATGGTGATGAGTTTCCATGGCAATGATAGGGGGAGTCATGCAGTGACATGGTTACCTCTGTGATTTAGAATCTCTACCGTCATAGTTACACTGAACGGTGACATGGTTTTGCTTCCTCCCCTATTTCTCTTCCTCCTACCTTCTCCTCAACCTCCTCCACGTCTTCTGCTCTTTCTCCTCCTCCTTCTTTACTCCTGTTCCTCCTCCTCCTCCTCCCCACCACCACCACCACCTAGCTCCTATTTCTACTGCTGCTCCTCTCTCTACTATTTCAGCCTTGTCTATGTCCGGTCATAAATATTGCAATTTTTCCTTTTAGGTTGTGCAGAACTCGCACATTAGCAAGAAGCTCAAGTCACTGTTCTTTAGTCAGTATGTACTGAAGCAAGTAGCCCAGCTGCTTATGCATCTTAGAAAAGAGGAACAGAATCTTCTAGTTGCCGGTGATGCCTCAGAGTCAGTTAGCTTAAGGCAGTTTGTGTTCCAGTTTCTGCTGAAGTTATGCACTGACTTTCAGTTTGGTATCTGCTACCGAAGTAAGGAGATCCCTCTGGGGTTGGAAAGGTATGGTGAACTGAAGAAGTAACTCAATGTATTGTACAGAACCATAAATGTATAGAGACGGCTATATACTTGACAAGTTACTGAATGTCCATGGTGCTGTAGCTAAAGAAGTGGTCCACATGTTTACTGATTACTAACAGCTTGCAGGGTATAGCCAAGATCCTGAAATTGCCTGGCATGGCTGTGTACGCTGGCCATCTCCCTTGGGCATGGCTTATGAAAACTCCTGGCTGCAGCAAAGTATGTATATCTTTGGAGATGTTTTTGGCACTCAGAGTGTCAAGTTACATGGATGAGGGTACAACTAGGACTCTGCTGCCGTTATAGCAATATTGGCTATACTGAGTATAGTGTATGTGCACTCTGACCTTAGTTCATGGTGATCAAATTGCCTGTGCATGGAGCTGCATTGCTTGGGCATGCGCCTGGGCAAACCCTGGCTTGGTTATGCCACTGACAGCTTGTATTTCATGATATCACTCTCACTTCCTTGCTGCAGGACCAACAACCCAGTTATCCTCCAGCTGTTGCTGTCTCTTTCAGGTTCTGTTGCTACCAACTCATTGGCACAAGACCTGACTGTTAGGACAGTCTCTACATGTCCTGACCTGTTGCTGTCTTACCTGAGGTCAACCTCCTTCAGTTTTGAACCGAGTCCAACTTCCAAGTGGGTGAAAATGATGGAGTTTCTTATCAGGGTGTGTTCTTTTCCTGAGATAGTTTGTCATGTGTAGGATCAGAAGTGGGCAATTTTGTTGTGCGTGGAGGTATAATATAGTTTATATGCACGTGGAGGTATTATATGTCACTGTTTAACTTGGAAACTTTGCTAGTGTTATCATATGGCTGATGCTCGGGGTGACAAGCATGCTAGCAAGACCTTACCAAACTGATTTGTATAGGTAGTGTGTGATTAGTTTATTTGATTGTTGCCAGGCCAGTGAGCTATTTCTACTTGAAGCCCTGGCTATACATCATAGTTTACTAGCAATTTGAAATGGTAGTTTCCCAACTTAAACAATGGCAGAAATTTTTGTGCGACAACTAGAGGTTTTTTGCTTTGCGTTTAGCAGCACATGTACAATTACTAATAAATTATTTTCCGCCCACTCCTGCCTTCCTAAAGTGACGATGTCCATAAACTGGTGGTGACTATACCTAGTGGTGGCTTATTACTACTTAACACCGAGGGGCTAATCCTATTAAAGGATCTTAGTTTCATGCAACAAGCAGATGTAGTACTTCCTAACCCATTATACTTCCTAGCCTGTTGTCTTCCAGACATGCTACAATTGTAGTATGAGTCACATACATGCTTCTATGCTTGCAATGTGCAATTGATGTTAACCTTTTCACCCTTCTCCCTTGCCTTCCATTTAACTCTACTGTCACAAACACAGCTGTTCTCAGCCCTTCCTCCAGTACCACAGCTGATGGCAATGGACGAAATTCACCTCCCTCCCTCCTCCCACTTGTCCATTGGTGTGCAGCTCACGTTGCCCATGGTTACTAGCAGGAGTATGCTCAGCCAAGGCGTACAGGTGTGTGTGTGTGTGAGTGTGTGTGAGGTTGTGAGTGTGTGTGTGTGTGTGTGAGTGTGTGTGTAGTAGAAATAGTTTGTTACCTTCATGAAACTTGTGTAAAGAACTGAAATATATTGAAAATGTCTATGTTCATGGACATTTGGCATGTTAGCCTCGTTCCCAGGCCCCGCCCAGCTTTCCGTCGCTTGCAGTACAGAAAAGCCGTGGAGAGCCTGATATCTTTTCTCATGTGAGCATGACGTAATCGGAAAATGGCGAAATTTTACAGAACTAACAGGCTACGTTTCACGTATTTTAATCCGGCTACACGCTCAACGCTTGGTGTGTAAGACAGTCGCCTCCTGCTAGCTGGATACGTGTGGTAAGTTACCTGGTACCTTGGCTCTTTTCGCTGTTCTGGGCCAGGTGCGCTCACGCACAATTAAACCCTTTCTACCATCCTTTCTATCCTGACGTCACTCATGTGAGAAAAGATACCAGGCCCTCTCCCGCTTTACTGTACTAATAAGCGACAGAAAGCTGGGCGGGGCCTGGGAACGAGGCTATGGCATGTAGTATGGCATAGCTTATGTGAAAGATTCTCGGATACATGTTGCTAACAATAATCTTCTTCACCAAAACATCTGGGTTTCCATTGTATTTGTCATGAAAATTCGGTTTTATAACTCTTCCCCTGTGTAATGATGAACATTTTGTCCATGTGAATGAGTCAGTATGACTCACAGTGATGTTGACAAGTGTCATAGTTACTCTGAACACGGGGGTGTGCATCTGTGTACTTGGCTGTTCATGCCAGCTGTTTCTCTTCTTGTCAGAATGCAACCCCCCTGGTGAGGTTTGAGACCCTCTCTCTGATGCAACTTGCTCTGAAGAGAGCAACTGCTGTTGTGGAACAATGTCGGGCTCAAGAGAGAAGTGCTGAAGGTACGTGTATATATGTTCCGCACAATCAGAGAATTTGCGCAATCTCGAGATTGCGCATTCTCAGGATCCCGAGATTGCACAGGCAATCTGTAGATTGCGTAACACATGTGCGCAATCTGGAGATTGCGTAACACGTGTGCGCAATCTGGAGATTGCGTAACACGTGTGCACAATCTGGAGATTGCGTAACACGTGTGCGCAATCTGGAGATTGCGTAACACGTGTGCACAATCTGGAGATTGCGTAACACGTGTGCGCAATCTGGAGATTGCGTAACACGTGTGCGCAATCTACAAACTTTGCCTGCACGCCCGACAGCGAGTGATCTACTGTGCAGTTCGCAGGATGGAAGACATCCTTGACAAGCAGCGTCTGCCTCCATAGGAGGCATATTGCGATCTGGAAGAGTGAGTAATGCTGTGTATTGATGAGCAACGGAAGAGGAGTAGGTCGCGTTCGAAGTTTGCCTGTCGATCGTAGTTGGCCACAGTCAGCTTATATGCTTTTCCACACGCTACTGGTTCAATCGAGTGTATGCTATCTAATTGTGTTAGCGGCAGTTGAAACGTACCTTCGTTGAAACTGTCAGCCAACTTTTGCCGTTTGTTATTGGTCATTTTCAGGTACACAGCAGGTACCCGCGTTTTCCACCATTGTAGCTTATTCAGACTTTACTAGCAGGTCTCCTGACTACGTCCTGAGCAAGGCAGGTTTGTTTTTAACCAAGCTAAGCCAAACTATCATTGCCTGAACTCTGCCATATTACAAGATAAACGCAATGAAACAACACTACACAAAGTTGGCATTTTTAGTAGCTTCTCTCGTAACCACGGGATGGTTTCTGCACATGCGCGACGGGGTAAAAGATTGCGCAACTATAGTGCGCAATCTCGGGATTCTGAGAATGCGCAATGCAATCTCGAGATTGCGCAAATTCTCAGATTGCGCAGAACATATATATATGCAGAAACTATTGGACCAAGAGATGGGAAAAGTTAATTCCATTTGTTTACGATATACAGATGGTAAGCTCATCACTTAACTGGAGCAGCTGACTTTATAACTAGTGTAGCAGAGATATTGAGTATCTATGTACTGGCATGCATGATGACCCACTTGTAATGGCCGATTTGCACTATAGGATCACGTGATACAACTGGGGGTCAGGGTTCGCGGAATCGCCATTGAAAACATATGGTGAGTGCTGACAGCGCGGCATAAAGTCAGCTGCCGTTCGTGATCGAGACGATAGATGGAAAAAAATACTTTATGTGGCTGTTCTAGGGTGGATTGCCTTGACTGTGAACATTATGTGAATCAATCTTGGGATGCCAGCCGACTCAGGTGAGCCAAAAGCCGTGAAAGCCTGGCTTTTAGCCTTTCTGTACATGTTATTAATGGGTGGGTGCAGAGAGATGAAGCCAGTTTCAGCTGCTGTACAAACAGCTCTTCAAATCTAGCTAGTTACTGTTGGCATTAGAGTTTCTGTGTGGAGTCATCTGCAAGAAATATGATTCCCCACTGCATGCTACTTTATAGGCGTCATTATGTCTATGTAGGTACACTGATTTCCTGATGAAACATGCTTATCACCAGAGTGGAGAGTGGGGCAGCTAACCATCCATGAATGAGGTTGACGAAGACCACAGACCTGAGTTATGATTGGACATTTCAGCTTCTGTGGACCACTTGGCGTATTGCTAGCATTAATACTTGTATGTACTGTTTCCAGGCACTTTGATACTTGTTCTAGCCTCTCTTCCTGTGCACAGCTTGACTCTGGTTGTGTATGTGCTTGTAGTTGTGTGGGGATGTGTATTGTAGGTGTGTGAGTTATTAAAATTTGAGGGTGGGACTATGATGGTCATGGTTCCACGACAGTACTTTCAACTTAGTGACTGTGTGGGTCCTGCTGTGCAGTTAAATCCTGGGAACATCATTTTTGCTAGCTGTCGAAGTATAAGTCGCGCAAGTCAGTTTTTATTCGGTCTAGCCGCTGTTCCGAAATCATGGCAGTAGAATTCGCCGTGTTTTTGCCGCGTACGAAGAGCTTCAACGCATTGGCTATATACTGTAGCAGAGCTTTTAGTATCTGCAATAGATAATCTAAAAACGATGACTGGAGGACACACTGTACACGAGCGGCAAGCTATTTTATAGACCACGGTAGTCATTTCCCATACATTTTGTATGGAGAACGAGAAGGAGCTGACCCCCAGAGGGGCGTGGCAGTAATCACGTGATCCTATAATGCATATCGGCCATTGCTGCACCTGTAGCTATTACTGTACAGCGCTAAATTTTCGCCAATAGTGGTTTTTTAAGATTTCGTTGAAATAATTTCGTGAATTCGCTGTCTAATCCATGCACACACTACACACGTAATGCACTATGGGCGTGGCATACAAGCCTAGTTCTAATATGCACTGTCACACTTTGTCATCAGCTCAAGTTCGCAGCTGTCAGCAAAGCAATGCCTACTTCGAAGGTATCTCTTTGGAGAGCATCCCTTTCAGATTTGGCAGCATAGCCCCAGGAGGTTGTCCATTGACGCTCTTGCAGTCTGAGTGTGCAAACTGGTTTACATGTCAAAATTTTTGGTTGGATTAATTCCGCGAATGGTTGAAGATTTGCAAAATTTGTGACCCGCGAAAATCTAGCACTATATGGTACTCTCATCTAGTTATCTGTGATATCCTTGATATGCTCTTCTGTTGTTTGGGTTGCTGTAGCTGGGTCCTACTGTGTCCAGTATTGTGATGCAGTGCTGAGATCTCTACCGGACATAAAGACAGTGATTGCCCTGAGGCAGCAGCTGCTAGGAGGTGGGACACCGGCTAGGATCAACACAGATTCTATGTCACTCACCCCTGATGAAATGCATAAAAATACAGGTATGTAATAATGATCGTTTCTGACTAGTGTTCCTCAATGCTCCTTGCTACATTCTAAGACAAATATGAGTTTCCCGGGGGCCACCACCAGATAAAATTGTTTTCTACCCACATTTGTGAGTTTATTGGGGCAAGCCTGAGCGAGCCCCACACTAGCGTGACTGCATTGCGCACGCGTGTGTGTATGCTTGTACGCTTGTTTGTTTGGACCGACCACTTACCGTAAATTTTAAATGAGCGCATTCAAATATTTCACGATGATGGAATGTCCACGCCGACATGTACTTCAGCTAAGCCGTGATAACGAGCGTGAAGGGCTACTGCCAGACTGCAGGGTCGCCATGAAAGCAAGTGAGAGCGAAGACAATTTAAGTTGAATGCATTGGCAGCACGCACAGCAACTTTCTGAACTATGGTAACAAGTCTGACGATCACGTGACAAGGCAGGCTATGAGTGACCCTGGTGACCATCAGACAGCCGGATGTACGCTGGCTTTAGGTACACCTGGCATTACCGCTCATACATAGCAGGGATCCCCCTGCTAGCTCATGGTTTGACTGTGAAGCTTAGCCCATGCCCTTGTAGCCATAGTAGTCCGGCTGGACGAATAGTTGCATGTCTGTGGGCATTTCAAATGCAAATTGCTACTCGCTCAGTCTCATCCCAGGATGATTCAGCATCTTACCAGTAGGGATGGGCGATTAACCGGTGTGACGGTTATATCACGATTTTACTTGTTCCGTTTACCGAATCGAAGTGATTTCTACATTTGGTGATTATCGCGATGTTGTGCGCATGCACATTTTATTAAAACCACGTGGTGTCGTTCGGAATTTGAAGATGGCTGCCGTGAGCGTTTGTCTACGCCGACAGTCGGGATGTAGCACATAAGATCCCCGTTTGGCTTCATTTTTGTCTGAAAGCTACCGAAGACGGCGCAGTGATTATCGGTGAGCTCTTTGTAGGGCCCGTAGCGAAGCAATCTAGCGAAAGCAAGCAAAAAAATCTTTGTAAAATTTTTTGGCACCAGCATGTCTTTGGCAGAGAATCTTTTTGCACAGCTGGGCACATAGCTGATAAGCCTTCTTACAGTTTACTTGTGAAGAATGTCAACACGATTGGTTTTTATTTGCTAAAAATTTTAATTACATGCCCTGGGTTAAACTCACAAATCAACGTCATTATTTGTAAGAATACGTGGCGATAATCATGATAATCGTGATTATACAGTTGACAATAATCGTTGTATGAAAATCTGGATATCGCCCATCCCTACTTACCAGTAGTTGTACCAATGTAATGCAGTGACTGTTGCTATGGCTACCTAGTACCTAATGCTTTGCTTTTTTATGCACATTTCCAGAGCTTTCTGAAAGCAACTCACTACTAGCGCTCACAGTAGCAGTCATGCAGGGTTATCAAAAACTATTTCCCGCCATCTTTGCTCAAGCAGACTTCAGTGTAGCCAAGCTGATACCTTCTCCCTCTTGTGTTGACCAAGCACTGTCATGTGATTCGGAGGTGTTAGTCTCCACGTTGCAGCTCCTGCTGGACGCTCCTCCAGATGGCTTAATGTGGCAGCAACAGGTAAATGCATGGTCAGTTGAGGATCCATCTTTACCTATACTACCACTAGAGGTACTATATACTCACATCTTCCAGGGAGCTGTTACTCTTTCCAACATTCTGTGGCTCTATCTTACTGGCAGCAAGGAGGTCACTGAGGTTGCACTTAAACTTGTTTTGAAGGTAGGAAAGAGCATTTATCAACTTAATGTTAGATAAGCATATCTTAACAACTTTCTCTAGTTGTTGCTGGGGACTGATGCCTTCAGAGGACATAGCCTGGATCTGCAGATTGTTTTGTCAGTTCTTAAAGCTCATCATCGCACTGTGGCCCTAAACTCAACTGAAGAGACCCACTGTTTTGTCAGCTTTGTATCCAATGTATTCCTCGCTACTGTGAGGGATCCCTACACTCACCTGGAGAATGTTGACCGAGTGTTGCTGGAGGGTGGAAGGGTAGAAAGTCAGGGGGAGGGAGTCAAACACTACTCATTGAAGAATATTACAGGTAGTGTTAGAGATTTGCTGTTTTCAACATCCTATCTCTCTACTGTATAATTATACTGTCATCACTCTTCATTTTGCTGTTGCTAGATACTCCCTTAAAAATGTTAAATGCACCACCCACTGAAGTTTGCAACAAGTGCACAAAGAAGGCTTGTGGAAGGTATGTGTGTGCATGTGTAACTCATAGTTTATGACACATCTACCTAACTAAGCTATGCTGCTTGGATCTTGCAGCATTTCGGCTGCTGTCATGTGTCCTCTAGTGCCATGCCTGCTTGCACAGTTTGCAGAGATGAAACCAGGTGAGTACTGTGATACCAGCATTACTTTGCTATTGGCTTTGACCTGGCTAGCTTCTCCTTTCCAGGGCCTCTTTCACTTTTCGTAAGTGCTACTCTAGTCGGACTGTTTCTGGTACAGGAAAGCTATGAGGTCTTTGCTCGAATGGTTATTCACTATCTTGGATTCCAAGCAGTGAAGGAACAATACCTGACAAGGTATGTATAAGATTATAGTCGGTAGGGTCTGTTCTGTTATGATCCGTCTAAAGTTGATCTCTCTGTTAGTTGTTGGAATGGACTGTATACCTCCTTGCTGCAGTTCTTCAGTGCTTGGCTACCTGGAAAGGTGAGCTTGTTGAACAAGGAGGTATAAAGTTCTGCAGCCTCTTGATCTAAACAAGAATGATATTGTCACTTTGTTTCAGGCAAGAGAATACGAAATGCAAGCCACCGCAAAGTTGTCTGCAAAGAAAGTTCAGAAGACTATTCAAAAGACGTCAGGTGTGATAGGGTAGTCATAGCTCATATCTTATGATAGTGATGAAATTTTGTGTTCCTTATTTCTTTAGCTAATGTTGAGGAAATCTTTGAACTTTTATCTTCTTTGCGGGCTGATGGTTTTGTCAGATTTCTTCCCAGCACAGTGGGGACTAAAGGATTGCAGCATATTTTAGTTCATCATGCTTCAATTCGACCAATGGGAATAGTAGGTAGGTCACATGAAGTGATCATGTACACAATGTCAGTAGCATGCGTAAGGTTGACTTGAGTAGAAACTGCTAATTTTCGTGTTGTACATGTTATAATAATAAAAGTTATCTGTCTTTCTGTTCTGTAGGGAGTGCAGATGATCCTCATGTGGCAAGCCTTTTAGAATCACTTCCGTTCACCTCTATTTTGATTCAGAGTATCAGTGACCAGATAGCACCCAAAGAGCAGCTATCTCATAGTACAGCATTATCATGCCTCCTTGAAGCACTGAATAGCTTGGAATTGAGGGAATTGCTAAAACAAAGGCTTGAAATGGCAATGAGAGATCACCTTGAGCTTGTCTGTTCAGTGAATGTCATCCTGAAGCTGCTGGAAATGATCTACATCCCAGGAAAGGTGCGCTACACATTAGTCTGTTGTTGCATTACAATTGGCAAAACTGTTGTTATATCATACTGTCTTTTGTAAACATCACTTGATTGCTATGTTTGTTTTCCGTATCCTCAGGATGTTTACATAACTGGCAACCAACAAATAGAGTTTTGCTTTGAGTTGCTTACACGCGTCATCTTGAAGACATGTTCCGACAGAGTCTGTCTCCAAACTCAAACAAGTGCTGATATTCTGATGCTGCCCTCTCTATTGTCAGTCGTCTTTGGTAGCTGTGTGATAAAGGACACATTTCTGAGTGAGTTTGCTGTTATGAAGGATCAACATTCTGTATGCCAGACCAGAAGAGGCAAAGGCAAGGGCAGTGACACCAGCGACATATCATCACTGAATGTAGATTGTACTTTCAGCCAAGGTGTTGGAGACTTGGTAGTTCTGGCCCTAGAACACTGTGAACAGTTTAGGCGTATGTCCGAGTTTTGTCATTTGGCTGAGAGAGTGTTTACTGTTTGTGAGAATCTTATGGAGGATTCTTCTGCTTCCAATCATCCACTAAGTAAGTACCACAAGTTCATTAATGCATGAAACATGTTGGTGAAAATTTGAAGATATTCCTTTGATTGTATGCTATGATTCAGAATGTAGATTGAGTCATTATATAGAATAGTAGTGTATGCATGGTAACTGCCTCCATCAAAATGATGACCAGATCAAGAAATGGAGGGTGCGGTAAAACAATCGGTAGTAGGCTACGCCCAGTGATTCTGTGAGATCTGATTGGTGGATAGCAGTTACCTTATCCAGATCCTGCTGTTAATTTTGCAGATGATTATTAGCATGTTGGAAACATCAGTCTATCTTGGCTGTTTAGACAAGTGCATGTAGGTTTTAACAGGTTTGGTAATTCCGTAGGTGGGCTTGTGCTGCGTCTACTGAAGAACATGAAGCCATATTTGGATGAAAATTGCCTCGTTGCTTTCTCTGAGAAGATCGTTTTATCTGTACACCCGGGTTCTGACTCCTCTGTGGATGTTTTCACTGACATTCTTGAAACTGTATTACTTGCCTCTGAAAGTCCAGAGTCCATGGAAGGAGAAAACCGTGGTGTAAGGGTATTCAACATTAGTGACTCTGCAGTAAGAAGGCTGGTTGAACTCACATCAGAACTTGGCTCTGAGAAGTTAGACTACATTGTGTACTCTCTACTGGTCACAAAGATTCACCAGAGTAATGGCTTGCCCTGTTCTATCAAGGATTTCAATTTATCATGCACTACTTACCAAGCAAACTCCCAAACCGATGACTACGTTGTGGGCTTGAAGTCGCTTGTTAAGAATCTTGTTACTCCCAACAATTCCATGGAACAACTTCCCCATGTAGTCGAGGCAAGGCCCAACTGTTTAGCCATTCCCGGTGCACTCGACAGCAAACTGTCCTCTGTTTGTAGTGAAAGTGGTACGGAAACGCTTTTGCCTGCTCTTCACAAAACGGTACAAGACAAAAGCCTGTTCACTGCTTCTGATTGTGACAAACTTCTGCACTTGCATGGCCAAGCTGACCACCCAAGTTTTAGCAGTTGGCTGCCAAGAACAGTGCTAATCAAGCTGCTAGACTACTGTCTTGGAGATTTGAACACAGTTCGTGCCCGAATGGTTGCAGTTCTGTTAAGGGTCGATGTTGCTTTTGAGTACTTTAGTGTGTCTGCAGTCCAGCAGTTGTGTGAGAGAACTGAGAGTGAAAGTGACCACAAACAGTTACAAGTGTACTTGTACTTGCTGGAGCAGTACCTTTCCATTGCTGAGAGAAGACAGAAAGGCAAGTACCCATTTCAAATGTGTTGCATATAATGGGAATTGGGTGAAATATTGTAAGCCTCTAACATGCCTTGTAGGGTCACGGTTGTGTGATAAGCCTCTAACATGCCTTGTAGGGTCACGGTTGTGTGATTTCTGTAAGAAAGCTGTTAAAGTTGCCAGGAGACATCTGTGGAGCAAATGTTCTCTTCTTGTTGCTGATGGACCGTCACCTCTGGATTTGCAGGTAGGTTCGGCAAGATATCAACAACTGCAGGATTATCTTGCTACCTTCCCTCTTTTTCTCCCCTTACACACAGGCCACATGTTCCCACATATTGCAGCTATTGTGTTACCTTAGCTCCAAAGGTTAGATATTCTAGTAAGAAAGGCAATCTTGGGATGCATGTCTTGACTGCGTGGCCTGTTATATACTGTACTACAGCAAGAAAACAGTTTAAGAAACTATGTAAATGTTGGAGAGACGATGAGCACTGGAACATGTAAGTTTAATTTTCAGTATGTCCACATTGACATGATATGTTGACGTGATGTCTTCTACATACTGATTTGTTGTATGCTGCAGCCATCAGCTACTGCTGGGTGTTCAGGTGGCCTACTTGGTTGCAGACTCCCACCTCAGCCAGCTTGTGGTTTCTAGGGCAGTTGGGAAACTTACAGAGATGCTTGCAACAGAAGGTGCTAGGAATCATGGTTCTGGAGATGAGGAAGAAGATAAGCTTGTGGAGTTAACCTGCAAACTTTTACATGAGCACACAGTAAGGAATATTTACATACTTAGTTATTATGTAAATGATATAATCCAATGCTTATTTCACCTGTGAGTTGATCCTCTTGCACTGTGTGATTAGGTACCCATTTGCTTGCAGGAAGGGGTTCTATCAGTTAGCGGACTGGGTTGCTTTGTCCAGCATGCACTAAGGTGGGTTGTGAGCGACTATTCAACTGCAGAATACCTGAATACCCAACTGTTGTGTACCCACCACATCTGTGCAGGCTGAGGTTCATGTGTGCTCAAATGCTGCAGCTGCTAGCAGCTCTTGTGAGGTGTGTGTATGGGAACGGTACCACAACTTCACAGAATGGTTTCTCCCTGGAGACAATGTATGAGATGGTGTGGTCGCACTCTGAGTTCCTGGCCGTAATGTGCTCCCTACATGACAGCCAAGAAGGTCATGTAAAGGTCAAAGGTGAGATAACAGTTGTTACTTGCATGTTGGTATGCCCTTATTCTATCTGGTGTGCTTAATATATTAAAGTCTGTTATTTCAACAGAACAGCTGGTGGGGTTGCTGGTAACAGTGGTAGAACTGCAGCCATCTGTGTGCAAGAGCTCCCACATTACCGTTTTGTTGGGTGCCTACTCTGCAACCAGCAGCCTAGCAGGTGATTGAGAGTATACAGGAGTTTAACTCTTTCTTTTTGTTGTTCATAACAACATATAATAAAGTTCTTGATATGCTTGTTGTTCCTGGCAGATAGAGATTTGCTGTACCTTCTCTCCCTGTACGAACAGAATGGTGGATCTTTAGGTGATTATAGGTGAGAGAGTCTGAGGGTATCTATAGAGGCTTTTTGTTGCTCACAATGCTATATTACCTACTTGTGTAACACTTGTATATCACCATCTTGGGTAGAAAACAGTGTGATAGCAAGCAGTAGAAGTAGTTACCTAGCTACTACTGTAGTCTCGCGAAAGAGCGCCCATGGGTGGAGCACCTTACAGGTCTGCCAAAGATGGGGGTGGGCGCTCTCTTGAGTGTTTCCGCATTTCTCCATGAAAGAGTGCCCGTGTCATGTTACAGTGACTCAATGCTCTTGAAGCAAATAATAACGTAAAACGGAGCCACCGGCAGCTTCAAACTCTGTTCCTGACAGCACAGAGCACTCTGAATGGCACCATGACACCGTGAGCATGGTGTATCTTGTGGTGCACACACCATTAGCTATGGATGGATAGTGCTTGAGGCTGTGCTTCTCAAACTCCATAAGTGCGTTTCATTAGCCACGTGAAGCTCACTCCAGGGTGGGTGCTCTTTTGAGTAAAGTTTGACCCTGTACAGGAAATTGGGCCAAAAGTAGGGTCTGGGTGATCTTTCGAGGGTGGGCACTCTTTCGCGACACTACGGTAGTAGTGGTGTTTAGCCTGTTTCTTTGCACGATTTAGTCTGCCTTTCTAAAATTTGTTATTTCCAGGCCTTTTCTGTGGGGTCCTGCTGCTCTGGAGCAGTACAAAATTAAGCAGGAGATTGGATGGTTGCTATGGAAACAACCTGGTACCCAGGAGGTAATTGAACTGCTGGACAGGGAAATGTTGGATCATTCAACTAGGGAGTTTCCCTTGGACCTTGAGTTGGAGGTAAATACTGGAATGCTGTGAGAAGTTTTGACTTATTGTTTGAGCATATAGTAGACCCTTGCTAATCCGAAATGCCTTGTCCCAATAGCTGCAAAAACAATGTAGGCAACTTCTTCCCAAAGTGGTCTAGCAGCTCTAGCTGCTGATCACATCATCTCTTTCACAACTCAAATTGACACTGTTTTGGTGAAAAGTTCATAGCCATATTTGTAATTATACGTAAAAGTAATATTAAAATATGAACGTTAATGAGACAAAGTCCATTCAGATTAGTGAGGGTTTGGATTATCATGGTTTGAATTAGCGAGGGTCCACCCTACAAACAAAACCCATACAGAAGTGAGTCTAAGTATGCCCCAAAGCAGATGACTATCCCTTAAACTTACCACTAAAAAAAGCATACCGATTAACTTAATTATCCATCCCTATCTCTTTCAGCCTGTCAACCCTTTTTTGGAGTCTGCAAGGGAAAGTGAAAATACTGGGGCTATACCACTGTATGATCCTTGTTTCTTGCTGCCTCTGTTTAGTCATCTTTTGGATTCCAGTAAGTCAGCAGCTCTTCTGGATTACTGGTGAAAACTTGTATCTAATTCACCCTTGGTAACTCTTCTTTCTAAGACTGTGTTGTTGACTGTCGCCAATTTATTGATTGTGGCTGCCTTGGCTACATTGTTGTGTCTCTGAGCTCAAGAGTGGAAACAATGAGGGCCGCTGGATCCCATGCTCTCTCACGCTTCACTATGCACCTAGAGGGAGCCAGATTCAAGGAGAAACCTCAGGTGGGTTTCTTGAAAAGTCAGTCATGATCTTTGTTAGTTGAATGGAAATACTCCTGTAGATCGTTATGCTGATTGAGGTATTAAAAAACTCCCTTGAAGTGAAGAACGCGCGACTACCTTCACTTTTTGCAGTCTTTGCTGCTAAAGTTGCCAGGCTGTTCTTATATCCAGGTATTGCAGAGAAACAATAATGCATGTTTATATGTACCTTCATTTTTGGTGTGCTCTCCCTGTCGCAGAGAAGAACATGTACCCCTTGATTGCTCGATTTGTGGCTGCCAAGCCATCAATGGACTTGAGTGACATACCATTGTACTACTCAATGATGCATAGTTCAAGTGCACAGGTATGGGATAGTCAACACTCAGAAATTACACTCATCACTGATGGTTTGGCAAACCTCCTACAACCATTCCAAAGTGTTACTTCTTTTCAGCACTAATTAGAGTTTGTATCCAGTGCTAAACTTTTGTGGTGCGGTTGGATCTACAATTAGAATAGCTCTCTAGCTGAGGTGAAATATCCATAGTAAAGTGATTGGCTTTTTCAGCTAGTGTGATATCCTGCACACAGTGTGAACACATGTACTCCCATTGCTTCCCCCTGTAGTGTTCCCAGGAACAGGTGTGGATGTTAAGGCTGTTGGTGGATGGTCTGAGATGTGAGGAGGACTACCATCTCTATCGAAAGAGGAGGGTGTTTGCTCACGTTATGGCAATATTCAACTCTCCCTTTGTTGGAAAAGAAAGCAAGGTGAGGATCATGCATTATACATTATGTTTTGCACATACTCTAAGTGCTAAATAAAGTTATTTCTTTTCCAATATGCACACACGCATGCACACACACACACACACACACACAAACACAGTCCATAATTCTAGAGATTATTCTGAAGGCTTGTTCTATTCCACTTGTGGCTATTGATCTGGTATGGAATCAGGGACTGCTGACATGGCTCCAACAGCTGGGGATAGCCAAGAGGTACACTGACATGGAGTGTAGTATAGGGACTAAAGCATGAGGTTACCTACTGGAGAACCAAGTTGATACTGTTATTACTTACCTGTGTGCAGAGACCCTCTGACAGTTTTATGCCAGACCTCACTAAAGGAGCAGTCAAAAGATAAGGGAATCCAACCCAGCACCAATCTCCCACCACTGTTTGAAGAGGAACTGACCCTGACTGTTTAAGTAGCCGGTTGGTTATTATGTGTTATGCAGATTTATATGTTTTTCTGACAATCATTACTCAAAACTTCTGAAAGTAAGCTTCTTGTATAGAATTGTTCTCAGCTTGGAAGTGAGCTTGAGAGCTCGTGGCCACCTGTATGTCTGGTGTGTTGATGGACCTAATGGACTTGGACCACTTCTTCATTACTTTGATTGTTACTGCTGGCATGTTCTTGATTGTGGCATCCTATAAAGTGTCTCGAGTACCAGTAATGAGAATTTCAGCAGCTACACAGCGATTACAAGTTTCGATGATGGCATATAATGTATATCAATAGAGGGCAAAAAAGACCTATAATACGACGTGATACTCATTATATTAGCAAGCTGTTCAGTACAGGCACTGTAGCATGTAAAATTCACAATACCAGTACTTCCAAGTGTTTTTTTTATTTTTACTAAGGCACACCCTAATGAAATGGCTAAGTAACATTTGATTGCTCTATGTACTGAGACAAAATTTGAGTTTGCTGTCAGGAGTCATCCCTATAATTTTGATCAATATTACGGGCCTCTAGACACTGACAAAATTATTATACTACAGTACTAGAAGAATATGTGAATGCATTAAGACCTTGGTCACGTTTCAGCAAAACATTTTAATAACAAAAATTAATGACAAAAAAGTAAAAATTAAACAACTACGGTTTCTGTGTTCACATAATTCTAGCAAAGAGTCATCTGGAGCTCATTCAATGCAGTAAACAGGCCATGATTTTATCTCACAGCTGTGGCGAGTTTTCTCCACAGCTGTGAGATAAAATCTGGGAGTGGCCTGGGAACGAGGCTATGATCACGTTATATCTTGAGTTTGGAAGCTGTGACCTGTACAAGCTCGAGCATTTGTTCTTGTGGCAGTTTGCAGAATGCCTCGGACTTGGTCACTTTCTGGAAGTTCTTTGCAATGTATTCATGACACAGCATCCGAACGTCAGCTATTTGCATGCATGTGTGAGGGTACATTGGAAGGGACAGTGAGAGATATAAATTGGTTATACTGCAGTAACTACACCATTGGGGAGATAAAGTGTTACAGTATATATAGTAATGGTCAGTGCCACTGAGGGGGGGCAACAGAGACAGTTTGCCGCAGGCCCCCAGTGTACGGGGACCCCAAACAGTGCCAGTTCATCATTCACATCCCAGTCTAGCTTCTCTAAGGGGTTCATTTCACTATATTGTTGATTTCAAGTCAACCTGCTTTTACGCTTCGTGTCTGGTGCTGATGCAAATTTCAAATTAATGCACACCTTATCTTACATGACTACTGTGCAGTCTGCTAGCTAGGGCCCTGTATGTTATACTTTTCTGCTTGAAAAGGAGTGTCAGAAGCCCCCAGAACACACTTCAGAGCATGTACCAGCAGAATTTCCTGGAGACGTGGCCCCAGACCCCCCCCCCCCCCCTCCTCACACAATCTATATTATGGGCCCCACTTTTTCTATTTGCCCTGGGTCCCCCCAATTAGCCCTGGTAATGGTACTCACCCAGACCTTCACTGTGGGAGAGGGAGGTGAGAACATCAACAGCATTGTTTTCAGTGAGCAGCATGGGTATCTGCAGCATGCAAAGGTGCTTTAGGGCCTCCAGGCTGTACATGTCGGCCACTGGAGGAGGTACATAGGTCAACAGTTATTGCCACAGCTACATGTAGGTAATACAGTGGAACCCCTCAATAACAGACACCATTGGGAACCAACATTTTGTCCCTTATTGCGAGGTGTCCCTAACTCAGAGGCTTCCAGTATATTTCCGGTAGGCGTGGTATGCGTAATCGGGCTGTTGAGCACAAAATGACTGCATTTTTCAGAGCTTTCCTTTGCTGTATGCTGGCAGGGAAGGCTAGTACTATGAGTAACAGCGCTAATCTAATGTCATCATGTTAACTCAAGCGGTGATGGTGGACAATCCTGCTGAAAAGATTGACGAGTGTCCGCTAAATCGAGGTCGTTAAGTATTGTTTGCATACAATAATTATTGGGACCGCGAAAACTGTCCGTTATATGGAGTAGCAGGGTGTCCGCTATTCAGGGGTTGCTTAAGTATTGAAGTGAATGGAAGGACAGTTGGGACTTTCAGAATTGTCCGTTATATTGTGGGTGTCAGCTGTTGAGGGGTGTCCATTAAGCGGGGTTCCACTGTAGAGCTATTCAACTGTGCCACTCCATAAATGATGCCACTAGGATTACCCACTCACTTGAGTACATACTCCATGGTATGCTAATATGATTGATTGATTGATTGTGTTTAATTTTTAGCAGGAAAGTCCCATCAGTTGCAACGTATAAGGATAATGTAGCAAAAGCAAAGGGTTTTTCAAGTTGAAGCGAGTTGTGACGTACTGTGAATGACAAGTACAACCCAGTAGTCAAAGGGTTAAAGTAGAAACGAAGCAATCATTAAGGGACTCACATTTTAGCAGGTCTATCGAGATGACAGAGCTGCAGTTGATCTTTCCTGTGTAGAGGTACTCCAGCAGGGCCAGGAAGGTGTCATGTTTTACCCCTTGTAACGGAATCTCTCTCTGGAGCAAACAGCAGTGCATGGAGATTAGTTCAATGCTAAGCTTAAGTACTGTCATGTATGTAACTGTTCTATGAATAAGGTGCAATGACAATTCGGAAGGAACCCCCATAGCCCTTAGCTTCTCTGTGGACCCACCAATAAATGCAAGTGGGGCTCATCATACTAGCAGTGTGATTTGCCACCTTTCTTCAGTGTGTGTGTATCAACTATGTGCTGTACACCATTCCACCCCACTTAACTTTATGTTGAGACTAGTATGTACTAAATGGGCTGAATTAACATTAACTCTTTAAACCCTATAGTACACTTTTGATAACGTCATACTGCGCACTGTGCAGAAAAGATAGTCTCTGCGCGCTGGCACGCAGGTTCTGCATCAGCAGAAAGGGTGGGACAGGGGGAGGTGGGTGGGGTCACCCGCAGGGTGCTGTGCACATGGCAGCTGCTAGGCTTGGCTGTAAAAGGACCATGGTTGGCACCGGGTGGGCCAATTCTCAGCCTGGCTGCATGAGCAGGCTTAGAAAATGCTACTCTCACCTTTCTGGGGGTTCATTTCAGGCAGGGAAGGTTTCTTGGGCTCTAAGCAGGTGTTTGCCAATCGAGAGTGCTGACCATTGCATGCTCGTTAATGAGTGGGCGTGGTTAAGGTCACGAGTCTGCTTGCTAAGGCTGGAAGTGGAGTTGGGTTCAGTTTTGGAGTCAGAGCTTTGACAGAAATGGAGATATGGTGCGTTAAAGGCATGTTTAGGCTAAAACTAATCTCAAGTGAAAAAAAATCAGTGTTTAAAGGGTTAAGCATAATTGTAAAGGCAGTAAAGAAAAATGTGAATCAGTGCACTTGTAGTCACTTCTCATGGATGCTTTGCAGACCATTGTGCTTGCAAGCTGGTTACTTACGATGCAGGCTGAAATGGAAGGCTGGGGCTGAGAAACTGGGAAAGCTTCCTCTCTAGTTTTCTTTTAAAACACCTTACGATCACCAGCTTGTCTGTGTAATCACTCCATAGTTAAAACTATCAGTTTGTTTAAGTTCTACAGAAAATTGAGATCACTCTGCAAGTCTTGGAAGTCAGCCTGGTTCCAAATTTCATTGAAATCTGACCGGTTTACAGCAGAATGTGTAAGAAATCTACTGAAGGCACTGAGGATCCAAGGCCCACGCACGAGCCTGGGAACGAGGCTAGGCAGAAGTATGTGTATGAATTATACACATGCAGTCTGGCACTGAATGGATCTACCTTGGAGGCTTCCTCCATCTGAGTGGTGAACATAGCCTTGAAATACTTTGAGCGCACCACCAGGATGGCCTTGTGGGCGTGCACCTTCTTCCCCTCTACTTTGAAGCAGACATCACTGAAGGTAGGATCATTCACCAGCTTGACAAAATCATCTCCCAAGGTGTTCACTGGAATGTCGGCTACAGAGATGTAAAAGTAATGATGAAGACATAACTTGAAACCAGTGGAAAGATGCATGATAGGAAGATACAAAGGGTCTACTAGCTGAAAACCGACATACGCATGATGCTCTCAGCACAGACATTGCAGTACAACAGTACCACCCTACATGCAAACTCAGTACCTTGTTCAAATTTTATCTCCAATAGCCTCAATACGTCTCCTTGCATATTCCACAAACATGTACAGTGTATGTATAATAGTATTACTACATACGTAGCCGATATCTCTTTCCAGTGATGAACACAGCATCAATCTCACACCAGGAGCCAGCAGTGGTGCAGTCCAGTTCAATCCTCACACGGGAAGTCGTGAAGGCAGGTACATCCTGTATAGGAAAAGAATAAGAATACTGACTCACTGCCAACATACAGATAATTATGGATAGACAGGTTTAGAAATGACTGCCCTAGTAGGCTTAGTCTATCTGTATCAGTTTTCACAAGATCCCTGCATGAGAAGAACTTCAGTCACTTTCTTATTATGATATGATTACCAACAGAAATTGTAGAACCATACGAGCATGGGACAAGCCCACGCGCGCCTCCCGGCGAGAAACAGTCTGGTGAACGAAGTCGAATTTCTTGGGCTTATTTTATTACCCAAAAGTGGTAATCACCAATGAGATTGTGAGATCGGTAATTATTATGTAGCACTTCCCTTACAACAGTAAAATTTGTTTATCTCCATTCGAGTATCCGTACCTTTTTTGAGCGGGTTGGTCGCAAAAGGTTTTGATCGTTGCTAGGTTACATTGTCGCAAAAGTGTGCGCTAGCCCAAGAAATTCGACTTGGTTCACCAGACTGTTTCTCTTTGTGGAGAGGGTGGGGTCTTGGGACGAGACTAATGTATGCTACCTCCACATCCACTTCAAAGATTCTTGAGTGTGGGATGCACCTGGCTTCTCCTTCATACACAGTGACATAGGTATTTCTAGTGGCATCGTGTATTGCCACCTTGGTGACACATCCACTGTGGTAAGTCTCATAAATGAAAATTCTCTGGATGTAGATTGTCTCTGGGAAGTCTAGCTGTATGGGATGTGAGCAGAGAAGAAAGGTCATTATGGTGCACATTAAGTGAAGTCACATTATACAAAAGTGGAAGTGCATAGCATCTCTCAATAAAAGCCTTGTTCCCAGGTTTCCCCTCCTGCAAGGCTTTATCTGGTCTTTCATCTAGCTAACTGGCATACTTTACCATCCAGGTGAAGAAATTATATGGTAGAGTATCGTAGAATCAGACGCTCCATAAAATGGAGACAGGGAAGGCATGGAACAAGGTCACTCATGGCTAGGCAGTACCTCTATCCACTCATCAGAGGACATGTTCCCTTGTGCCCATGAACCTGCAATGTCTCCATAGCGAGGGTACACTTGAGGAGTACCCAGTGCCTGATTTGCACTCCAGCTGCATGTGTGCATGTAACAGGACGGCATATCTATCTACTCTTCTTGCAAAGGGTTGATCTGTTGTAAGCCTAGTCCAGTAGGATAAGACTAGTTTGTGAATTCTTCAACTCAATACAGACTAACGCTCATGTTCTCATAGATGACCAGCTTGTAAGTGTTTGTAGGTGCTATGGCCATGCTTAATTACGCCTAGCGAAAAATTATGTCTAGACTGTCATGGGGGGCACAGCCCGTAAAACATTCGGTCTGGGGATGAGAGTTGCAGGGTACGGTCTGTACCTTGTGGTGTTGTATTCGCTGGAGAAACCGTTCACCTTACTAGCCCAGCATCGCACTCGGTTGGCATCACCACTGTCTTCTTCCACCAGGCTGGAGAGCCCTGAGGATGGGTTCCTTAAGCCTGCAGCTACCTGACCAAACATGGGTCAAGGTGCTATATACAAAGCATGGAAAGGCTGCGACTCTTGTTTCTAAATTAGCGATCTTCGCAGACAGCGAAATTTTGCAATTTCATAGAAAGAGCGCACGTTCTAAATTTGACTCTTGAGTGAGTGTCACTGTGTAGTTTCGGGTTTTGGAGGTCTCTCTCGCAGGTTTTTAGGTCAGGTGAGTATCGAAGTAAGGCTTACCTGTAAGTTAACTCTTCGTAAATGGTTTCAGACTTTCACCAGCTTTTCCAGCTGTCAGTTCTCTTATACTTCATAGTACAGGCTCGAGGGCCACACATCATAACCGGGTTTGTGGCTGAGGTACTGGTAGTATGTGCATTAGGTAAAGAAAGTTGTGCCAATTAGCACCTCCCACTCCAGATTTTGCAGGTGTTAATTACCACTAAAATTCAAATTTCTCCCATAGAACATGTCTGGGATTGCAGTTGGGAGGCTGAGTGAAGAAAGAAAAGCCTGGAGGAAAGACCATCCTTTTGTGAGTACAATATTGAATTGTCTACCTCTGGAAATTGTGCAAAATGTTCCCCTAGAGAAAATGGTACCATATTTTTAAGTATCTGAGCATGGGTCACATATATTATCAGGGGGGTGGGTATGAATATTTTTCTGTGGCATTATGTAGACTAGCCTTGTTTCTAAGCCCTCACTTTTCTTTTGGAGGATCTGGGAAGAAGGCTACATGTAAACCCATGGCTAAACTGACATCAGTGGTTACATCTCTCTTTAAGGGATGTCCAGCTTGTGACAGATGTCCGTCTGTTAACCAGTCCATCTTGTGACAGATGTCACAGTGTACAGAACTTTTTATCATCCAGCTGGGTGGAGCAGCATCGTACTTCTTGTACTAATGGCTTTGTACTTTCTCTGCTCATAGGGATTTGTTGCAAGACCAACAAAGAATCCAGATGGTACTTTAAACCTGATGAATTGGGAATGTGGTGAGTCGATTATTTATGAATATGTACACATAGGCATTACTTTAATAGTAACTAGATTCACAGAGCCTGAGGCACGAGGATGTTTTCCATTTCCATTGAGACGTAGTGTAAAGTGATGATGTTTTAGTGCAACTTGCGTCACAGTTACTGTACTGCCTCTGGCATTTGGGAAGCCACTGAGAGTAAGGATAACGTGACTAAGTCCACATATGAACCATTGAAGTGTAAGTGGGTTGCCAGGTTTCAGAAGTGAAACAAAATGTAATATGAGTAAGCAGGGAATACTGGGGTGTTCGCTGGACCTCCCCTTCTTCAAGGGAAGTCCTGTGGAGGTTTTCCTTGTTCCTAATGTAATCACTGAGGGAAGTGCAATAGGTGCTGTCATGTGACTGTTTGGATTCTGGAGCCAGATTTTGTGATTGTGGTGTAAATATCATAACTATATGGAGATAATTATTAATGTTACACCCTCGTGCATTGCTGATGCAGTTTAAAATATTGCTCACTGGGGCGGGGTGTGTGTACAGAAACACTGTTATATCATAACCTCTCTATTGGTGACATTGACAATACCTTTGAGTGCGAAGAAATCAAATTATTGATTTGCAGTTTGAACTCATGAATGAAAGTAGATGCACCTGACCACATATTGTAATGGTACATTTTGTGAGTAACTCAGTTTTGTGAACTTTGAAAAAAGTTACCACATCACAAAAAAAAAAGAGTGCATGAAAATGGCTGTTATTGTTGCTACATGTACTCTGTGCAAACTTAGGGAGGGGCTAAGCATCTCCGCAAAGGTAAGTGAAAAATGGCTTCTCATTAATGATGGCCTCTTCCATTGGTGGTATAATAGGTGAGACAACATCAGGATACTAGGCACTCATAGAAATAAGCACTCTGTGATTATTGGAACCACCCTGCTTTGGATTACTCTGTGTTTATAAGTACCCATAGGTCTCCCACCTAAAGCAAAAAGCACCCCTTCACTGTGGAACGGAAGTCAATTGCTGATTTGGCTTTCTGGACATAGTTGCCAACTTTTGGTTTACATTGGTGGGTGGGCGTTGGCAACGATTGATCGATTGCTGACTGTATGTCTGGTTCTATAAGCGCTACATATTATATGGGACAGGAATTAGCAGGAAGAGAAACTAAAGTACAACTGTAATGATAGTGTTTATTAGCACCTATGATTATAAGCACCCCATGATTATAAGCACCCATTCTGTCTGCTAATTTCGAAAATAGGCACCAGTGCTTAGTATCCCGAGTTTACAGTATACTCCCATACTACTGTGTATGATTAGCACTCCATAAATATAAGTACCCCGGCTGCTAATATTGAGGCACCTGTGCGGAAGCACCACTCCAGGGTATTATGAAGTGTTTTTGTCAATTTCACTACCAACAACAATGGCTGCGAGTGTGTTGTATCTATGTGGGAGGAATCTAACAAACTCCTACAGATTTACTGGTAGTTTGTGGTTACGCAACCAGACTCTCTGGCTCTTGAGACTAGATTTTTTTATTTATATGTGACCTTTTAACCTGTGGCTATGAAAACATTTCGGGAAGTGATTTGGTTGGCAATTTATAAGGTAGCCAGCAGTCATGTGATACTGATTCCAAACATTCCATACTTGTGGGGCTTCCCCCTTCTATGGCTTCTGTGGTTGCAATCAGAGACGTGTGTCTGTCTCTTCCTCTGAACTCAATCTCCGTCCCATTCCATTTATCATGCCCAGACCCTCCTACACATGCCATGTGAAAAAGAAGGGTTTGGTAGTCTTAGCAACTTTTCTTGTCACATGGGATGGGGTCATTGTTCTCTGATTTGAGAGCTATGTGCATGCTGTCGTATTTTGAACCGAATTGGAGGCAAAATAAACTTGCCTGGTAACATGTTTGGCTGTCCCAAAAGACTTTGCGGCCTTATCGAGCTTTGTAAACAATATTGTGCAGTGGTCAAAGCTGTCAGGACTGGGTGTAAAATGTGTTTATTTAGTAGGCCCTGCCCCCATATGACAAGAAATGCCACTCAGAACACTAGACCTTCTTTTCGCTTTTCAGGAGGGTCTGGGAATGAGACTACGTTCATCTACCACTCTCATCCCATTTTTTCTCAGCCCCTGACAATTCTCACTTGTCTTCCCAACTTTCCAGCCCTGTTCCCAGACCTTTTCCACCGAGCTAGTCCACTAAAAGAGATCAGGATGTAGCCTTGTTTGCATCGTAGCTATCATCATCTGCAGTACAAATTATGCAGATAACTCTGTGCTATTTGTATGGGAAGGAAGCAACTGTGGAGGACTAGGAACGAGGGCTAATCTGGATGTGAAAATGGTCTTGGGGGTTGAGATGTTAACGTGATGATTGGACTGTACAATAGTTTCACAGATATTTAGTAACTGAGGTTGTTGTCCCTAAACCTGAATGTTTTTTCTCTTCTACCATTTAGCAATTCCAGGAAAGAAAGGGGTAAGACTTGCATGTACACTGGTAGGAACTTATGAGCCCCGCCCCCAGGGTGGGGTGTGTGTTTGGGTGCTAAGTGCAGCCTTATTCCCAGGTCTCTCCTATTTTTAGTTTGTATTCACAATACATGGAATAGGAAAATGTGAAAAAGATCTGCACATGAATAATTTAGAGAGATAAATTTAGAATGTGGGGGTTTAAATAGCACACTAAATAATCTGTTTTAGTGGTCAACTGCTGGTCAGGACTCCAGATGTTCACATGGTTCAAACTATTAGTAAGAAACTGGATTTCAAGCTTCGTGTGTACATATGAGCCTTGTTTTTTACTTCTCTTCCATTAACTAAATGGGGAGGCCTGTGAACTAAGGTGGGAGGAGGCCGAAAATTAAGTTCAATAGAGCTGGGTTGCCCTGGTGTTACAAGTGATGCATTGATCTCACCTGTGATACCCTTGTGTGTGGGGGCTCATGTGTCCAATACCTCTCCCTCCTCCTCCTACATGTACATGCACACCAGACACCATGGGAAGGTGGACTATACAAGCTCAGAATGATATTTAAAGATGACTATCCAACATCACCCCCTAAATGTAAGTTTGCTTTAAGGTATGAATTGAGGAGGGGGTATTCATTCAGCTTGGGGTGCCACATTGCACTGGTGAAGGTTGGCAGTTCTCATGCCAGAAGTTCGAAGAGCATTTAGACTACATTTGAACCACTCCTAGCCGTTTTGATAGATTTGATAGACCTTGTCTCAAGCCTCAAGATTACGGTATACATGCTCTGATTTTTGATGTTCTTGTCACAGGTAAATTTGAACCGCCACTCTTCCATCCGAATGTGTATCCCTCTGGAACAGTCTGTTTGTCATTGTTAGATGAAGAGAAGGACTGGAGACCTGCAGTAACCATTAAACAGGTATTATTGGGATACATGTGTATGTGCATGTATGGTGTTCCAGAAGATGTCAAACTCATAAAACCACCATGATTCCAGTCAAATTCCCAGGGGTGCTGCCCACCTATTTGTTGCTAGCAGTGGGGAAAGCCTTATCACATGAACGATGTAGAGGGTTAGAGAGAACATTGGGAGGACTTAAGGTTACGGGTACAAGTTCATGAATAAAATTAGTATGTCACATACTTGTATAACGTAAAAAGCTATAGGATATTTACAACAAACAGTCACTACAGAGGGCATTCGGCTATAGAGGCACGATCTCGGCTCTGTCGGTGTCAGAGAAGTTGGTATATCATTTCCGCTTCTTAGCGCTCTGTTGGCTGACTTGCTTCTCCAACACATGCTTCATGCCTCTGTTTGCTTTGCAAATAAGCAGTACCTATCTTAGCCCCTCCCTCAATTTTTTACAAGCACGCGCGTAGTAACAATAATAGTCATGATACGGCCGATCTCGGCTCTGTCGGTGTCAGAAAAGTTGGTATATCGTTTCCGCTTCTTAGCGCTCTGTTGGCTGACTTGCTTCTCCAACACACGCTTCACGCCTCTGTTTGCTTCGCGAGTTGCAACCGCTCCGATCCCAGTGTCCTTGTGGAAAACAGCTTCTGAAGAACAATGGAACTTATTCTGCCATCTTCACTGTTGTTATACTACACAAGGCCGGAAACATCCATTACCGCTGCTTCTCCTGGAACAGCCAGCTAACGTTCATTGGTTCGACGTCAACATGTCCGTTAACCACGCCTACCAAGAGCCACCCCCACAAGTTTAATTATTACGATCTTTTCTTTGCGTTCCTGTCAGCACTCGCAAAATTCGCAAAAGTAAAGTTCACGCAAAACATTATAGCATTATGGTATGAGTATTAAAAAAAACACATCTTAGATATGAGTATTAAGTGAAAGTCAACACAATTTGGGTGAGTGATTGCCCACATACAACCTGTACTGTTTCTTATGACCAGGCTCTCCTCAAGGTGATGGTAGTCTACTAGTAGAGCTTATTTATTGTATGTACATGTGTACAGTATGATCTGTGTCTGTCTCTCTCTGCAGATCTTAATTGGTATTCAGGACTTGCTAAATGACCCCAACATCAGAGACCCGGCACAAGCTGAAGCTTACACAATTTATTGGTCTGTTAATAGTCACATGTCTGTCTGTACAATGGCTTTCCTATATTATATTCAATAAGCCAGAGAGTTTATTAAGTACCATGTGTCTCTAATCATGTTCTAACTTACTTACGTCATAGCTGTCTTGGAAAAGCAAGAGTGATGGCTACCACGTAAATAACTAGCAGTTTTTCTTGTCCATGGACCAATCCTAGTTCTCCCAAGCCTGCTTTGCTATAGCCATCAAGATTGTTAGATGTTTGACGCTAAAGTGCATGGGTAGCCAAAAAGTGCTTGCAGCAAGAAAATGACCTGCAACTTCAAATAATGTTCATTTCACATGGCATGGGTTGATGAGCACTTATTAATGATGTGTTTATGTTCTTTCCTTTGCAGTCAGAACAGGGCAGAATATGACAAACGGGTTAGAGTTCAGGCAAGGCAGCATGCTCCAAAATGAATATAGCTGCCGCATCACAAATATTACCGCACCACAAACTCCCACGCAATAGAATACCATGTATCAAATTTAATAACATAATAATATTGTTTCTATAGGAGTGCAGCTATCATATTCAGATATACTGTCACTTGATTGTGGACTGGGTCGGCCAAGTATGCTGACCCTTTGTAGCAATGGTGAAAATGGTGAACTGGCTGTAATAGTTGTGTTTTTTTTATATCACATATATATGAACACCAGATCCACCAATCACCAATGCTTTCCACCAGCAGTATTCTATGTTTTATAGAATGTTCACTGGGAAACAAGTTCAACAACGAAATTACCAACAGATCTTGTAAACAAAACTGAAGTTCTCGGAAACAGATGTAGCCTTGTAAAGTGACTATAAACTGGATCTCTGAAATGTTCACCTTCACATCAGTATAGCCTTCTCTTGTTCTTTTCCTTCTAGAGACAGTGAGGACTTGAGAGTCTCTCAATCACTGATAAAATTGTCACTAAAGTGCTTAGACTGTAATCATTCATTGACATAATGCAATAAACAATGCTGGCACATTGTCTTATTGCATTATGTCATAACGAAATGCCTGAGCCAAAAACAGAATGGGCATTTACCTTACCTCTAGGTATGCAAAATAATGTCAGGGAATGTACAAGACTAAAATGATAAAATAAGCCACAGCCTTGATACTAGGTAACTTAAATTAAGAAGAAACCATAACCTATGTTCTACCTCCGCCTAAGTTCTACCTCTGGCAGCTGCAAAGAAGCCGGGTTACGAGAACTGGAACAGAGTCATTCATCAATAAGAGTGGACTTGTAGGTCTTCTTGGGATGATACTTATCCCAGAGGTACTCAAACTGGTGTGCAAACGGCTGCACAAGTTTGGGGGTATTGGTGACAAGGACATTCTCCTGGTTTCCACACATACCTTGGATGGTCCAATTGAGAGACCCGTTCACAAGACAGTTGTTATCAATCACAGCAAACTTGTGATGCATATAGTAAGATGTATTGTCATTACGCACCTGTACTCCTGCTCTACGTAGTGACTCAATCCGTGAACCAGATGAAAACATCTGTTCATTGTCAGTTATTACCCTGACAATTACTCCCCTCTGGTGTGCATTAATCAGAACATCACTGAGTTCTTGACAAGATATTGTGAAAACACAAACGTCCAGGGAATGTTGAGCAGATTCCAGAGCTCTCAAAAGAATACCCAAATTACCTTTCTGCCGGGTTGTCTTCGATGGTGAAGAAAAGAAATCTGTAGTAGCTTTGTCTGGAAAGAACAGCACATGGTTCACTGGTGGAAGAACATTCCTTCGTCTTCTTTTGCTCCACAACCAGAAAATGGACAACAGAATACACCCTGAGCAAAGGGAAGCTCCTAGCAGCGTTCTGGACACCATGCTGAAGAGTACAGCCTCACACGTGTTGGCGCAGCGCCGTAAGCAGAGTCTCGTTCCCAGAACACCAATACGAAGGTCTGTAGTCTGGGAATAATGCCGTATTTTAATCCTTTGTTTACGCGCGCCGCCATAGGTGCTGATATGATGAGGGCTGAAACGTAAAGTGTAAACCATAAACGATATGGCTGAACGGGCTGTTGCTGTGAAGGAGATAGTGGTTCGTCGGGGCAGTGTATCTGTTCCACTGCGTGGCAAGATCGCCCGGACCACTCCCATGGTCGAGAGTGACCTGATACTCACGGAGACCAAGCTGGTGTATGAAGTGGGACAGGCAGGGAAGAAAGAGGAAACACGGGAGATCCTTTTGGAAGATCTGATTGGTGTGCATGTGATCCAGAAACCGCCAGCAAACAATTCCCTTGCATGTCTGGTTGAAATTCATTCATATCCTTTGAGCAAGAAGAGGAGAAAGTTTGTGACTGCAGAGGTGCAGTTCAACTCAGCACCCACCTTCCGGGATAACTTGTACATGGCTGTGGACTGGAAGAAGGCCATAAATGGGCAGTGTCAACAGGCAGTGAGGAAGGAGTTTTGTTTCGCTGATGAGAATTCTACAGCTGCAGGTTTGTATGCTTAGTACCACATGCCCACTACTTCCTTCATCCATTTGTGGGAAACGGAAAGGGTAGTTACATGTCACCTGTATTAAAGAGTGTTTGTGACTAGGATTTGTAAGGGGTGATCTAGGGTGAAGATGATTTCAAAAATCAAAGGATCGTTGATGCTAAGGAGGTATGGCTACTGTTTTGCCCTTTGAACCACTGTAAACCAAGCGATCATGCGCTTTGAAAGGGATGGCCAAACACAGTTTTTGCTTATCAAGGTTTTGGTCCCAGTTTTAAAACACTTTCAACATGTGACAACCTCTTGTAATGTAACCCTCCCCCCATGCTTAATACTGTCTTCTTCTCCCAACATGAAGAAGGAGGAAGATACTCTTCAGGGATACTAGCTCCTCACAACAATACTTGTGGGGAGGACCAGCTTCCTGGAATCAGATTACCCTTTGGAAATTTTTTAACCCTGAGGCAAGAGTGTATGATGATGTCATCATACACTCTTGCCTGGAGGTGCTGTAGGACTTCCATTCCTAGCTGTCTGTTTTAACCAGCTTGGATAATGTGGTAGCCATGTTTGTATGACTAAATAGACAATATCGCTATGGCTGTACTGCCATGTAGACATATCACCAGAACCCCCACACACTGGAGAAGACCAAAGGAGTAGACTTTTTATTTTGCTATAGCAATAGCCATTGTACAGTGGCTGTTCTGGTGATAGTCACATTCAAGAGACCCAATGTATATATAATTATATGATGCAATATTTCTGTTTATGTACTAAATTATGCAGAGAATTCCAATTATATGATATCAAGTATATATTTTTTTGCATATACTATGAAGCAGCGAAGCCGCAAGTATTATGTGTAAAAAAAAGATCTCACATAGATCATCCCTGTCCTTGTTAACTAATTAATGAGCTTGTAAATTGGCTTGTCCATCGTCTGTAGCCTAGAAGTATGTTGCCATGCACAGTTATTCAGTCCTAGTAGCTGCCAAAGCTTGACAAATTGTTGCATGTGTGGCAAGAATCCCCTTTGTCTCCATTTCTGTACGCAAGTTGGGAAATTTTTTACTCAAGCAAAGCAGCCCTGCTTGCTCATGCTCAGTGAAGCACCATCTTACAATGCCAGGATGAAGGTTGTGTCTCTGTAGGGATGCTATTGGCATCAGAGGATTTCCCAGTGGGTAGCAGACAGCTGTGTATGACATCTGTTGCCAGTTGTTGTCTATCTTTATCCTTCTTTGTCCTCCTCTCTCTGGCTTCCCTCTCTGTTCCTTCCTGCATCCCTCCCTCCTCTCCCTCCCTCCATCCCTCCCTCCTCTCCCCTCCCTCCTCTCCCCTCCCTCCCTCCCTCCCCCCTCTCTCTTACAGTGAGTGAGGGGGAAGCAGTGGTGGTACCACGCCACCTCCTAGTGTTTATTAACCCTGTTGGAGGACCCGGAAAGGGGATCTCGGAGTTCAAGCAGCACGTCCAACCCATGTTTGACATGGCAGAAATCAACTATAATGTGATAGTGACTGGTAAGGTATATAAAGTATGTACATGGGCATGGTTTTATCGAAGCAGCGCATGAGGGTTGTACCTTTGTACGCAGCCTCTTGAGTGAAGGTCAAGCAAGACATAGTTTTCGCTGTTAGTGCTGTTCCTTAGCCTCATTTCCAGGCTCTCCCCACATGTAAACGAGCGATGGAAAGCTGGACAGGGCCTGGCAACGATGCTAGCTGCTCTTAATGGTAGCCAATTTTAGCATCTATAAAATGGCATTATAACGGTCATGGGGTTTGGTTATGCAATGCTGGTGATGTTGAATACTACACAGCAATGAATGCCTGCCATTTGTACAACTTTGTGATGAACAGTGTTGCGTCGTTTAGCAATACAAAGCAGGCAGCTACACACGACTCCTAGTTACATGTATCTCGTGCAGTGTTACATGATAGGTAGATGCATACACACCTTCCTTCATGGGAAATTACAGTTTCCATATAAGTTTCCAGTTGGGAGTACTTAGCTACAGAAGGTGTTATACATGTTGTGAAAGCAACTGTGTTCATTGTTAGTAAGCACACTCTAGAACAGCTGAAGGCTTGCCTGGTCAAGGCAATGCAGTGCTGTTATGGCTCCAGTCTTGCAATGCTTGAACCAACTGGGGTTTGCCTCAATGGCTGTGGTTATTGTTTCGCTGTGGTTACAGTTATTATAATTCAAAGTTGTTTTGCATATTTTGTAGGTATTATTGTAGCCATAAGAACTCCCTGTGGTTTCTATCAAAAGAAAATATTGTTTTGCAGGTTGATTGCATTTGAGTTGACATGTGATTCCACTAGTAGTAACAAGTACGGGTTATACTTCCCCGGCATCTTATGTGATTACTCTGGTTCATGTATACTTGATATAGGCTCAATCTCAGACCTTCCCACCGTTCAGTTTTTGATGGCTTGCAGTATGCAACAATGGAGGGGGAAACCCTGAGAACGTTTATCACATGAACAGTGTCAATGTCTATATATGTGGGTAGACAGAGGGGGGAGGGGACCCTGGTCAAAACGACAGTCTTGAAGCCTTTGTGTGCAGTGTCAAGCACTGAGAGTTCTTATGGCTACAAATCAAAAACTCTACTTGTTGTTGTATAGGATGAAAGAGTATGTGCAGAACATGTAAACTGGAGCCGGGAAACACGGCTACTTATGCCACTAATTGTAGACACTGTTTCAGGAATGTAAGAAAGAAGCGTGGTAGGCCCGGGACCATAGTGTGTTAATAAGGTCATGGAAAGTGAAGGCTATGCACTATGTAGTAAGCAGAGACATTTTCAGCTGCAATGGAGTGGGTAACATGTGATCTGGTTGTAGAGTGTACATAGTGTGTTGTTGACCACGGTGTGAATACTGTCACCTGACTCCATGCACCATTGTTAATTAGCCATATGGGACAAGTGTGCAACTGAAATTCAGCATCTCCTCACAAGCTCGTCAACTTATGTTAATTAGCCGAAAGTGAATACCACAAATGGCTGGCATTACATTTTTCCCTCCTCTTTCTTTCTCCTCTGCAGAGCGACAGGGCCATGCTCATGATGTGATAAAGGACTATGATGTCTCCCAGATAGATGGCATTGTCATGGCATCTGGAGATGGGCTACTGTATGAGGTACAATATGCCCTTCATTCCCAGACCGTGTGGGAATGAGGCTAGCTAGCCCTCGTGGTAGTGTCCTCCTAGCTTTGCAATAAAGATTCTGTAGGGGTTCAACACTTGAACAGATTACTGCTACAACTATCCTTATACCCAGCCCATCAGAGTAGTCTTCACTGTCATCGACCAGATCACTCAAACTCGGCATTACTCAAAATGCATTAATGTGCTATTTGAGTAATGAAAGAGTTTGAGTGATCTGGCTGTCAAGACTACTCTGGAAAGTGATTTTGTTCACAGTCTTCAGCCCAAGAGAATGGCTGTTTGGAATTCAGACTAATATAACCTGTTCAGCCTCGTTTATGAGACAGTCACTCTCATAAAAGGAGTACTAACGTTTGTGACTGGGCTTGTGACCTCATATACTATGGAAATGGGTATGGCTTACTGTGTTGCCTCGAGATTGTTCAGACCCCCCTTCCCCATCTACCTAGGTAGATGTTGAGGTGATAAATACTATGCCAGACCTTCCCCCTTTGTTTCTGTATACTATAAGCTATCAAAATCTGCACAACCGGTGGGGATGGCCTGGGGTTATGTATTTGTCTACTGGTGCTGCCTCTTGCCTGTGCAGGTGATGAATGGGCTGATGGAGAGGGAGGACTGGGAGCAGGCCATCAAGACCCCCATCGGGATGCTGCCGATGGGGTCTGGCAATGGCCTCTGTGCCTCCACACTGTACGAATCTGGGTAAGTAACATCACCTCTCACATGTGGATACTAATTTGACCAATCAGAGAACAAACTCTTGCTTGAAGTGCTAGTTGCCGAGCGTAACTGTGATATAAGTATAGCAAGGCTTAGTAGTCACATTAATGCTCGGCCTCGCATGTAATGTCAAATGTATGTCACATTTTAGCCTAGCCTCGTACCCAGGCCGCTCGTCAAACAAAAAAACAGCCTGGTATCCACTGATGGTCGCGTGCACGTGCGTAAACAGTGGATACCAGGCCGTTTTTTTTTTTGACGAGCGGCCTGGGTATGAGGCTAATTTTAGCCCCCTGGGGGCCCCACAAGTCTACAGGCACGTGATATTCATTGCTGCTGCATGTGCTAAGCAAGCGAGTGAGTAAGCTCGAGTTCATGATCTTGATCCTAGATAGTGCTACTAAGCGAGTGAGTAAGCTCGAGTTCATGATCTTGATCCTAGATAGTGCTACTAAGCGAGTGAGTGAGTTTGGCATGAGTGTCCAACTTGACTTCTGTCACTTATGACCTCGATCATAGATAACACTACTGAGCAAATGAGCAAGCTCGGCATAAACATCCAGCTTGATCTACATCGCTTGGCAGTTTGTACCTTACTGAAGGAAGGCTTAGCACCTCAACAAATCAATAGCTACAGTTCAAGGACTGTCAGGCAGAACACAGTGTATTATAATCTGTCACTGAGTGTCTGGCCCGATTGTTTTACTCCACAACAAATAGTGGCCAGGCTCTACTTTGCGTGTGAGGCTTTCTGCATGCATGTACCCTAGTTTGTACTTTAAACATTATGAGATGTTACATTCAACATGTTACTGTCCCACTTTATGGATAAGGCCAGCCACCTGGCAATCTTCTTGCATCCCGTAGCAGTCCCAATTTCCTGGTCACAGCTGATGAGGGCTGGTATTTGCCACTGCGCATTGGGTGACTTTGTATAACGTTTTTTTTTCAGGGAAAATGTGGTTCAGTGATTGTTCACGTACGTGTGCTGTGCTTGATAGTCACATGTATCTCACACACACACACACACACACACGCACGCACACACATGCACACACACACATGCACACACACACACATGCACGCACACACACACACACACACACACACACAAAACTAGTGAGGAGTTTAGTGTGACCAATGCAGCCTTCCAGATAATTCGGGGTGGTGTCATCCCCATGGACGTGGGGACTGTGCACACGGTGGACGGGGGCAAGTGTTACATGTGCCTGTTGTCATGCTGGGGCTTTGTGGCTGACGTGGACATTGAGTCTGAGAAGTGGAGAAGGATTGGGGAGGCTAGGTTCGTACTTGGTGAGTTGTGCAGAAAACTTAACCTCCCTCCCAGGCCTTTGCTGCCTCCAGTATTCCAGTATGTAAGTACAGAGGTGGAAGCCCTAGGAGGTCCAATGATATTGGGTAGATACACAGACTCACAGAGGGCAGTGCCTAATTGACAAACTTTGTGTGTTTACCTTGTCATGGCGTACGGTAGTACGCCATATGTAGGGATGACCCCGAAAAAAAATGGCGGCCACATTCAAAGTGCACAAATGACACGCTCGAAATGTCCGCGTTAGATAAGTCAACGGCCTCCATGAGCCATATCAGACATTATCGAGTGCTTCCATGGGCAACAGGATCGTTAAATTTGCTGGAAAGCATCGCTAAGTATACCTGACATCAAGTCGCTAAAAAAGGCAAATCGTCTATCTTCTGACTTCTTCTTCTTCTTTTGCTCACCACGATAGCACGACAACGGCTGAAGCTATTACAACGATTCAAACGCGAAAGATCAGCATAAATTACTGGGTATTGTACCCACCACTCATCGTTCTCAAAGAAAGAAGTCGAATTAATCGGCGATTCTCAGGTAACCCCACGCTTATGCTTGCTGCTATACGCCATTTTGTTAGAATAGAATATTCATAGCGATTACGTCAACAGAAGTTCAACAGCTACAGCACGTGAAGTTGGCATGCAGCTGCGGTTATTCTACTTCCGTAGAGAACTTGACGATCGATTGATTCCCAAACGATTGCATATGTTGCTACTTTCATACAGCAGTTGACGTACTTGTGCTGGATTTGACAAGGAACGCAGTATGCGTAACGTCCACAAGAAACGGGCGCGGGATAAGCAGAACTATCTGCGAAACAAAGAAAGCAAAAGGCAAGCGTCCCGTAACAAGTACTGGAAGAACCCGGAAAAACAAAGGGCATCTTCCCGGGCGTACTCTCTTACTAGTTATTGGAAGAACCCTGAAAAGAAAAGGGCATCTTCCCATACCACAGTGCCTTAGAACAACCACTCACACACACATGCACATACCCAATTAGACAACAGTTACACCCATGATTCCATTGTCAAGTGGATAAGTGCAAACAGCTAACATCCTCCAGAAATCCATCAACATCAACAATAAACTACATAACAAGTCATTTCACTTGGGGTGTGGTTACACAACAACAAAAAAAAACCAACAGAAACAAGTCACAAAAAAGTTTGCCAAACGCAAACAAGCACATGTAGGGATGAAATCCTCAAAAACCAACCAAACAAGACGGGAACGACACCACAATACTTTTACACCATCCCTACATCTTGTGCCATTTTGCCACCTGTACACAACACAAAACCCTCTACATTTGTAATTATTAGCCCACACCAACCACAAACAAACATAGTACTTCACTCCATTCAACTATCTCACAAAATAACCCATCCTTCACAAAGCATTACAAAATTACCACTACTCACTTCACAGCCACCTGTATACAAGACAACCCATATCTATCATGCTAAACAGGCATAAAACTTAATGCACATTCCAACATACCACACACACTCACCACTCCTCACTCACTCCACACCTTCTACACACAACTTGGACCATACCTGCTACACTCAGTAGCAACCACCAACAACACAACATACTCACTATGCACAACACACCCACGCCACACCCTTCCATCTACAAGACAACCCTCTTCTACACACAACTAAAAAACAAATACAAACACACAGTTTTGGCAAAATGGCACAAGATGTAGGGATGGTGTAAAAGTATTGTGGTGTCGTTCCCGTCTTGTTTGGTTGGTTTTTGAGGATTTCATCCCTACATGTGCTCGTTTGCGTTTGGCAAACTTTTTTGTGACTTTCATACAATACAGCCACATTCTTAGGTCCCTACCAAGCTCTTTGCTATATATGGAAGTGATAAGAAGCTGGCAGGGTCGTGCAAACAAGGCTGGGCACCATATCCATGTACCCATTAGCCTATATTTAGATGTCATATTTTAGGGGACATGAGTGGGCATAAGAAACTCCCCAAGTCAAAAACTTTCCTCTTGCATGTAGCTCAATGGTGCTGCACGTCATCATTATTCAGACCTTTTCATGTCCCCTTTTCAGGAGCTCTGAGTGCAATCGTCAAGAAGAGGGTATATCAGGGGAGGCTGCATTACCTCCCTTATGATGAGAACCCGGCAGATCATCCCACCTCAGATGAGGCAGAAGAACCAACCCACCAACCTAGCCAGAATGGCAGCGATCACCACCAGGCAGAGGGGCTTATGACAGACAGTGGAGCTGTTGGTTCTGAACTGAACGGTGCAGACATTAGTCGGACTGAACTGGGACACACTGCTGTGGGTGGTGAAAAAAGACAATCATCTCCGATCAACATAGACACTCTGCAGCCTCTGGGAAATGCCGACAGTTCTCTCTACCCACGTAGCTATGAGCAGGCAGTGTCTGAGAGTAGCCGCATCAGTCCAAACCTGCTACTAGCAGCGACTAGTGGGAGTGGTTGTGAAACTCAAGGAGAGAGAGAGGGACAAGACAGGGGGAAGGAAGCTGCCCCAGCAAAGAATGAAGCAGCAGGACCACAGACAGATTTACTCCCAGCATTGTCCAAACCCGTTCCTGGAAACTGGACGACTGTTGATGGAGACTTCAACAGCATTAACATTGTTATGACCTCCCATGTGGCTAATGGTATCTGTGGACATCCTGATATGACCATTGGCACGGGAAAGTTCTCTATAAATTATGCCACTGGTAACATGTCACGTATGGGGATGTTGAGTATGCTAACGAATGCTGATACAGGAGGCCAAGTTAACTTGGAAAACTTTTATTCAGTGAACGCAAAAGCCTTTCGTATTGAGCCCATCACCACCCCTGGGTTGCTGACAGTGGACGGAGAGGTGGTACCCTTTGGGCCCATCCAGTCACAGCTACACGCACACTTGGGAAGAGTAATGTGCAGAAAACGAAGACCACAACTGAACAAGTGAACAGTCATATCTCACAGCTATTTCACCCTAACTTCCTTTGGCTGTTATAAATACATGACTTGTAACTTTGATATCACAACTATATTATTTCGCAGTCCAACAGAATCTGAAATATGAACGTGTCTTCCATGCAGCAATGGCACCACGTACTGCTCATCTGTAGACGTCATGCAGTCCTTAATTTACTTGATTTATATATACTATATACTGGAAATTTTGTGTGTTGTATACAGGTAATTATATTAAATTTTGAAGATGTCAGTTTAGGTCCCTGTGATACAGGTAGTCTCGTTCCAGCAGTATACCCTGGTAAATATTATATCCTCCTATATTAACTATTTCCGGAAATATTCCAGGAAACAACCCCACCCATGACCTTAATTATTCCCTCGTTTCCACAAACACAAAGTCACAGGAAACAGCTAGCTAGGTTGGAGCACTGTACATTCCCAGGCTTACACCAGTTTGTTCATATATTTTGACTATATTCCTGTGCTCTTTGTCTGTGTACAGTCTATGCAGTGGTGCATGGTGGCATGCATGGGAATGATGCGATGGTGAAAGGTTGATTCTATGGCAGCCTCATTTACTCTTCCTTGTGTCTCTGTGGTGGCTGTTGGTTCCCTTGACCAGTGGATGGTGGTAACTGCATTATGAACCTGAAGAAAGGAAGCATAGGATCATTTAGTAACTACACCTTGTGTGCCAAAGAGTCAGGCTGCGTAGAAGACTGCTTCATTACTTGGGGTATAATACACACGGTGTTACTCTGATGGTGGGACAATTCGTGCAGACACTTGAGTTGATATCTTGTCTGGTTGGAGAATGGGTACAACTACGGTCTTCATAAGCTTTGCACAAATTGGCAGTAAATGAGCATACCATCTGTGATGGCTCTGATCTTATTACTTTACTATGACAGACCCTTCCCTATGATTACATCACTGCTTCATCTCATGAGATCATTGTGAAGGACAGGACCTCGAGCTCACCAATTGAAAGCAATCTGCAGCCCGAGAGCTAGCACTCCCAGGAAGATCACATGCAAATTCAGTCCAGTGAGGAAGGTCACAGCCAGCAACGTGAGCAGGAGGAGGACAAAGGCAATGTTCAGAACAAGCAGCACTGATCGGTTGAAGCCAGGTTCTACTGCATTCAGTGCAACATCCAAGAGAAACCCTCTTGACTTCACAGGCTCTTTCTTCACTTGCATCACTTGTTCGCCCCTGTGAAAATCCAGATAAGACAGGATTTTATCAACTGTACAAATAGCAAAGTATAGCATTGTTTACCAATTTTTGACCACTTACAATATACAAGCAAACAAAACTAAATGGATGGAAGGCCTGGGAACAAGGCTAAGCAATAGCGTTCTCATATGGTCTCAAAACCATAGTGGGCTACCTCACTAACAGTGGACATGCTTGCATGAACGATATGTAGGAAACAAGCGTATCTTTATTGCCTGTCTGATACAGCTGCTACAGGCTATGTAGTCTGGGCACGAGACTACAGGCTATGTACCTAGTCTCGGAACCAGACCCTCGAAAAATCGAAAAGGAGGGTCTGGTAAATCAGCTGGGGTGGAAGTGTACACTGCGCCCGGTATGCAGGCGCACTTCCGATTGGCTTTTGATTAGTATTCTGATGTATGTTTATTAGAAATGCTAACCGCACGAGAGCCGCCTTCGCATTTTGCTTCATTTTAGAAAGCTGTAAAACCAAGTGGGTAAGATTAGAACGCTTCTGCGAGTGTCTGGTTCTTCAGAGAGCTCTACTGGCTACAGAAGGTTCAACAATTAATAAAATTCCTAACATTCCAAAGTGTACACTTCCACCCCGCCCCGTTTACCTAGTCTCGGAACCAGACCCTCGAAAAATCGAAAAGGAGGGTCTGGTAAATCGGCTGGGGTGGAAGTGTACACTGCGCCCGGTATGCAGGCGCACTTCCGATTGGCTTTTGATTAACATTCTGATGTGCGTTTATTAGAAATGCTAACCGCACGAGAGCCGTCTTCGCGTTTAGCTTCGTTTCAGAAAGCTGTGAACACAAGCGGGAAAGATTAGAACACTTTTGCGAGTGTCTGGTTCAGCAGAAAGCTCTAACTGGCTACGGAAGGTAAGCAATTTAATAAAATTCCTAACATTCCGAAGTGTACACTTCCACCCCAGCCGATTTACCAGACCCTTCTTTTCGATTTTTCGAGGGTCTGGTTCCGAGACTACCGTTTACCAGACCCTCCTTTTCGATTTTTCAAGGGTCTGGTTCCGAGACTACCGTTTACCAGACCCTCCTTTTCGATTTTTCGAGGGTCTGGTTCCGAGACTACTATGTACCCAAGGTGGTGCATGCATGTATAATCATTGCAAACATAATTCCCAGATAGACCCACTAACTTACAGGATATCTACCTAAGTCTGGCTAAGATAATTTTCTACATATTATACTGTTGGAATACCTTGCCATGAGCAATGCTGTCTACCACCGAACGTTCGAACACAGTTATTACCTCTATCCCGTGCCCAGCCGTCCACGCCCCCCGGCTACAGTAACTCAACATTCTTATTAACGCCTACTGCTATGACGTCACCATACAACGCCAGCAGCGCAAGCACAGCACAGCTGAAGAATGGCTGAAGCTTCATGAAGATGATGGTGGTGTAACCAGGCGATGACTGCTGAGCCCCACGGCGTACCTACCTACCCCGTATGGGTGGGTAGTCTCAAAGAGACAGTCAAAGAAAAAGACTTGTTGCGGGTGTGCTCAAAACATGGCGTCGTTGCCAACTGTAAAATCATGCGAGACGAACAGGGAAATTCGAAACGGTTCGGCTACGTTAACTTCTACAATGAGGCGGACGCTGAGAGAGCTGCTGAAAAGTTGGTGGGGTTTCAAATACAGGGAACCCAGCTAAAAACAAAGGGACCTAGGTTGTTAAAGAAACAGGGCCATTTTAGTGTAGCGCATCACCGCCCTACTACGCCTGGCGCCACAAAAACCAACTATAGGCCCCTCACAGACTGTTCATTTTTCATTCAGGGCGATAAATGCAAGAAGGGAAAGAATGTGAGTTTGATTTGGGAACTGGAAGTGTCTGGTCGAGCTGTGGTGTCTAAATTTCATAGGTGTACACCTGTGGTGGCCCTAGGTTGTGTACTTGTATGTCCTGTAGAGGTCTCCAGTTTGTTGTTTAAGCTGTGAACACTCCATGTTTGGTGGACATGAAACAGTGTTGGCTGTAACTTAGTGTGCATCTCTTATGCAGCCATGGTAACGTTTACTACAGTCAGTCTGATTCACTTCTTATCCTAGCCTAATTCCTAGTCCCCTTGCTCAGCTTTATGTTGGCTACACTGTACGTAATATAGGGAGAGCTAGCCTCGTACACAGGCTCTTGGTGGGTGGGTTGCAAGGCTAAGGGAGAACCTGATATTTCTTCACACACATTATGTAAACAGCAAAACTTCTCACAGCGAAAAGGCAATGTTTGGTGTGTATGACAGTTGCCCTACATGTACATGTAGATATGTGTGGTATGTTGCTGGTGCCTTTACTCTTCTTGCTGTTCTGAGTCCCAGATACACAGTTTTTCTACATGTACACTTCACTAAACTTGCATCAGGAAAAACACATACATGTACACTAGGCTCTTCACAATTTGATGTTTATGCACAGAACCCTAGGGATGAAGCAAGAGTGCATAAGAACGGGCAGCTTGAGTAAGAGCATGTAACTCTGTAAAATTTGGAACCGGTCGGAATTTACCACCAGTACTAAAAATAGTAACACATAGTGTGCATACTGGGTAGACATAAGCCATTGTTGCTAAGCACGTGACTGAGTGTTCTATTTTTAGTACATTTTAACCAGACAACAGGCTTCTATTGCAGTTACACGCTCTTACTCAAGCTACCCGTTCTTATGCGCTCTTGGATGCAGTTATCCTAGTTCACTGGTCTAACTATGTTCTGATTGCATACTAATGAGCAAAGTTGCAATGAGTTTGTGCGTATGAATAGCTTTGCTTGATGGTGATGGATCTTCTGGTTGTGAGAGCTTCACTCTTGGCATGCATGGTGACCTATGTATTCTTGCTAGCTACCTCAAGTAACCACTTTATGTGACCGACAAGCCAAGCCAAGCTACCCACAGACAACAGACGGCAGTGGAGATTCCCGGCTAGCTTCATTGTTTGAATGTGAAGTGTAGCCCATTTGTAGAGTACTACCTCATACTTAGACCATTTGGTCATAGTCATTATCAGTTGAGTATGTGTGCAAACAGCAGTTTAGAACTGGGTGTGAGTACATACATTGGCTAGTACAGTTTGCAACTGGAAGTGTTTCTCTTCCTCTCCCTGCAGTGTCCCTATCGCCATAGTACTAAGGCCCTCACCACCTTGTCCGTGTGTCGCGCCTGGCTGAAGCGTAGGTGTACCAACCTCCACTGTCCACTGCGGCATCCGGGAAGCAAGGAGGGAGGGAGAAACACTAGTGGTACGTAGGTGGCCCCTCTACATTGCATACCTATGGTTTTTTAGTGTGATGTGTTTCGACACTGTACAATCTTCTTGAGATTTAGTTCTCTTGCTGTGTTAACATCCTAGCTTGCTAGCACCTCTCAGTCTGGTACCATTTGTCAGTTATTGTTGTGACATACATGTACACACACAATGTACACACAATGTACGTGTACACAAGATACCATTATATACATGTAGGTATGACCAGCCATGTTCAGTACCCGACTACTTTCTTTGTGCATAAGATAGAACTCTCCTCCAGTCTTGGTATAGTCTCGCATGGCCACACCCCGTTCCACAAGAGAGGGAAGGAGTCTGGTAACTTTAGTTACAGCAAGGGGTCTGGTAACTTTCGTTAGGATTACCTGTATCATGAAGACTGACAAAGCAGCTGCTCGAGGTTTCACAGTTGCTTCACACTTTGTAATTTCCCATTGAAATGATCATATCAGCACTCATGTGACAGAATACTGTGCTGTGATTGGTCCAGCACTGTACAGAGCTGCTGTAAGCAGCAACAAAATACTGTAAAGAAGTACCAACCCCCTTCCCTCTCTTGCGGAACAGGGTGTGGCCACGCGAGACTAGTCTTGGTATTGACCAAAAAGCGTCCTATGCAGGGGCTTGGGTGACAGTGTATATAGTTTTAACAGAGAGGTTGGCTAGGTTCATTGATTGCTATTTTTAGGGAGATGTGATTCGTTGATTGTTCATGTATGTACATCAGAGTTGAGTGATGGTCTCCATGCACACACATTGTCTCCACACACTGATGTCTACCTGCAGAGTCATCTGAATGCTGTGAGTGTGGTGGGAGGTGTGGCGTTCCTGATTGTACGAGCACCTTTGCTACATCTAAGGCCTTGGCTCAACATATTAAGTTGGCCAAATTTCCACAGTGCCGATATGTGAGTGCTGCATCTGTGTGTACATGTATGTGCTGGAGGGGAGGGGAGGGGAGAGGAGGAGAGGGAGGGGAAGGGAGAGGGAAGGGAAGGGGAGAGGGAAGGGAAGGGGAGAGGAGAGGAGGAAAAGGGACAGGAGGGGAGGAGTACTGCATCTGTGTGTGTGTTAAGGGGGAGGGATGTCAAGACAAGTCATTATCTTGGTCCCAGACCAGACATCACCCCCAGCACATTATCATGTGTTATACTAGAAGAGATACATATATGTAATGGATGAGGTCTGGAGACGACAAGACTAGGCAAGTGAATTTATTTCTCACTCTCTCAGCAAAAAAAAACATCAAGTAAATTTCTGTGATGTAGCCAGTCTTAAGTGCACCAATTATGATTCTAATTAGTGCTCACCCAAGTTACGTTACTGTAATTCTAGAACCTGAATTTCTATGCATTCATGTGCAATGTACTGTATCTCTGCTCTGTGCAGTGTCGAGGCTTCTTCCCGTCAGAGAAAGAGTACCAGCAGCACAAGAAGCTGTGTGGAGCCCGGACTCTCTCAGGGTCCACAGACACCGCATCACTTTCAAGTGGATCTGGAGAGATTGAACTATCAGATCCAGAATCACTGACAAGTGACGAGGAGGGCTGTGTTTCCCCGCCATTGGCACCCTCTCCCTTACAAACATCACCTAAGAAACGTGGCAGCACTGCAAGCTTCAGCGGTGGTTTTGGAGCTAGGAATCCATCTCGGGCTCCTCTACACAAGGTGTACTCAGAGAGTGCAATGGGAAACATGAGGGTTGCAGTGGACAAAAATTTGGAATCTGGATTTAATGGACTACTAGTGTATAGTAGTGGTACCGAGACTGCGACGAGTTCGGACTCCAGCGTTGAGTACCTGGATGGTTCCGATTATTTTGATTACGATTCCGATGACGATGATGCTGCGATGAGTTTTGAGTACAGTAACGCTGAAATGGCAAGGCTATTGAGTCTTAATGAGCAGGATATGGTGTATGAGAGCGAGAGTGAGGAAGAGAGTGAGGGCGAAGAAGAAGAGGAGGAGGAGGGAGGGGAGAGTGAACGCCTTGGTCCACATGCACTGAGACCAAAAGGTTGGAAGCCTACAGCTACAGTTAGTGGTGAAGATAAGGATTCTGAAGTTGTCAAAAAGAAGCGTTACCGAAGTCACAAGAGTAAAGGTTCACAGGGCCCGGCCAGTGATGCCACTAGAGTACCTGAACCAGTGGGTGTGTTCTGGGATATTGAGAACTGCCCCGTTCCCCCTGAGAAGTCTGCATTTGCACTGGCAAACAAGATGCGTCGTGAATTCTTTGAGGGCAAGAGAGAGGCAGAGTTTATGTGCGTGTGTGACATTACCAAGGAGAGAAAGGAGGTTACTGATGAGCTACACAAGGCGCAGGTACGTGTGTGCTTGTGTGTATGTTGGAGCGTGGGCACATGTACCGTGTACGGATTATTCATAGGTTGGGTTACATGGTTGTGAGTGGGATTGCCAATTGCAACGTTTATAGGCAGGTACATGTAGTGTTGCCTTACTGCTCCTAAGTATACAACATTGCATGATCCTATTTCCCTTCGGTGTGTTTTTTATGGAGTTGCATACGAAAACATTGAGAGACTCATGTGTTTGCAATAGCCTAGTTCCCTGGCTTTCCCTGCCTCCACACTTGGATTGTTTTTATAGCAAGCAATCAAAATTGGAGGCAGGGAAGTGCAAAAGAGGCAGCATTTGCGGTGTGTGTCCGTGTGCTTGTGTACATGCATACATTCATGCGTATATCTGTGAACTGTAGTAACACTCCGTGATCATCTACATGTAACTCCCTCCTGCAGGTAACACTAGTCCATGTGAGTGCAGTGGCCAAGAATGCTGCTGATGACAAGCTCCGCCAAAGCCTGCGTCGGTTTGCTCACACCTACCCACCTCCCTCTACCGTGGTTCTCATCTCTGGGGATGTGAACTTTTCTCCAGAGTTGAACGACCTTCGACACATTCACAACATCACCATCACTCTGGTGCACAATGAGCATGCGTCTGAGGCACTTCGGGTCTTTGCCCACTCGCTGATCAGCTATGAGAAGTTTCTGGAGGATGTTGGAGCACCTAGGGAAGCTCAGGTGTGTGGGAGGAAGGGGCATAGCGCTACTTGTTTATAGATGTTTTGTTTGTTTTTGGATAAGGAGAGATGAGGTTCCTCAAAGAGGGGGGTGGGTGTATTTTTGAGAGTCCTCTCTTCAAAAAGGGGGCTGGACTTGTTTTTGAGGGTACATGACAAAGTGAGGAATATTGCCCAAGAGAGATTGTATGTGTGCAATGCACTGTTACGTCTCTTTATCCCCCTCTTCCTCCATCCTTCCTTTCTCCCTCCCACTCTCTCTCTCTCTTCTCCTCTCTCTCTCTGTACTTGCCTTCCTCTTCTTCTCTGATTCACAGAAGTCCAATTTGCCGCGGATTGTGGTGGTGTCAGGCCTTCCCTCCCACATGCCTCGTGGCAGAGTCTCCTCTCGTCTGGACCAGCTCTCAGACAACTGCGGAGGGAAGGTATTGAATGTGGATCTTCACTTAAGGACTGCACGCATCCTCTTCAGGACCCCCGACTGGGCCATGAAGTGAGTGCAAGGGAGATTAGCTTCTTTGGCATTTAGGTTTCTTTGCAAGTGAACTGGCACTCTGAGATGCGCACAGAAACTTCACTCTAGCTACATGTGTATCAGCAGAGGAGGCAGGGCATACTGTTGAGTTGTAGCAACAATTGTTGTGTCTCTGATGACATTTCAAGGACAAGAATTGTGGCTACAAGCTACATGTAGAAGAATGGCTCCATGGAAACAATTCGGGTCATCTGACAACATTCCATGAGCAAGAATCATGGATACAAGCTACAAGAACAGCTCTATAGATGAAGTCACAATGGGCGCACAAGGTGTTTCACAAAGCTGAAGCAGACTGTTACCAGACAGGCAATCAAAATGGCCTCATGACTCACCTGGCACAGCAACTTGCAAGTTCAGCCTGTGAGTGAATTTTGATGAGCCAGCTCGATTCAGCTTAGTCAAAACCCTATGCACCAATCCAAGTTGCTGGTTCAATGCCAGGTGAGTCATGAGGCCATTTTGATTGCCTGTCTGGTAACAGTCTGCTTCAGCTTTGTGAAACACCTTGTGCGCCCATTGTGACTTCATCTATAGAGCTGTTCTTGTAGCTTGTATCCATGATTCTTGCTCATGGAATGTTGTCAGATGACCCGAATTGTTTCTCAACGTCACTGTGTCCTCCCTCCTCTGGCTGTGCAGTAACATGGCTTCACTGCCTCATCCAATCCTGTTAAAGGTGACGACACTCAGTACTAGTCAGTAGTACACTGTACATTACAAGTACAAGCTTGTATGGTGTAGAGTTGAATGTACAGGCAATTCCTCATCATTGTTAGCCGTGGGCCAGCTAGCTTCAGCACATGAGACCCTCGATAGCCAACTTCAAGGCAGTGGCTGGATGTCTTTAGCATGGCTGAAACATTGCTGTGAAACTCTAGTACAGTTTAGTGATGTCGACTGAGGAGCACTCTCTGTACGTATATTGCTTGATGTCTATGATGGTTTGATGTGGCTCTTCTGTTACACTCTCATAGAGCTCAAAAGAGGATGAGCGGAGAGGACGTATTTGGCTCCAAGATCACGGTGACTCTGGAGGCCCCCTCACATCACCACCCACCCTCACACCAGCACCCACCCCCAAACCAGGGACCACCATTCAAGAGGCTCTCAGGGCCAGACCTGTCCAAGTCTTTTCCTCCACAACCGCAGCAGCCACCAAAACAGCAGCACTACCCCCAGCTGACCCCACCTCCCCCACAGAGGAACCCAGGACCACGCCCCATGGGAATACTCCCACACCCTCCCCCTCTTCACTTCCCACCACCAGTGCATGGCCCTCCCCATCCCCACCTCCTCCCCACATCCCCTCCCCAGCCTATCCATCGCCACATTCCACTTCCACACCCTCCCCATCCTCCTCCCCAGCCTCCTCCCCACCCTCCCTATGCACAAGCTGTCATGCAGCCACCTCCAAGGGGCCCTCCTCCTCAGGGGAAAATCCTGATCTTCAAAGTGCCTCCTGTTTCAGAGTTAGAGCTGGACAGACTGAACTCTCATGTGGTCCAGCTCAGGCTGGCAGCTTCAATCAAAGTGAGACGCCACTAGGAATAGTTCCTGGGGGTGGAGGTTATCATTAGGCCTCAATAAACAATGAGCGGATTAGGAGAAGGAGGATGGCAGATTCTCAGCATTACTTGTAGCAGTATTTCTGCGTGTGTGTGTGTGTGTGTGTGTGTGTGTGTGTGCATGCATGTGTGTGTGTGTGTGTGTGTGTGTGTGTGTGTGTGTGTGTGTGTGTAGCAGTATTTCTGCGTGAAAACAACTTTGCATTTCCCTCACAATGTACCCACCCATAGTTGAAGCATTGGAACTTGAAGTTTGAGGTGCTAGGTACATTGTACGTTTAAACTGTGGCACTAAAGTCACTGTGGGGTTTATTCAAGGACAAGGGAAAATTTGCAGGGAAATAAACCAACAGATCTGGAGCAATCAGTACATAAGCCTAATGCGTTTGCAATGTCATGTTTGTCCCCCTCCCTCCTTTGTCCCCCTTCTCTCTCTCCTTCCCTCCTTCTGTCTCCCTCCCTCCAGGCAGAACATGTGATTCTATGGCACAGTTACTCAGAGCTGCAGGTACTTCTGCGGGTAGACTTTTACCAGACAGCGCTGGCTCGGAGGGATGACCTTGTGAGGACAATGTATGAGAGGGGAGAGCTCAGACCTCAGGTGAGCTCCAGTTGGAAAGCAGATCTCATGCCTTCAATAAAATGATTGTTAGGTATCATCTGTTACCCATATGTACACATACATTGTGTAATAACAGCCATATCAGCTTTTAACTACATTGTACTAAACTCAGGTTGGACTAGCTGGGACTAGCTGCTGATCGTCATGGTTTCTGGTTGAAGCACTCTCCAAATTGACTGTAGTTTTGAGTTTGTTGTCATACTCAAAAGTGGTGGACATGTCCTTAGCATCCCTCTTACACAAGTTGTATGGCATTATGTGATTGGCAGAACGTCTCTGGCTGTCTTGGGTTGGGGGTTGGACCACACAAAGCCCTAGTACATGTACAAGTTTACCTAAAGTAGACAAACAGATGTACCTGTATTGAATACCTGTATTTGGGCTGAGGTTGGGGGTTGGACGAGGACATCCCACACAAAGCCCTAGTACATGTACAAGTTTACCTAAAGTAGACAAACAGATGTACCTGTATTGAATACCTGTATTTGGGCTGAGGTTGGGGGTTGGACGAGGACATCCCACACAAAGCCCTAGTACATGTACAAGTTTACATGTGTACCTAAAGTAGACAAACATATGTACCTGTATTGTATTTGGGCTGAGGTTTGGGAGAGCTCAGTAAAACCCCAAACAACACCTTGTACTCGGGATGAGTTTGAAGTGTTGTGCCATTCTCCTGGCCTATTTCCAGGTGGCTCAGGAGTTTGTGGAGGGGTGTACCCGGTCTCTGGTGGACGTGTGTCGCAGGGAACAGGTTCCGTGGGATGTGACCACGTGTGGGTGGAGTGAGGAGGAGGAACAGGACAGGATAACCAGGTACCATGGCTGTGGTTTCTCTATGGGTGTGGTATTGGTACTGACAAAGGGCTGGACCCCTCTCCTCCCATAGGTCTCAGGTGATTGCTCTTCTGCGCCGCTACCCGTCTTTCTGGACCAAGTGGTCCAACTTCAAGGAAAAGTATTCTCAGCAGTAAGTGACGATACACAACCTCTAGGACGAGGAGGATAAACTCTGTAATGATAGCCTGAGAGTGCTGTATGTGCTGAGTACTGAGTACTACCTTCATTGTTGTCTCGTATAGGCTTGTTGCTACATGAAATATGTGTATGTACATGTGTATGTATTGACTTGATGATGATGGAGCCTAGACATGCATATAGCACAAAACGTAGACAAGTAGTGCGTTTTTGCCTGTGGGCCTACTTCAACTACTACAGTGCACCAAAACAGTCACCTTGTTGTTAACACATTCTATATAAGTGGTAACTGATATTTGTGGACGTATTGTGGATGTATCCCCCCTTCTCACACACACACACACACACACACACACACAGCTACTCCTCCGCCATCAGTGAGATGGCAATCCACATTGCCTGCAAAGGCGCGGTTCAGATCCTGGGCAATCCTGGCAAGGAGCAGACCCAGGTGATTGTGTTCTATGAGCTGAGCCCCCTGGTCCGCATCATAAACCAGCCCTCCTCTGCCCAAGCCATGGTGCAGAAGAACGTGTTGCGTCTACTCTCCTCCCAGCCTGAGAAGAGGGTCAAACTGCTCGAGTGAGTGTACTGAGCAAATGTACCACCACACTGCTTCATGAAGTCTTTTCTGAGACTTGTTGTGACTTAGTACTGTATATACATGTACATACAGTACTATGTCACATTAGCCTCGTTCCCAGTCCTCCACCACAGCTACTGTCGTTTGCAATACGAGTGGCGATGATAGCTGTGGTAGAGGACTGGGAGCAAGGCTACATGTACAGTTGCAACTGTGTTGTTTGACCCCTGCAAGGATTGAGAATGAATTTAGCCTGGCACTAAAAATTTTGAACCTTACATGTACATTGGTGAACCTGTACAAGAGGTCTGGAGCTCAAACGCAAGATAGCTAGAGCATGTAAAACGCAGTGCTAGACTGTCAATGATACAATTGCTTTTTCTCACCTTTTCCCAGCTTTGTTCGTGTCTACCATGACACATGTGGTCCTCTTCCAGTGAGTGCAAACGGCAAGCCTCTTCAGGAGATCATTACCGCTACCCCTGGCGTCATCCTGGTGGGAGGAAAACCCTCCAATATCAATGTGACCCTCATGCGACCTGGAGCCAAAATGGCTGGTAAATATTAGCAATATACACTATTATGATCTGTGTAGCTAGCCTTTGTTCCTGCGACCTGCAGCCAAAATGGCTGGTACATACATGTAGCAACCTACGCTGTTGGTCAGTAATGTAGCCAAAACGCTGGGGAGGAACCTGGATACACGGCTGGCACTGGCAACATCTATGTGTGCATGTATGTGGCAGTCTAGAGTGGAAAATGACAGCCAACTTCAATGCATTATGTGATTTTCTGTACCTGATCTGATGCTGTGTGTAGCCAAAGGATGTTTCTTGTTCTTATTCCACTTCAGGTGCTCCTGCCCAGCTCCCGAGGAATCTCACTGAGATTGCAGCAGCATTCCGGCACCTCCTGAACCAATATTCCAGCTCTCAGCTGCCCCTACGGTAATAACACCAAGGTTATGAAAGATACATGCATGTATACATGTACAGTACATTGTATATAGCAGCCTCGCACAATCAACCATGTGACTGTGAAACATTTATGTATACTAAAGCAAGAGCACATAAGAATGGGCGGCCAGAGTAAGAGCGTGTACTCCATAAAATTTTGAAACCAGTTGGAATTTAGAGCCAGTACTTAAAAATAGTAATATGTACTATGCAGCTGTGCATAAACATAAGCCATTGTTGCTAAGCATGTGACTGGGTGTTCTAATTTTAGTACGGTTCAATGATTTTGACCAGACTGTGGGCTTCTATTGGAGTTACACGCTCTTACTCGAATCACCCGTTCTTATGCGCTCTTGCTAAAGTCATGGCTAGTTAAGAGCAGCACTAACAGCCTCACAGTCTTATGCATGTTGTAATGTGTGTATCTCCACAATCACACAGTCAAATCCAGCAGGAGTACCAGACGTTTTACCACAAGTCATTCCGGGTGTCTGACTACCTGCCAAGGGCCGATGCCAAGTTGAGGGACCTCCTGGAAGCCTGCGAGGGAATCAAGGTGGGAATAGGTTCACTTCCTGACCTTGTTTGACTTTTGTTACTCTCTGCTGGTACTGACTCCAAGTTGATAATTACAGTGTTGTTCAATTTCACTAGATGAATGCATGACATAATGGGCATAAATGGGGGTGAGCTGGAATGAGTGAATGGCTAGGTATGTAGTTCTTACAAGATGGCATACATATTGGGAGAGCCAGGTGTCGCTAGCTGTAGTCATCAATCAGAAATTTACCTCGGGGGGGGGTGGACTTCCACGCATGCTTATTCACTGATCATCGCCGCATAAGTTTTTTTTGTTTTTGCGTGTTAAATTTTCGTGGTTGGTCTCGACTGCAAAATTATCTTAATAGCGAGATTTTCCCAATCTACGGTATACTTATATAGTTATGCAGACATTGTCCAGCACAAAGAGACACTCTGACTGAACTACTCTACCCCTTGTTAACTGATAGGTACTATCCTCAAACTACATCCCTAATTCTCCACAGGATCAGGATCTTGCAGTGCTAGTCCCAAATACTGTGCAGTTGCTACTCTTTCATGTAGTCACCATTACCACTTGCATTTTCTCTTCAGCTGAGGGAAGTGCCTCTTTCAAACGGGAAGTCGGATACAATTGTCTTCATAGAGACAGAGGTGAGGATATGATAAGGCAGGGGTTGTTCGTCTCCACTGCGAGTAACAGGGAGTGTGCATGGCTGTAGTAAGCTGTCCGGCTGGTCTGATTGTTTTTGTTTTTTTTCAAAGTTAATGGTACATTTTGACATGTTCCTCACCAACCATCAGTAGCCTCCTTTGTCAGTTGTTTGACTCTAGAATGGCCTTGGAGGCAATCTCAGATCTTAGAGCATCTACATGTACTTTCAGGAAGATGTGGTTCATTGGTTATTCATGCATATGCACACTATACTCAAGTTGTCCACCTTCCAGGAAGGTTATATTTAGGCCTTGATGTTGGTCAAAGTCACCCATTGTGCAGGACCCATTTCAGCATGCGCATGGTTTTTATGCACACACCCCCCCCCACACACACCCAAGCTTTTGAAGGCTTCTTACCTGTGCACTGTGGCCATGTTTGTGTGTTTGTTGCACTGTAATGCGATGCTTCAGCAATGCTCTAAAATGCTCTATATTCTACTTTTTACATAACTGCAGTCAACACGTGCACAAGCCACTACTACTCCCGCGGCTCCCCCACCTATCCCTGTTGAGGCTGTGCAGAAGTTCAGACAGGAGTGTGTGGAGGTCCTGAGAGCCGAGCAGGGTCATAGGGTCTATCTGATACGATTCCATGAAGCCTACCTCAAGCATTTCGGGCATCAGATGTCCCTCAGCAACTACGGTGCCAAAAAGTTGATCAACCTCCTTGAGGCCATATCAGATACCGTGAAGGTATGAGGTAGTAACAGTTGGTGATGTTGACTGTAAGTGACTGTGAAAGAGCCTGTGCATGGATGTGAACGATTAGGGCAAGCCCTACACGAAGAAAGTACATTGAGCCCAAGGTTGTATATAGATGGTTTCCAAATGTCAATTAAGCGTCCTACTTCTGGAGGGCAAACACGCAATCAAGAGGCAGCTGTACAGCGGACCTTTCATCTTGAGAGAAGCAGCTTCTTTTATGTTTCAGTACTAATGGTAAGGACTTGATGTAGCACTTACTAGCCTGTATATTGCACACAGTTGCACTAAACACAGACCCCGACTCTTGCCCTCTGGAAGTGAGACCACACCCCATGAAAACCATCTATACATTTCAGATGCATTGTGTGTGTGTGATTCACATAGCCATATAGCATTTTCAATTTAATACAGTTATTCTTGCTTGGTAGCATGACCCTGATGATGAGATTTACTTCACGATATAAAAAACAGAATTCATATGCAGGCAACTCAAGTGGGAAAGTCCCTATAATGGGGCACCATAAATATTGTAATCAGGAGGCATTTTAGCAGGAAGTGCGTGAGTGGTGTAACGGTCAGCATTGCTGCCTTCCAAGCAGTAGATCCGGGTTCGACTCCCGGCTCACGCACATTTTTTTTTTCTCTTTCCTTTTTCCCTCCTCTCTACACTTTTTTTTTCAGCATGTCTTTTTCTATTTTTTACTAAGTTACTATTTATTGTGTACTTCATAGGTAACTGGAGAGAAAGAGGAGAGGATTGTTGAGTTGTTGGTGAAAGGTACTTGTGTACTTATACATATTTTATATACATAAAATAGGTGAAAGGTACTTGTGTACTTATACATATTTTATATACATAAAATAAATCATGCTACTAGTTAGATGATTCATCATCATGGGGCGAGCCTGAGCAAGCAGCAAACTGCTGATTTACTACTTTGTCATGGCACACAGCAGGATTTGTCACTGCTGACTGTTTAAGCCAAATTTACTAACGCATATACCGTAGACTCCGGTTAATAAGCATATGCGCTTATAAGTGTAAGTGGTAAGCAAATATGCGCCTAATAGAGGATATGCGCCAAATAAGGATGTAAATATAAAGCCACGCCCAACGTGTATTGCACGTGGTACGTACGCAACGTGGACGTGGACAGCGATCGATCTATCGGTGCTGTATAAAGTGAACATGTCTTCAGCTACAGCTACCAGTTGTTCGAGATGGCAAGTACTGACGTGGAATCCGAAGACTCCTTCCTTCTCAAAGAGAGTGTGATTCGCGGTCATCATGTATTCAAAGATGTATGGACTCCACGGGTAGGAGAAATTCTTCGTCATTAATTTGGCAAAGAAGCAGGAAATACTCATGACTGACGTGCGGTGGCTGTCCTTAAAGCTGACAGAACTATAGTGGGACACACTCTGGATGCCATACTGATAGCTCACAATCTACGCTCAATCTTTCGCTGTCACCGTCTTTTCGCACTGTCGTGTTTCTATTTAATGCCCCTTTATTAAGCGCATGCGCTTAATAAATAATCCCTTCTACCATAGGAGGCATGCGCCTAATAAATAATATACGCCTAATAGGGAGGTGCGCTTAACAACCGGAGTTTACGGTATGTAGCTAAGTCCTCACCAGAGATAAATATAAGTATCACATATGCCAGCCATTTCTCCAGCCAGGGCAGCTAACATGGCTACATATGCATGGACTAAGCTTTACACCGAAATCATGAGCTAAATTTCTGGCGTTTATGACTGCCGTTTGTGCGTCAGGGCCTGCTACCTGAAGTGACCCAGTCAACCACCGTCCAACGGGCGTCCATATTAAATTTGTACAGCGGCTTGCCGTCGTCGGTAGAAGCACAAACCAGTGCCATGCGTGCTTCAACTTCAGTCGTCTTCGCTCTGGGTCCCCGACGCTGCACTCTGACAGTAGCCCTCCACTGGCCTTCACATGCTTCACAATATCGAGCTTCGTGAAATATTTGAATGCGCTCATTTAAAATTTACGGTAAGTGGTCGGTCCATAGATATATACAGACACGTGTGCGCAATGCAGTCATGCTAGTGTGGGGCTCGCTCAGGCTCGCCCCAATAATGTTTCACCATCAATTCAAAGCTAGAGTGTATACAGGCTTTCATTTAGAAAAATTGTCAAGAGGGGGCAAAAGTTGACTGTTACAAGTTTTGGGGGTGGCGTCACTATTCTTGTTCCCAGGCCTCACACATTGCTGCGTTCATTGCTTGCATTGTGACATTTTTTATACTGCTGTATGAGAGGGTAGAGCATCCCTGTGTGCTTTTTGCTCCAATTATATAGGGGATAGATTTGTATGTTTCAAGGGAGGGGGGAGAAGCAAGATTCTGGTAAGGGGGGACGAATGCCCCCTCTCACCCCCTAAATGGAGCCCTGTGTATATTTATGGCTCTTCTCACTGTAGACACAAAGGAGGACTGTGAGAAACGTGTAGAGGCTCTCCTGTACAAGCTCCCCAAGCGCCAGGTCACTCTTGACCGCTTCATGTATGAGTATGAGAGGGCCTATGGAGAGCAGCTGTCCCACTATTATGGTCACCCCAAGCTGAGCAGCTTGCTGGAGAGCATGACCGATATTGTGGTCCAAGAGGTGTGTGTGTGTGTGTGTGTTCATACATTGTACATGCAGGGCTGGTATTGGCTGAAATTTGTCATGCGTGTATGTGTGTGTGTGCTTTCTTACATTTCATATACCGTATAGCCAGAAAATTTGACGGGAATTAAATTGGGCGGTTTGGCGGTCGGGGTTGAAACCGCCAAATTTAAAAGCCGCCAATATTACTTTAGCTCGCAACGCGTAATGATGTAATGCATGCAGTAGCACTCTTGGCCCCGCCCGGCACCCCTCCATGCAAGCTGTGCATAGCTGGCTCGACGCTAGCACGCTGCCAGTTATGTTTCTTGTAAATTTGCGAACTCACGGCATTGTTCAAGTACCTCAAGCGAGAGGATGGCAACGCTCCCTGATAAACGCGTGCACAATGTTTTTGATGACGTATACGATGCACCACCAAATTTAAATTCCGCCAATATTTTCTTACGCTTGGTTTGGGGCCAAACCGCCAAATTTAAAGACCGCCAATATTTCCGGCTATATGGTACTGTACAACTTTCTTTTCTGGCATGTTCAGGTATTTTACATGACCTCTCCCCCCTCCCCCCCCCCCCCCCCCCCCACCTTATCTTCTCAAACCAAGGGCAAGGGAGCAGGAAGGTGTGTCACCCTGCGTCCAGCAAAGCTGTTTGCATGTGAGATGGCAGACCTGCTGGTAGACCACCCACAAGGATTGGCCATCAACAAGATTGTCCCCTCGTACAAAGAGAAGTTTGGACGAGACCTGCTTGTGGCACAGTATGGGTTCCCTAAACTCATTCGTGCCCTGGAGGCAATTCAGCACACGATTGAGGTAGGTTGGCGTTCTTGCAATATTGAGGCAGATTTCGTTCTGATCAGCACTACCTACCCGGTATAATAATCTCATTTTGACAGTAGCATTCGCTGAATGGGTTATGTATGTATGTATGTGTAGCGAATAATGTGACATTTTTGATATTGATCAATAATCAGTTGTGTTCTGTGTGTTGTTTGCTATTTGTGTACTGGCTCTAGCCTTGTCGAGTATTTTATGCTATCTGTGATTTAATTACAATATGTAACTCACTCAATATATTCTCTGTCCACAGATTCGTGGAACTGGGCCCACACGTGTGGTGCTGCTGAAGAGAGGCAGAGGAACTGGTATAAAACTAACGTTATAATGTTACAGTGCTTTAAGTAGTTAGCTGGGAACCAAAACTTTCTACCACACTTTGTTCCTTTCATTAATGCTAATTTCTATGCCAGTTTCCAACCATTTATACCGCTTTAGGTTTTTTGTAAAATTTGGATGATTTGTACACAGTGCAACTACAAATTTTTGTAACAATAATTCAAATTTGAATGAATTTTTTGGCTCTTAATTGGAAGGAGGCAAATGTGGTAGAGAAGTTTCTGCCATAATCGGGTTCCTGTGCAATGTTGTTCAGTTAGCCATAAGAGTAGGAGGGTCTGCTATTGTGACTTGATTATGTAACTGTTTGAACCATGATTAGATTGTGTGGAAGTGGGCACAACAGATTGTTGCAAGGGAGTGCCCCTAGGTTGTATTCACATGTGGTAGCTGTTTGGTTGTAGCTGAGTTTGCAACACAGGCTAGCCTGTACAGTGACACACTATTCTCCTTCTCTCCACCAGGTCCCTTCGCCTTCCCCTCCGCCTCTTCCCCCTCCCCCTCCGCCTCTTCCCCTTCCCCGTCTCTCTCCTCCTCCCAGCTGTTCTCTGATGAGGTGGTAGCCATCCTCATGACCACACATGGTCTCAAGATGTCACTCCCTAACCTCACCAAGATGTACAACCAGGCTTTCCGTACCCCCGACAGTCAGCACCCCGTCAGCAGCGAGGAGATGGGAGAGGCCCTCAAGAGGCTGCCAAATTTCAAGGTATCACTTGAATACACCCTTCGTCATGAGTATAACTTCGGAAATTACGCACAGTAGAAATTTACTTATGCAATTTGAATTATGCAGAAGCTACCTTTGTGTGTGTTTCTCACTTGGTTTTATGGATATAGAAATGGAAACTGAATCTGCTGTATCTATCTATCAGAGAGTCGGTAGAGTCTTTATCTAACAGTTTTGTTAGCTAGCTAGGAATGTAGAGGATCACTTGGGATGGATACTTGAAAAAATCAGACTCAAATCTTTTTGCTGACATTTTGACGTTCAGCACACAATATTGCTAGGCTCATTCTTGTTCAGCAATTTCTAGTGTACAGCACATTACAAATTTATTGCAGGAATTGTACTTTAATATGGCTGCATCTTTCACTACACTTGTGTTAGTTTAATTTCCAGACCTCATCCAGCACATGCACATGTACTGGTATATTGCTTCCAGAGTAACATGCTGCAATACTGAAAGTGATCTGTGCTGGGGGTTGGGAATTCCCAGTGTCCCCCACTCCCCCCCCCCCCCCCCCCCAATCCTCCATATGGGTTACTTTTGGGTGTTGGACACTTTTTTCTTCGTTTATCTAGCTATGACCTCGATACAAAATTGTGTAATACACTACAGTATTTCCCCCCTCCAGCTGACAGGCAGCGGACCTACCCAGTATGTACAACTGGTGAAACATCCAGATGCGCAAGAACAACAGCCCAAGGAGAAAGCACCCACCACACAGCCTACAGCAAAGGGTGGAAACCAACAGGAGCAAGAGAGTGAGGTGCAACCTCAGACACAAGTGGAGGAACTACAAGGACAAGCTCCTCCACCTGCAGCCAAGAAAGAGGAGAAGCCTAAAGTACCCGAACCAGCTGCTGCAGCTGTTGAGTCTCCTTCAAAACTGGTCAAACAGGCTAAGCGACAGTTGGATGAAAAGGAGGCAAAGCGGCTGAGTTCAGAGACACACCGTCTGCTGTTGTGTCACCAGGAACATGCAATGACCCTTTCTGAGCTGGTGGAATGTTTCAGGGTGGGGGAGGACCCTGCTTCCCCCTCGGCTGAAGAACTCTACCAATGTCTGAAGAAGAACAACAGCAAGGGAGGAGGTGGCAAGGGACAGAATAACTTCCAGGTGAGAGTCGAACAACGAGGGCCTTAGTCTTGATCATGATCTTGTTCATCATGTGCCGATTGTAGCGTCACTACATAAGCTCACCCACCTCTGTTGATAATGTGCCGAGAGAGGTGTGGTATCCATTGTAGCGTCACTAGATAAATGGATACGCTTATGATGTGATGTGAAAGTGGCAGAAAATTGAATTCAGAAAATTTTGCTGCTGTTGTTGCTGCTCCTATTCATGATTGGCTTGAGGAGGATACGTGTAGATGTACTGTATATAGATACAAGTGTTGAGTAGTACAGTTTGTTTAGCCTCGTTCCCAGGCCTTCCCCAGCTCCAGTTTTTGATCGCTTGCAGTTTTTGCATACTGTAAGCGATCAAAAACTGGAGCCGCGGAAGGCCTGGGAACGAGGCTAAGTTTACTCCACAGCTGCGAGATAAAATCTGGGAGTGGCCTGGGAACGAGGCTACAGTTTGTTAGTGATGTTGTGTGAGTTAGAAAGTAGCGTGTGTGCTAATACAATGTACCATGTGCTTTGAACTTTGCCTTTTTGAAGTTAAGTTTTCCCTTGGCTAGCATGCCAGTATATGCTATGCCTGGGTCATCACTCTGCTTCACTTCCTAAACTCTACCTCCACCCAGATCTCCTACATCCCTACCTCGGTGGTAGACAGCGTGATCCAGCTAAACCAGTCTGACTGTCTCTGGAAGCTCAGCCGGGACCTGCTGTACCTGTTTGTCTACCACCCCACTCCCACCTTTAGCATGCCCGTCAGTGATCTGCTAGCAGTGTATGCCGAGTGCTTCGGACGAAAGTTCGTACCTGCAGTTTACGCAGCAAAGAAGTTCCAGCAGTTGATGGGTGGAAAGCACACTGTGAAAGTGTTGAAGGTGGGTAAAGATTTACACACACTGACATTTACTGTGTGTCTGTATAGCCCTGTTTACCCCAGGCCTTCAACCTGGGTCTGAATCCAGATTAAACTAATCTGGGTTCTGTACATGCTCTAATCTGGATTGCGATCCTGGTTTCACCTCAGGAATGGATTGAACCTGAATTGCGCATGTAAATAGCTGGTGTAGTTTATAAGTGAATTGTGGAAGTTCTCAGTATCATGACAAGTAGTCCAGCCCCTCAGCCACGGAAGCGCTAGTAACAAGAAAGATTGAACAGACTTAATAGCTGCGTGTGTTAACACTTTTATTCTGTAATCTGGTTTAAACTACCGGATTACATGTAAATGGAGCTTATATCAATGCCATTGTTGCGATCAGCTACAGAGTTATTGCTAATGCACTCATCACTGCCCATGTAGATGCAATCATTGCCTGCCAGCTCATGTCGCCTTTTTTTCCCTCTCCTATCCCAGGACCATAGGAACTGCCACAGCGGCACTCATAAGCCCCTGCCTACTCCCATCTTTAGTTTTTCTTTTCAAGTGGTAGCCGCACCCCAAGTGAAAAGAAACACCCAATAGAATGCAGGTGGACAGCTCAGCTTGTCCAGCCCATAACAAAACAAGAAGGACGATCTTTCTTCGGGTGGGGGTGGAAGTTTCTTGGTTATATACCTCGGAGGCTGCTTGGAATTACTGTACTTCCCAAAATGTCAACTTCCCGAAATATCCACTCCCAGAATGTCAACTCCCAAAATATCACATGCGGCCCGCGGCTATTGCGTTAAATTATAGCGTAAAGAATATACGGAACGACGTACATGTATGACAGAAAATAATAATAATAATAATATATGAAAAATCGCAATAGAACACACTAGTGTGGGGCTCGCTCACGCTCGCCCCAACTACTAAACAAGTCAAATGCATGACACAATTCATGCATACCAACTGTAACTTGTGTTAACTAACAGAGTTCAGTCCAGCACTTAGGAGGATGTATAAGTGCAGGTGTTATTCATCATGTCTGGACATCTCGTAAGTAGGTGCTGATATAGTGAATCTCAGAAAAGGAAATGTGGTTTATGAATTAATGCAGAATGACTATATTCAGTGGTTATCGAATAACAACTACTATTGTTCAGAAGCTCAGTGAGTATCAACGGGGGAATTTGCTTGGACGTCATACACAGAATAACAACCGTGAATATCGTTCAAAAGTTCTTTCAGCATCCACTGATTCAGAATAACAACCATACCATGAGTGTTGTTGAGATGTTCTGTGATTATCATCTCACTGCCTAGTGATTAGTTGAACTTTTCCTTATGGTAGCTGCCAGCTATGCATCACAGGGCACAACAGACTGCACATTAGGGATGAGGCTATTAGTTGAACTTTTCCTTATGCTAGCTGCCAGCTATACATCACAGGGCACAACAGACTGCACATTAGGGATGAGGCTATTAGTTGAACTTTTCCTTATGGTAGCTGCCAGCTATACATCACAGGGCACAACAGACTGCACATTAGGGATGAGGCTATTAGTTGAACTTTTCCTTATGGTAGCTGCCAGCTATACATCACAGGGCACAACAGACTGCACATTAGGGATGAGGCTATTAGTTGAACTTTTCCTTATGCTAGCTGCCAGCTATACATCACAGGGCACAACAGACTGCACATTAGGGATGAGGCTATTAGTTGAACTTTTCCTTATGCTAGCTGCCAGCTATACATCACAGGGCACAACAGACTGCACATTAGGGATGAGGCTATTAGTTGAACTTTTCCTTATGGTAGCTGCCAGCTATACATCACAGGGCACAACAGACTGCACATTAGGGATGAGGCTATTAGTTGAACTTTTCCTTATGCTAGCTGCCAGCTATACATCACAGGGCACAACAGACTGCACATTAGGGATGAGGCTATTAGTTGAACTTTTCCTTATGCTAGCTGCCAGCTATACATCACAGGGCACAACAGACTGCACATTAGGGATGAGGCTATTAGTTGAACTTTTCCTTATGCTAGCTGCCAGCTATACATCACAGGGCACAACAGACTGCACATTAGGGATGAGGCTATTAGTTGAACTTTTCCTTATGGTAGCTGCCAGCTATACATCACAGGGCACAACAGACTGCACATTAGGGATGAGGCTATTATGCTCAAAAATTCACCCTTTATGCTATGCTAGAATGCTTCAAACTATGTCCGATTATGCTCTTGGTGTGTCCCTGTATGCTCATGCAGAAAGTTAATCAATTAATAGAATTTAGTTAAAACTGCGCCCCCCAAGATGCTCACACCAACAAAATTAGCGCTGCTGATCCATCCTTAGAGTGTAGTGGAACTTAGCTGGTTTTATCATGATGTTTATCAAAGCAAGCATCACCAAAAGGAAGTCAGACATGAAACATCCCTTATGAATAGAAAGGCACACCTCTAACAGCTTTATACCTGTGCACGCAGCCAGAAGCACCTAGCGCGCGCTCAATGTTGCCTTCCGATTATTCCCAATTATTCTCGCTCCGCAGAGCTACCGACTATTCCGGAAACTATGCCTGCATATTAGCCGCATCCCTACTGCACATTTGATCACTAGTCCATATAGTGTGAGAGAAAACCTGGTGTAGTGAATGTGAACGAGAACCAGACACATGGAGGGTCACATGACAGGTACCACGTTCATGTGCGTCAAATGAAATTGTCTCATTCCCAGACATGGTAGGGTCGGAGGGTGGGCACTCATTAGAGTAAACTTTGACCCTATATGGGAAATCAGGCCAAAAGTAGGGGATGGGCACTCTTTTGAGGGTGGGTGCTCTTTCCCGCAACTACAATACTGCTCAGCAAGGGGTGTAACTTAACGGTGCAGTACACATTTTTGTAATGGAATCCACAACAACAGTGTATGTTGCAATTCACAAATTTCATATCCATTTGGGCTATGGCCATTGTATCATATCTCTTTGCTTGACTCTTTTTTTACGTTTTTTGTTGTGTACTCTCAGCTTGACCAAGGTGGTGCCAGGTGTTCACTGATAGGCAGTGGTCAGCATGTTGTGCTTGCCTCCCTGCTGGCTGAGCTGCTCTTTCTGAGGGGGGAACAGTGTCGGAGGATGGAGGACCTCCCTCTACTCTACCAGCAGCACTTTGGAGTCCCACTGGACTTGAGTTGTCTTGGTGTCTTGAGTGTGACTGACTTACTGCAGCTGCCTGAGATCTCACAAGTTGTACAGGTCAGTTCAGGTGTACGTACCTGTATTGTGGTGTGCATTATTTAGAGTAAAGACGCTACTTAACATGCTACATGTACATGTACATTGTTACTCCTGCAATATGCTAGTCTCGTGCCCAGACCCCACCTCCCGTGAGAGGGTGGGGTTTGGGCATGAGACTAGCAATATGCTTGTTGTAAGACCCAAGTGCCTTGTGAGTTTGTCGTAGTATATAGGCAAGCTTGGTGTTGTCACATGGAGAGGAAAGGGTTCATCTGCTATAACAATTGTAAACTGCATTGATAGCTACATATGTACCTCTGTATTCAGCTTGGGGTGTTACACAACTCGTAAATTATATGTACATATACATATACCTGTACTAGCCTCGTTCCCAGGCCCCGCCCAGCTTTCCGTCGCTAATTAGTACGGTAAAGCGGGAGAGGGCCTGGTATCTTTTCTCACGTGAGTGACGTCAGGATAGAAAGGATGGTAGAAAGGGTTTAATTGTGCGTGGGTGCAATGGGCCTAGAACAGCAAAAAGAGCCTAGGTACCAGGTAACTTACCACACGTATATAGCTAGCGGGGGGCGACTGTCATATACACCAACCGTTGAGCGTGTTGTCGGTTGAAGATACGCGAAACGCAGCCTGTTAATTCTGCAAATTTTCGCCATTTTTCGATTACGTCATGCTCACATGAGAAAAGATACCAGGCTCTCCCCGCTTTACCGTACTAATAAGCGACGGAAAGCTGGGCGGGGCCTGGGAACGAGGCTATACCTGTACAGTGTACTTAGTAGTGCTCTTTATGGTTTGCTTTCCCATCCACCACTGGCTATGCACACACCACCTTCTGTGACAATAATGTACTCAACGTTATCAGGTCTCTAATGAATTGGGCATGTCACGACCTCTTCTAACCAACACAACCCTCTTAGCTGAGCAACTTCGTCACCTACTGACAATACACAATGGTCGCCTACCCCTCGCTAACCTCAAAGAGATTTATGTTGCAGAGTTTGGTACTCCAAAAGACAGCAAACTCGCAGGCATGCTCGACAAGAACCTACTGCAGATTGCTCCCCACACTGTCAACCTAACTGGACACAAGTGGGTAGTGTGGGCCCCAACTGGCCAACCATATCCTCCCCGTGGAGGTAAGGTATCTCGTTTTGAGCTAAGTGGGCCAGTGGATGGTGGTGAGAAGGAAAGTAATGTTAGTAAATTGGACGAGGCTGCTACCACTGATATTGCTGCCAATGTCGGTGAGGGTTTGGCTACTGGTGATGGTGCAGATAGCAGAAGTGATGGAAATCACAAGGAGTCAGCCAAGGTGGTGGTGACTGAGGGGGAGGACAAACGCACTCAAGTTGCAACAAGTGGATCTCCAACTGTTCCTGCTGCCAAGATTGGGGGACTGGAAGTGACTACTCCTGAGGCACCTTTCATCACTGATGAAGGACCTCCCAGTGGTGGGGTCACTAATCAGACCGTAACAGGTATTGCCGCTGCAAATACTTTACAGTCACAAAACAGTTTAAGCTCTGCTGTACATGGTGAAAGTCCCAAGCTCACCAGACCCGACCCACCTTCCGATTCCTCAAACACTCAGCAACAGCCTAAGCTTGATGAAATGTCGATTGACCCGTCGTCTCCTTATGGATTTCTTAGCTCTGCTCTAATAGCTGAGCTCATTATTCACACCAAGGAACTGGCAACTAATGACCTGCCGACAGCTGATGGTACAGAAAATCCAGATTTTCTGACTCAGTATGGCAGTGAATTTCAGGAAGATCGCTTGAAGGATGGCAGTGGAGGAGAGCTGGAGGGCAAAGATGAGCCCAGCACCCCTCCTGAGAAGGTGGACTACCTCAAAAAGAATATGACACCAGATGAGGTACTGCATGAGTTTCGCCAGCTGAAGGAACGATGCGGAGGGTACCTTGATCCAGAGAAAATGGATCCCTTTTTGACCTACTTTGGTGAGCTTTCCGGACGCGAACTTGAGCGTCTGGAATCACTCAAAGCAAAACCAAGTAGTTCGACAAAGGGGGCTGCGCGAAGGAAACAAATGATGGCCATTCGATTTCCTAGTCAGTCCCCAGCCCCTCCTACTGACCCCTTTGAAGAGCAACGTAAGAAACACATGCAAGAGATGGAGGGAATTGTGCAGAATCTGCCAGTAGCACCAGATCTCAGCAACTTGAGTGACAGCAGCGACAGTGAGGGAAGCTACCCCACACCGTTTGCCAGAGAGGAGTACGTTAAGAAGCTATTGGAGAAGGGTCTCCCAAAAGTGTTCTTGAGTGAGGAAGACGGACAGAAATCCTCCGATAAGGAAGAGTCTAGCTTTGATGCTACACGTATTCAGCCAGCTAATGCCTCTTTGTCTGAGCTTTCCACTACAGCGGAACTTCCAAAGCCACTTCTTAAGATTGGGAGTGATGTCATCACCCAGCTTTCAGTGACCTCTGACCCCACAACTTCACCACCACCTTCAGAGCTACCATCTGATTGGCCACTTTTGCCGGGAACATTGGAATATGACCAACTACATACAGTGAAAACCAACACACCTTCATAATCATTGTTGTGCCTTAAATCACACGTAATGCATACTGTGTAGTAGATAATTACACTATAGATCCATCATGTGCTTTATTTTATGCTTTTTACGCACATGTCCACTTTTGTATCACATGCGTACGTACACTGTAGACATCCACTCTTAATTAGTCTGTATGGTTGAGGCGTATAGGTTCTTTTTTTCTTCTGTCTTGTCATGTTTTGCATGTTCACTTGCAAAATCTGTGGATAGAACTGCCTATGTCAACCATATCACCAAAAACCTAAAAATTGTACATTTTTTGCATTAGGTTAGACCTAATTGTGCCATCCCCATGTGTATTACCATAATTATACATGTATATCCATTGCGCTGCTGCAATTACATGTTTTGACTTGTTGACACAATATATCGAGTGAGATGACCCAACTATCATGCATGCAAGCTGCACAGAGGATGCCACTATAGTTATGGATGGCCAGCCTACCTGAGATATTGGTCCTGGTGTCACTCCAGCGGCCACCTGAGATATTGGTCCTGGTGTCACTCCAGCGGCCACCTGAGATATTGGTCCTGGTGTCACTCCAGCGGCCACCTGAGATATTGGTTCTGGTGTCACTCCAGCGGCCACCTGAGATACGTATTGGTCCTGGTGTCACTCCAGTGGCCACCTGAGATACGTATTGGTCCTGGTGTCACTCCAGCGGCCACCTGAGATATTGGTCCTGGTGTCACTCCAGCGGCCACCTGAGATATGTATTGGTCCTGGTGTCACTCCAGCACATGAACAGTTGATGAGGCCTGGTCTGGGAATGAGACTAGTGCAGTTGATGACATACTCATTCCCAGGCCTTCCTGGGCCCAATTTTTAATCACTTTTACAGTATGCATTTTTGCATACTGCAAGCGATCAAAAGCTGGAGGAGGAAACGGACTAAGAACAAGTAACTGTATGCTTGCTCTTTTTTTTTTTCGTAGCCTTGTTCCCGCCTCCAGTTTTTGATTGCTTGCAGTATGCAAACTGTAAGTGCTCACTCCCTCTCTTTGAGCTTGATGATATCATCATCTTTGTCAAATCACTCAACTGTATTACCAGCTCCTTCAACATTTTGAACTACGTTTCTTTCTATGGCACCAGATCATCAACTCACCACAAACTGACAATCTGTCTCCTGCACTAACAAAACTACACACTTACTCACAGACTTCCACGTCTCTGGAATTCCCTACCAACTATCGACCTCAACCAACCTCTGCCTACCATAGTTGAAACATCTACACTCCACTATCTGTCTCCCTGTTACAAATGTTCTGTATCACACTCTACCAACTTCTCTCTACTCAGTGTATCCACCTAATGTTAGCTTTAAGTCTAACGGACCCTTAGTTCACTCTCACACTTTCAGTTCTTTGTAATCCATTCCACGCCCTCATCTGAACTATAAAGCAAAATATGGACGGTGGTGAAGGCCTGGGAACAAGGTTGTCTCGCAAGCCAGACCCACTTCCAATAAAGTGGGTCTGGCTTGCAAGGCTAGGAACAAGGCTACTCTTTTTGTGTTCAGGGTGGAAGGAACGGCCTGGGAATGAGGCTAGCAACTGTAAGCTTGCTCTTTTTGTGGTTCACTGATTGCTCTAGCCTCATATCCAGGCCATGCATGTGCAATGAGGAGGAAATGTTGGTAAATTATTGCAGCATTGATAAACACAGCACAAGTTACAAAACAGAAGATGATACAGTGTGCTGCCTTGAAACAAACAAACAAACAAACAAACAAACAAACAGCACAGACACTCTCTTTAAAACAATGAAGGCTATACATTCACCGACCAATTACTAAAATGAAATTTTGTTTGCAGCAAAGCAAAGCAAACTAGATCTTCAGAAAAAGGTTCTGCATTATAATTTCATAAGAACAGAACAAAAACAGCACAAGAGACATACATTGACGTGGTGCATGCAGCACCATTCATTGGACACAGGAGCTAGGAGGAGGGTATGGACTGACATCTGTGTAGGCAGAGGTGTGTGACTCATTTGCTGATGGGCAGGTCAGTGAAACTGAAATACGGACACTGTTTTCTCAGGAACATGCTGGAGGTTTATACTCTGATACCTGCACACAAGAGCAGAAGAAGATCATAGGCCAGCTAGACACATACCCACATCATCCTTCACCCTCATGGCTGGGGAAGCTAAGGTCTGGTAAGACTAGCCAACTCCAGTGATCTACACTGGACACCAGGTGGACACATGGAGGGGTGGCAAAATCCCAAAGTGGTCTTTTCATCAGGGATGCTGACAGTACCTTATAATGATCGCTCATGGTTTCATTTTAATTCTTGGTGCTCAGCTACGTACTGCATCGCCTTACAAAAAACAAATAGAGGGATGACGTTTCAGAAAAGTGCCACTCCTCCAGATGTCTGTCCACCTGACATTCAAGTATATCATACATTACTGCATGTGACAAATTTTCCTAACTTGATTTTCCTAACTTGAGTCAGGTGACACAAGCTGAGGGTGAAGGTCTGGTGATAGTGGTACTGTCATACTTGTAAGTCCAAGTGTGTGTATTTGGTTGCTATGGTTACCATTCAGAGAGCTTGTGGTAGTAGTATCCCTCTATGGTGCCTCTGGACTTCTGAAAGCAAATGTAGTAGAACCCGGCAAATGATGCACCGTTTATGTCTGTGATCTTGTGATCTGGTACGAGGAACAGCTCCTGAGGGGAAGAAGAGCAATATGAAGGTGAGAGAGGTTAATACAACTTTGTCTCTGAATGGAAAATAGTGTAAGTAAAAAGCAGAAATTACTAAACACATTTTTGGTAGTTCAGTTTGACAACAGTTTATCGTTGTTTTTGTACTTTCCTACCACAAATTTAATTATGCTTCGATCCCAGGCAATCATCCAGCCATACTTAGCTGCATTCAACTGTATATTAACCATATTCAACCATCCTCAGCTGTGTATTAACCCTATTCAACCATACTTGGCTGTGTATTAACCCTATTCAACCATCCTCAGCTGCATATTCAACCATCCTCAGCTGCATATTCAACCATCCTCAGCTGCATATTCAACCATCCTCAACTGTGTATTAACCCTATTCAACCATCCTCAGCTGTGTATTAACCCTATTCAACCACACTTGGCTGCAAATGTCATACTCAGCCATACATCCATAATTATGAGGCATTACACAAATACCATCCATATTACTATCACTCAACAAGGATGTGGAACATAACAGAATTCAGGATCTATGCACTGTGAGCAAACCAAGAAATCCACACCTTTTCTCATTCATTCACAAAAGTGGAGACTGTGTTAACACCTAGGGGTGACACCAAACTTGAGACATGAACCAATCCTGGTTGGTGTCACTCAACAGGGTTAAACGTAGCCACATTCCCAGGCCTTGTCTGCCTCGAGTTTTTTTAATCTCCCAAAAACGAAGCTAGTTGATCATCCCTCTATCCTTGTACCCAGACTCTCACACTTTCAGCATTCATCACAAACCAAGACGTGAGTGTCTGGGAATGAGGCTACAGCATCTCTAGCTATCATTTCATAACCAAGAATCTTATTTTCTATTTGGAGAAGAAAGACAGTCTGGTATACCCCGCTAATTAGCGACCTAAATTTCATGAGTTTACCTTCCATCTCATGAAGACGCTATCAGAACTCTCCAGTTTCTCGTAGGAAAAGTCATCGGAATTGAAGGTCTTCAGGAACTGTGCAAATGAAGGGAACTTCCCCCAGTGTTTCTTGTCCACCTCCTCTGATGCATCCCACTTCCGGGTCAGGAAGGGGTACCTCCTGCTAATTATCTCTCCCTCAAAGAATGTGGTCAGAGTTGGGTACTCCTAGAGGAGGGTGGTGGAGGGAACAGGGAAAGAGAGAAGTGGGGAAAGGCGGGAAACTTTTTCCTAGGTGTTAAAAATATTTTTATGAGTGTGTAAGCATATTCTTAGTCTTGAACCCAGGCTTTCTGTTCCTGGTTTTATCTTGCAACTTTGGAGAAAAGCTGCTAGCACATTCTCCTCAAGTGGTCTGAGGGCATGTCACCTCAACCCAGGAAAAATTGGTGCTCTAAGATGGCTTTTAGACCAATAGAATAATTATACTAGTTTTCGAATTTCTGTGGGAGGGAATCATCACCCCCTCTCATGAAACTCTGGACGGTATCCCACAACGGATAATGTTATGACATTATTTTTGAGTTGAACCCACCACATGTGTTAATTCAAGACCACTAACACAACACCACTAATTGAGATTGTTTACAATCTATGCTCTTGTGTACCTCTGTCAGGCCCTGGATTTTCAGGTAGCCGCAAACTGTAGAATTCTCATAGTCAACATGCTGTGGAGGGAGGCACATAGTGATGAACAAGATTAGTGTGTGCTCACAACGGAGTCAGGTGGTAGCCAGCTGAAGAGAACATGATAACGTAGCATGACAAAACAGACTTGGGGGATGGTGAGCAACAATAATAATATATGACACCTAGAAGAATCTGGGAGCAAGCTCCCCAAGGAAATGTTTGGTTTTCTAAAATTGTAATTGCAATGTGAAAGTTAATTTATAGAACCATCTTTTCATCGCATAGCAGACAACAGCGGTGGTAAAGAGAATTCGGTAAAGAGATGTTTCTCAAATCTCATTATTCCAACGTGAGGCAAGAGTTCTAAGCAACAGTGGTGGTGGTTAGCAAGAACTCTTTGAGTGGGAGAAACCTGCATGCCCCAAAGAAACTCTTGCACAAGACCTTTGTACTTTTGACATCAACTATGTTGTTCTAGAAATGGGCAGGAAGGAAAGACTTCTTGCATTCAACACAACTCACTTTAAAGATAACCTCAACCTGATATCGGTTTCCTTTGCTTTGCTGGAAGCCAGTGAATCTGCTGCCACTGTGCAGAGAGGTGGGAGGAAACCCCGGCTGAGGACCTACTCCTTCCTCCATGGGGCTATCCAACCCCTGGAGCAAGCCAGGCATCATATATACACCCAGGTGAACAACTACAGATGAAAGGGATGAGTGTGTGTTGGGGGAGAGGCAATGCTAAATTGTACTCAATAACAGTGTGGTGGGTTAAATCTATCCTCTTTCCCAGGCTCATCCCCAGCTTTCGGTTATGAGCCCGGCGATGAGGCCAGTATAACTTCTCCTACAAGGATCCTTTAGGCATGGGAGAGGATGAAAGGTATGGTGAGGCAATTTAACACTACTATGTACAACCTGTGGCCAAGTGGTTAATAAAGTAACGAACAAAAAACCCTGGGCCTGGACTCCAGACCTTTCTGACTGGGCAAGCAAAATTTCCACCTTCAAGATACCTCTGAGCAATATTTTTCCCCAGGCCCTTCCTTGCCCAGTCAGAAGGGGCTGGATTCCAGACTAGATTTGAACTACATCTCCTTCCTTTGGAAGACCATCCTTTGGCCGAAACCGGCGAAAGGATTACAACACCTTACTGAGTAGCTAATTTCATACACTCCTGTATTGTAAGCTTAGTTCATGATTCAATGTCTTACTTGTACGTGACTAACCACTCTCAGAGACAATTAGAAGATCGCTCCTGCGTCTCTAAACCTCCCTATAGTAGCCTGCACCCAGCAGTGCCAGATCAGAGGGGACTGCCAGCGATTTCGAAATTCCATAACATGGGTAAGACCCCAATTAAATATTAGCTTGACCTTTTGACCTCAGGTTTTTCTCTGCGGGGAGGCGGCTGAAGTTGTGCATCTGTGGTGCAATCGACTGAAGATGATGAAATCAACGGGTGAGTGGCTCAACATGGACTCAATAGGCTTTTGAGGGAGCGTTGGTTCCAATTTCCTTCGGAATTCATACCTTTCCAAAAATAGCGCGCACTTGTGAGGTGATGAAAGTCAACATGGCAGTTGTGCAATCCTTAGCTTGCCCGCTTTATAAGCGGCTGTTTTCGCTCGAGGCTTTATCAGCAAACACGCTACATGTATAGTTAGTAAAGTAATTGTGCTCCGAGGCGTTAGAAATGGCTGTATGATCATCACTGCAGGCTTTTTAGCCAACCATGGCAATAGTATATGAGTTTGTAATTGACGACTGGATGTTATCTGTTTGCCGCTGAATTCCTGCGAACTGAATTCTCAACTCTTATAAAATGAAGAACTGAGGATCAATTGTCATCTACATTTGAATAAGCCCGCGCCGAAACGTCTGGGACTCCTCTCTAGACTACCCCTAGACACATCTGTCACACCTGTCTATTTTGACCCACACACTGCTCTCTGACACAGGTGGTGTAGTGCTGGGAGCAACTAAAAATATATTACAATCACAATTACAATTAAGATTAGGCTGCTGAGCTGAAGTGGACATTCCCCTGAAGTGATTGAGAAGGATGGCGGGAGCTGCTGTAGTCGACATGCCTACCACACCCACTGCTGGGGTGGACTTTCCAAGGGTGAAAGGTCAAGGGTCACCAGAGAAGCACCAACACGTAGCCAGGAGGGATTCCGGGGAAGTAAAGATATCTCCACAGGGGAAGGGAGTGGGCGTGTTTGGTCTGGAGGGTTCTCCAACCATCAATGGACAAGTCAGTGGTCTTACAAAGGACCCAAAGGTAAAGTGTGTGCACTAGTCTCATTCCCAGATCTCATCCTGCATGTTGTACATCACTTCCAGTACAATGTGCAATACTGTAAGTGATCTATGCTAGGGGTGGTTTCGGGTCTGGGACTGAGACTAATGTATGCACACCAGTAGTCTAATGTTTTTGCTTTTAAACATTGTACACCATGCCCTTAATGTAAAGCTGCCATGAGGTCACATTCCAATTGCACTGGCCAATAATAGCAGAAAGCATCCCATGATAGATGCCTACAGCATCAATTTCGACTTGCACTGCTATCACTACTTATACAATTACCACCGACCTGTGAGTGGATCTGTATTAAGCTACTGGTTCGTGTGTCATGACTGTTTGCTTGATAGGATGGTAACATGCTGCACGTTGTTTAGCCTCAATCCCAGACCCAGTGGCTGACCTGGGAATGAAGCTAATTATTAATGCTTTGCTGCATCTCAGCAACCAGCACCTTTGCGGTTGATGTGCCCTTGACCTCAGTAGATTAGTGTAGTTTAGAAGGCCTCACACTATGAGCTCTGTTGATTGATGTGCACCATCCTTCTTCATCCGTTCTGCCCCCCTTCCCTCTCTTTTCTCCTGCTGTCCTCCTCTCTCAGCTGCAGTTTGTGAGTCCAAGTGCAGAGGAGTTTGATATTCTTCAGAGGCAGCTGAAGGCCAGGATAGAGGAGGGCCAGGGTGAAACCATCTGTGAGGTTGGAGTTGGAGGTAGGGACAGCTTACCCTCGAACCTAGGCTTTCCGTTCCGGATTTTGTCTTGCGACTTTGAAGAAAGATAGTGAGACAAAATCTGGAGTGGAAAGCAGGGGATTGAGGGTGGGACAACTACACCAACCGTACAAAAGTGTCTTTGCCTTACCTACTACATGTTAGTCACAAACCCCGGGCTTTCTGTTCCAGATTTTGTCTCGTAGCTTTGGAGAAAAGCCAGAATCTGCAACAGGAAAGCCTGGGTTTGAAGCTACCTACATGTGGACCTGCTTTTTTATATGAGTGTGAGTGTGTACCAGGAGCTTACGAACCGCTATGCGACGCTTCATGGCACTCTCCTGTGTGTATACAGTTAATGGATTGTGTGTATTTGTAATTTTGTGTAAAATACTGTGGCCCCTGAAGAGGCCTTCAAAAATTTGTTTTCTCACACTTTAGACTATGTGTGTATAGTTAGTGTGAGTCGAATGAGGGACAGTGCAAACCCTGGTGTTTATATATCTCGCAAGTGTACGATTCACTTGTGGGTTTACTTCCTGGAGCTGTTGACCTTGTACAAACAATTGTTGTTTACCTGTACATGTACACAACTTTATGTGAGCAATTAGGTAGGCATGTACATGTACATGTACATGTATATATATACAGTGTATATATACCCGACACAGCAACAGTACAAACATGTAGTTAGTGTAACAGAAGGTAGAGTAGCCTCGTTCCCAGGCCAACCCAAGATTTTATCTTGCAGCTGTGGCTCCATGGCTGCCAGATAAAATGTGGGAGTGACCTGGGAACGAGGCTAAGGCTTTCACACATCGAAGAAGAGTTTGCAGTGAACACCAAGTAGTGACTTCAATTTTACATACATGTACATGTAAATGGAAAGACCATTCTTTAGCTGCCTACAAATTCAAAAGCAGATTAAACTACAGAAAGCGTTACTGCCATGCACTACTAAGGATACATGTCACTGGAGATCAAAAATAGTCTGGAAACTGTTTTGACTCGATAATCATCACCAGGGGTCTGCTGGAATCATAGTGAATGGTTGGCAAGTTATGAAAGTTCAGATGTTCAAACCTTCGTCCCACCCCTGCAAGGAAGCAAAACATGGCTGTTTGAAAGTGTCCCCTTGCACCTTGTAAATGCACATAAAAATACGCCAACTGAAAGTGTCCTGCATTCTGGGTGCAGTGTGCACTTCCAGTCTAGCTTATTGACCTGACTCTCCTTTCCATTATTTAGTTCCGAGACTAATTCCACGCCTAGCCCTGTCAGCATATTGATAGCCTGTGTCCACCATGCTTCCTCTTGTCTCTGTCTCTCCAGGTGGTTGTACCTCCAGTGGTCTGACGCAGGAGGAGCTCCATGCCTCCCTGGCCACTGTGCAGAGCCTGGCTGTTGTCTGTGGGGCAGACATGATGGTGCTGAGAGAAAAGCCGGTGGAAGTTGGGTACATGGCCGAGTGCCTGGTGAGGAAGAGGGTAGAGGAAGATGACTTTCTGGAAGTGAGGTGAGCAGGGAGGAGGCTAGGAAGAGTGGGAGAGAGGAGGGGGGGGATTGAGAAGGCTGGGAAGAGTAGGAGGAAGAAGGGGAGAGGATTGAAGAGGCTAGGAGACTGGGAGGGAAGGGAAGATCGAGGAGACTGGTGAGAGTGAGAGGGAGGAAGAAGAGAGGGTTGAGGAGAGAAAAGGAGGAAGAGCAAGGGGCTGTCTTCATGGGAAGGAGTACATGGGAGTACCTTGGTATAATATTACACACACACACACACAACAATCTCATAGGGTTGCAGTAGTTGGCAATGTGGATGCTGGCAAGAGCACACTGCTTGGGGTGCTCACCCACGGGGAGCTGGACAATGGTCGGGGGACGGCACGACAAAGGTTGTTCCGCCACAAGCATGAGATGGAGACTGGGAGAACCTCCAGTGTTGGTAATGACATCCTCGGCTTTGACAGCGAGGGAAGAGTTGTGAATAAGACTGATGGACATGGTGAGTAGTGGTAAGTGTACCTATAGTAAGGGAGGTCAAGGTGGGTGGTTTTGAGGCCAGCCAAAGTACATGATGTAGTGATAGGCCGTCACATGCACACCATGCACCTGTGTTCCCTGAGGACGGGTCCATGTAGCTTGGCTTTTGTCATAATGTAAGCTGCCGTGGTCATTGTGAAGTTCTTCACAAGTCAGACTCTGCATCAATCATGTTCAGTGTGTGATACTGAAAGCTAAAAGCTCCTAACTCACCTACATGTACCATCCTCCCTTTTCCTTTCTCCCCTCTCCTCCTTGTCCCTCCCCCCCCTCCCCTCTTTCTCCCTCCTCCTTGCAGGGGGCCTGGACTGGGTGCACATCTGCCGAGCCTCCTCCAAGGTCATCACCTTCATTGACCTTGCAGGACATGAAAAGTACCTCAAGACGACCATATTTGGCATGACTGGCCACGCCCCTGACTTCTGCATGCTCATGGTGGGAGCCAATGCAGGCATCATTGGGATGACAAAGGGTGGGCATTAGTTAGGGTATCTTTAGTGCAGGGTGTAATTGGCTGTATATTAGCATCGTACCTGGACGCCCTGGGTACAAGGCTAGCTGTATACTGACTCATAAGGCTACTCCACATATGTTAAATTGTTTCCACATACTTTACTAAGTAGAGAAGCTGCAAGTAGTCATCATTCCTGTCTCATTAACTGCAGTATTGCACTCCTATGTGTCTCATTAATGTAACTTGTTACCATAGTGATGGCTATGAATTGGATCCTAGTCCCATGGGGAGGTGAACTCCTATCAGGATAACACAAGGCTATCGAACAAATATTTTGCAACATTTCAAGTACAGTTGGTCTGCAATGCTGAGCACACGAGGCAGGTAGAAAGATTCTTCCTGTAGAGACTGTTTTCCTTCCCTCTCCAGAACACCTGGGTCTGGCGTTGGCTCTGAGTGTCCCAGTCTTTGTGGTGGTGACCAAGATCGACATGTGTCCCCCAAACGTCCTGCAGGAGACGATGAAGCTACTGGTACGTATCCTGAAGTCTCCTGGGTGTAGGAAGATTCCTGTCCTGGTGCAGAGTCAGGACGATGTTGTCACCTCTGCTACCAACTTCACCTCCGAGAGGTGTGTGTGTGTGCATGTGTGTGTGTGTGTGTGTGTGTGTGTGCGCATGTGCGTGCATGTGTATGTGTGTGCACATGCGTGTGCATGCATGTGTGTTTACATAGAATGTGTATTTATGGTAGGAGAAGCCCTAAATTTGCTTGTAACATTAACTACACATTAACTACACATGATGTAACTGTGTGTGTTTGTACGTACTCCGCCACACAGCACAGTCTGACATACATGTAACTAACCTACATAATTCACTCTGGTAGATGAATGTGCAGCGTAACTTCTACATGTCAACCCATGACCACACCACATACAGATGATCACAGTATAGAGATTCAACAATAGTTATTCCACTTGTGAACTACATGTCCACAGAAAACCATTTTGATTGGGTTCTACCTTGTACTGAAATAGATGCACACGTATATCATTCTAGTTAATCCTGTTCTTTTTCCCCCATCCTCCTCCAGGATCTGCCCTATCTTCCAAGTGTCCAATGTGACAGGAGAGAACCTCGGCTACCTGAAGACCTTCCTCAACCTGCTCTCCTGCAGGATGTGCTGCAACGAAGACCAGCCAGCTGAGTTCCAGATCGATGAAACCTACTCTGTGCCAGTATGTGCTAGTGGGGATTAGCCTCGTTCCCAGGCTCCTCCGCTCCGGAACGCGATATTGAAGTTGTACACGCGGAGAGAGCCTGGTATTTATTCTCACGTGAGAACCCTCAAAGGTAGAGAGGGGGTAGAGAGACCTTAATTGCACGTGGGCGTACCCGAGACTCAGAACAAGAAAAAGAGCAAAGGTAGCGGCCAACTTACTACATGTATCTAGTTATTGGGGGTTGAATATCATACACACCGAGCGTTGAACGCACAGTTGGTTGAAAAACGCGCAAAACGTTGCCTTTCTGTTTTAGTCCTATTTCGATTACGTCATGCCTACGTAGAATAGATACCAGGCTCTCCACGCGTGTACAACTCACGTTCCGGGAGAGCCTGGGAACGAGGCTAAGTGGGGATCCTTCCAGTTAACTTTAGCCTCGTTCCCAGTCCCACTTCTCTGATTTTTCAAATTGACCTGGGAACGAGGCTAACTCCACTTGAGTAACACTTGGAACTGTACACTGTTACATGAACAACAATGAACCATGAATAAGGCGGATGTTATGCAAAGTCACCCACTGTGCAAAACACATTTTAGTCGATACCACTGCGTAGACCTCATTAGCTTTGCTAGGGTGGCTGAGAGATGGAAACTGCTACATTGTAGAAGGCAACCATGACTTTGTCCATATACTGGTGTAGTTGCATATTGAACGTAGTGTTTCTTTGTGCAGCTGCCCTTTTTTCAGTTTTGAAAATTGTTGCTACGAGTGATCGTAAATGTCATGTTGTCAAGTGTGACATGCACACATGCATGTAAAAATTCAAACGCCATTTTTGTTAAGTTTCTTGTTACCACTGTATCCTTGTTATCCTGGATCCTGTGTCTCTCTCTTTGATCCCAGGGTGTAGGTACAGTTGTGTCTGGGACGTGTATGCAGGGGGTGATTAGTGTCAACGATGTCCTCCTGCTGGGCCCCACCTCCCTTGGAGAGTTCTTCTCTGTCTCCATCAGAGGCATCCACAGGAAGAGGCTACCCGTGAGGGAGGTGCGTGGCGGACAAACAGCCTCCTTTGCACTCAAGAAGGTAACCAGTTGGTAGCTCTGCCATGGTCCTGTGTTTGATTTAGTGGGGTAAATGGGATTAGCATCATCCTCACTTTGTTGCATTGTTGTGTGTGGTGAATCAAGGTGGTAGCCTCGTTCCCAGGCCACTCCCAATCTTTTTCCACAGCTGCGAGATAAAATCTGGGAGTGGCCTGGGAACGAGGCTATCCAAGTGCCACTTCACAACATATTTAACTAAGGTTGTACATCAGAGGCACTGTGTCTGAGGTACATGGACAGTGTCTCTGACATCAGGTGCTTTGCTAGGTTGTTGAGCGTTCTTGTAGCTGTATTGCAAGAACAAGGTGCCCAGAATGTTGGACACATCACTATCCTTGATGCAACCCTTGTGAACGAAAAACATCAAGGCCTCATGCTCATAAATATGTTGTTGATAACTCCATACTGTGGCTTGGTTATTTCATCCTGTGCAGATCCGTCGCAACCAGATTCGCAAGGGCATGGTGCTGGTGCACCCCAGCCTGAACCCTGTTGCCTGCTGGGAGTTTGAGGGAGACATCTTGGTTCTCCACCATCCCACCACCATCAGCACCAAGTACCAGGCCATGGGTACGTACATGTATGTAAGGTTGCATTGTAAGGGCCTGGCTACAGGTTGAGTACATGAAGTAACTTAGTACATTATCTAATTGACCATAATTCTCTTGTTGGGAAATGACCAGCACTCGGTTGATAGTCTTTGGCCTTTAATGCCCAGTTTAGCACATGAACCAAATAAGATTGTTGTGGAATTGTGCTGCCATCAGGCTGTTACTCGTGTCCAAAATAACCTATTGCTGTGTTAGGAAGCTACAATGTAGTTGGAGGGCGAGGGCTACAAGTCTGAGTAGAATAAGCTATCTGGCATGTTGTATAAGGCATCTCATGTTGTGGGAAGTCATTTGGAGTCTGAGGGTCGTAGACTATAAGAGTACTAAAACTGCGGGTAAAGAGTCCCTAGCCACAGTGACTGTTAAGTCAAGGGCATGTTGAGCTCTGCCATACATGTACTTTGTACTTCCTGTTAAATACTAATCTCCTGTTAAAAGTTTCTGTAGGTTATGATCAGCTTCCTCACCAACACACACATACATGCACACACACTCACGCACATGCACGCACACACACTCACAAATGCACACGCATGCACACACACACGCACACACACACACACAGTACACTGTGGTAGCACAAGACAGACAGCATCCATTGTGGCCATGAACAGGGACCACCTGCGGACTGGAGACAAAGCCACTTGCCACTTTCGGTTTATCAAGACCCCAGAGTACATCAAGCCAGGCACCAGGATGGTCTTCAGGGAGGGGAGGACCAAGGCTGTGGGGAACGTGACCAAAATCACCCCCTATATACCAGGGACCTCTTCACAGCTGGGCAAACAGAAGTCAGCTATCCACCACCACACACACCACCAACACCACCACCACCATCACCAGGTGGGTGATGTAAATTTGCCATGTTAGGATATCAAAAGTGATATATGCATTTGTAACTTACCCTATATTAGAATTTCATAGTGATGTATATAACTTGGGCCATGTAAGGATTTCATGATTTAACTTGGTCTATGTTAGAATTTCAAGGCTCTGAATCTTAATTGTGATACATGACACTATGAATGATTATGACCAATGAGCATTCAATGCATGTGACGGCATAGCATGGGGGGTTTTATGTCCCATAATAACATTTTCAAGGGGCGGTTATACAAACACTGCCTGTCTGCATGGACTATGCCCTTTCCACTTTATACTCTGAAGAGATAAACTGTCCATAAAAGGACTGATAAATTCTTGGCTGGGTGCTCATGGTAACTGGTGGTTTACTACAAATCTCCCAGGCTGTCATGTGCTTGTGTATTTTGCACTTTTAGAGTGCTACTGGCGTAGGAGGTGCAAGTCCAGTCATTGGCAGTGGCCGTGGGAGGAGCAAGGGGAGAAGAGGGAGAAGCAAGAGTAAAGGTGGCACAGTTGGGACTACTTCAACTGGGACACAACCTACAACAACAGTAACTATACCACCCTCAAGTACTTAGTGAATTCTGTCTTTAGAACATTAATTATACTTCTCATGCACATAGCCATGGCAGCATCTTTGGTATCTATATCAGCATTCATATTTTTCTTTTATAGTGGATGTGCTATATAGTCACAGATATTATTTTGTACACACATGCAGTCTTACAAGCCTGTAGCAAGATCTTTGTTGCATGTGTCATTGGCAAACACTTTTTATGGATGGGAGACACAAGTTTGTCTGGCATGTTCTTGGGACTAATAATGCCTGGGCTTGTCCCCAAGTGATATTCCACAGTCTTATAGTTGCATTTCTGTGAGCTGCCCTTCACCCTTTCTGCTGTACTGTACATGTAGTGATGCAGTATGCTGCAAGCGATCACAAACTGGATGGCGGGAAGGCCTGGGAATGAGGCTAGTGATGAGCTGCAACTAACTTAAGGCATATAGTGGCAACTGTCAGTTTAAACTACGATGTTTGCCTACCATAACATCAGTTTAAATTAAAAAGTAAGCTCAATCAAATATGCAAATTTAAGTCAATGACAACAATTTCTGGCTTCAAAACGCATGGTTTTGCTCAACACAGATAGACACAACACTCATGCCAGAACTTCAGTAATGGTCACTCACAATCTTTATCAGTTGCTTCTCTCACATGTAGATATACAGCACAGCTCTGGGTCCTATAAAACCATGTAGCTATGCAGCACAGCTCTGGGTCCTATAAACTCCTAGACCTAGCAATGGATAGTCTCCTTCCCAGACCAATGACCCTGCTGTGCGAGAGATCAGAGTCTGGGTCATGAGACAAATCAAAGGAATTTTCTGCATTAGCTCTGTAGAACTCTACTGTATTAATAAAGTAGGCATGCATCTATGATGACTTGTCAGACTGAATTAATTTCACCTTATGAGGGTGTAGCACTCTACAAGCCTGTCACAAAGGGAGCTTCAACTGTTACCCTTTGATAAGGTGTGCTCAACCATACTCTAACTGGAATTTAGAGACAGGAAGATGTGATTTATGTCTATATAAATTAATATTAACCTGCAACCCTAAACCTTCAGGAAACCAATTTCCTTGTTGCACTGTTTTCAAAACTTGTACAAATTGAAATACATTCACAGCCAGCTTTGCAATTTGACACCAACACAAGTATGGTAGCTATTATATAGTAGGACAATCATAGAAACGGGTTTCTTATTTCTTCCTCCTCTTTTCCTCATTCCGGATGACAACATTCTCATATCTCTTCAGCTTCTATGCAACCAGGATGACCATTCAGTGATTAAATAACCGATCTGTTTTTGCATGCATAAAGTTCAATAACTAGACCAATATTAAGTAGTTCTTCTTCACAGTATAGTTGCATGACTTGAAGAAGCCAAGGGGAATATACCAGACTTTTACATACTATATTCTCCCACTGAGTTGCAGAGTTGTTGCAGAAAACTGAATTTCCTGCACTGTGTTTACAGTGTCAGTTTAGCACAGTGGATATATAAGACAGTTTCATATCCAAAGAGCAGTAGCTACTACATATAAGGGCAAGCTTGATTGTGCTGTGATGAAGATTCTCCTGTTTCTACTAATCGTTGGAACCTGCAGAGGCAGCAGTAATGAGAGTGTTCTCCAACTGCTGGTCGTGCTGAATGTTCAAGGTGGGCCTGAAGTTCCAACGTGGGACAGGGGACTTGAGATCCTCCAAGCTGCCCAGCTGGCTGTGGACAAGATCAATGGAGACCCCAGCATCCTCCCTGGGTACCAACTAGAACTTGTCCAGGTGGACACAGGAACATGCACCCACAGCTTTCACAGTGAGGGCCTCATAAACTTTGTTCATCAGATAACACGGGAGGAGAACCACATAGTTGGGGTAGTAGGGCTGTTCTGCACCAGTGTGGCCCAGCTGCTCTCACCACTAGCCGGACACCAAGGAATCAGCCTCCTTCAGATTTCTGGGTCAGTGTCACCTGTTCTTCGCAACCAGGAGAAGTACCCCTACCTCTGGCACATGATTCCCTCTTCTGCTGCATACGTTGATGCTGTTTTGGAGATGATGGATGCATTTGAGTGGAGAAACATTGCAGTAATCGGAGCTCCAGGTGATTTGTACTACCACACTGCAGAGCAGTTTACTCTGAAACACCACGGAAACGCCTCTAGACTGGCAACTTTACCAATGTCTGATGGGCAGGTTTCGTCTGCACTGAGAGACTTGCGGCAGTCACGGAAGAGAATTGTGTTTGCTTCAGTTGAAGCTAAAGTAGCAGCACAGATGATCTGCCTAGCCTGTCAGGAAGGACTTGTTTGGCCAGATTATGCATGGATCTTACCCGACCATCACATTGATGATCTGCTGTTTCATGCAGACGATATGTGTGACATTGATGTTCTGAGAAGAGCACTAGAAAGAGTATACCTTCTACATTTTCATTTTGATTCCAGTGATCCACTTACCCAGCACAATACCACCCTCATACCAAACCCCTACACAAATGTGATGCATGATTCAATACAGGCTTTTGCACATTCCCTAAACGCCACAGTGGGCCATCTCGGAGCAATGAATTTGTCTTTGGAGGATTATCGTCTAGGCAACTCTGACATTACAGACATGATTGAAAGAGAATTGATGACATTATCTTTCACTGGTGCTCTTGGTCATGTGCAGTTTGATGGCAATAAACGAGAATGGCAGACAACAGTGGACATTCTTCAGATCAGAAATGGAACCGCAACACAAGTGGGAAGTTATAATCCTGTTACTGGTCAGCTTGTTCTTGATCAAGAAATCGATCCAATTCAGGATGTGCAAAGCACTGAAATCCCTCGGATCCTCAGGCACTTACCCTTTCCAGTTGCTGGAATACTGTTCACTGGAATTGGGATGGGCATCATTATAACAACTGTCATATTGGTTCTCTTCATTTACTACCGCAGGTCAGCTGAAATCAAAGCAACCAGCTTTAACCTCAGTCTTCTTATGTTTGTGGGATGCTACCTGCTGTTCATAAGCACCCTGTTCAATACTGTCTCGGAGCTGATTGATCTTAGTCAGGGCCCCTTCTTCTGCAATAGTGTAACCTGGTGTGCTAGTTTGGGAATTAATTTTGTATTTGGCACATTGTTTGTTAGAATGCTTCGAGTTTATCGCATCTTCAACTTCTTTGGAAAGCTGGAGAGGAAAAAGTGGTCAGATCGAGTTTTGTGCATTGTGGTTTTGCTCATAGTGGGAGTTGAGGCCACCCTGTTGCTTATTTGGTCAGTGGTTGATGCGTTCACTATTCGAGAGGTTGAAACGTACCAAGATACAGCATCATCACCATACATAGAGGTTGTGCAATTCTGCTCTAGTACTTACCTTCAGACTTGGCTTACTCTAGTTCTTGGTGAAGTGGGAATATTGATGTTTGTGGTAGCGTTTCTTGCCTTCAAGACAAGAAAAATTCGACGTAAACACTTTAAGGATACAAAGAAGGTGAATATATACTTATTCATGAACATTTTGCTTATTTGTACAGTTGCACCACTCTGGTATGTGTTTAGAACTAGTAGAGTAGATGACCCCAATTCAGAATCTGGTGTTATTGTTGTAAATATTGGTTACGCTGGAACTGCAACCCTCTGCCAACTTTTGCTGTTTGCTCCAAAGGTTATACCACCTCTTACAAGGCAACTGCTCAGGCAGTCAGAAATCGTGCAGTAAATTAATTTCCATTTGTCAAGTCAGCATTTAATGCAACTCCAATCAGTCAACATAATAATATTTCAACTGAATAGCTTGCACCACATTCAGGTACATCAGATACAGTTAGTTGAATAGATCTATGCCAGCTTGCAGCTCCTCTAATATGCATCATGCGTGTTGTGTAAAAAGTCATGCATACCAATGCATTTCCTAAATGTATCATCTGTTTTATAACACTGTTTTATAAATACAGTTTTACTCAGTGTGCTGTAATTATCCACCTTTGAAATTATTGTAACCATTGTATTGGCGTTGTGATACTGTAAAGTACAAGTAGATCAATAAAAGAATGACAACATTTTCCAAACCAGTTGTGTGATTCCAACTGAAGATCTAGACTGAGCCTAGTCTCATCCCTGGAGGTCTGGATACAAGACTATAGTTCTAGACCTGTCATGAAGTAACTTGTCCCCCATAGTAGTTCTAGACCTGTCATGAAGTAACTTGTCCCCCATAGTAAAGTAGTTCTAGACCTGTCACGGAGTAACTTGTCCCCCACAGTAAAGTAGTTCTAGACCCGTCATGGAGTAACTTGTCCCCCATAGTAAAGTAGTTCTAGACCCGTCATGGAGTGACTTGTCCCCCATAGTAAAGTAGTTCTAGACCCGTCATGGAGTAACTTGTCCCCCATAGTAAAGTAGTTCTAGACCCGTCATGGAGTGACTTGTCCCCCATAGTAAAGTAGTTCTAGACCTGTCATGAAGTAACTTGTCCCCCATAGTAAAGTAGTTCTAGACCTGTCATGAAGTAACTTGTCCCCCATAGTAAAGTAGTTCTAGACCTGTCATGAAGTGACTTGTCCCCCATAGTAAAGTAGTTCTAGACCCGTCATGAAGGACTTGTCCCCCATAGTAAAGTAGTTCTAGACCTGTCACGGAGTAACTTGTCCCCCATAGTAAAGTAGTTCTAGACCCGTCATGGAGTAACTTGTCCCCCATAGTAAAGTAGTTCTAGACCCGTCATGGAGTAACTTGTCCCCCATAGTAAAGTAGTTCTAGACCTGTCATGAAGTGACTTGTCCCCCATAGTAAAGTAGTTCTAGACCTGTCATGGAGTAACTTGTCCCCCACAGTAAAGTAGTTCTAGACCCGTCATGAAGTGACTTGTCCCCCATAGTAAAGTAGTTCTAGACCTGTCATGAAGTGACTTGTCCCCCATAGTAAAGTAGTTCTAGACCCGTCATGGAGTGACTTGTCCCCCATAGTAAAGTAGTTCTAGACCCGTCATGGAGTGACTTGTCCCCCATAGTAAAGTAGTTCTAGACCTGTCATGGAGTGACTTGTCCCCCACAGTAAAGTAGACCTGTCATGGAGTAACTTGTCCCCCATAGTAGTTCTAGACCTGTCATGAAGTAACTTGTCCCCCATAGTAAAGTATCTCCAACTAATTCACACCCAAAGTAGGTGTGACTAAATATTAAGACACCAGGACCCATTTAGTCTCGGAACCAGACCCTATTGGCTGCCTGTGGATTTCTTTTTGTTTTCCACTTATTGTATCAAACTGGCCAAAACTTGGGCAACTGACACAATTAGACCGATTGCAACTAAGTTCAAAGTTCAAAGTGCATGCACACAGGTAATTACAACAGAGACACGGTTCATTGATTGTTTATACATGTACATGTGTAAGTAAGTAAACTAACAGTAACCTGTAGCCCCAAAAGCTTCAGGAAACTGATTTCCTTGTTGCACCTTCTTTTCTACAATATTGTGCAGAATGTTGTTTTTGAATGATAAGATGCACTTGACTGCTTCGTAATGAAAGTAATAGCTGAAGTTCACTAATTAGATTATTAGTATAGTACTTCTTAGAAGTCTGGCTAGTAAACTCATTCCTTTAGTAGACTTGAAAGAGCCGCTAGGGGAATATCAGTTATATGTACAGCATTCTCCCACTGAGTTGCAGAGTTGTTGCAGAAAACTGAATTTCCTGCACTGTGTTTACAGTGTCAGTTTAGCACAGTGGATATATAAGACAGTTTCACATCCAAAGAGCAGTAGCTACTACATATAAGGGCAAGCTTAATTGTGCTGTGATGAAGATTCTCCTGTTTCTACTAATCGTTGGGACTTGCAGAGGCAGCAGTAATGAGAGTGTTCTCCAACTGCTGGTCGTGCTGAATGTTCAAGGTGGGCCTGAAGTTCCAAGGTGGGACAGGGGACTTGAGATCCTCCCAGCTGCCCAGCTGGCTGTGGACAAGATCAATGGAGACCCCAGCATCCTACCTGGATACCAATTAGAGCTCGTCCAGGTGGACACAGGAACATGCACCCACAGCTTTCACAGTGAGGGCCTCATAAACTTTGTTCATCAGATTACGCAGGAGGAGAACCACATAGTTGGGGTAGTAGGGCTGTTCTGCACCAGTGTGGCCCAGCTGCTCTCACCACTAGCCGGACACCAAGGGATCGATCTTCTTCATATTTCTGGGTCAGTGTCACCTGTTCTTCGCAACCAGGAGAAGTACCCCTACCTCTGGCACATGATTCCCTCTTCTGCTGCATACGTTGATGCTGTTTTGGAGATGATGGATGCATTTGAGTGGAGAAACATTGCAGTACTTGGAGCTCCAGGTGATTTGTACTACCACACTGCAGAGGAGTTTACCCTGAAACACCATGGAAACACCTCTAGACTGGCAACTTTACTGATGTCTGATGGGCAGGTTTCGTCTGCACTGAGAGACTTGCGGCAGTCACGGAAGAGAATTATTTATGCTTCAGTTGAAGCTAAAGTAGCAGCACAGATGATCTGCCTAGCCTATCAGGAAGGACTTGTTTGGCCAGATTATGCATGGATCTTACCCGACCATCACATTGATGATCTGCTGTTTCATGCAGACGATATGTGTGACGTTGATGTTCTGAGAAGAGCACTAGAAAGAGTATACCTTCTACACTTTCATTTTGATTCCAGTGATCCACTTACCCAGAACAATACCACCCTCACACCAAACCCCTACACAAATGTGATGCATGATTCTATACAGGCTTTTGCACATTCCCTAAATGCCACAGTGGGCCATCTCGGAGCAATGAATTTGTCTTTGGAGGATTATCGTCTAGGGAACTCTGACATTACAGACATGATTGAAAGAGAATTGATGACATTATCTTTCACTGGTGCTCTTGGTCATGTGCGGTTTGATGCCAATAAACGAGAATGGCAGACAACAGTGGACATTCTTCAGATCAGAAATGGAACCGCAACACAAGTGGGAAGTTATAATCCTGTTACTGGTCAGCTTGTTCTTGATCAAGAAATCGATCCAATTCAGGATGTGCAAAGCACTGAAATCCCTCGGATCCTCAGGCACTTACCCTTTCCAGTTGCTGGAATACTGTTCACTGGAATTGGGATGGGCATCATTATAACAACTGTCATATTGGTTCTCTTCATTTACTACCGCAGGTCAGCTGAAATCAAAGCAACCAGCTTTAACCTCAGTCTTCTTATGTTTGTGGGATGCTACCTGCTGTTCATCAGCACCCTGTTCAATACTGTCTCGGAGCTGATCGATTTTAATCAGGGCCCTTACTTCTGCAATAGTGTAACCTGGTGTGCTAGTTTAGGAATTAATTTTGTATTTGGCACATTGCTCGTTAGAATGCTCCGAATTTATCGCATCTTCAACTTCTTTGGAAAGCTGGAGAGGAAAAAGTGGTCAGATCGAGTTTTGTGCATTGTGGTTTTGCTCATAGTGGGAGTTGAGGCCACTCTGTTGCTTATTTGGTCACTGGTCGATGTGTTCACTATTCGAGAGGTTGAAACATACCAAGATACAGCATCATCACCATACATAGAGGTTGTGCAATTCTGCTCTAGTACTTACCTTCAGACTTGGCTTATTCTAGTTCTTGGTGAAGTGGGAATATTGATGTTTGTGGTAGCGTTTCTTGCCTTCAAGACACGAAAAATTCGACGTAAACACTTTAAGGATACAAAGAAGGTGAATATATACTTATTCATGAACATTTTGCTTATTTGTACAGTTGCACCACTCTGGTATGTGTTTAGAACTAGTAGAGTAGATGATCCCAGTTCAGGACCTGGTGTTATTGTTCTAAATATTGGTTACGCTGGAACTGCAACCCTCTGCCAACTTTTGCTGTTTGCTCCAAAGATCATACCACCTCTTACAAGGCAACTGCTCCACAAGACAGGCAGTCAGAAAATGTGCAGTAAGTTAATTTTCATTTGTCAAGTCAACACTTGATGAACAACAGCAACTCCAATCAACTGAATCGCTTGCACCACATTCAATTAACTTGCTGTCCACATCAGATAAGATCTGTACCAGCTCTTCATCATGCAAGTTGTGCAAAAAGTCATGGATACACATTTCTGCAAAAAGTCATTTCTATAACCTATTTTAATGTAGTTTTACTAATCTTGTGCTGTAATTATCCACCTATGGCATACAATTATATTAACATTATCCTTGCATGCTGAATTATGCAATTATGCTGAATTATGCAATCACATGCATGAGGCCTGGTATTGGCCGAAACGCGTCCTGCGCAGTGGTGACTTTACATAACACCTAGGCCTATTTTTTTTTTATTAGGGAGATGTGGTTCGTTGATTGTTCATGGGTAGATGAATAAGCATTTGTCTGCGGATTTGCAAGAACACTCAAGTGCACGAACGCGGATTGTGCCTGGTACCCGGCGCACCGGCTACAGAAGTGAAAGAACGCGGCAAATAAGATGTTCAAAGCCGGATGTAAAAGTTTCCAAATCAAATGCTTGGCAATCTCACCCACTGACTGACCTAGTTACGGGGAACTGTGCAAGCAGTAGTAATAGTTGCTTTGCGGTGGGATATTGGTGTGAAGACTTTGATATCGTTTTCATGTGACTGTAAAGAGCAGTACGTAAAGTCAATAGTGATTGTGCTCTGATGAATGTTCTCCTGTTCCTACTAATTGTTGGAACTTGCAGAGGCAGCAGTAATGAGAGTGTTCTCCAACTGTTGGTTGTGCTGAATGTTCAAGGCGGGCCTGGAGTTCCAAGGTGGGACAGGGGACTTGAGATCCTCCAAGCTGCCCAGCTGGTTGTGGACAAGATTAATGGAGACCCCAGCATTCTCCCTGGGTACCACCTAGAACTCGTCCAGGTGGACACAGGAACATGCACCCACAGCTTTCACAGTGAGGGCCTCATAAACTTTGTTCATCAGATTACGCAGGAGAAGAACCACATAATTGGGGTAGTAGGACTGTTCTGTACCAGTGTGGCCCAGCTGCTCTCACCACTAGCCGGACACCAAGGAATCAGCCTCCTTCAGATTTCTGGGTCAGCATCACCTGTTCTTCGCAACCAGGAGAAGTACCCCAAACCTTTGGCACATGGTTCCCTCCTCTGCTGCATACGCTGATCCTGTTTTAGAGATGATGAATGCATTTGAGTGCAGAAACATGGCAGTACTTGGGGATCCAGGTGGTTTGTACTACCACACTGCAAACTTTACCCTGAAACACCATGAAAACACCTCCAGATTGGTAACTCTACCAATGCCTGATAAGCAGGCTTCGTCTGCACTAAGAGACTTACGACAGTCAGGGAAGAGGATCGTGTTTGCTTCAGATGAAGCTAAAGTGGCAGCACAGATGATCTGCCTAGCCTATCAGGAAGGACTTGTTTGGCCAGATTATGCATGGATCTTCCCAGACCATCACATTGATGATCTGCTGTTTCATGCAGACGATATGTGTGACGTTGATGTTCTGAGAAGAGCACTAGAAAGAGTATACCTTCTACATTTTCATTTTGATTCCAATGATCCACTTACCCAGAACAATACCACCCTCACACCAAACCCCTACACAAATGTGATGCATGATTCTATACAGGCTTTTGCACATTCCCTAAACGCCACAGTGGGCCATCTCGGAGCAATGAATTTGTCTTTGGAGGATTATCGTCTAGGGAACTCTGACATTACAGACATGATTGAAAGAGAATTGATGACATTATCTTTCACTGGTGCTCTTGGTCATGTGCGGTTTGATGCCAATAAACGAGAATGGCAGACAACAGTGGACATTCTTCAGATCAGAAATGGAACCGCAACACAAGTGGGAAGTTATAATCCTGTTACTGGTCAGCTTGTTCTTGATCAAGAAATCGATCCAATTCAGGATGTTCAAAGCACTGAAATCCCTCGGATCCTCTACTATTTACCCTTTCCAACCAGTATTAACCTCAGTCTTCTTATGTTTGTAGGATGCTACCTGCTGTTCATCAGCACCCTGTTCAATACTGTTTCAGATCTGGTTGATTACGATGGTCCCTTCTTCTGCAACATTGTAACTTGGAGTGCTGCTTTGGGAATGAGTTTCGTATTAGGTACGCTGCTCGTCAGAATGCTTCGAGTTTATCGTATCTTCAGCTACTTTGGAAGGCTGGAGGGGAAAAAGTGGTCAGATTGTTTTTTGTTTATTGTGGTTTTGAGTATAGTGGGAGTTAAGGCCACTCTGTTGCTTATTTGGTCACTGGTCGATGTGTTCACTATTCGAGAGGTTGAAACATACCAAGATACAGCATCACCACCATACATTGAGATTGTGCAATTAGTAATTACCTTCAGACTTGGCTTATTCTAGTTGTTGGTGAAGTGGGAATATTGATGTTTTTTGTGGTAGCATTTCTTGCCTTCAAGACACGAAAAATTCGACAAAGGAAGAATGTATCCACCTTCTGAAATCCTTTTATGCGAAAAAGGAAAAAGGAATCCACCTTCTGAAATCCTTTTATAAAAGGAAAAAGGAATGCATCAGTCTGAATTTGCCCTCCTTTTACCTTTTAAAGCGAATTTGATTTTTCATTTCCTGGTAGGTCAAAGGCCGATAAAATCAGCTAAAATCCTTTTTCTAGAAAATTGATTTTTTAGTTGGACGAAGAGTGCAGGTACCCCTTACTCCAGCTACTACTCTGTGGTCAAAACAACAACACTGTACGTCATCACTTTCACTTTCACGAGAATAGAATTCTAAGAAAGTGGCCAGATCACTTTACAACCTTACTCCTCTGACCTAGGGTTGGGGTTAATTAGCCTAAACAACACTGCATGTGTACATCATGTACATGAGAGTGCTGTACATAAAGCCAGCAACAAAGTTTAAACCCCTCAGTGTAGTTCAGTGAGCTATACACTACTACTCATCTGAACTTAGTAAAGGAGACACAGGATGTTTCTAGCAGTGCTTGCTGCTGCTCTCTTCATGTTATCGGCTGCCACTGGTGGCTCTGCTGCTGATTCTTGCACATCTCTTACTCCGATTATGATTGTGGTTGGAGGAGGAGATGGATGTTCAGCTTCAAGAGGGGGTGAGTTTGTGAGCCCAAATGTCTCTGCTTTGCTGCGAGATGCAATACGCTGTATGCTACCAGGCCGTTCTCGTAAGTATCCAGCTAACTCCTGTGCAGAACTTGCAAAACAAGAGCCAGACATCTCCTCAGGAAACTACTGGATCCTCAATTCCACACAGTCACCAGTCCAAGTGTTCTGCGAAATGGGTGATGTGTTTCCATCTAGTCTCAATGTCACTGGAGGCTGGGTAAGGGTAGCAAACTTGAACATGACAGACCCTAACCAGCAATGTCCAGGGAACTTACGACTGTCGCATACAAACCCTATACGTGTGTGTGGAAGGAGGAGGACTGGTCGTGGCTGCGATTTAGTCACCTTCACTACTTATGGAGTTCAGTACCAACAAGTGTGTGGGAGAGTAAGGGGTTACCAGTTTGCATCACCAGACGGATTTAATGATATTGATTGTGGATCTTGCACCAATGACATTGACAGTCCTTATGTTGATGGAGTTAGCATAACTCATGGAGCCAGTCCAAGGAAGCACATCTGGACATACGCAGGTGATAACTGTCCGTGTAATGGTGATGTACCCCCTCCTAGCTTTGTGGGCTCTGACTATTACTGTGAGTCAGGAATTAATGCTCCTCGATGGAGTTATATTCTCTACTCTGATGATCCACTGTGGGATGGACAGAACTGCGGACATGAGGGTACATGCTGTGATTCCCCAAACCTCCCATGGTTTTGTAAGGAGCTTCCTCAATCAACTAATGACACCTTGGAGCTTCGCATCTGTGGGGATTTTCCTCGCAGCAATGAGGATACTCCCATTGATCTTGTTCAACTCTACATTCAGTGATAATTGTAATTTGTAGTAGCAGAGCTTATTTTTGGCGATAGCTTATGCACTTATGAAGTCAGGAGTAGCTAGCTTGTGTGTAGAACCACTGTAGATCATGAATGACCACATTTGCACAATTAGCTATTGATGTTTCTAGCAACGATAGCTGTGGTGGAGGACTGGGAACGAGGATAGTCTAAAGGTACAAGCAAGTATATACCAGTACATGTCAACATTGTGCATGCAAAATCCCGCTTGACAGATTTGGTAGCTATAGCTTTATACTGCACGATTGTGTTGAAGTGTGCATTTTCAGTCACCACACATGCCTTTCCTAACTAGCTACACGAACAATTGCAAATGTATGCACTTGTCACTGCTTGCCATTGTTGCCAAGTGCCTTAGGTCAGCTAGTGACAAACACAAGAATGTCCTGTTCATGAGTGGAGGTTGAAAATTAAGTGTGCTATTGCATGTGGTCTGCAGAGGAAAGTTTCCTATATTTAGCAACAAGTTAGTATCCAATCTCCTACGTTGTCACAACATCAGCTGCTAATCAGCTACTCATGAATAGTGACAATGATTGTCATGAATATTGCTTCCAGGATGCCATCGACTTGCATATTTGCCTCATATGTAACTGGGTCTTCCCCATCTTCACCTGTGTCCACCATCAGAGTGCAAAATTAATAATAAAATGTTTGTGGTGAGTACCATTACATGACCAGGCAGGGTAATTTGTATGGGTTACTTCAACCATAATCTGGTAGTTGCATGCCATCCTGTACATGAACAATCAATGAACCACATCTCCCTAAAAAAATAGGCCTTCTTCATATTTCTGGGTCTGCATCACCTGCTCTTCACAACCACGAGAAATAGGCCTAGATGTTATGTAAAGTCACCCACTGTGCAGGATGCATTTTGGTCAGCACCTGGCCTCATCAGCTGTGCTGGGGTGACCAGGAGATGGGGACTGCTATCTCATGAACAGAATGCATGACACATCATAAAGTTCAAAGGGTGCTTTCGGATTGAAAGTGTAGCTTCCGATGATTGGAATTCGAAGGCCTGGGAACGAGGCTACACTCAAGATGCTCCCACACAGGGACCTGAGGGTTTGGTGCTACACTTCATCTTGGCTAAAAGGCTCACTGCTTTCCCTCAAGGTCAGTGCCAGACTTGACAAAGTTAACAAAATTAACACTGTCACACAGTGGGTGACTTTGTATAACATCTAGGCCTATTTTTAAGGGAGATGTGGTTCGTTGATTGTTCATGAATGATGAATCCACTATTGCCTGTACCTACAGGTCTACTGTTATGTAACCTAGATTTGGAGAACAATTGTTGATAGGTGAGAAGAAAGTGAAGAGACTGGTGCACAAATGGGGTGTGCTATCACTTCAAGTGGTACATCTGGATCAGAAACAGTGAGCAATGCAGCTAAAGTGTAGCTGTATATGGCCAGACCCAACAAAGTAGGATCTGACCTACCCAGCCACCTGCTTCACCCCCCCCCCCCCCCCCACACACACACACACACCCACACCCTCAGCCACTGATTGTGTCATGAGTAGCAAGACACACACACACATGCACATCATTCTTAGTCAGGCATCCCAGTCACTGTCACTAACAATATTTCATCAAGGTTGCTTAGGCATTTACACGAGTGTCCTTCACATGCCTTAGGGATCATCCCCAAAAGTCAGAATCCCAAAAAGTCTCTGATCAACAATATAATATTACGTCTATGCACTTAGTCTTTTAGGGGATGGTTCATGCTTTTGTCAGGTAGAGTATGTGACAAACGTCTACAAAGATTAATGACATCAAAGTGAATGGTATCGTCATACACCAACTACAGTTATGTAATTCTCTAACGGTTCACTGCCACCAACTCTTCATGCACCTGCAAGAGGAAACATGATGTGAGACAGTGAAGTCACTAAAAAGTGGTGTAAAACATTGCTGAAAGTCCTACCCTACACGCACATGCACGTGCAATACACACACAACACTTTTATGGGAGATCACAAACAAGAAAGGTTCACTGTCTGTGTGTGTGAACATGTGAAAAGATAAAATTGACTTGCAAGTCTAAATTTCACCCCCAAGATGCTCACAGGACATAGAATTTAGTGCTTCAGATTTACCTTAACTCTTTACCGACCAATGACGCTGAACGGCGTCATGAGTACTTACCTGCCTTTGGGTGTTTCCCCCGGAAGATAGCGGTTTAGTACGCACCGTACACGCGTGTAACAGTATTCATTACACCCATCGGAAGCTAGTCGTGCACATTTTGATTGAAACTAGTACTTTGATGAGGCGGAAGTTGAACGTAGCGTAACGTGTCATGCTACCGAAATCGACCGGGCCGTGTTTGTCGCGACCGATCTCGAGAAGTATACAAGCTACGAAGATGCAATAAAAAGCAATGTATAGCTAAATGAAGCTCTAACTTCGCTACAGATTTCAAAGGAAGCAGAACTGTAACATCCAAGTTACAGGCACCAGAACAGACCGAAGGTAGCAACTTCCGGTATAAAAGTTCGGGTTTATCTCCAAGCTTGTTCTTTAGTGGCAAGCTTCAAAACTACAGCGAAGCTAGGCAAAGCCTAAGGCTCTCCAATGTTTTTGACCAGAAGTCTGTAGCTGGTTTGCAACTGGAGATATAACACGGAGTATACAACATGTCGTCTAGGCCGCTTCCGGAATTCCTGTGTGGTCATTCACGTAATATTGCAATAATTTGCTACGGTCGGTAAAGAGTTAAAGGAGCGAGTCTAGAAGTGCATCACCACATTTTCTACAAAACAACTGACTCCAATTCGAAATTCTCCCATAAACAATTCTACTACAGTAGGCCAGGTGAATTGGGTTATAACATGTACTGACTGCATCCAGTCTCACTGCCTCAGTGGCCCCAGATCTGACCTTTGTCCTCCTCCTCCCCTCCAGAGCTCCCCTCCTCCGACTCTTCATCACTACCTTCAGAGCTCTCAAATGCATCCATTGGCACCTTGTACATTCTTATCACCGCCTGTGTGTGGATGTGTACTTTTATTATGGTGTTCAAACAGGTCCAAGTGAAACATTATCAAGCTTAGCTTCTCTTTCTGTCCCCCTCTTCCCTTCCTAGCTTCCCATAACTCTTCCCCAAACCCTTCCATCCCTCCCTCCACACATGGTTTCAACTTGTGAACTGAATGAGTTGACAGGAAGTGATACGTAATCACTTCCTTCTGATGAGATTCGTCTAAGATGAATCTCATCAGGCCGTCATTGGGTGGGCTCCCAGATGGGGCACAGCGAGTCATGCCAGTGCCTGGCTGGCACCAACAGCCATACGGTCATTTAGTTTGACACTGACATGACCCACCACAGTAGTGGGGGTAAACACTGCATCTCTGCTGAAACCAACGGCGACCCACCATCTTAGCTGATTGGGAGGGGGGGGGGGGGGGGGGGGGAGAAAAGCGCTCTGAAGAGAGAGCGATTAGAGTGCAATGGAATAGTAAAGGGAGGCTCAAAAGGAGGCCAAGAGCCGGAGAGAAAGACTAGAGACATGCATCCAATCAGTTCACCCGTTATCACCACAGATGCATGCCCATACCTGATTGGGATCCTTCAAGATAAGGTATTTCCCAGGAGGCTGGCTGAGGCAGGTGTCAATGATGGTATAGAGAATCCCCCAGCTGTTCCCAATATCAAGAGTCATCTGCTGTGCCAGCTCGGCTGGTTTAACCTGCTGCACACCCAGAATCTTGTGCTTGGACGAGTCTCGCGGGTGTTCACGAGAAACATAGCTAAAGGGGATGGGACCAGCTGAGTTAACAGAGTGGGTAGACGTGTCTCATTAGAATGTTGGCAACAAATTGTCTAAAGTAGCATTGATTAGTTGGGAAAGTCAATGCTTCATGGAGGACTGGACCAGCTAGACCATTATACTGTTGCTATTTTTACTCTCTTTCAACCTCATGTGTCCGGTAAACACTGTTCACGTACGTTCCCTTGGTACCCTGCAAAACCACTCTGCTATGCTAACTATTTTCAGTATACCTGCAGAAGAGTCACACTGCAGGTTATGCTCCTTACAAGGCATATTTGGGAGGGTTTGAACTCAGAATTGCCATCACTTTGACAGCAAGAGTCTGTATCGTTTTAAGTTAATCGGTGAACTTCAAAGGGAAACAGTGCATCATTCATGCCATAGTGTTTACCTGAAATGGATGAGTGTGCAAATAATTCTTGCACACAAAGAGTTGAGTGCTTTCATCACTTTCTTATCACGGTTTCCACAGAGTGTGGTTGATGGCAAGCATCTTTCATACCAGAAAACTTGACTGTCTGACAGGGTTATAGTGCAACAGAGTACATGTACATGTATATTATAGGTGTTTCCAATGCTCCACAAAAAGTGGACGGAATTTCCACATGTGCAAACAGTGTGTACCACTCTTTTCTTGGGGACCCGAGTATAAGGCTAATGTGCTCTATGGCACAAAGGTGGGTATTATATTTGCCCTCATTTTCAATTTCTTTCTCTTTCTTCCATGGTAGCTACCCACTCACCCAAACTTGATGAAGCTGGATCCTGCCAAGATGGCACACATGGCCCACTTAGCAATCTTGCAGCTGTTGTTCTTGAGCTCTGTTGCCAGCACTGCACCACGCTGGGAGTCAAGCTTTTTACGCCACTCCACTCCACCAGCAGCCTGTGGGAAGATAAACAAAACTAAAAGGTGACAGTGGGCTGTATTTAGAGTTACACAAGAAAGATTGCTCTACAAGACCTACAAAGTTGCATGCATTGGGCGTGAGTCTCACGCATTTCAGCACATTTCATGCTGTCCCTCTCGTATTCAACATAACCCATGACGTATTCATGTAGCCCCTGTATGTTATATTCGCATCTCACATGGGACTCGCAATCTCCTAAACAATCTAGCTTAGGCTGTCTGGACATACTACACACAGAACACCAAGTGGACTGCAGAATCCCCTTTTATTGCCAAAGGACATAGCTAGTGCACGGTTGTATCATGACAGATTGTGCTGAACACTGACTGTAGCAACAAAATCTGGTTAGGGTAACAAACCTGCATAAAATGGCTGAAAGAGATAACGTGATCTTGGATGTAGTTTCAAATGCTACCTCCCAGCATAACTTGAGACACAGTAGGTTGAATGCATCCATAGTTTTAAGAGCCAAATCTTATCTACATTTGCTCATAATGTGTCTGTTACTTGTACACTCATTAGTTGCATATTTGAAGATCTACAACTTCAGGAAGAACTAGTACGTGGCGTGGCTACCTTGGGGTCCCACTCATTGAGAGCCTTGATATTGATATAGGAAAGGCCGTGGGCAGCTGTGGGCATGACTGCATCGTACTCACACCTTGCCACTAAACCAATATCTTCTTTCAAGCTCCACTTGAGATACCTGTGAAGGGGGGTGGGGGAAGGGATGGAGGGAGGGAGAAAGGAAGGAGAGGAAAGACGAGGGAGAAGACTGTTTAAACTCATGTCACAACTGACAAGAAATTGTGCAGCTGCTTGCCTGTATGCCACAGAGGCCACTTGTCCTGCCTCTTCTCCAGCAAATGGGTTTTTTTCTCTCATAGGGTGAGACCTTCCCTCCTGAATACAAAGAAGACTAATAAGCTGACAAGCAGTCATACAATTTTACAGCCAGACAGGCAAACAGACAGGCAGACAGATAGACAGCAGACTGATAGACATAAGGCAGACAGACAGGTACACAGACTGATAGACAAACTGACAGAGAGACAGACAGGCAGAGACACAGACAAACAGACAGACAGACAGACAGACAGACAAGCTCACCACCAGCATCTGCTGGGAGAAGTTCTGGTTGATGTAGGTGGCCTCCATGGCAAGGCTGTTAGGGCAGTTGATGCCACTCTCCTCTTGTGGCGGCTCCTTTGCTGTCTCACTCACTGTCAAGAAGTCTGAGGAAGGGGAGATGGAAGGGGAGTCGGGGAGAGAAGGAGGGGGGAAGAGGGAAGGAGAGGACAAGGAAAGGGGAGGAGAGAGAGAGGAGGGGAAGATAGAGGGAAGAGAGGAGAGACAGAAAAAGGAGAATGACTCAACAGAAAAGGTAAAAGGTCAAATTTCTGCTCATGAATGTGAAGATATTAGTGAATACTGTACGCATATGCTCACCAAATTGAGAGTCATCTCGTTTGTCGAAGAACAAGTGATTACCAACGCGCTGCAAAGTAAAAAGAACTGACTGTACACACAGGTTGGAGGAGAATGGCAAGTACACCCAGTCTTAAGAGGACCACCTCCAAATTTGTAAATCTCACATTTCATTGGAAGTTCTAAGTCTGAATATAACAGTAGTGGTGATGCACGTGGATTAAGTTAGCCCATACATACCTGTACAACCACGTCCCAAGAGTACTTGGAGCGGGCACACGTCATCAGAGTGGCCAGGATGGCGTCTGTTGCAAACACCTTACAGCCACTCGTCTTTGTCAGCTGTACAGTGAGAGTCACTATCAAAATCTGAGGACTCTAGTTCAAACTATTTCTCTTTTGATTGCTTTCAAGCAAACATAACACAAACTGCCAGCATTAACAAAGCTACTGTAGTACTAGTTGGAGCGAGCCTCACACTAGTGGGGCTGCATTGCAAGACGTGTGTGTATATTTGTTTGCGGGCATATACTGTAAATTTTAAATGCGCTTAAATACTTCCCAAAAATTGAACGTCCTCGTATAAGTAGCCTCAATAGGTGAAGGGCAATGCTACGGACCGACCATCAACGGCAGACTGCTCGCAGACCGTACAAATTATACATGCCGGTTTGAGACCGTTTCAGGTAAGGCCCGTGCATAAACGGCACTCATAAACACTAGCGATTCAGCTTATGATTTCAGCGTCAAGCTTAGTCTATTCATGTGTAGCCATAGTAGCTGCTTGCTCAGGCTCGCCCCCACAATGTTCTACATATTCTAGTAGTTAGTCACCTCTGCCACAAATATGAACATACATGTACCGCACATAGTGACATGTATGCATGCATGCTAGGTATACACACACGCAAGCACACATAATCATGTATACTACGCACACATAGCGTATGCAAGTACAGCCTCCCATGAAATTACAGCATGTACACACACACACACACACCTCTCTGATGATAGGATCATCTGTGGTTGTCACTTTGTGGAAGACACGATCGTACACTTTCAATGAGTGGGGGGTTTTAAGGGATATCTTCTTCTCCCGGGAAACATCATAGTAACCTAGTGACCCACATAGACGACTGTAAGAGAGAGGGGGGGAAATTGGGGGAGGGGGGGGGTGGAGGAAGTTCATTAACCAACCAAAACGTTAACCCTCGAAGACTTGCATAGTTATAATATTTGTCTCGGGAAAAATGCATCTTGGCTAAGTCACTTACAGTTCCTGTGGTTCATCTGGTGTGTAGTTGAGTTTGGCCAGCTGTTGGAAGTCGATCTCACTCACCACCTCCCACTCTGAGCTCACAGGTACTGAGGGAGCACGAGGTTTCAGCTGTACCTGTGGGAGAAGGAGGGAGGGGGAGAGAGGAGAGAGGAGGAGAGAGGAAACAAGGAGGAAGGAGGAGGAGAGAGGAGGAGGGAGGAAACAAGGAGGAAGGAGGAGGAAGGGGGAGAGAGGAGGAGAGAGGAGGAGGGAGGAAACAAGGAGGAAGGAGGAGGAAGGGGGAGAGAAGAGGAGAGAGGAGGAGGGAGGAAACAAGGAGGAAGGAGGAGAGAGGAGAGAGGAGAGAGAGGAGGAGGGAGGAAACAAGGAGGAAGGAGGAGAGAGGAGAGAGAGGAAACAAGAAGGAAGGGAGAGAGAGGAGGAGGGAGGAGGAGAGAGGAGGGAGGAGAGAGGAGAGAGAGGAAACAAGAAGGAAGGAGGAGAGAGGAGGAGAGAGAAGGAGAGAGGAGGAGAGAGGAGAGAGGAAACAAGGAGGAAGATTAAAGGAGTGGAGAGCATGAGAGAACACAGAAAGTTGCCTAAACTTTACAAGTATGTTTAACTTAGTGTGTGTGTGTGTGTGTGTGTGTGTGTGTGTGTGTGTGTGTGTGTGCATGTACCATACTCATGTGTTGTTAACCGTATTTTTCTTATAAGAGCATATTGCTATTAAGTGCAGGTTTGTGTGCACTACTCTAAACAGTGATGACAATGTTGACCATTTACATTCATACCTTAGATCTGTCGTAATGGTGGCGATTATAGCGCTGCATCTTTCGCTGCTGCTGATGTCTCCAGCGTTCCCTGGGGAAGAGGTGTAAGGGTAAGAGGAACTAGACACTGTTCTTGACATTACAGCCGGGTGGCGTGGTGCCTACCTCTCTCTCTGACTCCCTTTAGCCTGCTGCTGTTTGCCACCCATCCTCCTCTCCTCCCTTCGCTCCCGGTCTCGGCGAATCTTTTGCTGCAGATGGAGGTCGGAATATGGCATACATTACATGGTTGTCAGCCAGTATAAGTATTGTGACTTCATGATGATCCAAGGACAGTGACAGTGATAACAATTTGAGGTCTTCATAACACAAAGTACTCCTAAACCCACAACATAGTAATCAAAAACTGGCGGTGGGAAAGATCTTGGAATGAGAATAAGGTGCATACCTTGCGCATGATCGAGGGAGTCTGGTGTGCATTTATTAGAAAGAGAACCCTGTACCAAGGTCATGTTCCTAACACAGTTCTCACCTGGTTGTACCTGGCCCTGGACTTCTGGTGTTGGGGTTTCTGGATACGGGCAGTGTCGACCAGCTGGAAGGAAGACTCATCCTCCTCGTGGTGGTAGACGTACGTTTGCCCACCCAACCCATACATGCTGGTATACTTGTCTGGGAGTATATATAGGAAAAGCGGAGGAGTGAGAACAGATAATTGATGGAGATACAGTGAAACCTCTCATGATGGACATTCTCTAAGTGAACATCTCATTAAATTGGGCAAAAATCTGTCGAGAAATGTAGACACCTCCAGGTTTCGTAGAACAGACACTGAAGAGTTGTCCTAACTGTATGCATACAATACTCAGGTGGATGCTCCTCCACCTCTCACACAAGATTGTCTGGCACTGAACTGTATTTTAGCATTATTGATCCTAGAAATAGCTTCTTGTTCGATTTTGTGTACGCCCCATACACCAAGAGAGAGCTCTGATACTGTAGCCTCACAGTTCAAGCACACATTACCACACCTACTGGTAATATATTGAAAGCCCCTGAAATACACACACCTCCCTAAAGCAGACACACAGTAGTAGTCCCTATCATGTCCGCCTTCGAGTGGTTTCACTGTACTTCCAGATATGATTACTACATGTACTTGTAGATGATCATGAGGTAATGCTAGTAGTCTCATTCCCAGGCCCCTGCCCTGAAGCAGCAGGAAGCTGGACGGGGACCTGGGAACGAGATTAAGGTACGTAATGCTAAGCACACAAGTGTTTCACTTCTAGTTAATAGGCTATGGAAGGTGCATGTACAGTAAGTACTGAACTAGCCTCCCAGGCCCATTTGAAAAATCAGAGAAAAGGGCCTGGTATCCACGGCTTGCGCATGTGCTTAATTAGTGCATGAAGCTCATGTGAAATTATGCCAGCGTGCGTCAAATCATGATCACGCCTGGGAATGAGGCTAGTGTGGCTGTGTTGCACTGATTGTACCAACCAACCCTGTGAGAGGCTGAATGGTCACTAAGCACTCACTTGCTGCTCTCCTGTCCTGGTAGACGTTACCAGACCAGTCCGCCACCTGCACAAGATACAGATGAGCACTTCATGACTGACAAGTTCAATGTAGTAAAGATGTATTGTGGGAGACAATATTCTCCCTAGAAATCGCAAACCATGCACATGATGTACCACACAAACCAAGAGGTGCGCACCAGGTTAAAGGAGCCTAGTGAGACATTGGTGGGAGGGAGACATGGTTAGCAACACAATTTGGCAATCATGCCAGTTCTGATCAACTGGCATGATTGGTATGCACTCACGGGATAATGTGGTTGTACAACAAACAGACATGAAGAGCCATGACAACCTTGCAACCAAGCAAATGGTGCTTGCTGTCATGATCAGAACCATGTATATAACTCTTCTAATGCAAGGCCAGACTTTTCAGTGGAAGGGGTTGAGTGAGCAAGAGAAGTGAATAACTGGGCAAATAAATTGATGTTAGCATGGATCCATGCATAGATATATGACATGCATCGATATATGACACGTTCCGTGTCATATATCTATGATCCATGGCAGCATTTCAGCTGTCAACGTCGATGAGGGAAGAATACCGACCTGAGTTTGAATTCTAGCAGTGTACAGGAAGTACTTTATCATGAGGTTATCGTTCTTTATTGTGATTGGTTTATTCTATTTCAACAGCAGAATATAACTTCATACTACCCAGGTTCTTAGTGCTAATAGCCTGGGTATGAGGCTAGCTAGAACACAGAAACATTGGAATTGGGAGCACTGGCTCACCAATTGCATTCAAGCTCTGAAAACAGAGTTTGCAAAACTGTAATGTTGTGAAACTGTGCCAGTGCTGAGTTATTCACCAGACTTTTCCTCTCCTCCGCACACTAGAAGGGTCTGGGAACCAAACAACAGTAGCATCCACCACATTCCCTCCGTCATACTTTTTATTGAGAGATTGGCCAGAAATATTCCACCATCCACTAATCCCTATATTATCATTATTCCTCCCCAAGCTTCCGTCACTTGAGGCACAACACAGCTACCGCTTGTGAACTCTGACCTTGCCGAGACGGTCATCCTTGGAGAAGGGCTGGTAAGGCGTATCCTTGAACTGCTCAGGCACCGCGCAGGGCCCCCACCCAACAGGGTTGTCGTGGATGTGGGGAAACATGAATTTCGGACGCGGCTCAGCCTGTAGCTCACTCTGTTGCTCTCCGGTCGCCTCCATTATACGATCCGCCACGTGGGCTTACACAGCCTCGTTCCCATGACAGAACCGGAAACTGGGTGCCAGGTCAGTCACGCCACACCCTTGCAAGACTAAACTTATACTAAAAGAAAGAGGGCGGGGCTTGCAATTGCACCAAAGAGACTTCCTGTGTGTATCGACTATGAGTATACAGCTTGGTATTTTGTAAATGTGTTTGTACTGAACAAGTACAACAGTTTGAAATTCCGCAACCATGCAATCATGCTGAAAAATACAAAGTCCTGATGAATATTGTCCTAACTCTCAGTTGCTTCCTCCCCCTCCTCTTGCTTCGCTTCACCCGTGGTATCCTGTGACACAGACTGTTCAGCTGGAGGGTCAGAGGTGTCCTCCCTCTCCCTCTCCTTCTCCTCCCCCTCCTTCTTCTCCTCCCCCTCCCCCTCCTTCTTCTCTTCCTCCTCCCCATCCTCTTTGTCCTGTAGATCTTGGACCGGCTCCTGAGAAGCCGTTGCCTCTTCTACCTGCATCTTGTACTTGTACGTACTAGTGGTGGTTTGCACCTTCCCTGTGGTGGAGGAACAAGAAGAAATAGACAAGGACACTTAGCCAGAAAAGCTCCAAACCTAGCCTCATTGCTCCAAACCCTGTTGCACAGTCAATACGGTTTTAGATATGCAGCCCAGGCAAGCATTGATACATGATATCATCAGACACACTTACTTGCATAGTATTAAGTCGAAATACTAATGGTACGTTGCAAATGTATCAACAGTTACTGTGCTGCTATTATCAGTCGTGTACAAGCAGGACTGGCTTCAAATTAGCGTTTTTTGTTTGTATTTCATCATCATGCGTATGATTTACCACTTTTTTCTACTGCCTAGCTACTTTCTAGAGTAATACCAGGCTTCTAGGATTTCGATTTTGGGGGGAAAGTGTTGTCTAGCTAGGGAGGTCTGGGGACATGCCCCTCAATAAAAAGTTGGGATTTTAGGTCCTTCGAGAGGCCCGAGAGATTGTTTCTGATGCAATTCTGAGAGGTAAAATTACACCTAAAACTGTATTTTTTCTAAATTTGTTAGGTAGTCTTTTAAAAATTTTTAGGGGAGGCTTCCTCCTTGCCCCGCCTATTAGATTGAACCCTGAATACTATTAAGCCGTTCAGATCCCACTGTTATTTATGCATAAGCACCTCACAAACCTGAGGAAAGGCTGAATGTGCGTCCCTCTGGTGTGGTGGGTGTGGGTGGGGAGAACCAACTCAACACTGATCCCACAATGGGCACATATCTCAACAGCCCCTGCAGAACCGAGTGACACACACAACATAACACTTTACGGGTAGTGACGTGACATGAGGTAGCTTTGCAGCACTGCAGGATGTCCTCACCTCTTCTTGTTGTTTCTTCTCTTTCTCCTTGCTCAGATCCGTCTCCGCAGCTTCGATCCCCATGCGAATCCTCTCAGACATGCCCTCAAGAACCTGTGTACAATTGACCATAGGTAACCTAGAGCGCAGCATTACAAGTCCCATAAATTTAAACTCTTACTGAGTATGGCCTAATACCTAACCTTGTCCCCGGGCTCTCCCCTGTGCCGCAGGGAAGAGCCTGGGAACGAGGCAAACTAATACCATGGTCCAGTTTTGAAAGCTGGCAACTAGTGGTCATCTGCAGTAAGGCAATATGATAGGTGTAGCCTTGTTCTCCCAGCTTTTGTAAAAACTGGGGAGGAGCCTGGGAAGCTAAACAAGGCGTACATACATACAATATGAACAACAGCTACCACTGTGTGTACTATAGGGTGAAAGTACTTGTACACATTTTGGGCAAAGCACAGTTCTCCTTTTCAATACTGGCAGTGAGTATACTGGTTTAGCTGGTGTCTCACATTTTCTGGTAGTCTAGTTGACTAGTCTGAGTGTGTGACTGGTCTGAGTGTGTGACTGGTCTGAGTGTGTGACTGGTCTGAGTGTGTGACTGGTCTGAGTGTGTGACTGGTCTGAGTGTGTGACTGGTCTGAGTGTGTGACTGGTCTGAGTGTGTGACTGGTCTGAGTGTGTGACTGGTCTGAGTGTGTGACTGGTCTGAGTGTGTGACTGGTCTGAGTGTGTGACTGGTCTGAGTGTGTGACTGGTCTGAGTGTGTGACTGGTCTGAGTGTGTGACTGGTCTGAGTGTGTGACTGGTCTGAGTGTGTGACTGGTCTGAGTGTGTGACTGGTCTGAGTGTGTGACTGGTCTGAGTGTGTGACTGGTCTGAGTGTGTGACTGGTCTGAGTGTGTGACTGGTCTGAGTGTGTGACTGGTCTGAGTGTGTGACTGGTCTGAGTGTGTGACTGGTCTGAGTGTGTGACTGGTCTGAGTGTGTGACTGGTCTGAGTGTGTGACTGGTCTGAGTGTGTGACTGGTCTGAGTGTGCGACTGGTCTGAGTGTGCGACTGGTCTGAGTGTGCGACTGGTCTGAGTGTGCGACTGGTCTGAGTGTGCGACTGGTCTGAGTGTGCGACTGGTCTGAGTGTGCGACTGGTCTGAGTGTGCGACTGGTCTGAGTGTGCGACTAGTCTGAGTGTGCGACTGGTCTGAGTGTGCGACTAGTCTGAGTGTGCGACTAGTCTGAGTGTGTGACTAGTCTGAGTGTGTGACTCAACTTTCATTATTAGCAGTAGTGAAGAGATCCATGCTTTCCGACATTACCACACTGTTACCATAGCAACACACTGTCTTCTGTTCTCCCCTACCTTCTTACTCTCCTCAAACTTCTTTGTTTCTTCCACTAGCTCAATGACAAAGTCATGGATGCTGGCATCCTCCGGCAACTGAACAGACACACACAAGCACATCAGGCAATATGTCACTCCAGTGGTTATGAGCACATTGTAATGTTGTTTATTATCCTGTAGATATTTCTACAACAGTATTCTACACATTCCATTACATGAGTGACATCAGTGTCTACCAAGGTAGAAGAGGGATGGGGCAGAGGAGGTGCGACACTATCACGTGCGCTATGCATTAATGAACATTCCAAGGACTAAAACCATCGATACAACAATTGGAAATGCTGTGCGGCAAAGATCAAGATGGGTTTAGGGGGGTTTTCGTGATGCTGAAAGTGTCTCGCCAGTCAGAAGTAACATTGCATGCCTTTGTGACCTCCAAACGGCATTCATGTGGCTGTTGAGAGCTAGATGAACGGCGGTGATCGATCTCGACCTAATAGACAGCTTCAGTATGGTTGAAAATACCCCACAACCCGAGTGAACCCAGCACGCTAGAAGCTTCTGATGCCCAGAAATCGTCCTTGAAGCAATGGAATGCAGGAGGTTAGCAATTAACTTGACAATCAGGATCACGTGTTGATGTATATGACATCGAAACCCCAGACCCGAACAATACCCGGATGCCATGGTCGGTTCCCAAGCGCGCACCAGTCGATGTTCCCATAGGCAAACGGAATGCGTGGGTCCCTTGGTTGTTGCAATACTTTCTCCTTGTACCGTACATGTACTTGTTTTCATTCAGAAAACTGGCACAAAGTGAATCTAATTTAAACACTACAGTGTCACACATACTTTGTGTCCAACCATCCTACCATTTCAGTTGGCTAGTGTCGGACCTCCTCTGGGGATGGGGTGGGGAGGGGGGTCCAACCAAAGAAATGCAAACAATTTTCTTCCAGAACAAATGATACTTTTTTTTTATCTTTGTGAATGTTTGAGGCTCCAGCCCTAATGTACAGACACTAGGTCTAAAGATCCTTTGAACCCCCACTTCCACTCTCGACCAAGATGGGCATTGATGTCACTCTCATCATAAAATGCACCAAGCCACGTCCTCCATTTCACATACGGTAGCCATCATAAACTAGATGGAATGAAAGGAGGGATAGCCTGGAAATGAGGCTATGGTCTAGCACGTGTGTAGCCTCACTCCCAGGCCTCGTGCCCCTTGTGCCCCCATGGTTCTGCCACCTATGGTCTAGCATGTGTGATAACCTCGTTCCCAGACCTGTTCAGAACTTGGAATGGGACTGAGAACAAGTGTGTGTGTGTGTGCACCTCTCTGATCATGATGCAGGTAAAGTTTCCATGCTGGAAGGGGGTGTAGATTGGGTTCCGTTGGGTGAGGGAGGCAGCCAGCTCTAGGTTCAGTTTGTTCAGCTGGTTCACCTCCTCCAGAGTGAGCTCTGTCTTGTTGGCCCAGTCTGTGGGAACGTACCTGGAGGGGGGGAGGAGAGGGAGGAGTGGATGGGGATGGGGTGGAAAGCATAGAGAGGGAGGGAGAGGATGAGGTAGAGGACACAGAGAGGGAGGGAGAGGGGAGAGGGAGGGAGAGGGGAGAGGGAGGAGAGGATGGGGTAGAGGACACAGAGAGGGAGGGAGAGATGGAAAAAAAGCAGAAAGGAGGGATTTCACTTTTTCGCATACACATGGACACCAGAAACTAGCCTAATTCCTACAAGTCAAATTTCAGCATTCCAATCTGTGCACACACAACTGAATGCACTTGGCAGGTCATCTGGTACCTACAGATCCAGCTTACTGTATGAATCCACTGGCAAAGAAGGAGGGGAACTCGAGGCATCTGAGGTTGGGTTGTCCTCTCAGAGTGGACTCAATCAGGCACCTCGCCAGAGAGGTGGGATGGAGGGAGAGCTGCAGAGTGAAGAGACGGCAAGGCAGCTGATGTTAACAGACTTGCAACAACCAAACCCTGATGTCATCCATGCTGGACCACGAAAGGATCATGTACCACACTGGTGAACATGTTGATAGTAACACTGCAGTAGTTGTTGGGTCCTTACCACTTTCTGTTTCAGAGCATCAATAAACCTGTCAACGTCTTCAATAGAGGTACTGTGTTCTATGGTGTGAGAGTCGGAAATGAGATGTGTAATATTTGTCCACAACAATTTACTCGCTGCAGTGTATGATTTGACTTCATTGTATGTGTGTGGGCACAATATTTCTACAACCAGCTGTTAGTCTTGTTCCCTGAGGCCTCTGCTGTTGCCAGTATTTTGATCAGTGTGCCAATTACAAAGGGAGAGGTCTAGGGGATTTCATCATGTTTAGGTAGACAAAAGGTAGGCCAACTGTAAGCTTTGCAACTTCCAAGTGTACTGAAGGGCCTGAAATTCTTTGTCGGGCATTGCCCTCGTGTGTCAACCTTTAGTCTACCTGACATCACTGCACATGCCCAAGGGCCGAAGGCGGTGAGTGCCCTTGACATGACAAAACCTACCTCTGTATTTGGAATGAGGACCACTGGCTGTCATTGTGTTGGTAGTTGAGTTGTTGACTAAACCTCAAACCAAAATGGCTAACTTGGAACATCAAGTTAATATGTACTCGTACATACAAGCACAGCTACAGTGCACCAGTGCATCACCACCACTAATGTTGGTGGGAGCAGCTCCCTGACTGTAGCAAGGCCTTTCTCAGCTACAGTTTCCAGTTTTGTGTTACGCCACGTCACCGTCCCCTGTGAGTCTACCGATCATTACGCCACGACACTGTCCCCTGTGAGTCTACCGATCATTACGCCACGTCACCGTCCCCTGTGAGTCTACCGATCATTACGCCACGTCACCATCCCCTGTGAGTCTACCGATCATTACGCCACGTCACCGTCCCCTGTGAGTCTACCAATCATTACGCCACGTCACCGTCCCATGTGAGTCTACCAATCATTACACCACGTCACCGTCCCCTGTGAGTCTACCGATCATTACGCCACGTCACCGTCCCATGTGAATCTACCAATCATTACGCCACGTCACCGTCCCCTGTGAGTCTTCCAATCATTATGTCACATCACTGTCCCCTGTGAGTCTATCAACCATTACATCACATCACCGTCCCCTGTGAGTCTACCAACCATTACGTCACATCACCACATGTGACGAAATCTCCTAGGCCTTCCCCCTCAGTATTTGGATACTGGAAGTGATCGACTACTGGAAGGAGGGAAGGCCAGGGAACAAGGCTAGCTTGACTGCACACTACTCACCAGGAAATGAATTGATGGGGTCAAACTTGAAGCAGACTCCATCCCTAGGTAGCTTCAGAGTCCGGATCCCCACTTTGGGGAAGAGGGGGTACAACTCTTTTATGATCTGGAGAAGGAGCAACACACAACACCAAAGGGAAACAATTATGAAGGCAAAGAATGTTTTTCGGAAGAAATAGAGGGAAGGTCTCAAGAATTATTTGAGGGAACTGTCCACACTAGCTTACCAGGGTGTTGGCAGCGTTAGCAGTGGGTAGGGGGAGCTCCTCCACCACAATCTTACTGGGAGGTTGATTGGCTGGCTCTGATGATGATGTCATCTCCCGCTGGACTAGGGGGGATTCCCCTCCCTGGGTCTGAGCCTCCTGAGAGGGAAAGACCCACACGACACAGTGTAGTCATACATGAAATCACAATTGTCAATGCTGTACACGGTGATCACTTTTTATATCCTGCTTAGTTACAATATCAGACCCATGCAGGAGTGTGAGGCTCTGTTCTGCAAGGGTCTGATACCAACACAATGTTCCTCCCTAGGGGGACAGGTAAGACAACCCCAGGGTGGGAAGTAACAGTTACCTAGGCAACAGTTTACATGGGTAACATTCCTATTGGTTGCCTAGGTAATGGGGTGTTACCTGGGCAACATAACATTGTATAAGAGTTAATATTCCTATTGGTTGCCTGTCTTAACACTTTCTGTTCAGGTTGACAGCCAGCATGTTACCGTGGTGAGGTCACCATGTGCACTGTTTGGATGATGTACCCTACTACGAAACTTTTACCTCTGGTTGAGGTTCACTCGTCTCCTCTGCCCTCGCCACTGGAGTGACACGCCCACTGCTCTGCTGTTCCGTAGACTCCGCCCTGCTACTCTCTGCATGGCACACACATCACAACAAGAAGGAGACATCTCAGAACACCACTACTAGTAACATGAAGTGTGTGTCCCTGAGGTGCCCGGACTAGCTATAATGTGAAATGGAGAGGGGCCAATAAAAGCTCCCCAAACTAATAAACCCAGGAGGGGGCTTCTCAGCTAGGAGGGCCTTTACTGGAGGGCCTTTACTAGAGGACTTTATTTGGAGGAACTTAATTGGAGAGGTCTCTCAATACTTAATGGAGGGCACTTGCCATTATGGGAGAGGTATTTATCCGAGCAAGGCATTACAGCGGAAGACTGCTAGCCTCACCTTCAACCGTCAGTTTCTCTGGTGTGCTAGGTAGATGTTGCACAAAGTCCACCTCCCCACCACCAAAATACTTGAACAGAACAACAAACGACCTGTGGTTGGGCACCTCCTGTGTTGAGAAGGGAGGTAACTTCTGAATCTGTGTCACCCATTGTAGCTAGTGATACACTGATAACTGCTCAGAACAGGTACAAGTTCACAACTACCGAGCAACCCAGCTGATACCATGCAGACATGAACTGCTGCATGGTGAGTTTGGTTATTTCACAGAGACAAAAGTTCCTTTAGCTAGGTAGCTACAGCTACAGTGTACATGTTAATCAGGCAACCAGTACCAAAGTAACCTTGATGATACTCACTCACACACACACACACACACACACACACACACACACACACACACACACACACACACACACATACACACACACACACACACACAGAACTTCCGATCTTAAGATCTGATGTCTTGCCTTCTGTACGCAGAACTCTCTTTCAGCAATATTCATTGTTTGCCCATACTCGGTCGACAATTGAAGTATACATGCAGTTGACTTGGTACATGTATTCTGTTCAACATATTCTCATTTCATATGTTTGTTTTGAGCAAAGTAACCGCACCCCAAGATGCCTCATAAGAGGTTAGTGCTGCAGGTTTACCTTGGCTTGAACACTTTAAAGTTCAGTGCTATAGGTAGGTAAAAAGTCAAAGCCTGAGTTTTGTGGCTTCTTAAAAAAGCTTTACCCTCAAGGGAGGAGCCAGACATTAGTGTGTGAATAGCAAGGAACGCCTTCACCAGCTTGATACTCGCGCATTACGCGCGTAATATTAGCCCGAAGCTCGGTAGCGCGCTCAATACACGCAATGATTTTATACGTAGGTATATTCAACGCATGACGTCACGTAAGCATGAAAATCGCTTCGGGAGTCGCTGTGAGGGGTGACGGTGGTGTAGCTGGTGAAGGGAGAATTGTTGGTGTACCAAAGTTTCATTCCTGGGGTAAGTGCACCATGCCATTACAACGCTTCCTCCAGCCTGCGTATTATATTGGTTAATTATATTACGTGGGTCCTTTAAGTTGCATCTTGGGGTTAGGTAATTACTGACTGGATGTTCACTTACAAATCTCCGTACTCCTGGTACTTCATCCAACTTGCTGATCATGTGTTGAGTCTGGCAAGAGAGAAGGAGAAACAATACTCTGGTTGCTTTGCCAGGTGCTGTTTTGTTCTTAATGAGGGGTCACACATTAGCACGGCACATCAAGGCCACCAAAGGGAGCACTTAGGGAAGTCTGACTGCAAGCTGGGGAAGGGGGAGGGGGGGGGGGGGGGGGGGGCTATAGCCTCGTACACAGGTCCATTTCCACATAAAAGAGCCTGGGAATGAGGCTGAGGAGGCTGGGAATGAGGCTGGGAATGATGCCGGGGAGGCTGGGAATGGGTTGGGGAGGTTGGGAATGAGGCTGGGTAGGCTGGGAATGAGGCCGGGAAGGCTGGGAATGAGGCTGGGTAGGCTGGGTATGAGGCTAGTAGATAAGGAAACTTAATGTGTGGCAGAAGACGTGCAGGTACTACACAGCGTCCACATGACTCACAAGATTGCTGCAGTAAGAAACAGTCTCCACTAACGTATTGCTGCCTGCAGGGAGAAGATAACAACTCAGTTCACACATAGATACGTATCTATGGTTCGTACAGTTACTGTCCAGTACCTTTTTAATTAATGTACTGTATTATATGTATGATCAATCAATGAGCCATATCTACAAACCAGGCCTAGGGTTATACAAAATCACAGAACAGATGTAATTCAGCCAGTACCAGGCTTCATCGGCTACGGTGGGGTGACTGAGAGATGGGGACTGCTCTCTCATGTAAAGAGCAGACAGGCCACTGTCTGAAAATTACTGCTATGAGCGATCATGTTCCATGCACGTGACAACATCTTAACCTGCGCCCCCCCTTACCTAAATACTGTAGTCCAAGCCACAGTGTGAGGGGTAGAAGGCGGTTCATTCCGTGTGGCTGCATTCCAGTCCAGGTGACTTGGGGAATGGGAATGGCTTTCTCTGGTACCTCCACTGACTCCGGAGGGAAGTTGCTCGAGTTTGGCTAGAGGGGAAATGTAGAACAGCAATACAATGCAGAGGGTCACTACCAAAGTAAGAGGTGCAAATTGTGACCGTCTTGTGAAGAATCATTCTGTCACACACTTTGGTTGCATTGCCACGTTCGAAGCACAGTATCACTAAACTTCCACTTGCTACATAGACGCATGAGATGTGTACATATCTACAAGGCACATGTGAACCTTCCCTTAACAGAAGTTCAGCATCACAGCACTTTGAATGCTGTGATGTAATGAAATATGCAATGGAACAATCTTCAATCTCTGGTACTGTTACAAACAATTCAGTATTTTCACTGTTTTGTTTGGAGTATTTACAGACTCACAACAGATTCAGTTTCTATGGCCATGGGAGACCTGTGCAATGTCTAGCGTGTAGAGTCAAGGTGACAAACTTGTACACACAGCTCCGAGAGGCTGCGTAGACCTGCTGCTTGAATGATCAGGCACGTTATTGAAATAAATCTTCAGTATAGCTGGGTATACTTGGAGGATTGGCACATACACAAACAGTCAATGAACCACATCTCCCTGGAAAAAGGGCCTGCCAAGATGTTATGCAAAGTCACCCACTGTACGACACATTTCAGCCAATATCAGGCCTCATCATAACACACTGTACATGCACAATTGTTAGCCCACACCTCTCTATCAAAAAGCAGGCCTATACATAGTCTCCATTGTGCATGATACATTTTGAACAATATCTCGCCAGCTGTAGTGAGTCACCCAGCAGACGGGTTGGCTACAGAGCATAGACATAGCGTACACATCTTCAAAAGAACATTTCAGCTTGAGAGACTGTTGGTGCCAGCTGAACAGCTGATGAGGCTCTTGAGCCGAAACATTCTGTTGAAAGTTGGTACGCTATGTCTATGCTGCATAAAACATGTTTCTTTAAAATAGCCCTACATGTCATTGAGCCTGTATGAGGCTTGGTATGTGGCTTGTGCCTTTTTGGGAAAAGGTGCTTCAGTACAACAATGAGAGAAGCCAGGTTTGAATTATTCAATTCTATACCAGTCCCTACTAATACCTGTGATGATACTCACTGCTAGCCTCGTCCCCAGGCTCTCTCCTTAGTGGGGAGAGACTGAGAACGAGGCTAACTCATTGCCATATGATACAACCGGTATGAAATGTGCATATTTGTGAGCACATACAAGGAAAGGGCTCCTACAGCTTTTATCCCGACATTTCAATACGATGCCTGCCATATACTGGTATGATAATATGTGCCTGATTGAGAGCCCATATAGGTAATGATCAAATATTACGAGTTCCTAACCTGATATTTCCCTGTTATGCATGATACCTGCTCCAAAGTGGTACCATGATGCCGTATGTGGTAGTCCTGGGTAGAAATCAAACATCATTGGCTGTGTATTTCAATTGTGTTACTGTCTTCGAAGTGCTGTAGCGCAGACTCTTCTGTTGAATCATACGTATAGTGAAGATGCATGAATACTTGGCATGTTTACACAGCAAGGCCTTAGTGAAAGTTCTGCATTACAGCTTTGAACACGGACGTGATTGAATGTTTGATTTCTACCGGGGACTGCTATATATTGAACATTATGTTGTTGTTGTTGTTTTTTTTAGGGTTAGACCATTCTGGTTCTGAGCCATTGAGTAATATAACAGCTTCTTGATGACACAGGTAGCCTCGTTCCCAGGCCTTCCCCAGCTCCAGTTTTTGATCGCTTGCAGTATGCACTGCAAGCGATCAAAAACTGGAGCCGGGGAAGGCCTGGGAACGAGGCTAGACACAGGCTGGTCTGAGCTTGCCATGTGTTGTGTTGGGTAATATTACAGCTTCTGGCAGTTACAGCCCACTGTTAGTCTCATTCCCAGGCTGGTCTGACAGTTTTAGAAAAGCCTGGGAATGAGTCTAGCCACACGGTATGCAGAGGATACGACTGTGGGACAGCTGAGGAGTCCGAACCAGGTACCTGGACACAACATCAGACTGTCTGCCTCCCTAGCACCCTGAGGGTAGGGGTAGATGTCATGTGATGTCATGTGATGTTGTGTGATGTCATAATGCAACAATGTGTCATTGATGGTATTCACTCCACATCACAAGTACAGAATTGAGTCCATGCAGTGGATACCAGCTAATAAGGTGAATTGAAACGTGTTATCAATGCTGCCACAGTCAGAAACTGGAGTCAATACCATAGTCTGGAATTGGGACTAATACCACAGCCTGGAATAGGGGCCAATACTACAGCCTGGAATTGGACAGTCAGGAACTGGGGCCAATACCAGAGTTGAAACCAAGCCTTCTAGTGTAAAATGGATAACAGTCTCACTCTATGTCTGCATGCAAGCTTACAACAATCTCAGGGTCGTCCATCGATGTGCAAAGAGAAGATAAAGCATGGCTAGTAAAAGGAGACACACAAGAGAAAATAAATTATAGACTGTTTGCTCAGAAGGCAGTGATAAGATTGGTCTTACCCCAAAACATGCAGCCACATTCCATGTTGTGTGCATATTTCTTTCAATCGTAGCAGATTCTCAATGTGACCAGCCAGAGGAGTACCTGCAACAACAGCCAACAATGAGTCACCATATGATACAACTATCATGTAACTATGATGTAACCATGGTGTAACCATGATGTAATCATGATGTAACCACAATGTAACCACAGTGTAACTATGATGTCACCGTAACCACAAGGTACCATGATGTAACTATGATGTAACTGTGAGCACATTAGTGAGGGATCTATAATATCTTGCAATGAGTAACAGTAAGAGATCTATTTCACATTAATGAGGGATGTATTTCAGTATATCAAACAGCAATTGCTTTCTCTCACCTGCATAAGCAATGACCATGACGGGTACCTTCCCCTCTGTGAGGTCATCATTGATCCGCTTGTCCAGAGCTGCTATGTCCTACAGAACAGAACAATGGGTCTTAGTTGGAATGGCCTGTGTGAGGGTAGCCTCATTCCCAGGCCATGTCATTCCCCCACACAGCCTGGGAACGAGACTAGTGTAGCAATAGTATGGTTTGAGCTGCTTGTATGAGAGCAAAACAAGCAGTGAGGATTATGACTGTGAGTGAGTACAGTACATACCAACATAGACCTTAGCCATGACAGATTGTTCTCACTAGGACAAACAGTTCACACACAGTGGATATGTCCCATTATTTTAGTTTGTATTCTAGTCAGTACAGATTGTTCTCCTTGCACAAATAGTTCATCCACAGTTACCATTGAGTGATGAGATCCAAAGACAGTGTTACACGGAACTGTGGGCGAAGAAGCATTGTGAAATTATATAATCCTTGATTGTATAAATTCACGTACAAGACTTCCATAGCAAAGAGACTATCATAAAAGCATAGATAGTAGAGTACTATCTATGATAAAAGGCTTCACTATGATAGCCAGCAAGTTTGTGCTTGTAGAAGTGACTGGGACGGTCCAACTCACCAAAGGAAATGGATGACATTGGTAGACCCAGCTGTTAGAAGAGGAAGATGATAAAACAGACCATTATGTACACATGTGTACAACATCTCAATCTAATATGCATGATGATGATAGTCTCATTCCCAGACTCCAGCACACTAAATTAAGTGGAGTCAGGACTCGGATGGAAGGCATGTATATGCTAAAGGTAATCTCAATTAAAAAAAATGTAGGGTTTAAGGGGTTTTAATTAAGCCAGGGGATGAAGTTAACACTGTACATACCCTGCTACAGACATGAAAGCAATCAACTGCCTGTCCAGCGTCACTGATGTACACCACTGGGGGTCTGCAACCAAGGTAGAAACATAGTATAGGTGAGGCGGCACACAGATTTATCGAGTTCAGGAATAATTATTCAGTCATGAACGGTGTGTATCAGGAGTGTCAAGAACATTACATATACAGTGAGAACATTCCAGTAACATCACCTCAAAGAATTACTTGTATGCACACATGCTGATCACAGTTCTAATTACTCATTATAACTGTTTCACCAAGAACTCAGTGTATTGGCACACAAGCACTTCTGCGAGTGCATGAGCAATTTAGAGTTAAGTGATTATTTCTGGAAGTTGTGAAATGCTGTTTCATATAATTATATAAGCTATCTTGTTTACAGTGTAAACTACTTTGTATGTTTACTAATAACAACAGGGACCAATCCGGTTGGAGAATATAACACATAATGCATGTTTCTTTGGGATTATGGTTTACAATAACAACCCTTGTCCTCAGGCTCCACCCTCGGAGTCAAGTGGTTATTGACCATAAATCCTAGGCTACCATGTATTGTCTATTATCCTGCTATTCTCGTACCCAGGCTCATTTCCCCATACTGCATGTGAGAGAGAGCCTGGGTATTCTTGACTATAATAAAGGACTGGGTTGCTGGACTACTCACTTGAGGTAGAGGGAGCTGAGGCCATCCAGAATGTACTTGTCATATTTCTGGCACAGAGCCATTTGAAACACTGCATGGAGAATCAAGAATACGTACTTCACAGAGACACGTGTCCCCATCTCCCGGTCACCCCAGTGTAGAACAGGAACACACAAACACATTGTCTGTGTACAACTGTACCTCTGGCGAGCCCATCTCTGGAGTCGTCATGGTAATGGGCTGTCATGTCCTTTCCACTCAGCCTGCAGAGGAGAACGTAATGCTTACATGCACTTTCTCTCTCTCCCTACTAAGCTCCTCCCTCGGGGCCAGCATACGTAACAACTCCCTTGAAAAGTCGTTACGTGCTTAGTACTACTATTTGACTAAAGTGAGTACTTACAAGCTTAACTCTTTAATAACTAATGACTTGAAAGTACATTATCAAGTTTGCACAGTGTGTAGAAAAAGTAAGCTCTATGCAAGCAGTGCAAGTTCTGCACCAGCAGAAAGGCTGGGAAAGAGAGAGATGGGTCAGCTACAGGGTTAAAAGTACATGACTGCTTCTGTGCTTAGGTCAGTACTGGGTGGGCCATTTCTCTTCTTCGCACAATTGGGCGCCTAAAAAAAGGGGCAACATTTCTGACAATGAAGGCAGTTTTCAGTCCAGATCCTGACTCATTACTAAGTGGGTATTGTTAGAGTCACAAATCTACATGTACATAGGATGGCTGCAAGAGCTCTTGTGAACTGGGAATATGGCATGTTGAAGAGGTCCATGGGCTAAACGTAACAAGTATTACACTAACTAAGCACATGTCCGGTGGTTATTAAACGGTACTGCAGATACTTCTCACTATGCAATCATCAGTGGGTGTGGTTAGAATCACAAATCCACATAGAATGGTTGCAAGGGCTCTTGTGACAAATTAGAAGCCTAACGTGGCCGCATCACAGAACTGGAAATATGGCACGTTGAAGAGGTCCATTGGCTAAAAGTAGCTTCTAAAGAATAAATGTCACCGTAAGCTTGCAAAATATAAGAGACAAGTATTAAACTAAATAAGCACATGTCCAGCGGTTATTAAAGCAGATACTTCTCACAATGCAATCATCAGTGGGACAACCCCGACTGGTAGGGTTTGACTCACTTGAAGACGGTCAGTAGCCACTTGGTGGTCTGCTCTGAGATGGCCTTGGCAGCTCTCTCAAGGTCTTTGGACTCCAGTGACACGTGGAGGTAAGCTCCTAGGCTACGGGCAAGCACGGCTAGGTGGGTTCCACCTGCACGCAGCGAGGTCTTAGGGCTGTGCATAAAACAAGTAAGTATACACGGTTTACCGTTTGTGTATAATGCTTGTGCGTAAAATGATTATACAAGAGATAGGTATTCAGTACAGTGACAAACTTGTAATGTAAGTGCACAAATACGCACCTGTTCAATGCATACACATATTGACATCATATCACGTAAATTCTACAGCATCTTAGCAACTGTAACTACTGTATATTTTGATGTATTAGTCGGCGTTTGAAAGGCAGACATTCCACACATGTATTACATGCTAGTATATATAATTATGGTGCACACACCACACCATCACAAATCCTAAAAATTAAAAATTGTGTGGCAAGCAGTTTCGTGCTTTTGCACTACCCATGAAAATTTTGAAGGTGACTTCCAGTCAATGAGTTTCTATTACGACAGTGAAAAGTGGCTAAACATGTTTAGGATTGCCACACCACAATGAATCAGCCATTGCCAGTTGTGTTTGTTGAGAACCAGAGCTTACAGCAGGAATGCATATGACAATGCATCACCACACCCCTGGTGACAAGCGTATCATGGCAAACGTCCTCTGGAGAGAGAATTCTTTAAGTGGAATGTGGATCAAAGAAATGCCATAGAAAGCATAGCAACAGAACAATTATGCAAGCATACTAAGTGCAAGGTTGATTCCTGGTGCCATATTGAGAGCAAGCCACAAAGTATCCAGAAGTATGAATGCCAGAGAGAGCCACCACACACCACACTGCTTCTAACACTCCCAGCAAAAGAGAGCTACCACACACCACACTGCTTCTAACACTGCCAGCAAAAGAGAGCCACCACACACCACACTGCTTCTAACACTCCCAGCAAAAGAGAGCCACCACACACCACACTGCTTCTAACACTGCCAGCAAAAGAGAGCCACCACACACCACACTGCTTCTAACACTCACAGCAAAAGAGAGCCAGCACACACCACACTGCTTCTAACACTGCCAGCAAAAGAGAGCCAGCACACACCACACTGCTTCTAACACTCCCAGCAAAAGAGAGCTACCACACAGCACTTACACAGCCTCCAGCTTCATGAGATGTCTCAGCCTGTCCAGGACGACCCCCAGGTCATGTGAGCTGAGAAGAGGACAGAAGTATATAAGTACAAATATGTACAGCTACATGTAGGTAATTCCAATGTATCTCTTCACACAAACACATCCATATACATGCACACACACATGCACACATGCACGCACACACGCATACGCACACGCGCACACACACACACACACACACACACACACACACACACACACACACACACACACACACACACACACACACACACACACACACACACACACACACACACACACACACACACACACACACACACACACACACACACACACACACACCCTTTAGCCACAGCATCAGTATCAGCAGCAGGTCTGGCTCAGGGATGAAGGAACTTGTACAAGAACAACATCCCTATCTACAAGGAACGCTTCCAAACATAGACATTTTTGGCAGGAGTAGCATAACAGAGGGCCAAAGTAAGCCCTCTTCCCAATGACAAACCCATGCACTACCACTGGAGTTGAACTGGGTGTGACTTTAATCAAAAGTGTCATGAACAGGTTTTCAGTTGTGTGTGAATTCGATTATTTTACTTATTTTAGTTCACTTATGATACATGCGATATCACTTGTACTCAGGCCTTTCCATATTTTAGCTGCAACCAATCAAAAACTGGACAGGGTGAAAGACCTAGAGATGAGTCTAGTTACAATAAACTCTTGTGATGAAGTACATTAACAGCTGCCTTGTCCTCTAGTCTTTTCCTGGGTAACTATCAGAAAGTTGGTAAGCCCCTCCCTTCCCCCCAAATTAGAAACAACAACAATGTGAAGTTGGTAAGCCCCTCCCTTCCCCCCAAATTAGAAACAACAACGTGAAGTTGGTAAGCCCCTCCCTTCCCCCCAAATTAGAAACAACAATGTGAAGTTGGTAAGCCCCTCCCTTGCTCCCAAATTAGAAACAACAACAATGTGAAGTTGGTAAGCCCCTCCCTTCCCCCCCCAAATTAGAAACAACAACAATGTGAAGTTGGTAAGCCCCTCCCTTCCCCCCCAAATTAGAAACAACAACAATGTGAAGTTGGTAAGCTAACAGTTTTGATGGAAGGTACATTGTTATACTAGTGCATACTTCTGCTGTAACCATGGCACCGACTGTGATCACTGGCTTGTGACCATGTGACACTCCAGATTAATCTCCTGTGACTTAATTTGACCAAATCTACTTTGGTGATTTGAGCTTGCACTAGTACACTGTGACCCACACTGACTTTTGCAGTACACAGGGCCATAGATGCTATCAAGAGCGCATAAGAACGGGCTGCCCGTTCTCAGTTGTAGTCTATAGTACAGTGGCCAACCACATGTAGATTTACAAAGCATGTCTGTTTGATTACCCCCTTTCTAAGTAATGACATCTAAAAACATAGGAGGATTTTTTTCAGAGAACTCATGCAGCCACCACCTCCTCTCCAACCTACAATCAAGCGCATGGTGTGCTTCAATTAGAGACAGAGTCCCGTGCATACTACACCCATAGATAGTATGCAGGGACTATCTATGCAATACCATAACGTCGATCCTCCACGAGATCAAATAACTATACACAAGAAGGATACGCTTCCTCGTTTTCAGCAGGATGAAGAAGGGCCTCCAGCCACTTTTGAGCTCCTGCATTCAGCTCCTGCAGCCAGATCACAGGACGCAGTCACCACTAGAACAGCTACTACATTGAATTAGGTAGATCTTACCGCTTGATCCATGTGCACAGAACTTGGGTTCAAGCGCTCACGGTGGCTTACTAGCACTGCATTCAGCAGCGACAGACTGTGCACTCAACAATTCTCTGGCTAGTTATTAACTTTCTTAGTTGCTAGTTATTAACTTAACTTCTTGCAATAATTAATTTTGATGAGCATTCCTGGAATAACGCAGCTGTTTGCTCAGTCACTCCTAACTCGTAGTAGGATTTCTGAAGCTGTTCAACGCAGTGAATTACGAGAAGGAAGACAGTTTTATGACCTCCTTGAGTAAGTTACAGCTCTCGCTATAATAGTTCCTGTCTGGGCGTGGGGCCAAATGTTTTGTTGTATGGGCAGGTCTTGCGGTGTAGGATGAATGGGGAATGTCTGGGGGTGGGCCTTAGCTTGAAGCGGAGGGGGAGCCCTGTTCAACTAAGCGTCAAATTGTATTCAATCTACTGCAGTGTCTTTCTGGGATGAATTTGTTGTAAACTAGCTACACATTTATTCCAGGCATGGGGCTGCATTTAGAAAACTGTGTTCTAATTGTGTAAAAGTGGGCATCTTGCGTTAACAAGAAACCGCAGCGCACATGCCAGCTAGAAACAATCAGCCAATCCACAAGCATGCACACGCTACCATATATGGAAAGAGTTAACTAGTGAGATGCGCTGCATTATCCTGGGGCAAGTAATATTTGTGTGTACACATGTAGACAGGTCTTGCTGGCCACACCTCATTATGCAGAGAGGAAACGGTTTTCAGTGGCTTCTCAGTTGGATCCTGCATAAATGGAGAAGAACGTTATCTGATACCAACTTGAGTTTGGTAAATAACTTTCCCGACGTCACTTTTGCCCTGATGACGACTGGAGCATTCAGTCGAAATGTCGGCAAAGTTATTTTCCGAACTCAAGTTGGTATCAGATAACCATCTTCTTCAGAGAGAAAAGGGGTCTGGTAACCCATTACGACTGTCAGCAGCACAAGATTGCATTACATAAACACTAGCATGGGTAGTAACAACCATGGTTTCAAAGCTGTATCAACTGAATCAGTTGGTTCATTAGCACTCATTTGATAGCCTATTGCTGATGTGGCGCGACAAAGTGCTGTAGCGCAGACCTTTCTCTTTTTGGGGAATAGTGTGTAGCAAGACTAGGAGAAATTCACCACACAAATAATGTTATAGCTTATGTATAGCAGACAAGATAATCTGTGAAGTATGTTTTGCCTCTCAATCTGACAGCAGCTTGGATATATGTGTGCTGGTATTCTGTTAGCCTTGTCACACTGCAAGCACAAGGTAATGTGCTATTGTCTCAAGAGTTAGGGACACAATGTCCAACAAAATGACTATCATTGTGGGGTTAATTGTTGAGCCCAGTCTTGCATAATTGCATCAACCAGACTACATTGTAGTGGCAAGTTACACAGTAATGCAAGTGTGAATGTTTAGGAAACCATCCAGAGAGAGGTTGGGGAGTGAAACAAGGGGTGCTGGTGTACTAGTACTTCATGCAATCTTTCCATGTACGCAGGTGTCTTATGGCACAAGCTGGAGGAAGCTGCAACTGCCAGTACATAGCAGCAAGCTGAATGGCGGCTATTTTGGAACTAGACCCGGAGTTGCTTCCACTTGGAGCCTCTCCCCTCCATCTTGCTGCCAATCAACAGGACGTTGAGCCTCTCACAGTATTGCTAGAGACAGACTGCTCCTTAATCAATGAACTCGATAGGCATGGCCGCACCCCTCTTGTGGTTGCCATCAAGAATGGCAGGCTCAATGCAGCAAGAGTGCTCATCCAGTATGGCGCCAATCTTGATGTGCAGTGTGGAGAGGGAAACCAGACCGTCATGCAGGTCTTGTCTGCTCCTGTGTTCCACTCGTTCATTGAAAGCCTCATTCTACAAGGGATAGCATTGCCATTTAGCTCAGATACTCTAGCACCCTTATTGCCCATGGCAGCCTATGATGGTACTGTTGAGTTGATAGTGAAGCTGGTAACTCAGTATAATGTTGATGTGAACTGTAAGGACCAGTTGCAGCAAACAGCGCTTCACTATGCCTGTCAGAGGGGTAACATTGAGTGTGTTCATCTCTTGCTTGAGTTTAATGCTGACATGTTAGCCCCCAATTCCAGTGGGTCAACTGCGCTGCATTTGATCTGCGCTGCAGGGGACTTAGAAACGGCCAAAGTAGTACTACAAAGAGTGCACAGTTTTGAGAGCTTGCTGAATGCACAAGACACTCTCAGCCACACACCAGCACATGTTGCTCTGTACTCCAGTCAGTATGAAGTACTGCTTTACATCCTAACCCACTTCAGCCAGCACTTAGATTTGACCCTTGCAGACCACAATGGTCATACGCTGCCAGGGCTACTGTTCACATTCCGATGCAGTATGGGAGTCATTCCCGATCCTTACAAGCACACCTTACCCTTTCTGTGTAAGGAAGAGGCCACATGGCTCCTGCACACTGGTGTAGCTGAAGATGATCTCCTGCTTTGCTCCTTCTCCATCGATCAAGGTGCAGACATCAACTGCTTCGACTTTATGCAGCAATCTCCTCTGCTTCTTGCTGCAAAGCTTGGTCTTTTAGAAATCTGTGAGCTTCTAGCTACACATGGTGCAGATCCAAATGCAGCAGACAGTGCTGGTAAGACCCCCTTAGTTTATGCAGCTGAGCTAGACCACTTGGAAGCGGTAGTATTTCTTCTTTCACTACCAGCCATCGATCCGAATCCTCTTTACATCATACACAAAAAGCCAGTTTCACAGCAATTGCTGTGTTCTCTTCTCACATATTTTGAACACAATCTTTCAGCGCCCAAACCCAATAACTGGCGTAAGTGGCTGGCTCTTGCAGCCCCCAATGCCACTGAGGAAACTTTTGGGAACCTAGTTGAGGCAATATGCCCTCCTGATTGGGTTGAGGGGTTGCTTTCTGATGAAGATTCCAGTCAAGACCTTGTTCAGCCACCCAGCCCAAAAGAGAAGGTATCAGTCCTTCCCTGTTACACTGAGGAGGAGCAGCCAGATCATAAACTGACACGAATATATTTACGCTCAATTCCCCTCAAGAAAGCACGAAAGGCGATGAAACCCTTTGAATGCACGAAGGAAGATAAACCAATTTCATACAAGGCTTTCAAGAAGCTGAAACCAGCCAAGGCCAAACCGCTTGACATGGCTACTGCTCATCCCACATTCCACTACAAATGCTGCAATCTCCAGCGCAAGAAGTTCATAGGGTATCATCCACTCCACGAGGCTGCCCGCCATGGTAACGAAGCAGTCTTGAGTTACATCCTTTCAAAAGCCAGCAGTCAGAACAGTCGATACAAGCTGGTGGTCATGAACCGGTTTGATGACAGTGGATGTACTGTGCTGGAGTTAATAGCCAAGAACATTAAGGTGTTTGCTGGAGTGCTACTGAGGTTTGGACTGTACTCATCTTTCCAGGAGAAGTTGCAGGAGCACTTTCGTTTGCAACATGGTTTATCCATTGAGGAGACATTGCTGCGCTATGTTTGTGTTCCTGCAGGTGAGTTAGTACTTATGACTTGTGATGTCATAATGTTGTACGTAAAATGATAACTAGTAACATGGTCGAGACTTGTGTACTTAATCCGTGTGAGGTTGTAGTAGATTGTGGTACAGTAGTATATAAAAAGATAAAAAGTTGTGATTGAAGAGATTTGAAGCCTGTGCTATTGTATCTACCCTGAAACATATCAGAGCAAAGTACCCTATTACAAGATACATGTATGTATACTGATAGTGTGAAATATTATTGTGTCCCTGCTACAGGAAACCCAACGTACTTGACAACAAAATGGTAAGTATAGTGAATCTCTTCTTCGAGTTTTATATTCAACCAAAGTCATTTTCAGATTGAGTGGTATTGATCAATGTGTGTTGTTGTTTGGCTGTATTGCAGGCCAGAGTGGTACCTGGAGCAGCAAGTGTCTAGCTTGTGTGAGAGGCTTGGTCAAGGTGAGGTGTTTCACTCTGTTTGTGCGGATACATGGGTATGATACATGTAGCTTAGTCTTTGGGTCTCTTGGCTGGCAACTGACAGTCGACGTAGAACTGGAACAAATGTGTGTGTATGTGCATATGTGTGTGTGTGTGTGTGTGTGCGTGCGCATGCGTGCATGTGTGTGCTATGTGCATGTGTTATGTGTCCCACACAGAGATGATGTTTTGCTTGATTTTAACTTTATGTTTTTGTTTCACACAATAGACCCCATATCGGTGTTTGATGAAGAAGGCAAAAGAGAGATAATGAAGCTCATCTTAGAACAGTAAGTTTACTGGTCTAATCTCCTCATGCCGTTTAACAGCACTGTGAAAAGCTGTGTGAAGCACATTGTAAACACTTACACAGTTGTTCAAATTCAGCACACTATAATTTATAATTCATGGACCTTTAATATCTCTATAGCTGCAGCCCTTCCCTGGAGACCACTGTTGGTGATAACCTTCTGTGTGCTGCAGTTGACTACAAGTGTCTATGGGCTGTGCGGCTACTTTTAGCACATGGTGTCTCTCCAGCTGCAAAGCACATAAGGTGGGTATTTGCATGTACATGTGTACTTGTCCCGTAGAATTGCTTACACTATCAAATTATAGTGCAAGTGATTGGGAGTGAGACTAGTGGTGGATCTTGTGTACGGCATGTGATAAATGTATTGTGAGCCACAGGTATATGATTAGCACTCAATAAGAAGTCACTGTGGATCTTGTGTACGGCATGTGATAAATGTATTGTGAGCCACAGGTATATGATTAGCACTCAATAAGAAGTCACTGTGGATCTTGTGTACGGCATGTGATAAATGTATTGTGAGCCACAGGTATGTGATTAGCACTCAATAAGAAGTCAAATACATAGACAGAGGGGGGGGGGGGTGGGGTCCATGTCTAGATGATCTTGAAAACTTCGTTGTAGTGTCTGTTCAAGGGCTGGAATCATGATGTGTACACAAAGCCAAAAAATAACTTGCTGAAGGACACATGTACAAAACGTATTCCCTCAGTTGTGAGTCCTCTCCCCACCTCTCTCTAAGTGGATATTGATGTCACATGATAGAATGTACCAGAACTCTATTTGATTTTGAACAGCAACAGTGTAGTTAGTTGGACAACAATGCAAAATGTTGATCGCCTCTAAAAAAATTGGGCCAATTTGTCATGTACGTACATCATGCTTACATAAGATTATGTTGCCGGCTCCTCCTACTGCATGCAAATGACGAAAAGCTGGGTGGAGGCCTGGGAACAAGGCCACAATGGAGGCTAGTAATCATGCAACTGCTTACTGTAGGAATACATCTTCATAATTATTACGTCCTAGGCAACTACATACCTTCACTGCAAAAATTAAATATGCAAAGTATTCAGGCAGGTGCATGACTATTCTGCCCATGCTAATACTTATGCAGTGCCTGATACTATTTTAGTGTGCTCAATTGTCAGCCCCCACTGTAGTACTGGAAGTCAAATACTTAGCTAAAACAACATTACAATTACTGGATTGTTGTTTTCTTGGACACGCACACATAAACTCTCCTACACACATGCAGATATGCCCTCACTGAAGCCGCCAGAAAGTGTCAGGTAGAAACAATTGACCTCTTACTCCAAGATGGTTTCTCACCATTTCTTGCCCTCCCAGATTTGGAGAAGCTCTGCTCCTCCCTCTGTCCCAAGTTGGTGACCCTAGTTAATCAGGGGTTTGTAGCACCAGTGCAAAAGCTTATTGCTGGTCTTCCAATTACAGATATGCTTTGGTACACTCGTAGTGGACCTAGGCTTCTATATGTAGCTCTATTCTCACCGAAGGCACAACACCTTGGCCTCTATCTGGCCAAAAGCTTTGTCTCATTCTTGTGTAAATCTAGCACAAATTGGGGAAGTCTGTACAGCAAGACTTGTTCTGACATTTGTATGAGTCTGAAACAACTTCAGACCTACACTACAGTTTTTAAGTCAGTTCACCATCCTCAAATCAACCTTCTCATTGAGCTCATTACCTTTTGCAATGAGCAGATCAGTGTAAGTGAGATGGGCGTCCTCTTCCACACTCTCTGTGGGCTAGGCAAGCTCAATCTTGTTCAGCTGATGCTTGAAAATGCTGGTGATGTCAGTAGTGCTCTGGTCAACAAGCTCGATTCTCAACAGAGATCTCCTTTGTTCTACGCTGCTTTTGGTGGCCACTTGGAAATTGTTCACCTCCTCCTTGACGAATGCTGTATTGTCTATTCCAATTCATCTCAGCCACCGATCTTGGCACTCTTACTCTACTTTACCCTTGCTCAATTTTCAGTTGAGTACCTTGATGAGAGCTGTGGACAATTACAAAAATCAACCTTCTATCGTAGGGGGTTCATCTTGAGACGACTGAAGGAGCTCCCTACCCACTCTTTTAGCCCACTGTTTCAAAACCCTGACAAATCTAAGGAGTTGGTACAGCTCCTCATGCCTCCAGATACTTCAATGCTTCAAGAGCTACTGACAGTGTCTTGCATGGAGGGTTGGAGATCTCCGGTACATCTCCTTTGGCTGATTTCTTCATCTCGTAGTATGCAGCCACTTGAGTGCCTTCTAACCCAAGTTGCTGCAGATTCTTCTATCCTTTCTAATGAAGCCTTGGAGAGCCTTAGACTGGTGGAAAGTCCTGTTTATTGGGATGATGTGCATACAATCCTTGATGGGGCCATAGTGCTAGCTCCGTTCTGTTTAGACCAGGTATCATTAGCATCCTTTGATAGGATCTTGGCCCGTTACGCTTCCACGCTGGCCTTACACAAAGTGAAACAAGCAGCTCAGAAGGGTTACTGGAACGTAGTCCTAGAAGCTGTAGTACAATTTCCTCATTTGGCTAATACCTATACCCTCTCAGAACTTCACCTATTGAAAGAATACCAGTGGGTTCTCTGTCATGCTGCAAAAGTAGGTAGAACTGAAATCCTATCCTCCATCTGCTGCTCATTCTCAACTGCTAGCACTTTGTTGTTTGGGGAAAACTGCAGGCCGCTTAGTGTTGCTGTAAAGCACAATAACGCCGACGCAGTCAACATTCTAGTTAAAGCGGGGGATGCCTTGGACATTGCACTTGAGGTCGCTGTGAAGTTTGGTAGGACAGAAGTGCTCAAACTACTGCTTGAACATGTGAGACATAATCGAATGGGATTACTCTCCCAATCTGCAGAGAAGCTCACTCGTACGGCAGCAAGATACAATCGCACTGAGAGCATGAAATTGCTCTTCATACTGTATGAGGACACAGGAGTGGTGATTGGTTGTGATTTTTCTGATCGGACTCTGTCCTTCTGGTTCCTAGTTCTCCTTGAAGCTACAAGGTATGGCCATGAACTTCTTGGCCTCCAGGCTTTATCCCACATCTCTGATGCCCAGATGAAGGAGGTATTGCAGCATGAGAGGTACAAGGACATTCTCTACTGGTGTTGCTATTGGGGAATGTCAGACCTCCTCGAGTGTATACCGTTTACGTCAGCCCAGCTCCTTAAGCGAACCCATGGTGGGTGTTCACCTTGGGAGTGTGCTATTGCAAATGGACATGTTGGAAAGTTGTCACATCTTTCTGGTTTTCCTGACCTACCTGATAACCTTGATGAGTGGTTTGCTAATAGCCCACTGCGCCTTACTTCTGCAGGTCCCACTATATTAGACAGAATGTGCACCATTGGTTTGCTCTTTAATGGCTCATTTCACCAGTTGTGCAGTAAGGCAGTTTACACTGCACCACCTTCAGCATTCCTAACAGCTGTAGTTCCGGAATTCCAAAGTATAATACCAAATCTTGAGATGCTTCTTAAAGGGATTATATTTGGTATTCCTCATCTTGTTGAGACATACCTGAAACACGTGGGGAAATATGCAGGCAAAGTTATCAAACTTATGCACCACATGTTTCCTCTGCTTCATCTAATTTTTGCTAAGAAAGACAATACACAGGTCTTGGAGCTATTACTGAGGGCCTTGTTCGAGGCTAATCTTCTCGCTGATCTTATTTTAGAAGCCCCTTGTCGTGAGGAATTATATGATCCAGACGTTTATATAGAATTTGACTCTTGTGGTTACACACCACTATCTCTTGCTGTGAGGACTGGATCAGTGGACAGTGCACGGACTCTGCTTCGTTGTGGTCCAGAATCTATGGTCCAGTTTGTTCATCCCCAAACGGCAGACACTCTCATGCATCTTGCTGTGTGTAGTGGCAGCACAGAAATGGTCAAACTTGTTATCCAGTCCCTTGGTGACGCTGCTGGTGAATACTGTTTCGTCACAAACGAACAAAACGAATGTCCACTGTACCTTGCATTTGCCCTTGGAAATTGTGGAGCAGTTCGTCCTCTGTTGGGGGAAATTACAAGAAAAGGAAAATCACGTTCTCCACTGTCATCAGACTTGAGGAAAATGGCTTTGAGAGCCACTGGGTGGTTTAGGCTCATGATGAACATGTCACCTAAGCCACTGACTGATACACTTCTCAACTCCTATGTATTCAACCTCAGGGAAATTAAGGGAAGGAAAGATGGATTGTTGGTGAATGTGTTTCGTTCAGCTGTACACTTTGGGCAAAATGATATGGTCGATGCTTTGCTGTTCACTTCAGATGGCTTCATTGCAAATGAATTCTTGCCAAGTGAGCCAGACATCATTTTTAACACAGCTGTGTTCAATTTTTTGTTTGGTGGAATCCCTACTCTCAAAACTCTGACTGAAGGTGATTTTACTTCTGCAGTGTGTACTGCCATATTTGAAGGGAGGGAGAAGGATGTTATCAATTTTCTTGAGCTAATTCAAGCCAATAATCTTTGCTTGAGATCAGAGATGTCCAGAGTTGCTGTGTACACTGAACCAGTGACTACTTTGGACGTAAGAGAAATCTTTAGTTCAGCATGTCGGCAAAAGCAGCTTGGGGTTGTACAGTACTTAATGAAAAGCAGCTACCCTCCCTTCAAAGCTGCATTAAATAGACCAACCATCTTGAAAGGAGTCGCCACTGCAGTAGCATCTGGGTACTTTAATTCTGCTGCCTACCTGCAGCTTGAATCTGGCCTAGCCTTCCAGGAGAGTCTTCTCCCAGAAGGAGTTGAACTCTCTCCGCTTACTAGCTTTATTTTTGTGGCCACTAGGGGCGGTTACTATACTGTAGTTGATCTACTGTTCAAGTCTATGGTGGCAACAGACCCCACTGAGCGGCTCCCCTTATCAGCTGCATGGATCACCCACAACTGGACTGAGTACGAGTGCCAGCTAGTCATGAAGCAGCTTGGAGGAAACAGTGCACCATCCAATCCATGGAACATGGAAGTGACAGATGGAGATAGCTGCTGTACTCTTCCTGTTAACATTGACTGGGAGTCTTTCAATGAATGTCTCTTGCATTCACCCCAAATGAAATCATCGTGCACGAAATACACTCCACTTCTTGTTGAGGCCATTCTTTTCTCTCCAGCTGTGTTAGGACAGATGATTTCCAGAGGTGGAGAAACGGCATCTGTGAATGTGCTGGAGCTGTTTGAGTCCTCATCAAGCAGCCTTCCTTCCTCCCTCATTATCTCTTGTGTCCTGTGGCCATCAGAGCCATCTTCTTCCACAACTCTTGGTGGCCATGGTCTCCTTACCTTAAGCTACATGCCACACAAAGGTGTGTTTGTCTTCCCGGAAAGTACTTATACACCAACTGACCTTTTTCCAGATTCGCTTTGTACAGTTGACAGTGGAATCCATGCTTCTCTTGAATACTCAGCTCTAGGAGACGTGTCCTGCTACTTGGATTACTTTCGAGACCTTGCAAACAGCTATTACAAATCCACAAGTAGTAGTAACTCTGTTCAACTTGATGGGTTTACCAGTGTCAAAGACCATGAAACATTTTCTGTTGTGTATCCAGCTGTGCAAACAGTACTATCAGATTGCTCTGAAGTTCTTAAACTGGCTCAAAGGCCTTCAGTTTTGTATTCATGCTTGCAGAACAAAGCTGGGTCCAGAAGACTGAGTTTTGTGCCAACAGCTTCTAGTGTTCTGTACAACAAAGTATCAATTTTGCTATCACTAGATTTTGAGGGAACATCTCCCATCAGCGTTTCTCTCAGAGAAAAAATGCTCACTATCAGCCTCAATATTGAGATGGAGAATTCTGATTCAAATACTCAGTTCCCTGTTCTTCCATCTTATGAGTTCCTTCTTGAAAGCATCTGCTCGTGTATTGTGGATGCAGAACTTAACACCGCCAAGGACAAAGTTCAAAGCCTGATAAATAGAGCAGTAGTTCCAAAGCTAAAGAAGTCACTCAAGTGTACCAGTCTTGATGCAGACTTTGTTGTTGTGTATCTCTGTGATACACTTGGAAACATATGCAAGCTCAGTGAAGTGCACCAAGGGCATTTCATTTTAATGAAATCCTTCCCCAAGTTCAGAAAGTTTCTACATACTTTCTCAGAAATGCTACATGTGCTGTCTTACAAACCCCGAGTTCACTCATCTGTGCGACACCTCTTTGAAAATGGCTTTAGAATCACTTTCAGCGAAATGCAACAGACAGGGATTACTGTGAAAGCTGGTGTGCCTAATCTGACCCTCTCCACTACTGGTATACAGAAAGACAGCTACCATCACAACCTACTGGACATGTTGGCTACACTAGCAAAGATATCCTCATCCTGCACTCAGAATCTCCAGAGTTTTACTGCCAGTATTCCTGCTCCATTTGCCTGCCATCTCAACATGGAAAGATGTCATGGGCTGTTCTATCCAGTTGTGGGTTCAACTGGGAAGTTCACAGTGCAGCTTGTCGACTACAGTGGACTAGAGCTTTCTAGCCCTCCGACTGCAAACTGCTATCTCAGTGTAACAATCAAAACTCCAAGTCATAAACTGGCTGTTGGTGGCTCCTCTGAAGAACCTGGGAGGCGTTCAGGAAGTAAGCAGATAGTTGTTAAGGCAACAAAGAGTGGGGAGTTTGAAGTGGAATGGACCCCAGAAGAGGAAGGACTGCACTATCTCTTCCTAAATGTCAATGGAACTCCAATTAATGGCTCCCCTTTCAAAGCTATGGTAGCAAAATGTGAGATGGTACAAGTTGACCTGTCGGTAATGCCAACCTCTGAGTTGTTCAGTAATCTGAACAAAGGCAGCTGTGGGTCCCGGCAAACGCAAGCAGGATTTCCACTCGTCTTTATTGCATCACACAGAGGTTCTGAATGTAACTGTCACACTCGCCCACCAAATGTTGTCCTCATTCGACGGAAGCCTATCAGACCTCTCCCCTCCTCTACCGCACATAGACTTAAGCAACAAGAGCCACAAGAGACAACACAGACATCAGTATACACTTCTCCTAGTAGCACACATGTTCCCAATCTTACTTCTTGTGAAGCAAAACCAGGTCACCCTACCTCCCTTCACTCCCTTGAAAGTTTAAGCAATCAACCACTGCATCGTATTACAGTCTGTGCTGCATCTGGTACTTCCTCTAAGTGGCTGCACATCCCAAATGGTCAGATCACTCTATGTCTTGCCATGAGTTCTCCAAATGAAAGTCAATACAGCAAGAAAAGACGGAGAAGGAGGTTGCTGCAGAATGTGAGGGCTTGCTGCTTCCCCCTAGGTAATGGGCTCTATAGGGTTCATCTCATCTGCACTCTGGCATGCACTTTCAAAGTTTTTGCCACATGTGCCACTTGCCAGGCAGTGATGCACGTGTACTGGATTGACCAAAAAGCCCTCCTTCCAACAACCTGCTATGTGCTCCCAGGACCATTCTGCAGCAGCCACAGTGTGCTGACTTCAAAGCGATTATCAAGGATGCCGTCAAAAGCTTTGAGTTCCAAACCAGGTAGGTTTATAGTGATACTGTAGACGGTACAGAGCATTTATTTGGAAGGATAAATATAAAAATATATATTTATCTTTCCAAACAGATACTCTGTAAGCATAATTTACCCTAAAATGTATGTGTGTTTAGTTGGTAGAAATGGTGATATTGAATAACTACCACTCACTTTCCTGTGCAGACACCTTTGTGGATACAGTTGTAGCTGGATCAACTGTCACCCTCTTCCTAAAAGTGCGAGATCCCTATGGAAATGCACACACAAGTGGTGGAGCAGTGAAATGTGCTGTTGTGAAGCATGCAGCTCAGCGACATTCTCAGCATCCTGACATGACTATCCAAATGATTCAAGCTGCTCAACAACGCAATCCAAATGATGCTGAATGCAGTTTTGATCATCTTGGCAATGGAGAATATCAGTTGAAATGCGAGGTGTTTACTGCTGGGAAGCATTCTGTTGTTATCACAGACCAATACAAGTCACACATCATGGGGACTGTTAGAATTCACAGTGGACGTCCACACCCAGCCCACTGTAGACTTCATCCGATCAACACTTACCAAGGGGAGGTCTCCCAGCATTATGGATGCTACTTGTACCTGTTTGATCAGTACTTCAACAGTTGTCTTCCTGAGAGTTGTTCCCTTGTTGAGGCTGCAGTGGGCACTCAGAATCTCCGCTGTTATTCTGCTTTTGCAGTTGCCCTCAACTGTGTCAAGCTGTCTTTCACACCCACTTCTGCTGGAAAAAAGTCTCTTGTCATTAAAGTGTGTGGGCAGCCCATTCCTGGCAGCCCTCTGGTCTTAAACATCGTTGCCCACCCAGTCTCCTTCCAGCAGAAATTCCAGAAGCTCAAGGCTTACCTTGTGAAAAACCACTGTGTTGGGTACACACCCACCCTCACCATGAATCGGGAGAACATTCTGGAAAGTGCAATCCAGGAGTTACATGATCATTACTTCCATCACATCATTCGTGTCAGGTTTGGAGACGAGCCAGGTATGGACACAGGAGGAGTCTCCAGGTGTGTTCATTTCCACATCTCTAGTCAGGATTGTTTGTGCCTGGCCAGCACCATGGCACACATTGCTTATAGCATTACATTTACATGCA